>JAJQWJ010000004.1:65501318-66101318 GCA_023637945.1 Phaethornis superciliosus
TTTCCATAACCTTCAGCAACAAAATGCACAGACCCTCTAGGCGAATGAACTGTAAGCAATTTTTTCAACTTTATTTTCAAGCTCCCATGATGGATCCGTTTGTTACTTCCAATGCTTGGTTTATTTACACAGAGATCAAACACAGACTTTATTGGCAAAAGAGAAAGGGGATGGGAGGATGAAGGGAGAAAATCCAGAGATAATCAGGACAAAAGCATCATGGTGAAAGAGCCAAGCTCTTTGGAAATGTTAGTTCTAATTTAGTCTCAGCAAATTCTTTTGTCTTATCTGGGAAGGCATATATACGTGCATACACACATATGTGCACACTTAAGCACATGTTCAGAATGATACTTATTAAACTGTTTTTTACCACTGATGTAATCAGTCACACAGCAAAAACTGTCAGAGTCAATATTTCCAAGATTTCTCTAGGGAATTCAGACTGTGTGAGAGATATATGTTTTTCATTATGGTTTACACCAGCATTTGGTGTAATTAATCCTAATGTTTCCATCTTCATGTAATAGGCTTATTCAGAAGAACAAAGTGTTGCAGAGCAATGGAAAGAAAATCCCCAGCAGAAGCTGGTGTTCATTATACATGAAAGAAGGTTTAGGATTTTTTTCCTGTTTATAGGCTTTACTTTCTTTTTCATGTCCCACAGTTTTAGTATCTAAGAAAGATACAAAGGAAAAGACTTCCTGTGCTAGGGGCCATACCAAAACAATGTCTGAAGCATCCTACAGCAAGGAAATCGAAGTATACATATATAAAAAAGGGTGCACTAAGTAACAGAGGTAGTTAGGTTACTAACACCATAGGAGTCCCAGAAAGAGTTAAAAATAGAAACTGGGATATACTTTATCTTTAAGAAGCTGTCTGCACTTTAGTCTCCCCAGCCAGTACAGACACAACAGTAGTTTTGCATCTGAGATGGTGAGGAGACTGGTACGAAGCACAAAACTGTTCTCTAATGGAAGGTATATTCTTGAGAGACAAATGTGAGCTGCATACTGCTGTGCTTGTGCTGCTATGTATACCTGAGCTACTTGAACTGAAGATAACCCAGTCATACCTTTTCAGAAAAGACTTCTCTTCAGCCAAAAAGGTTTTCTTTAATCTATCAGCCTTACAAGACATTTTCTCTCCAGAAGCACAGCCCTGCTGAAAAGCCAAATTATAAAAAAGCCTGAAAGTATAAAATTTGACATAAAGTTTTCAACTAGTGGTATATCCAAACATCCATAGTTATGGAAAGAAAACCAGAATCAATTGATCAAAATACTGCTATCTCTAAGTTAGTGAAGGTATGACTTCAAGAAGAGTCACAAAATATTTCACTTCATTTCTGCAAACATACTCATTGGCTTTGTTGCTTTTCCTCCAGTCTTTTAATCAAGGAAAAAATAGAGGGGTTTCCTGGTTGTCTACATGTTCATTCTAATCTGAACAAGGATGTGTGAGTTTGCTGGTAAATATCAATGTGGAAGGGGAAAACAATGTATATATAAGAAAAAACTGTATTTTACCTTTTTTCATACCTCACTGTCAACAGCTGGATTTACAAAGTTTAAGCCAGCATGAATATGAAGATAGAAAAGGTGAAGGTCTATATCAGAGACTTATTTAATTATTTATTTGAATACTCAAATTCAGCAAAATCCAAAGACGTATTTTTTACAAACTCAGTATTTTTAGTGGAAGAGGATGGAGACACAACTATATTTATCTATTCATGCCACTGAAGCTAAGAAATAGTTTCTGTATTGAACATGTCTTTTCTAGCCAACAAAAAACGCTGAAATATAAGAATGAAAGTTGGTTTTTTTTTTGGAATTGTGAATCATCATCATCAACCTTTCCTTCTAGCTTATAGGAAAAAAGAAAAAAAAAAAAAAAAAAGGAAACAGAACTACGATGGGTTTTTTTTTTAACATTAATGTTAATCAGGGTCACTTTCATCATTGTAGATGCAGTGTTCTTGTTTAGGGTTTAGGGTTTTTAGCTTCTTTGGTTTTTCTTTTTCCTCTCTTATTCTCTTGTTCTTATTCTCTGATATGAAAACGACTGTAGTAATGCTTCAACCAATCCCCAAAGGTCTTTACAGATAATTTCCAGTTGCATTACTGATTTATTTTTGCCTTGACCAGATGGCTCCAAGTTCATGTGACTGTAAGGGAGTGCTTTTGATTACCCCATTTATCTCTCCCAGTGCTCAATTTAAGGGTCAAACCTTGTGTAACACATTTGCCAGATAAACTATTCAGTGCTTCTGCCTTTTGGAAACCATACTTCTGACATATGCTCCGTGCCTCATTAAACACAAGTTATTAGATTTAATAAATGTTTTTACAAACTCTGTTTGTAACAAAAGATCTAAGTTTCAAATTTATTTATTTTATTCACATGTGGCTAGTGGATAGATCTGACTTTATCACCTGGAAAAATGGATGAAACTGAAAGGGAATATCCTGAGTATGACAGAGGAGGGGAAAAAAAAAGAGGCAGAAGCTGGGATGTTTTTTTGTTCTTTTTTTTCCCTTGATATAGGTTATAAATGAAAAAATGAGCAGAATGTTTTTAATGAAACCAATAAAAATGCAAAGGAAGATTTAATGTTTAAAGTAACGATAAATCAAAAGTGACAACTGAAATGCAATATTGCACCATGAGATTGAGGAAATAAATTCATCCATAGGGCAGATGTGCCTGCTGTAAAAAAAAAAAAAAAAATGGAGAGAGTGGGAGGAAAAAAAGATAAAAAGAAAAAAAAATAAGGGAAAGTTTTCATCATTGCAAAGTAAGTCTTAAAAAATCAAAATAAACTATAAATGCAGTAGTGTTGAGCAGAAACAGTTCAGACACATCCATGTGGAAACACAAAAATGCATACTCATCTATAAGTATAAATACACACACACATATATAAGAATAAAATATCTGAGGAAATTTATGTTTAAACTGTTTAAGAATAAAAAAGTTCATAAACACAGTAGTAATTTATTTCCATTATTTTTATGGAAAAGAGTATAAATAATTGATTAGACAGGACAAATATCTGTGTCCCACTACTTTAGCTGAAACCTTCAAAATGAGAATTAATTGCTTGGAGGAAAGACTGTCTTGTATAGCATTTGCTTGGGACTAGGATCCCTGTGATCTGAATCCCAGCTCTGTCATAAACACACTGTGTGAACTTGCAGGTTTGCTCTGGCCTAGATTCTTCCTAGCTAAATTTAAGCAATTAACTAGAGTGCCTATGTTGGGAGCTAGGCAGGGCTGTCTCCCTTTCTCATCAATGGATGGACAGAGATACCTTCTAAAATCAGTTCTCATTTCTATGGACTAAGTTGAACTCCAGAGCTGCCTAAATTTTCTAATGACTTAGGAGGATTTCTAGAGCCTACAAGTGCTGACACTGGCAAGACTTAATTCTGATCTGTGGGTGTAATCCTCACACAAATATTCACGCTGACTTTGGTTTTGTTCAGTAAAATAAGATAATTTTGGAGTGTTGGGAAAGAATCTGATGCTTTCCAGTACAAGTTTCCTCTTGCCTAACTTCTTTTACCTAAAGTGGTAATACTGATGCTGTAGCTTAGGTAATTTGCACTGAAGGTTAACAAACTAATTTTCCTGCATATCCAAGTCTTTGCAAATGCTGATTGTCACGGTGCACCTGTTGAAATTTTATCTCATCACTGTTAAATTCACAAATGTAGTTCAAGTCCTTTACAAAAATGGATTATGAGACATGTTTTTCCCTCTGAACACACAAAAAGAAATTTAGAGAAGCTCAGACTTAAGTGATTTTGCTTTTATCATCCCTGAAAAATTTTTAGTTATGACAGAAAAATTTCACCTACACTGTGGCCCTTAACATGAGAAGACTGAACCTCCTGGACATCAAAAATGTCCTCTTGTGCAACTTTTTGATGTGGAGAGAATGAAAGAGAGAAGGAAATGGAGAGAAAAAGAGAGAAATAAAGAAAGGAAGAAATAAAATTTGGCTATGCCTGGCCTTTTACCTTTTATTTTTTAGATAACCTTATACTCCTTTTCAGTTTTCAGTTTAGAATAATTGCTCCCCCTCTTTTTTTTTTCTTTTTTTTTTTTTTTTTTTTTTTTTCCCCTTCATTATTTTAATGGCTACATCCTTGCTCTGATGTGTCAATGGTTGTGGAAAATCATGTGAAGCAAGGGCTTAATGAAATGGCAGCTGGAACAGAGGGATAAAGTTCCTTTGGAGCAGCTTCAAAGGAGAGAGAGGGAGCAGCGTCAGTGATCAGAACAATGGTGCAGAGATGCTCATACACAGGCCAGGAACATTCAGCTAGCTGTTTAGACTCCATGCCCTAATGAGGCATGAAGCAAAATGGGTAAGTACACAGTAGGGGAGAGGAATCGAAAGTAAGATGCACACACACAAAAATAAAAATAAAAAGATGAAGGAAGAGAGCATTTTTATATTTCACCACAAATTATTTATATATTAAAGAAGGTGTCAAAAGAAAAAAGACTGTTCTCTTATAAAGCACTTCTGCTATTTCATTTTCTTTTTGGTCAAAGCTTAATTAATCCTAAATTTAGTTTTTATCCCTTCCTTTCCCTGTTTTAGCTTTTATAGTCTTTGTCCCAACTAATTTTCACTCCTCTTTGTTTTTTGTTTGTTTTGCGGTTTCTTGTTATGCAATTATTACTCTTGTGTTTATTATTTACATGGAAATCATGGAAATATCACTGAATTAAGGCAACCCCAGAACTATACAAAATACATTGATAGAGACTGTTACTGAACTATAGTAAGGAAATGAAGCAAACCAAATATCCCACAAAAACAAAACAAAAAACCAAAAAGAAAACACAACCACAAACCCAAAAAGCACCTGCAATGCCTAAGTCCTGAAATGAAAATCTCATTTTAAAAAAAGACAGAAACAATACAATGTTCAAAACAAAACAATGAGACAAAAACCTCATCCTTCTATGATGCTGTAGGCTACAGTCTTCGATGCAGAGCTGTGCTCTATCTCATCCCTACAACACCTGAGTTAACTCAACATCAGTTAACTGTGATGACAGGAGATATACCTTAGTCTTCAAAGTTGCGTAGCTGTAGTCACTTAGATATGGTCCTAACACACACCTCATAGGGACACTCAGTGTGCAGAAATATTATTGTGCAAGATATTTCTGAAACCCCATGAAATATTTATATTTCAAGGTTTATTGACAATGTGTCCAGAAAGCTACAAGTTTTCAGCTACATTACATCTATAAATTAATCTGAGGAGCCAATTAAATGCATTTATACTAACAAGATTATAATATTGTAAAAAAACCTGAAGTCCTTCTGACATATTACTCTTCCCAAACAGAGGGTAGTTATTAACTGTGTTGCAGAACAATTGACTTATTTCATGAATACTTGGCAACACAATTAAAGGCATACTGCCTGGGAAACTTCAGAGCAACCTTGTTTTAGAATTCAAGGGCTAGACTTCGTCACCAAGTGCTTAAGTCATCAGGATTATCAGGATATCATTTCAAGTTCAGTTAAGAACACGCTAAAGCTTATCTCCAAACCTATTTATTCCTAATATTATAATTGTCTGAACATGTGTCCAGACACAGACCAGCTATGAACTATCACCCCTCTGGTAGCAGGGCATAGGCTTGCTTAGTAGTATATCTGTCATTCAACTGTCCCATCTTTCTGGTAGCCACAGATTAAGTCAAGTCCTAAGTAACTTGCAGATATCTCCAGTATTGCTCTTACCATGAACAGCAAAGGCCTTCTACACTGGAGTTAGCAAATTTAATGTACCTTGCAGTGAGATATTGCCTCCTGCAAACTGTCTCTGAACTGAATGGGGTACCTCTGGCCTCCTGCTGGTAATGGGCAGCTGAGTAACAGATGCTTATGACAGCTCTGCTCCAGGGGAGGAAAGATGGAAAAATGAGTTTATCCTTTTCTTGGGGCAATGATAGGAAAGTGAATCATCTGCCTGGAATGGTGAGAATTTGGGGGCATATAAGCAACACTAAGATTCCTGTTTGGTTAGTTCTTCACTGACCCATCATCCTTCATTGGGCCCTGCCCGGAATCAGAATGTCATCTTGAACAAGAAACCTTCACCAGACAACTCTGGACCTGTCGTGGTGACTTGCTCAAATTCCCTCATTCTTTTCTTTCTTTTTCACTTAATCTTTTCTCTCCTGTTTCTCTTGATCTGTTCTCCTTTTGTCTTTTCTCCTTTTCCTCTTTTTCCTCACACTCTAGGTTCCATATATTCAAGCGGGGTGGGTAGTGGGGTCAGGGGGTGTTATATAATTTTGCTTGTATTTGCCTAATAAAACTTTATACTTGCACCCACCCCTTTTTTACCAGTTGGACTTTGCTCTCACAGATCCAAAAATTAAAAAGTTAAATTCAGATTGTAACACTCACCAATCTTTTTATACTTACAAGGCAGATGAATGATGTGAGCTAGTTGAGTTAGCTCCATGTTTAACAGAGAGAATAAAGAGACTGACCCTTCTAGTTTGGTGTATATCTTATTCATTTAAATATCTCCTTAAGGACGGGTGTGATATATAAATGCTTACTTCCTTGCATACACTAGGAACAAAGATAACTTACTCAAATGTCAGTGTCTATGCCGTAAGTGTTTATATTTATTTTGAAGAATCCTGACTCTCACGTCACTTCGGATACTGTCTTCCCCTTTCTGAGTGCTCAAAAGCTTAGTTAGCCCAAACCCTCACTACAAGAGGTTCATTTACTTCCATTGTTTTGGAAGGGCCAAAATATTTAGCTGCTCCCTGGTACTGTCTGTGTCTTTCTGGGAGGGTGGAATTTCTTTTATGAATCTATGTGATGTCTGGAAATGAAATTTATTAGAAGGTTGCTATTCTTTAGTTCTTAACTCTCCCTCCCTCCCCTGCCACAGTTTTTTCTTCCTTTCATGGTAAGCATGAATCTATCCTTGTCATGCGTGACAAAATTTCATTTTTTACTCTGGGGGCGGTAAGGATGGAAGTTGAAATTATGATACAGCTCCTCTTCACTTCAGTCAAAAAGAAGCTGTCTGCAATCCACACATTGAAAATTCCTTTCCTCAAACTTTTTTTGTAAGCAAGTTCTGTATTCGTGGAAAGAATAAGAGACAAAAAAAGCGTAAACTGAAAAACATATTATTGCTCTTCCATTGTCTTCAAATAGTCTTCATGGAGGTCTTTTTGTGCTGGACTATTCACTCATGGTTAAAGTAAATATAGATATCAGTTATGGCAGTTAACAATATTTATTTACATGTGGAGTTCATATAAAAAGAAATTTATAGACATGGCAAGGATTGTTATAAAGCGGAGAGGTTATAGTCAAGAGCCTGCAGCAAAATTTGTTTTAGAAGGTTTTAATCAATTTAATAAACTAAAAGATAAAGTTATGATCAAGATGCTGATGAGATAGATACTTTCAGTCTTTAACATGTAGCAGTTCCCTGACAGTTTTTCTTCATGCATGTATAAAACAGGAATGCTAATATAATTGAAAACAAATGTAGGACAAAATGTTCTGTGTCTTATAAACTCTAAATTTTTTGTTCAAATGCTCATAAAAATAAAAGAAGACTTTCACAATCTTCCCGACAGGAAATTGAGGTAATGTTGAACTTTAAGCCTTGATTTATTGCACTTTCTTTTTTGAAAGCCTGTGGTTTGAACTGTCTGTTTGAAATATTTGTCTCTTGCTACTGACCATAGCAAGAGCCTAAGACAACTGTGATGCTTATATCAGCACTTTATATTTGAAAAGTGAGGAAAATAAATCAGTATGCACAGGAGTTTAATCCTAATTTGAACAAGGCCAAGTTCCCTTCCTGTTTCCATCTTGCAAAAAAGCAAACAAACAAACAAACAAAAAAACACTAAAAAAAAATCAAACAATAATAAGCAACAAACCCAAACATGATGATAGGAGATGAAAACAAGTTAATAAATGACTGTCTTGGTCTTCCAATTAAACAGTGAGATTGTATAAAAAAGAGTTGGTTTCTTCTAGTCCACACTCTGGAATTAAATAGTGGGAACACTGTCTGTGACTGTTGGCTTCAGTGCTAGAAGAAGTTTTTTTGCTGCATTCATCTGCCAGCACAAACATGTTTGTTGGCTGTTTAGAGCTGACCCATGCCTTGAGTGAGAAGTTTGTATCATATTTTTCCACCAGTTCCACTGAAAATCAAAGACTCACAATATTTGAAAAACAAACACACAAAAACACAAAACCCCAAAACAAAACAAAATACCAAACCCGCCTGCTTTTGAGGACATGCAGACTGCTTCTTTTTCCTCATTGGCTTGCAGACCTTTTAAGAAGTAGATGTAAAGTCAAGATCATATTCAATGTCCATCCCCGTATCTGTGAAGCAGAACAACAGTGCTTAAAATCTTGACTTTAACAATCTTTAAAGGTCTTATAAACTCCTGTAGACATGTTAGCTTCAAGACTGTATGTATCTTGGTTAACCTTGGTCTTTAAATTAAGGATAATTACCTCCTGCTATTCAGACCTCTCATGTCTGCAGATACTTGGAATCTGAGATTGACACATGTAAAAATATTGTAAAGCCAAATTAGACACATGGAAAACACGAGGAGGGAAGAGGCAGAGCAATGGGAGTAACAATCATAGAATACACCATATCATGAACAGTAGAGCAAGACATATACAAGCATAGGATCTGAAGGCACATTGTCATTAAGTTTTCTGTAGTCATTAATAAAAATACCATGAGGGAGACCAAAGAGACAGGATTTATGAAATTAGTTTGGAAGGATAAAGTAATATATTTAAAAGGCTGTGGAACAGTTCACATACAAAAAATTGATAACAGAGTTAAGTGTTCTGCAGCACATTACTTTTCTATTGATTCACCCTATCCTCTTTTTTCCTTCTCATGTTTGTATAAAGTAGGATTCCCTCTCCAGCTGAAAGGCAACTTTAGGCCCTCTTCACCACTAAATCTTTATAGCTGAAGAGAGGGAGAAAGTTGAGGCCTGAAAAGGGCTAGAGGCTGAGCATTAGCAGACATTGCTTCCTTACTTTTGCTGCCCCCTTCCAACCATGGCATGGAAAAGCTGAGCTAAAAATGTGAATTAACTCCTGAAGACTGGGAATGGTCAGAGGCAGATTTTCTTTCTATCTTACCCTCTTCTTCTCTTAGCTTTATAAAACTTGCATATCTGTTCTCTGTCTGTGAGAGATTTCACTGGCAATATGCAAGACACTTACTGTACTTAGCTTTGCACTTCTCTGACTGCCACTAATATCTAATTTATATGTTCAAAACAGTAATGACATTGTGAAACTAACAATAGATCTCTTATATGGAGAAATGTGTCACATGCTAAATAGAAATGTCTGGAAAAAAACTTAAGAGTATATAAAAAAAACATTTTGTCTTATAAAAACCCAGATCATTTTTTAAAAAAAAACAACAAAACCACAACTAAAGTAAAAAAACTCAAACACAAATAACAAAACAAATAAACAAACACAAAACACCTAAAACACATCATAAAAACACACCCCAGAACCTCAAAGGAATGGATTAAATTTCTGATAAACTACTGTGAGAATTTTAAGTATAATTTCCATTGCATTTCAATCAACAATTACAGGTCTTGCCCTTTTCACCTGTATAACTCTCCAAATGACTTTTTTAATGAAACCACAGAATCATGAAAACAGTTTGTGTTGGGAGGCAACTTAAAAGATCATGGAGTCTAACCTACCTGAAATGGACAGGGACATTCTGTTAGACCATGTAGCTCCAAGTTTGCCTTGAAAACTTCCAGCCAGGGAACAGCCACAGCTCTCTTTCTTATAAGCCCCCTTTGTCTACTGAAAGTCTGAAAAAATGTCTTCTCCAGATTCCCAAAACTCCATCTCTTTCAGATTTTCTTTAGAGGGGAGGTGTTCTCATTCTCTGGTCACTTTCATGGCTCCCTTCTGGAGAGACTCTAACAAGTCCAGGCCTTTCTTTTATGGAATAACGCTGAACATGGGTTCACATGGGTTTTCATGGGGAGGGAATCACCTCCCTTGATCTTCTCTTCAAATGTTTTATGCAGCTCAGGATATGACTGGCTTTTTGCGATGAAAAAGCCCATTCTGGCTAGTACTCAATTTTTACATTCACCATTATCCCCAAGTCCTACTTCAGGAAACTGCTCTCAATCAAGTCTCATCCCAGTCTGCAGTATACTGAGGATTGCCCCAACCCAGATGCAGTGCTTTGCTTTACTGAACTTACTTGAACTCATTTGGGAGGATTATAGAACCCCTATTAGAATTTCTAGAGATGTAACAAGGAAGGCCAAGGCTCTCCTTGAACTAAACCTGTCTAAAGAAGTGAAAGAAAACAGAAGGGCTTCTTTAAGTATCAATAGAAAAAAAAAAAAAAAAAAAAAATCAGGAAAAAGTGGTTCCACTGCTAAATGAAGTAGGAGATGAATCAGGTGATCAGATTATGCAGAGATGGCAGAACTGATGAGTGTCTTCTTTGTCTCAGTCTTTACAACTAAGACCAACTCTCAGGAATCCCAAACTCAGGAATTACAGGAGCAAAACATATGATTTTCAACTGGTCAGTGAGGATTAGGTTAGAGATCACCTGGATAAATTGAATAGACAGAGATCCATGGGCTCCAACAAGGTTCATCCATGAGAGAGAGCTGGCTGATGTTGCTGAGCCACTATCCAACATTTTTTTTTTTGAAAAAATGGAAAACTGGAGATTTGCATGAATACTGAAAGAAAGATAATGTCACTCCAGTCTTCAAAAAGGGTAAGAAGGAAGACCCAGGCAACTACAGACAAGCCAGCCTTACCTCCATCCCTGTAAAGGATATGTCTTTTCCCTAAGTAAATTAGTAAATCAAACACTTTAATCCTATCAGAGAGAATTAGTCTGAAAGCATATACTTAAGATATCCTTCTGTTGGTCTCACCAAGAGCTTGGATAGGCAGTATTCTCTGGGGGTTTGAGATTTGACTCTGCATCCTAGTACACATACAATTCAAAGTCAACAACAAATTCATCTGGAATGGTTTTCCAAAAATACACTGTACTGACATTTATATAATGCACATCATGTTTGAAAAATTAGAACAGTAGACAGGTGGATGGTAGGATGCTTTATTTGTTTGTTTCACGCATATGGTTTAATGTTTTGTTCTTTACACATCAAGAATAAGAAAAATCCCTGAATAAAACACAAGATTATAAAAGTTATAAGTCACACAGATACAAGCCAAAAAGTTCCAGTCAAATGCCATTATTAAATGATTAACTGACAGAAAAATTGCTGCTTATGTGACGGTGTGCTATTTTTAAGGCACAATTTTTTGTTATTCAGTTGTTACTTTCTAATTTAGCAACAGGAACAGAGGCCAGAACCATCCTCCTGAGTAAAGAAAGAGTCTTCTGGCCCAATAGACGGTGTTATTATATGCATTAATTTACTGATTTCCTGTCTGAAAAAGTCTGTTTCATCCACCATCCTCACTAGTGATTTGTAATCTTTTAAATTTCTTTTCAGTTTAAATTTGGTTGTGGACAACCTGTCCTATTTAGGTTTATGCCAACACTGGTGTTAACTTAAACACCTCATGTCTCTCCTTGGTGAATTCTCCATTCATTTACAGACAACCATCATATCCTTCTAAGTCTTCATTTTTTCTTGGTAAACAAATTTTGCTTTCTCAGGTCCTCTCCTATTATAGGATTTCCATCTTTTTGATCACTGCAATAGACCTGCTCCAGACTTAGACCATCTCCAGTTCTTTTACAAGTCCCGTCTTTTACATTCTCTAATTAATCTCTGAACTTTTAAGGTGGTTAGTCACATCCTTATTTTTCGTCTCTACCTAGTGTCATTATTTCTCTCACACCCTTACCCCTATATTTGGAAGTCACATTCTTCCTTCTTTACAAACCATGTAGCTTGAATGAGATCCAGAGTTTCTCTTAATTCAAATTCTTGATCTCTTCAGTCTAGCTAGCCTCTTTTCTTTCATCAGAAACTATCCTTTAGAAATCAGATATTTTTTTATCTATCTTCATTTATTTTGCTTCTCATTTAAATTCAGTTGAATCAGATTGCATTCAGATGGTCCAATTTTTATTTATTTTTTACCTACACTTTTATGGTACTGGAATATCTTATAAATTACATATTTTTACAGCTTCTACAAAGAGATAAAACAAAGAAGAACTTTGGAAAAATTAATATAGCTGTCTCCAAGCAGAACCAAGCAAAATTGTATTATCCTAATGAGGTGACAATTCAAACCATTAAGAGAAAATACCTCTGTCCACAGTTATTTGCCTGTGATGAATCCAATCGCTGATGCCAGTTTTTCCCAAGATCCTGGTGCATTATTTTTATAAGGTAGAAAATGTTGCAGAGCCAAAAACTGTGGCTAAAAATAACTAGAAATTAACTTACTGTTGTGCATATATGTGATTGCCATAAAAATAAAAGATGAGATTTTGTTCTCTGGGCTTTGAAATGTCAAGGGTCTCCTACAAGACTGTGTACTGTTGAATCAACCTGGTTGGCAATTGGAGCTCAGCACTTGCCACAGGTTGCTAGCACCTTCCTAAATGAAATATTTAATGTCCAATACAAAAACTAAATCCTATACTCTGTATTGTCTTTTTCTCACTGCCATATTCCAAAGTGCAAATGTAAGATGATTCCGGAAAATGGTTGTATCTGTGCTTCCAGATTCCATACAGTGTTTAACTACTCAGGTGTAGCATGCACAGGCATAACTAAGTAAAAGAGAACGATGAACATTGTTTAAATATTAATGTGTTTTAGTTTGAAAAATGAAACATCTGGGATTCTGTTATTTTTTTTCTTTGACATTACTTTTTGAAATTAAAAAGAAGACAAAACAAGAAGAAATAGCACAGATAACTTTTTATTTAAATATAAATTTTAACTTTTCAAAGAATGAGAAAAAAGCAAGACAGAAAAAAGGGAGGGGCATTGACACCCTCCGGGAAAATTTTATCTCAAGAGAACTGACCTTTCAGTGAAAGCAAATTAAATTATCTTTCTCATCTTTTACTAGTGCTGTGACATCATTAAAATTCACGTTATATACCAGCATGCTTTGTTTTGTATTCATAACCTTAAACCAAAATTAATCAGTTGTCACACAGAGTTAACTTATTTGTTAATGGTACCTAAGCTGAAATATGCATTGTCTCAAGAAGGCTAGATTTCTGTAAAATAATACAAATAGGTAGTAGGTCAAAGTCTGCATCATCTTGTACCAATATTTGTGAAATCAGTACAAAAAGGTATGAAAGGATTTCCGGATGAAGAAATACGGTAAATATCTTACAAATTGTTTAAGGAACAGAGTCCTCTAAACTGATGAGACACTGCCATATTGTTTAATACTTAAAGAAAAGAATAGGTGAGAACAGTAAGCTCTGAAAGACCTGCTGCTGTCTTTACCAGGAGTTTATTCTAGATCTCTGCTTGGTTTACAGAGTGCTCTGTTCATCCATGGTCAGCTATTATTGAAATAATTGCTATGGATAATCTCAGAAAGAGTCATTTTGTGTACAACCCCTTTATTTGGGAGCTCAGTTTAGACCTTGGATTTCCAAAATATTTGGAGACTGATATCAGGATGAGGGATATGGAATACAAAAAGGGAAAGAACAAGATAAAAATTGGTCTATTAGAGTCTATCATAATCTATACCTAAGAATTCCAGTTGTTCTCTATTCAGTTCCAGTCCATTTAGAGGAATAAAAAAATAAAAAAACGGATTGTGTGTTTGTTTTTGGATATGTATTTTTGTGTGAGAAAAAGATAAAAGCAGATAGGTAGGCAAACAGAACACACTGTGTTTTTCAGGGAGAACAGTGTTACTCTGCCTGAATCTTTCAGACTGTAAGTTTAGTGAAAATTATTTTATATATCTCTATAGCACCTAAGTAAAAATGTAACAAAACCATAGGGACAAAATATATCACCCTGGAGAAATAAAGGAAAGGAGACCTTAAGAGATTTCCCCTGAGTAATAAAACATGTCAATGAAGACCTCAGATCTGGGTTAATGCACCTACATTTCCAGATTCCTTTCTTCATAATATTAAATGTAAAAAAGTTTGCTTCACAACATAGATTTGACTTCTCACTGGACAAGGTATCTATTTATTTTTGTAGAACTCTCTGTGCCCATCAATATTAGAAAAATTTCATTATATACATTTATATATCCATATAAAAAGTAAGAAATATTATGTAGATTATGTCCCATTTGTTTTCCCACAAAAAGTTAATGTCAACTGTTAAATTCTTCAATAAATATTGTTTGTTAAATTCTTCAATAAATACTATTTGAGCTGTCCTATGTCCAGGCTTTTTGCCTTCATATTTGCAGATGTCCTTCAACTTCAATGAGAACAAAAATATTATAATGGGAACAATAATGAATTTGAATACTCATACAGTACAAGAAGATGTTAAAAATAGGGTAGTTTCTGAAAATATTTCACTTCAGATAGAGAACCAATTTTTTTTTATGTTTTAAAAATCAAGTTATTTGGAAGTATCACAAAAAGATCCATTTCCCCAAATCCCATAGTTTTTAATCATTGACAGTGATTTGAAATAATGTCTAAAAACAGTGGTGTAGGACCAAAGGTGAAGGTGGAGGGTAAGACTTGTAAGGCAGCCAGGCTATATCAGTTCCAAGAAAAAAAAGAAATAATATAATACTTAACAGTGGCCAGCAGCCATGTTAGAGTTATACAACAACCACAGTGGCTTTGTCAAGAATAGCTCATTTGCTTTTCTTCTGTACTACTGTATACACTAGTATATATATACTGCATGCTGCCTCTGGTCCTGTCCCTTTATACCATTTCTTTACTCCCCCCTATCATATATTTATATATCCCATGGAACTTCTCCAAGATGAACAGTCACACCTCTGTCAGCCACTCCTGATATGGCATGTGCTTCAGCTCCTTCTCAGTGGCCCTTCACTACCTGTGAACAGCAGCACAACCAGCAGCACCCCTGTCATTGATATGTCCCTATCAGTATATGACCCAATACAGACATCTGGGTTATTCCACAAGTTAATCTCTTCCAGAAGGACTTCATGATGTTGGTCACAACCCTTTGGTCCCTGCATATCATCCCATACTCTATTCCATATTGATGCTGTATTTCATCTCTTTGTCTAAGGGTATGTTAAGGGAAACAGTGTCAAAATAATGCTGAAGTCAAGATAAATAATACCTGGTCTCCCTTCATCAAAGCAGACTATCAGGTTAAACATTGTTGATTTTCCTCCTACAAAGGCATCTGGATACTCCTGACCATTTTCTTGCTCATTTTTCTGAAAGTGGGCTCCAGCACTAGATGCTTTATCACCTTCTCAGACCAAGCTGAGATTGACCAGTCTATGATTCCCTGGATCCTTTTCCTTGCCTTTCTTCAAGAGAGAAATGAAATTTTCTCTTTTTTTCCCATTATCAGGAACCTCTCCCAGTCTTCATAACCTTTAAAAGATTAACAAGAGTGGCTTTGGAACAATATCAGCCAGCTCCCTCAATACTTCTGGGTATATCCCATAGGGTCTCAAAGACTTGTACCTGTCCAAACTATTAAAATGTTTAAAAATCTAATCTTCCTCTATAAAGGGTAAGTTTTACCTGCTCTAGGTTTTTATTTTGATGGCCCAAAGGGATCCTCAAAGGTTGGTCTTATCAGTAAATACCATAAAATCTTATCATAGAATCGTTAAAGATTGGAAGGGACATCATAGATCATCAAGATCCAGCTCCCCTGTGTGGGAACAGGCCTCATCCAACCTGACCTTAAATACTTCCAGGGAAAGTGCATCAACAACCTTCCTAGACAACCTGTATCTTACTACCCTCATGGTGATAATTTTTTTTCCTATTATCTAACTTAAATCCACCCTCCTTCAGTTTAAAACCATTAGTCCTTGTGCTATCACTACTCTCTCTGGTGAGAAGTCCCACCTCAGCTTTCCTGTTGCCCCTTCAGGTACTGGAAGTTTGTTATACAATATCCCCAGAGCCTTCTCTTCTACAGGTTGAATAACCCAGCTCTCTCAGCCTCTCACCTTTGCCTTCTTCCAAGGCAAAAAAACCCACTGATTATTTCTATTTTTAACACTGTCTGTCATTAGGCCAATTAGGCCGTGGACACACTTTTTTATTAATCTTCCTTTTGCTACTAATTTACCTGTAAAAACATTTTCTGTTTCCTTTCACATCCCTTACAGTATGCCAAGAGGAAGGTCAAATTTATTGGAGGGCATGATTCAAATTTATAATAGCTCTGACAAAGCAGAGAATTATTTAAATTATTAAACTTATATATTTATATATATTTACTTAAAAAAATCTTTTTCGTATAGATTTAGCCTGGAAAAGTGCAGACAAGAGAGACAAATGCATTGAAGAGATATATATAATATATAATATGAATAATATATAATATATATTATAAGGAGGAACAATGTGATTTTTTTGGTTGCCAAGAAAGTGTTATGGTTTTATACCCATCTGAATTGCAAAAACTAAAGGAAACTTCATATTATAATATGGGTGTTATATAGGAAAAGCTGTTTTGTCTGCAAGACACAAGAACTAATCCTTCAACTCATTTAGCTTAGCATTCCTAATTTATGACATTTGTTCATTTGAAATTTTGCCTTTTTTTAAATGAGTGAGTTGAAATAAATTATTATTTTGTAAAATTTCATCAAGAAGATTCACTCTAGACATCAGAAAAAACTGTCCAATAAAAAAAATTAAAATAAAAATAATTCTTTTAAAAACCCAACAAAACCAACCAGTGAAATTAGCTGCTGGGAAGGCTTTGGAAACTCTACCACTGAATTCTCTAAGAATCATATGAACATCTTCATGTTAAAATAATGAAGGGAGAGCAGTTCCTGTCATAGGGCAGAAAAATGAGTTAGATGGTATCTTCCAGCTCATATTTTGATATGATTCTATTACATGTGAAAACACATGTATTTAAAGAGAAGTATACCTATAAAATTTCCAGGATCAAGCTTTATAATATAAAAAGAAATCAGAAATACTGGTGCAGAAATAGTCTGAAATGTTAAATGGATAACATTCCACTTCGGCAGTCCTGTAAACATTTACTTATTGGAATTAATCTAACATCACTGAAATAAAATTATTTAAATTATTCAGTATCTAAATGGGATAAAATCCATGAGGGTCCTGTTTGTACTAAGTTTATGCCTATTAGGCACTGTAGCCAGCAATAAAGAAGAAAGCATCTGGGTACTTGCCAGTTAGAGAATGGTATTTTGTTCACATATCAAAAGCAATAGAAAGATATCTTCATGTTTGTAGGCTCACATTTTCATGACAACACTTTTTTCTCTCTCTCTTTTAGAGCTGAAGCTCTGGAGATTCCTTTGAAGAGAAAGGATTCTGAAGATAGACATATCAATGATTAATTTAACCCCTTACTCCACTTAGCTAAAAGTAATCATGTCCAGACCAACCTCTAGTGAATTTTATGTTATCTTTAGCTTAACAGAACCTATGAAGACAAGGGGCACAAAACACAGCTATTCAGTCAAACTTTAGTTTTTGTTTATGATGTACTAGTGAAATACAGTCTTCCACTGAAAAAGACTTTGAATAACAGTAATAATACTGAATATATTTTCCTTTTATTCATTTTTACTTAGTAAATTCATAAGCTAGGGTAAATTGAAAGTGAATATTCTATTGATTTATTTATTGTCCTTGCTCTATTTATCAATCTTTTAGTTATACAAACATGCAGAATACACAGATGTCTACAACTCAAGTTACATCTTGTAAATCAAAAAAGGGGCTATTTATGGTTCAGGAAGAATTCTGGTTCTATGTACACTGGCTCAACACAGTACGTGTGTGATTATATATATAAATTACAATAATGTAGTCATTAGTACTCTTCCAACAAATTCTCCAAACTCTGAATTAATTTTTTTTTCTGAAAACTGTGGTCAGGATCCTTGTTTCTGTTTCCTTTTAAGAAGTTAATATTTCTGAAAAAAAATAAACAAGCAAGCAAGCAAACAAACAAGAAGAAGACCCATAGCCTCTCCTTCCTCTGGAAAATTCTCCCATAGCCTTTCCTTCCAATGGAAAATCCTCTTTGGTGCTTATACCTCTCATGATACACGTACATTGCATTGTCTTGTTTGTTCAACTTTCTTGGCATCAGAGGCAAAGAGCTTCCACAGATGCAGCTAGCTTCTGACTTATGATGGGACTCCTCATGTCATTCCCAAAAAGAAACAATACCATGCTATTGCCCAGAACACACAGCCAGAATGTTCCAGTGCAGCAAATGCTGTTTGCTGTGATTCCCAGTGGGAAAACACTACTATCTTGTGCTTTGAAGAGCTCTACCATAAAGAGAGCTCTGATCTTGATAAAGCTTCTGGTTTTGACATTGGTAAGAAATATTATAATAATAATAATAGAAAAATTACAGTAATGATAACAATAACAGCAATAAGAGCATCAGTGGTGATTTAGTATGGTGATTTATCACTAATGATGAGAGTAATAATAATAACAGCCATCTCTCTGTGAAAAATTCTTTACAAAACGCATGCTCCACAACTATATCCTTTGCTAGGCTTGAAAATCTAATGACAGTACCCCACCCAAATATAGTTTTAAAATATTTATTCAGAGCACTGAATAAAAGTAAACAAATAAATAAATAAATAAATAATCTGCTTGAACTCAAGCTTATTTGAAATTTAACTAGCCTTCTTGGCCCATGTTCTTGATATGCATTCAAAACCCATGACAGTGTTAATGGAATGTTAATATATTCTTTAAAGGCTGAAACATTTGCCTTTGAAATTATCTGAAAAGAAAAAAAAAAAAAAAAGAAAAAAGGAAAAAAAAAAAAAAAAGTGAAGAAAACAAGGGAGCAGAGATAGCAAAGAAAGAGTGAAAAAAATATATATGTACAGAAGCAGTTTTCTTGTGGGGTTGCAGATATTCCCTAAGGGGAAGGACAGAAGGACTACAAAACAGCTCTTTCTCTTTATCATGCAAGCAATTACTGGCAATTTGTTCTGGCCAGTAAAACTTCTGATATTATCATGGTTGCTGAGTAATTTATCATCAAAGTTTAATGTGAAAACAGGTGACTGTGTAATCACCAATCTAGGAACAGAAATAGAGTCGTTATTATTTCTGCCTGAAGAGAGGGGTTTTTTCTGTCTTTTTTTCTTTTTTTTTTTTCCTTTCTGTCAATTGACTTAATGGCCAAAAGGCTGTTCATCACATCAGCATGAATTATAAAACCTCTATTAAATATTCATAAAAGTTTTTAAATGAATGTGTGATAGAGATGAAAGCCAGGCTAATTTAAATACCTACCAGACCTGTCTTAATTACAGAGGTAAAATGAGATATAAAAATTATAGCAGTAAGGAAAGGGAAAAAAAAAGGTTGAAACAGTTCATTCTGTACATTATGTGCATCTTCTATTTAGCCAGTTTGGTGTAAATTTGTACACAAACTGAGGAGTACAGGTCTATCGAAATAAATCAGTTTTTGAGTTCCATGTTGTTTACATTAATGGGACATTTTTGGCTCTGTGGGAAGAGGAACTAAATGAGAACTTGTTTCTCGATATACACTTTTACGAATATATGTGGGCATTGTAAATAAATAAATTAACTAACTATAAAATTATGAAAACAAAAGGCACACTATTGTCTGCAGGTGTGAGGCTGAAACACGGTATGTAGAGAATATTAGAAATGTTTAAATTCTTCTTTTGAAACGTAAATGTACATTTGCTCAGCCTCCTGTCTCTTATTAGACAGCATATGGGATATGAATAGAGGAGACCCAGGATTAATCATGTTTAGCATTCAGTTGTAGAGCAAGAAAGGACTGATCATATAAATATACACAGTGAGGTGCAGAATCAGGCTTTTGCCTAACATGAACACCACTTGTCAGCTGCATGTTGCAGTACATGTCTTCGATACTTGCAGTCTGGTTACAGAATAAAAGTACAAAAAGATCTATTGTGTAGAGACTATCTGACTAACTATTATTTGTTTTAATATTAATCTCTGAGATATTTTAATGAAAAAACAAACTGATGTAGAAGTAAGCCATTGTGGCATTTATTGTTCATTTAAAAAAAACAAAAACAAATCTTCATATGTATAATAGCGCGTACTTAAGACCTCTTGAGTTGGGAAGTACACTTAAACCTATTCCAACTCTTCCTGTGTTTTGAGTCTTCCGATTAGTATTGTTGCTACCATCATTACCACTACTGACCATTTATTGCTACAGCTACTGTTAAATAATGTTTTTACTTTTTTTTTTTTTTTTTTTTTTTTTTTTCATCACAGGATGAATTAATTTTCCTGGAATGAAGAAACCATCGTATTCTTTAAATTAAGAAGCACACTGGAACTGTTCTGGTAAGGGATGGAGTAAGTTACTCAGGTATCATTTTCCTAAGTCACAACTCATATTGTAGGAAATCAGCACAGTGTAAAAAGACAGGAAAACCTCAACGCCTCTGGGAAGGTGAGTTCAATATAAAAAGACAGCTGAAAGTTTGTGTTTTAATTGTCTTGTCTAAAACATGTAATTTATTTGCATAAAATTGTCATATTTTACTTTGCTTTTCCCCGTGATTCTAATTGGTTGATTACATGTCTAAGAGAAGGAAATTAATTGATTTCTCGAGTAACATAATTCTGTCTCTAAAAATTGAAAGATCTGATGTGAAAGAAGTAAGGATTGCAAAGAAAAGTGAGAAAGTCACTGCTGGCATTCTAATAATTACAAATTTTTACTTCCACCAAACTAGATAAAAAGGCCACTCTGCTTTGATCCCAGGGAATATCATCTGGATAACTTTAAGGAATTTTAGTCCTCATTTATGTACAAATCTTTGTCTTGTTTTCTTCTAGGAAGAGTTTCAGAATAGTCTTATGGAAGCATGTAACAGGTAGAGCAGTTCAGGTTTTTATCTTTATTACTTGTAGTCAGGTAAGACAGTGAATATAGGACCATCAGCTGGAAAAAACTACTGAATTGATTCTCTGGAGGTAACTGAAAAAATGTCCCTGGACAAGTATTTTAGAGTATTTTGGGTTCTTTTCCTGATTGTTAGAAAATCTGGGCTAAGGGACACTGACACTAAATTGCACTTTATAGTGCACTTGCACTTTCATATAATAGTTTATAATGTAGCATATAATAGTTTATAATGTAGCATGCATTATATAAGAACCTTAAATGCAAAACTCAGTTGAGACAGTTTTCCAAATTTCACTATATGAAACATGTTTCTAAAGCAGTTTTATTTTTAAGAGCTATGAGTTTTGCCCAGGTACTATGATTGTTCCAGATCTCAGGTCTTAACCTACCATTTATGGTCTGCCTTCTCATGCTCAGTCTATGCTAAATATTGTCCACAGGACACCAGAAACTACAAGGAGACTGAGTGACCAGGCAGCTTCACATGCAGCTGATAGAAGGTTATACTTTTAACAGTCTTGACGTAGTCCTACAGCCTTTGAGCATAGGATTGAGAGAGGAAGGTAATGAAATATCTTAAAAATTAGTTGCCTCCAGCCCTTTCTTTTTTCCCCTCTAGCCAGATGTAGTTAGGTGATGGCTGATGTAGAAGGATTTAATTTGTCATATCAAAATATTTTCAATACCTACTACCAATAGAACCCTAAATTTTTGTCTCCCATTAATGTCAATCTGTCTATAATTTTGGGTTACAGGTCTGTGGAATAGAGACACCAAGCTTCTATTTCACACTTGCTATTGAAATGAATAAAAATTACTAGGTCCTTAAAATACAGAATCTGAGGGAGAGCTGATATGGGACTGTGTGTGCAAATGTATGTGAACAGGCTTGCTGATGTTTTTCTGAAAGAAAGAGTCTGGCAAGAATGTAGCAATTTGGAAATATGTTCCCATAGAAATTTTACCCAGGGTGTTTGAAAGACTAATGCTGGGTTATCTTGCTAATATCCCCAATTAAGGTGTGATATAAGCAGCCACGCATGCTTTAGTTAGAGATATTGGTGTGAGTAAGAGCCTAAAATGGATGAGAGAACCTGAATTCAGTGGCAAGGATAAAATCAGGGATAAAAATTAATAGGAGTTAGAACTCTCTCTTCAGCTGACACGAATGCATACTGCTGGAAAAAATAGCAGGCACTCATTCATAATGATCACCTTCTAATTGGAATCATTCTTTTGGATACATATCTTTAACAAAATGGTATGTTTAATAGAGATGATAATGCAGTTTAGGATGTGAAACCCACTAGACTGACTGAGCATCTTATTGAGCTGCACAGAATGTGATGAACACTTATTTGGATTCCACTTACAGGTAGACCCAAAATGAAATCTCAGGAGTCAATATTTTATCACCATCCCCTGCCTCTAAGGAAAAATTGAATATGTGAAGAGAAATTGAAAGGAAATATTTATGTGGCATGTGGTTGGGTCACTTTTCTGATGCATTTGTTTCTTCCTCTTAATGTGAAAAAAGAAATGAATGAACAGTTATATTTTCCAACATTTCCCATGCAACATGTTGACTTTAAAATAAGTGTCATAAGCCACATGGTGGGTGTTTCACTGTCACCTCTCACAAGGTGAGCACTGCTCACCAAATACTACTTCCCATAGAGTGGGTATGTGTGGGGTTCGCCAGAGTGGGGATCAGCCCAAGGCAATTCAGACTGGACACCTTTGCTTTCTAAACTCCTTCAGAGGAACCTAGGTGCAACTGGGCCTGATTCTCCTTTAATTAAAGTCTTTTAACAACCCAGGGTTATTTACCAAGAGGTCTGTACAAAACACAGTTTTACTTAAAAGTGAGAAAGATTATAAAGCATGTCAGATTACAACGAGCTGAACTAGAAATGATGGTACCTTCAAAGCAATGGATTACAATTTAGGAAAACAGGGAAATAATATAAACAACATGTTACAACTAGTAAAACATTAAAAAGAAACAGGTTGCAAAACTTAGCAAAGTTAGAAATTATGTCACTCGTATGTGCCAAGATACGGTTAAAAAACAGAGAGAGAGAGAGAGAGAGAGAAAGAATAGATAAGAAAGATCTCACCACCTTTGGATCCAGTGAAAATCTTGGTAGGAAGTTATGGTCCTTGGATGGTGGGTGCACATCCAGCATTTTAAGTGTTTTATGCTACCTAGCCCCACCTTCTTGAGGGGGCTTGTTTTATCTTGATGAGCCAGGTGTTCACTTGGGCCCTTCCAGATGGGATGCCTGGGCAATAACCCTTATTTCTGTACATACGTCCTCTTCAGTGGCTTTACCTGGGGCACACACAAGATGTCACTCTGCCTCCGTAGGGTACAGCTTGCCTGCCCCTGTCCCTTATTGAATAAGGACAGTGTCCTGCCTGTCAGGGTGGCCATCAAAGAGAAGGGAGCTCCCTTTGCAAGGCTTCTTCACAGTTCAGCTTACTGAGATAGCCACTAGAGGAGGAGCTGCTCTTGTGAGAATAGGTCCCTCTTTATAAGGGTGGTTATCCACATGAGGGCTGCTCCCTGAGAGGAGAGAGTCCAGGTGGCTTATCCAATGAGGCCTCTGCTTGGGTGCAATGTCCATTTTGTTAGGATGGCTGTTTTGAGAAAATTAATCTTTTTGAGATGCTACAATCAGGGGAAAAAAAAAAAAAAAAAGAAAAAAGGACAAAAAAAGAAAAAGAAAAAAAGAAAAAAAGAAAAACAAATGCAATGTCTGTTTAAAGAGAAAAATATAAATGGATTTGTGTTTTTGAGGAGCATATGCCTCACATTATCCGGAATATAGAATACTGCAGGCTTTTATAGTGGCCCCCTACTCAATGCAGATGGCCAAATGTTTCTCATAGATAAAACCTCCATCCTGAACCAATGTTCTGAACATTTTTCGGACTCTCTTCAGTGACAGCTGTGTAGTCCAAGGCTCAGCAATTCAGCACATTACACAACAATGGGTGAAAACCAAACTGGACATAGCCCCGACTTTGGGAGAGACTTAAGGCCACACAGCAACTGAAAACTGGCAAGGCAGCTGGGGTTGATGGAATCACATCTGAACTATGGAAACATGGAGGCCAAGCACTCCATCCTAAATTTCATGATCACCCTGTACAAGAAGAAAGGAGAACAGTCAAACTGCTCCAACTACCAAGGTATAACTCTCCTCTCCATTGCTGGAAAAATCCCTGCAAGAATACTTTTGAATAGATTAGTATCTGCTATAGCAGAGGGAGTTCTACTTGAAAGCCAGTGTGGTTTCAGAGCCAATAAGAGTACCACAGACATGGTATTAGTTCTCAGACGACTGCAAGAGAAGTGTAGGGAACAGAACAAAAGTCTTTATGTGACATTCATTGACCTCACTAAAGCTTTTGACACTGTGAGGAGAAAGGGCCTGTGGCATATCTTGGAACGATTAGGATGTACCCCCAAGTTCCTCAAAATGATCATCCTGATGCATGAGGAACAGTGGGGCCAAGTCAGATATGGTGATGCACTCTCTGAATCCTTCCCAATAACCAACAGTATGAAACAAGGCTTCCTTCTCACACCCACTCCATTCAAAATCTTCTTCATCACAATGCTCCAAAGGTCCACAGCAGACCTCAATAAAGAAAATGGAATTTACATCCAATATCATACCGATGGGAGCCTATTTAACCTAAGGAGACTGAAGGTCCACACCAAGACCCTAAATCACCATGTCCCTGAGTTGCTTTTTGCTGATGATGCCGCCCTCGTTGCTCACACAGAAGCAGCTCTGCAGTGCATAAGATCCTGCTGTGCAGAGGCTGCAGATCTTTTTGGGCTGGAAGTCATCTTGAAGAAGACAGAAGTTCTCTACCAACTTGTACCACAGGACGACTTCCATCATCCTCACATCACCATAGGAAATCAGAGCTTAAGACAGTCCAGCAGTTCAGCTATCTGGCATGCATTATTTCCTCGTATGCCAAGATCAACAAAGAGATAGACAAAAGATTAGCAAAGGCATATATTGTATTTTGAGAACTTTGTAAGAGTGTCTGGAGCAATAAACAACTAAAGAAAAGTACAAATATTAGTGTCTACAGAGACATTGTACTGTCTACTCTTTTATATCATGGGTCATCTCCCACCACTACCTGTGACTCCTTTAACTCTTCTATCAGTGCTGCCTCCGTACAATCCTAAACACCCACTGGACTGACCATGTGACCAATGTTCCTGTCCCTGAACAGGCAGGGGTCTCCAGTATGGAGGCGAAGCTACTGAGGAGGCAGCTGTGCTGGGTAGGGCACATCTCCAGGATTGTGCTCTATGGTGAACTTGCCACGGGCTGCTTCAAGAGAGGAGCCCCAAAGAGGAGATACAAGGACTCCCTGGAACAATCCCTCAGCTTTGGCCATATTGACTGCCTCAGTGGTCCTCTCTGGTCTCCAGTTCGAAGACATGGAGACACCATCCATAACGTTGCTGCCTCCTTTGAGAACACATGTGGAATCAGTCTCGAGGAGAAAAGACAGCACAGAAAGAGCGGTGCCTTGGCTGTCCCCTCACAGGACACTTTCTTCTGTGCCTTTTGCAACTGCACTGCCTGTCCCACATTGGCCTTTTCAGCCATCAGCACGCTTGTAGAAAGTGTGAGGAGAGAGAGCCCTTCTGAAATCTTCGCTTGCAAAGCCAAGCCATGAGTGGCAAAGCCTTTTGTTGGAGTGTTAAGTCCACAAGTAGCACCATTTCCACTGGCATATAAGATACAATTTACATGCAGCAACCTGGTCTCAATATCAAGCCCAGAACTTGCCAACAAAGTACTGCAGTTTGGATTTTCAAGTCAGTCTGAAAAAGGTTACATTTCTGAATACTAAAAAAAAAATTAGACGGTTTGGTTATTTAGTTTATTATTTCAGAGTTTAGAAATCCAAATTTTTATGTACTTATTTTTGACAAGACCAATCCTTTGGCAAGTCAAAACAAAACCCCACAATTTTTTACTACCCAATACACTTGATCTGATGATAGTTTCAATAAAACATAAAACCAAGCTGTGTAACAGGGATCAGAATCAACAGTCTGACATGTGCAAGATTGTCCAATAAACTGAATCACAAAGATATTCTTCTCCTCTGGTCCCTTATTTTTTCATAGGTTCATATAAATTCAGTTGTAGAGGTAAATTTGCTACACACCTTTATGAAAAAAATTTTTTTTTTTCCAGTGATCATTAAGAATGAAAAGTTATGTGTAGTGTTTTTACACTGTAAACATGTAAAGCTAGATTAGATGATCTCTGAGCTTCGATGTAAAGGGAAAGAGGGATTTAATGACTAATTTCATAGAAAGTAATCTCTATTTCTTTTTTTCCTAAATACTAATTTTTCTAAATCAATAACCTCAGAAAGCAATTCTGATTAAAATATTGTTTTCCTTACTATGGACGTTTTACTTACTGGGAAAGAGCTGTACCCCAGAATTATTTAAGCATTTAGTGCTGTTACTTTCCAGCATTTCATGTTGTTTTGTACTAAAGAATTGATCTGAAATTTGCAGATCCAAGTAGCCAAAGACCTCTATGAGAATCCTGTCTCTAGCTAATCAAGGAAGTTGCATATGTTTTCCAATTTTCTTTCCTAAATAAACTTTTAAAATAAATAAAATAAAAAAATAAATAGATAAATATTATTTAAATAAATAAATTTTTTTTTTTTTTTTTTAGTAAGTACTGTGAATAATATATGTTTGTTTCTACAGATATGTTTATATCTATCTACCTGCCTCTATATACAGGTATGCAGACAAGGAAAGGTCATGCTTCTGAAGAAAGAAGCTCTTTTTTCATCTCTTAAGTAGACATATGAGTGGAAACTGATATGATGTTTATGTATCTGATACAAAACTTGAGAAACTACCAGAAATTGCATGAGTAATCACTGTCTAGTTCTGGGAGGAATGGCTGGATTTCAAAGATAGTCAAGGAGTTATTATGGGCAACATCCAATATTGACAGAAAACTGCAGGGAATTGTAGGGACCTTTTTTTGGGTAGTCTGGCAAAACTATTATTACCCAGGTGACAGCAGTATAACAATAACAGTACAATATTATATTAGTAAACCTATAATGAAATTACACTGGAGTAACCTGTCGGCAGGAGCAGATCAGCCAGCAGACCCAAGGTTTGAGCTGGTGACCAGGTAAGGGACTTAGGCTCTGGGTATGCATAGTAGATGAACTCAGAGATGGTTAATATTTTAAAGATCTGTCAAGACAGGTGTGTTGTGAGACCAAGAGTGAAGGGGTGTGAACATTACACTAGTACTGGTTGGGCAAGGAAACTGAACTAGTGTTCAGGCCACCTATGGTGTGCACATTTACACAGGTGTGCTGGCATTTATGTAGATAAAGCACTTCTCTCTCTTTGTTAACTGTGTTCACCACATGAACACTTGAGTCTGAGTGTGTGAATTTTCATTAGGACCACATTCACATCCCTCTTACTGACTAGGCCTGCAGACAGGTAGCTGAACCCTGGCATCTGCTAGAAGGCAAGGAAAAATCTCTTGGTGTTGTTTGCCTTCAGTCTACTGTGATTTTCAGTGGAAAAGTACCTGCTAATTCTAGAAGGAGTTAAGGGTAGAGGAGAGAGTGTTTTACAATACTTTTTTTTTTTTTTTTTTTCCTCTTTTTTTTCAGTCATTCTTTTTTTCGGTCACTTCTTTTGTCGGCTGCTGCTTGCTGACCTCTTGGTCTAACTTTACTGTCACAATCAAGCTTTATTTTCTGTTTCTTTGGTCAAAGATGAGCTTTCTCACTTCCAACACACATTGTATTGAATTTTTTTCTGACAGTGATTCCAGTATCTTTAATTCTTTTTTGTTACTTTAATTTCTGTAGCTAGTCATGCTTTCTTCCCCTTTGCTTCTGTTAAAGCAAATCTGAATTAAATGTTTATTCCTTTGATTCCCTTCTATTTGTTTTTAGAGGCCTCCAGGGCTCTTAGGAGAACTAGATGTAGAATTAGAATTTACTAATCTTAGTATTCTGCTTAAGGAATCATCAATGGACAAAGCTGCTCATATGCTCTGCAAAACAATGGAGAAAGGGAGTCAGTTCCTCTGGTTTCCTTTGCTCAAGCAGTCCATAGTTTAGTAACTGATCTTTCTTATCAGGTAGGCCAGTGCAGTACAAACTGGTCAGTGTTTTTTTCACATCTGGCTTATGTGTAAAAGCAACCCTACTGCTGCTGCCTGTGAGTTGTTTACAGGAAGGACTCTCAACATTTTTCATTAATGGGGCATGTGTCAGGGCAAGGCTCAGCAGCCACTCTGTTCGTAAAGATTTCCAGAAATACAAATAATGCAGGTGCTTCCTGCCTTTTCTGGATCTTCCCAAATGTGGATGTTTTATCACAGAAAAGGCCCAGAAGAGGTTCTTTAAAAGTTCAGATTGTTGTGTGATGCTTAAGGACTGGAATTTTCACTCCACCTCACAGTCCTGTGTGCCTTGATTATTTTCCTAACAGCCCTGATGGCATCATATTTACATTACTGTTCCTAATTAACATAAGTGAAAATGAAAAAAAGGTTTTGCTTTACTAAGCAGGAGAGAACAAAGAGTGATCCTGACTTGTGAATACATCTTCACTTTCAAGAGTAAAACATAGAACTATTCAGTACATCAGATGAAATTATCAGCCATCTGTAAACAGAGCATCAAAGACACAATTAAAATACCAACACGAATTCTCTTCAAATAATTTATAACAATGCTTTGTGCACACATCTCTGTTCTTCCCTGAGCTCCAGACTTCTCTATAGTGATATTTCAATTTGCATACAGAATGTTGAAAAAAAAAATAATAATAGGGAGAAGAGGGTTAAAAAAAAAGAAGGCAAAAGTTTATGTCAGTATACAGGGATATTGGTTTTCATTTCAGTATATTAGAGAGTTGAAAGTTCAGCCACAAGGTTGCAGAACTACACCTATGATCAACGATAGAAGTGAGAGGAACAAGAACAAAGGTCTAGATGGGTGTCCCAGAATTTTTCTATTCTATGCCAAGAGATATTGTCAATGATGTTAACACAAAAACTTTCTTCTGCTCTTTCTCTCTTTTTCTTGCTTTATGAGAAGTGAGGATGTAAAAAAATTATCTTAGAAAAAAAAAACTCAGAAAAAAAAAAAAAAAAAGATGAAGAAGAAGGAGTGTCTGGCAAAACTTGCTGGTTACACTGAGACTGAAATCAGAAGTAGGAAAAAGGGGAAACAAGAAAATGCATAAAGATGCTGCTTGCAGCCATGTTGTTGGGTAACCGTGGGTTTATCAAATATTGACAAACATGAAATGATTGTAATCAGTCACTGTCAGAAGGGAACAGGTACCCTCCTCTCTTTTACAAATGATCCAATTAAAGGAAACATGTTGGCTATAAAAGTCAAAATCAACAATGCACTGTATGCTGACAGCCCATCCAACATATAAAATCAATAGTGCATTCTTCTTCTAGCCAGCACAAAGCAACAGTAGCAACTTTCCCACCTCTTTAGTCAAATATGACACCGTATCAATCGATCAAAACTTAGTATTTTTGAACACTGGCTTCTGAAGAATGCAAAATGTATTGTTTTTTCCTTTATTTTATTTCAATAAAGTTTAACTTAAAGGCAAAACACTTGAAAGAGATCAACTGTTCTATTGTGGTTAGATATAGCTATAGCTAGCAGGATAGATAGATCTAAAGGCGCATTAATACCTGTTTCTTGGAAAACATTGCATATACATTCTTTGTCTGAATAATCTCTGAATAATATTATTGTCTGTCAGAGGAACAGAGACTGGAGGTGGAAAAGCCTCCATTTACAGTCCTAAAACTCTGATGCAGGGTTGTAATATGGCTTTTTTGTTGTTGTTGATTTGTTTGTTTGTTTGTTTTGTCCTTTTTCTTTGTTTTTATTAAAATTTAGCCGTCTTTTGCAGTGATGTTTGTGTAAAAAGAAAACTTTCTTATCTGACATGGGTTTTGTCAATACAGGAAGACATGATGATTCTACCGAAATTGAATCTCTGTTTGTCATTCTCCGCTGTCCTTGATCCAAGGGAAGAGTATTAAACATGATTTCATGTCAGCAAATGGTCAAAACTAAGCCTATGTTTAAATATTGTTCTGATAAGAAATACCTTAAATATTCATTAATTGTTTTTGATGAACCTGGATAATTAGTCTTATTTATAGATCAATTAATGTTACCTAAACAACACAGCCTCTTCACTGTTTACACTCACTGGTGGCTATGATGGCTTGTTGTATTTTTGTATCTATTTTTACCTTGGTTTTCACCGGAGGTTTGGAATTCCATAATACATGATTCAGTTAAAGCGTTTGACCAACTAAATGAACAGACAAACAAACAAGAAAAAACCCTCCAAACCTTTGTTTATGTAGATGTAGTTGTAATTACTTATTTGAAGTAAAAGGCTCTGATCTGCAAGCTACCAATAACACTGGTAAAACACTTCAGCTTTGTTCAATCAGATCCTAAGACAAAAATCAGACTTTTAATTTTCATTGCTGAAATTCAGAGTTCATAAATTATGCACACCTCTGATATAACGGACACTGCCTAATTTCTCACATTGGCTGCTTGATTGTCATTTTACTTTTAAATCACTAGCTTTCCCAATTACAAGGCAAACCAGTTCATAAAATATTGATATGTCAGAGACCTGCTTGCACCAGTTGAAGAAATGTGTGTCTAATTTTAATATGCCACTATCCCCCTTCCTAAGAGCATGGCCAGTACCAACATGGGTCAGTGAATGACTTTTTCATTCTTTGTTAACAAAAAGAAATATTGTCTTTGTATCAATTTTATATCTTATAGAATACAATCATAATTAAACTGGGCACTGTTAAAGACAGTGTTCTTAGGAATCAAAGTTAGCTTGTAGGTATTGAGTAACTTTCACACTGGTAGTTTCTTCATATGTTAGATTTGCAAGGGAAATAATTTTAATATAGACATTACTAAAAACATGCAATAATTAGGAATCACGCCCAAAACATAAACAAAAGACATGGTTCTTCATAAGGCATGAAGTTTAGCAATAGTTATCTGGAGTAAAATCATAAGTTTCTACAGATTCAAAGGAAGACTGGGCAAGTTTGCAGCAGATGAATCTTGTTACAGGTTAAAAAATACATAGAAACTACCTGTGGGTCAGGAAGTCCTCGTGCCACAAGATCTTTATTGTGTGAGAATTTTCATTGGCAGTATCATGCCTGGTTGCTTCATTTTTATATCCTACCTTTATATATCTGCTTTGTTTGGTGTCACAGCCTACATACAAAGCTGGATGGACTTCTTAGGGACTCAGTACAGTAACCAAAATGTTTTTGTAGCAGAGGGAAACAGGTGATAAGTTCGGAACAATAAGTATTGCTACCCTCAATTTGTTGAAATTGTGCCCAAGAGTAGAGAAGATAAATACTGAAGGTCAGCAGCTGTTATAGTTTTTCAGCAGTTTTCATGTCTCACAGTTAAAGACAACAGTTACATTAATAGAATATAGCTGACCTCTCAAAGTGTTTGACTTAATATTATATAATTATTTTTCTGACCTTTGCAAGGTGTGAGATTTCCAGGAAATATTTGGGATAGAGTTAGTGTTGTTCTGCATCTTAAGAGATATATTCTGAAGGGACACTTTAGTGAATACAGCTGTTTGCCACATGCTCCTACAGAGTCTGTTTCTTCATTCTGTGATATTTGGGTTTGTTTCATTGTTTATTTTTAATACATTTCTAAACAGTGATTACAAATCTTTAGTCATAAAATATGTACATTAAATGAGATTGTGAGAAAAGCAATATTTGCACTGAGTATTTAAAAACTTTAGTAGGAACATTTATGATATTCATCACTGAAATGTGTAAGTCCCACTTTTGTGGGAAGTACCTCCAAACCTCCTCAAGTAATGTACCATACAAATTATTCTCATATTTTAACTTATGATAGCCAATGAGTATGGGAAAAGTTACTATTCAGAAGTGATAATTTAAAATGATCACAATGCAATTTATGTACCTAGATACTCTTCAATGAAAACTGCTATGCTAGGAAATCAGGGAAGCAGACCATAATCCCAAGAAGATAAGATTTATTTTATAAAACAGGCAAGCCAGAAGAAAGTTCTAGGGTCCTGGGAGACAATAATTTCAGTAAAAGTTCTCTTTGTATCTGACAGTAAATAAACTGCTGGATGTGATTTTTTTCTTTCCATGTGAATGAAATATATTTCTGTAAATTACAGGCAAGAAAATGGCCTGACTGTTCGGTATAGGTTGTTTTCATGGTTGTCATTAGAATATGATGTCACTTTTTAGTGTTCACAGTTGCTGAATTATCAAAAATAATTCAGAAGTGTATATACACACAAAAAATAAAAACAGACAGCAGACTGGAAAATGAAATCTGTTGTATGACAAATATGAACTCAACTTATTCAATGGGCTGAAAGAAGAACAAGGAGGTGACTTACAGTAACTTCACACAGGCACTTAAAACTGGAAAATATCTGTGATTTAGTCAAGGGTAAGAGTAGCAAACCTATTTCTGGTATAGTTAATATTGTTTTCAGATCTAAAAAGACCCAGAGGAGTGTGCTAATGCTTGCCCTGGTGTTCTCATATCATTTTAGATCAGAAAACTGCTGGACTATGCTAGGACTTTCATCTGACCTTTATTTGGAAGCCACAGGGTGTGAAGGAGTCTCTGTACTCCTGCGTATCTCTCCAGGATGGAATAAGCATGCAGATAGGATGTGCACCTGGATGAAGGGACTCAGAAATGCAGAGTCAGATCAGCTAGTAAATATGTGAAACTTTAAAATGTAAAAAAAATGTCCCTCTGAAAATGGCTGATGCATTTCCACTTAAAGAACTGACAGTGACATTACATTTTAAATAAATAAATAGTTCAATAAATAAATAAAAAAAATATTTTAAAAAGCCTTGACCTCAGTCTTAAGATAGATTTGTTCTTTATGTAGATGAGAGCCCTTTGTTCATCCACTGTTTCATTAAGTACTTGGGAAGACAAAAAAAAAAACAAAACCACAAAAAACCCCAAAAACTTTTCATACTCAAATTTCTCTATAAAGATGCTGTTAATAAGCAATAAGCAAATACCACAGTCTAGTACTTGAGAGCTTCAGAAGGATTTTCATATCTAGTGTATCATATAATTTAAAAACATATATCTCAGAAAAGAAGAAAAAGGGCAAAACCCTCAGTATGAGATTGGCCATGACTAGAAATGTAGTATTAAGTGATAAACTTTGGCAGAGAATACTAAGCACTTTTCTAGGCTGTGATCAGGCTGAAGCAGAGACGATAGTCTTTATGTTGCAGGGACTCAGCAACTGATGGTATTGTCATCTTCCCTGCCCTTTATCTGTAATGTAGGCTTCCTTTAGGCCAACCTATTCAGCCTCATTATCATTGGGTTTTATAGAAGATTGGGTTTTTCTAGTAGTGGGGAAACTAAAACCTAAAACAAACATGCAAAAAAATTATGGGGTTGGATGTATAGAAAATGAGACTGAGTTAAGATGGTTTCTTTCTGACTTAGTGATTGTTAGTTGTGTGTGAGAGAAATTATCTTTAACATACTGCATCACCAACAGAGATAAAGAAGTCATCGTCCTGATCTACTTGGAGCTTGTAAGACTGTACCTGGAGTATTCTGTTCAGTTTCAGTACCCACTGTACAAAAAGGGTGTAGACAGAGTGAAAAGAGACCAGAGAGGGGACACAAGGATGATCAGAGGACTGAAACACCTGCCATATGAGGAGAAGATGAGAAAACTGGGTCTGTTCAGATTTGAGAAGGCTTAGGGGAAACTGTATTATGATGTTGTAATACTTAGAAGGTGACTAAGAAAAAGTTGGAGACTCCATAGTGTCACATGGATAAGACAATGGGTAATGGAAGCAAGTTTTCCTTGGGAGATTCTTATTGCACAAAAGAGGTTAATTTTCCACTGTGAGGACAGTCAAGCATTGGAATGGACTCTTAGGGAAAGTGATGGATTCCCCCACTTTGGACAGTTTTAAGTCTCAGCTTGATAGGGTGCTGAGACACATATAAAACACATATTTAGTGTATTTTATATATTACCTTTATACATTAAATTATGCATATACATTTTATATGTACAAATATAAAATACAGTATTGCCAAGAAGAGCTGGACCAGATGAACCTTCTATTCTATATTCTGTTTTATTCTATGATATTGCTTAAAGTGGATGGATTGCAGCAGACATCTTATATCTGTGTCCTACAATCCATGGAGGAAAAGGGAAGAAGGGGAAAGGGAAGAAGGGAAGTGGAAAGGGAAGAAGGAGGGGGAGGAGGAGGAGGACAAGGAGAATGAGGAGGACGAGGAACAGGGGAGGATGAGGACGAGGATGAGGAGCAGGAGGACGAGAAGGAAGAGAGGGAGGACGAGGATGAGGAATATGGGGAGAAAAGCTGAGATCTGTTTTTCTTCCAACCAGTGCATTATGCCCCATAGCAGTAGGAGAAAAGTGTGACTTACCTTTGTTTCTGAACTGGATAGTTAAGTATGGCTGATAACAGAATAATGACTCTTTTCTTGTCAGATTTCTTTTTAATTACAACTATCAAGCTGCTCAAAGAAGTGGTGAAGTCTCTGTCCATGGAGATTTTCAAGACTAAATGTTCTGTAAGCCCAGAGCAGCCTGCTCCAACTCCAGAGCTGACCTTGCTTTGGGCAGGAGCTTGGTGTACAAAGTTCCTGATGTGCCTTTAAGCCTCATGGCCCTGTAAATCTGGTATCATAGGAATGCACAATGGCATGCCTAAGTTAATGAAAGGTTGCCATTCAGAGACTTTCTAGTGTGCCTACTTGTCTCCATTGATTAGTTAGGGGAATAAGTACTTCGGGCAAACAACTCCACGAAGGACACAGAGTTTAAATTTTAATTCAGAATACAGAACCTGAGATGTGCAGGCTGGACCTCAGCTGTCCTTAACAAAGTGAACATTCATTGTTCTTTCTTTGAGTATGGAAAATTGCAATCTGCTTACTCAAGAAAAGTTTCACAAAACTAGGTGAATATTCTTGTACTGATATCTGGACTTCAGGTCTCCAGATTGCAGCAGCAGCAGCAGCTTTAAAACACTTTTATTGCCCATTAAGTAATTTAGTATTACTTTGATCTCATCTGGCAGGTAGCAACATTAGCTTCAATATTAACTTTAATGTTATTTGTGTCACTCATGTTCACCTGGGTGAAACGTACATATCTAGATGATTTCTTCATACGATCTAGCTTTAAAATAATAAAAATTTTAGGTATAGCTTTATTATTGTTTGGAGTTTTTTGCAAACTATGTCAAATCATACTTTCACATCTGAAAAAGCAGTAAATGCATGATTAAAGTATAATCCTAAAATTTAGTTGGAAACCAAAGATAAAATTCATACTCTATAGATTACAGAACTTCAGCCCATTACTCTGTGATGAAGGATGTAGCACATTTTTAAGGTTCATTTATTTCTTTATGTACTGTTATGTTCAATCTCTGCATCAATCTGAACAATCCTTTGTGCTCCTACTTTCAGTTTGTTTATAAATAGCAGTTTGATGTTCTGTTTTTCTTTTCTCTAGCCTAAGATTACATTAAAAAAAAAAAGTTTTCCGAACAATAAGAGAAGTTAAACTCTAAAAGAGATTGTAAAATGATATTGTGGGGTCTCTACCACATTGTTAAAGAAGTTAAATATACACCTGTTTAGAACAATGGTGAGTTTATCTTTATTTTAGGATACAGGGATGATGCTTATGTTCTCTGAAATAGTTTAGCTTTTTTTTCTCCAACAGTACAGGCCCCACATGGTGACTAGTGCACTATTATACAAACTGAAGACTGGAGAAAAATGCTGTTCAATTCTTTTCCTTCTCCATCACTGTGTTTCATCCTGATGCTTCTTTTCATACTTCTTTTCTTCTGCTGATTGAATGTATCTTCTCTGGGATTAGTAAAGATACACTCCAAAGCTTATCTTTAATAGAAATCTTATTTATAATAATAATTTAAGAGTTTTCTTCTGGGAAGAGAAAAGAATTAAAAAGAGGAGAAAGAAGGAGTTTTAAATTATAAATAGGAGAGTAAGAAAGTGCTGATATTTCACTTTATCCTCTAACCTGGAAGCACAGGTTCAATGAACTGTTTAATTAGTTATTATTTGTACAATGTTCTGTAATAAGAGAAGTAATATAATTGTAAGGAAAAAATTCAAAGACTACCGAGAAGAATGGCAAATGATAGTAATTGCTATTCTGAATTTGGAGTTGTCAGTGTTTGTCTATTAAGGCCTATAAATGGGAAGAAATTCTCCCAGATATAACTTGTGTTTCTGGAGTTAACCTGGTGTTAAAGAGGATGATACAGAGGCAAGGTCTTAACTTTCCAAAAAAGACAATATATGAATGCCTGAACACAAGAGTTAATTCTAAAGACACTTTTATGAAGGTTATTGCTAGGGTTTTCAAGTATATTTCAGAATGAAAGCACCTTGTTTCACCAATTCCCCCTTGAAGAGGTAGGTTCCAGTTTGGGTTAAATGAAGCAGGATTTTAAAATTAGGATTATATTGATGTCAACCCCAGATATCTAGTCAGTTGCCAGCTATAGTAGCAAGCAAAGCCTTTTTCTCCTTGTTTTCATGACTAATTCTTTAATAATTAATGATTTTGTTTGGAGCTCTTGCTGTGTGGTATCTGAAGGCATGAAGTCTGCTTTGAGTAAACCAGTGTTTTCTGCAAATAGAATTTGACCCAGACATCTAATCTTAACTAAGGTACAGCAAAAATTAAGAAGGATTGTGAGTAGCTAAGAAAAGAATTTGAAGAATCAAAGTAGCTTAAAAAAAACAAAACCACAAATGAAAATCTAAAAAAAACCCACAACCCCCCAAAAAATGAGTAGAATACATTGTTGCACATCATGTGATGTGACAAGATACATCTGTCAGTAATGTCTTGGTCATAGGTTGTTTCAGTTCTGAGATGAACTTTAGCAATCTAAAACTTTTACTAATACTATCTTCCAGTTCTTGACTGTGGGGATGTGCTGAGAAAGTAAGCACTGGCTGCTCTGGTGGTTCAGCTGGCATTCAGTATCTCCTTGCACCTGTATCAAGTATCTGATATGATGAGAGGAGGACAGTGTCGTCTGTGTGTGTGTGCATGAGTGCACGTGGGCATGCACACACAACATTAAGCCCACAGATGAACTCTAATAGTATGCTTGAGCAGGTAAATTACTTTAAGTATAGGATTTTAGCCTGCAAATAAAGGGAATATTTACTTGGTTGCATACATATATTCACAGTTAATTATAGGTAATAAAGGAGTGGACTTGTTTTGTTTTTTGTGTGAGGGGACAAATTTCCCCCAAGCATGTGTCTGGGGCTGCTTTAGTTCTGTTAAGAGATGTTTGCATACATTTACATGGTTTATAATACAAATATACCTGGATCTCTTGGGCCTAAGGAGACAGAAAAATATCTTTTCTAACCTATCCTTAGATATGATTGCAGAAGCAGCTGCTGTAGTTATCTTTGTCTATTCTATCTCCACATTAGAGATAAGTTCTCCTCTGAGATAAAAGTTTTCTCACCCCCTGCTCTCTGGTTAAATCAATGTTCTTCTCTTTGATGCTTGACCCTTTAGAGATCCCCTTGTTATTGTACTTACCATTACGGTCAGGGTTGGGCTCATACAAGTATTTCATTACTGAGAGACAAATACAAAAAAATTAAGTTTTTTTTTCTTCTTTCATTCTTTGCAGTAGGACCATAGAATCATAGAATGGTTTGGATTAGAAGGGATCTTCAAAGATCATCTGGTTCAAACCCTCCTGCTTTAATAAGGGACAACTTTCAATCAATCAGTTTTCTTAATGACCCATCCAGCCCTTCTTAAATTAATTATTTAAGAATTTGCTTCCTACCTGACCTATCCGTGGGCCTTCTACAGTGGAGCTACTGCACTGATAAGGTTTGGTCTGTGGCTATAAAATTTAGGGTCCTGTTGATTCTAAGCCTAGAGGCACTCTTCAATATTCAGGCCTACAGATGTGAATCTTGGCCATAACACTTTGGTAATATCTTTTGTTGTGGTCTCTGTACTTGACAAAAACTGAGAACACCTGGGTAAGCATTTGGTCTGTAGCAAATACATTCTTTTCAGAGTCTGTTAATGTGAAAGGTGATGGGCTAGCTACCCAAAACTGGTTTTAACATCACAAAAGTAATTATTAGATCTTTTATTTGAGTTTGAGTCACCTACAGTCATACAGCATGGCTAGTATTAATGAAATGTGAAGCATACATTCTACTCTTTTGCTTTTTTTATATCTGGAGCAATGAATATAAGCCCAGTCTCAGCATCCATCATTCTAGAGCTAAAAATGGCAGTACTTAAGAACAGCCATACTGTCTAAAACCAAAAGGCCAGAAAATTCTCTCTTCTCCACCAGAATAATGGTTCAGGGGTGCACAGGAAAAAGTATTATAAACAATATACAGGCACATATCACTAATCTCTAAATCAACAGTTTATGAGTTGCTTGTTGCTTGTTTCCTTTTCAAACATGAGAATTACTTTGTGCTTATAGAATTCTGTTTTCAGGACTATATGTAATCTGGTTTATGGTGGAGAAGGGAAAGGGACATTATAGCATTTATTTAGTGTCATGACTTCTATGTCATCTGAGTATTAGTGAGTGTCATAATTTATTTTTCCATTGATAGAAAGCAGCAGTGTTTGATTTGTTTGCAGACATATGGCTTGAAATTTCTTGAGCTTTACCTCTTGCCATTTGCCCAACCCTTCATTTACGGATGTCAGCGAAAAGATAACATAGTTATCTGATTTAGGCATTATGGTCAGAGATATATGAATAAAGAAGTCCAAAGCCTAGCTATCCTTTAAAGAAGGCAGAGTCACTTAATACTTCATAGTCTTACAATTGTTCCTCTTTGAAAATACCATTACACTCACTACTGGGTCAGTGGTTAAACATATATTCCCTCTCAATCAGGACTAATCTGAGCACAGGATTAATTTCACTGCAAGACGTGAACATGCTTTGGCATACTTCTTGTAAGCCAGGATAGAGCTGTAACGAGCAATATTTTAGGAAATAAATTTAAAAATTAATAAAAAAATCTTATAGCTCTTTTTTCTTATTCATTGCCCTCTAGAAACCAGTCCATTTAACAACTATTGCCTAAACCCTAAAGTGTTGTAAGTCCATCAGTCTAGTGTGCATGTGTCCAAGCCTGCCCCATGCAGAGCCCCTTTGGAGCTCTACAAGTTTGCAAGAACCCATCTGTACCAATCAGGTATCACACAGTTAAGCTGTGAGCTTGGCTTGTTCACTTTCCTGCTCAAATGCATTTCTCTTTTTATGCCACAGGGAAAAGAACTTAGTTCTTCATAAGGGGGCAAATATGTTAATAAAACAAGAGTTTTGTAGAAGTAATACAGAGGCACACCTGAGCCTGCTGTCCTTTTAAGAAGGCTCTGAAATCAACACAGTAGATTTTTAAAAGAAAGAAAAATGCAGAACTGCTACATGCAGAATAGGATGTGCTGAAGTTTTGGATCTTAAACTAATTATCACAGATACTGGGACTCCATGCTTGTGGGCTGGAAAAATGAAGAGGACAGTTATACTGGATGGCTTTAATATATCCCTGTAACAATAAAATCTCATTGACCAGACCTGAAAAATATCACAGACATATTTATCTATCCTTTGTAAACACAAATAATTAGATTGAATAGATAACCATACTGTTAATTGCAATGCAGTAATGATTTCTACAAGGAATGTAAGAGAGGAGGAAAAAAGCTAGAAAAAAACTGATTCCAAAGATTAACCCAAGGGATAAACTGAGATTACTTTGTCAAGTGCTATGCTGAACATATTATCATAATCCTTCTGTAGCAAAAAAACAAGTAAAATAGAGGCAGGTTTTGCTTTTAGTAATGCAGATAAACTCTTATGAACCTTGAACATGACTAGTTTATTTTATAACAGTCCTTTAATTTGTTATACAGGTTTTAAAATATAGTTCATGTTTTAAATGTTGTTATTAAAAACTAAATCTGTGATAACCTCCTCAGATTTTTTTTCTGCACATACTATTTTCTGATGATGGGAAGGAGGTAGTAGGTAGTGTCCTGAAGTTATCCTGGTATGAATAAAATGTTTTGAGTGCACAGCCACTGCTTTGACTAAGTGAAAATGCTTTCTAAAGATGTGTAAAGTATGTTGTCTGGTGACTTATGTATTTTAGCTATGTGTTCACATATTTACTGGTGAGGGAATAGTTGAAGGTACAGAGAAAAATATATTCTTACACACAAACCAAAACAGAAAAAAAAGACACACACACAAAGGGTTTAAGTATGCCACATGAACAGATCACACACAGCATGGCATATCAGTAAAATATATTCCACAGTAGGGAAACTGGACCAGTGCAGGCCATTTATTTTTCATTTTCCCATTAATTTTAATTATGGAATTCAAATGTATTATACTTGCTTTAAAATTTTATATCATGAATACATGCAGAGAGCTTTGCAAAAGCAAATTTAAAACAATTCAATTTTCAAGATCTGTGCCTAACAGGCTACAGAGGAACTGGGACCTTTTCCTACCCAGGTTTAAATTATTAATATATTTTTTATAATTCTCCATTATCCTTCTTGGAAAACAGCACATTTCAAGTATTCGCGAGTGATGAGGATTTTTTAATGCCATCTAGATTCTGGTTTTTTTACTTCCAAGACTTACTTCTTTTTTGTTTCAGAAATTTCTTTTCTTGTGCTGACTTTGACAGAAGACTTTATTTACATATTTGTATATTTAAAGTGAAATATCTCTCTGATGCTGAGAACTATCTTGATTTTTAATTTTCTCACTTGTACATATAAAGGCAAACAGGAGTGGACAAAAATTAGAAATGTACATTTACCTACCCACACAAATGCCCTAAGGGAGAACCAAGGTACAAAACCCACAACTGGAGATGCACATATGTGCTAATTCATACAATTTACACTGGCATGCTTCAGCCCCTGCAAAGACATTCCTGCATGTTCTCGAGCACCCAGCTATGTTACATTGGCTTTAATAGTATAAACAGAAAATGCAAATTCATACATACCCTTAATCACACAGAAAAAGAGCCTGATTTGCATACGCTTCATAATTCAATTTAATTTTTTTTTGTCAAGAGTTGTGAATGCTTCATGTTTGCTTTAATCAGAATGTTGACATTTACACTGAAGCCAATTTCTCTTTTTCTATTCCATGTTTTGTTTAACCGCGACAAGTGACAGCAAACTGGAGAGAACAGACTTTTTAAATTGGCTCTTTGCCCAGAATGCATCATTTCTCTTGTAGCTGTTGCCCCACCACGCACCCCCTCCCTGCTAGGCATTGCAAAAAGAAATGTGAAAACATACTCTGAGAACACAGGGGTGAGGTGTTAGTGCTTTTAGATAAAGATTTGTGTTGTATTTTAAAACTAGATTGCTGTACAGTTTCAAGCTATTAGCAGGAACCTATTACACCATCACTTTGGGTCCTTGGAGAGATGTGCTTAGTGTATTTCAGTAATTCGAGGAAAATAAAAAACCTATATGTGAAAATATTTAATGGCAAAATCACCAACTGTTCAAGGCTGCTGGAGGAAGGAGGGATGTTTTATGTTAACCCTTTCCTTGGGTTTTTCAGTGAAAAAGCTTCAATGCAACTGTCCTCAAAACTCTCAATGGGGCTCCAGTCCTTTGTGGATGTCAGAGGTTATGGATGCCGAGCAAATTTTCTCTGACTTCTGCTGTGGCCTGTTTGCAGATAGTTATCTGCTCAGCTACCCATAACACTTCAGTTTGCTGTCAATATCTCTCAACTTTCAAACATTTCAAGGCTTATCCTGAAGGGAAGAAAAACAAAAGTTGTCCTTATCCAGAAAATGAAAAGCAAAGAAATTAAATCATTTTAACCCCAACCATGCATCCCTGCTCAATATTCTGGTAAATTCAAGCCTGGAAGCCAAGCTTCTTGGTTCTAGTTGCTATGGATTTAACCATAGCCCAAATCTCTAAGTCATCTATGGCACTCGAATAACATTCAAAACATGCCCAGAGTAGGTCAAAGGCTGTAGTACCAAATAGATTTCATCACATGATCAAAGTGTCAATATTAGTGAGAGAATTTCTGGAATTTGAACATAATGACATAATTTACCACAATTTTTTTTTTTCCCAGAATGAAAATGAAGCAACTACTCAGCTCCATATAAGAAGTCCTTCCCAAATTAGAACTTGTGTCAGAGACCTTGCATAGACATTGCAGAGGACTTGCAGTGGACTGACTTGCATAAACTGAGTATAGAAGATTCCTAATGATTGCTATAGCAGTGATAAAAGAACAGATTTTTTTTTAAGACACAGAGTTCAAATCAATACAATTTCTGTTTCAAGGTGAGGTCAGATGTAGTCATAACCATAGCAAAAAGTTCAGTCCTGAGGCCATCTGTCTGCTCAACTGCCTCTTGTAATAAGATCCCAATATACCAAGTAGAACACAGCAATACAGCACATGGGGGATGTTTGAGGTGGTATAGAGAAGGCATAAGATATAAGGTGGAATCTTCTCCATAATGTGGTTAAACAATTGATGGAAGAGTTCTAAGTGCTATGAGCATCACTTCCCATTTACTCTGAGTATAAAAGGTATTGAGCATACGTAGCCCTCTGTATCACAATTGTCAGAGTGTCACATGTATCTATTTTCCTTTGCAAAAAATATAGTTATTTAAATTAAAAATATACCTATGATTTTTTTAAAATCTGCTTATTGAATTTTTCTGTAACAACATTTATATATATAAAGATAATGTATCTGACAGATTATGACAGAGATAGGAAAAAAAAAAAAAAAAAGACTAGGGGAAAACATGCTCTGTGTTAATCAAGGGAAACACCTGAAGCTGAAAAAATATTAAGAGCTAAAGCAGCAAAATAAATATGAACCAAAACTAATAACAGCCAAGAGACAAGAGACCAAAGTGATCTTGCTTACATTAGGTGTGAGTGGAGGGAACACACACCACACTTATTCAATATCTATCTGCTATATTTGTTTACATTTATAACAGATCCATCTGTGAGCTGTGTACAATATACTCAACATTTGCTCTGAGCCAAGATTTTGCATGTGCTTAAGCCAAGCTGTGACAGTTGATATTGCTCAGGAGTTGAACCATAATTAGATACCTGATCTAAAGACTTATACTCAGTCTTTCTGTCTGTCTGCCTCTACCTGTCTGTCAGCTGAACTGTTGTCTTCCTCTGCTGAGCATCATTCTGCTCTAAAAAAATAAAAGTAACATTGAAAGAGAACCCAAAATCAGGATAGGGACTATGGCTCCAGAATCATTATCAGGGGCAAATATGGCCTAGAAAGATGTGGGAGCATACATTTACATACTTAACTATCTTTTACTTGGACCTGGTGCACAGGGTCAAACTGTGAGCGAGGAGGAATTATATTGTATGACCAATGTGATTAATGAGCATCAAGCACTCTTAATGAATCATTCATAAGGTCTTTCAGACTAATAACTTGAATGCTTTGGAATTTTTTTTGTCAGTAGAAAAACAATAAATTAAAACATTTGCAATCTGATCACATGCTTTTCAGAAAATTGAACAAAACCTACAATTAAAAAAAAAGGTCTTTCCGGATAAACATAATCACAGAATCACAGGCTGGCTGATGTTGGAAAGGTCCTGTGGTGGTCATCTGTTCCAATTTTCCTGTTCAAGAAGTGCCATGTTCAGCAGAATGCCCTGAACCACACCTAGATATCTCCAAGAAGGGAGATTCCATCATCTTCCTGGGCAACATGTACCTGTATTCAGTCACTACTATAGTAAAAAAAAAAAAAAAAAAAAAAAAAAGAAAGTATTCAGAGGGGATCTGTCGTAATTTGATTTATGCTTATTGACTCTTGACCACTGCACACCACTGATTCGTTTCTCTTCACAGCTTCCCTTCAGATATTTATTTACATTAATAAGATCTCTCTGACCCTTTTGTCCTCTAGAGGACTACAGAGTCCCATCTCAGTCAGCCTTTCCTCATACCAGAGATTCTGCAGTCCCTTGATCATCTTTGTGGCCCTTTGTTGTACTCCCCCTACTATGCCCCTGTCTCTCTTGTACTGGGGAGTCCAGAAATGGACACAGTACTCAATATGTGTCTTCACCACTGCTGAGCAGAGAGGAATTACCTTCATCCTCAACTTGTTGGAAATACTTTGGTTAATGCTGTCATAGCATCAAGAGAACACTTCTGGCTCATGTTAAACTTGTTGTCCCCCAGAAACTCTGTGTCCTTTTCTGCTGAACTATTTACCATTTGGGCTGCCCCCAGCATATGTTGATGGATGGGAATGTTCCTCCCCAGGTGCAGGATTCTACAACTTTTTTCATGAAGTTTCTGTCAGCCTATTTTTCCATCCTGTTGCATTCCATCTGGATGGCAGCACATCCCACTGTCGTATCAGCCATTCTGAGTTTTGTGTTATCAACAAACTTGCTTAAGGCATACTCTACACCATGTTCCAAATAACTGGATGATCACATAGCTTTGAACTGTTCTATGACAAGAGATGAAAAAACCTGTGCACTGGGTCCCATGGCTGAATGCTCACTGTCAAACTCCGTGAACATAGCCAAAGTCTTCCTTTCTCTCTCTGCATAAATGCCATAAATATTAGGTTGCAGATCATGTCCATGAACACCCTGTCCCAGTGGGTAATTTTGTATGTAATGCAAAATCTAAGAGACTGAACAGGAGGGATGGATCCAGGGATAAAATATCTCTAGGTTTATAATGATATATCTGAATAAGGTGTAAATGTTATTTTGTATGGTAAATACAAAGGGGAACAGGCATGGTTTCTAGTCATTCTGAGCAAGACAGTAAAAAAGTAGACAAACTTTTCCTCACAGATTAGAAAGAGGTGGATGACACTCATTTATCAGTCCTTATTGACAATTATATAGCAAGGCATATGCCAGGAAAGAGATGTTTAAGTCTGTTCAGGCAAAAAGGAAGCTGAATAATTCTTCTTTTAAGGTAAGATCTGAAGCTACAAGACCGTTACAGTGGGAGGGACCTCTTTTCTGGGGAAAAAAAAAAAAAATATTAAAAGAATAGCCTGAATTCAGGAGAAGTATAAAGGCTCTTGGAAGACAGTCCAGTACACCTTAGAGTGATATGGATCTCTCACCTTTGGGATGCCAGGTCCTGCCCTTCAGCACTTAATGCACTTAATATCCTAAGTGACCAATGAGTGTAGGCATCACTTAAGTCTTGCCAACTACACAGGTAAGGTCAGTCATCTAACTCTCTCTGAGGACATGGTGTGAAATAAATAATTTCATATTCAAGAACTCTTTTTGAAAGCATAACAGCTTCTTCCACCTGAAAAATTTACAGTCTCATCAAGAGAGTTTTGTAGCAAGCTAAAAAATGCTTAGACCTTCATACGACTTACACTTTTGTCTCCCTCTTTTATGTCAAGGGTTCAGTTTATTTCATGTAATTAATTGCTGAAAGTTGCCTATTAAATAAATTAAAAAATAAATATTTGAACATATCTCATTCCCCTTAGATATTTAGCGTTTCAGCCCTGGTGAAAAGCAGTAATTTTAAAGCAAAAATTAGAAGATATTAGATACGTGTTGTTGTAATTTCTTGTCATTAATTGAATATAGATTTTAATGAGAGATGCTAGCACTTTAACCCAATTCCTTGTTTAAGCATGTGCTGATATGCCCACAGGATACAGCATGTTCTCACTCACAGACAGGCAAACACACATCTAGTTTATGAGATGTCCAAAATTCCAGATGGGAAAATATTTTTCCTGGAAACTTAGCTTGCTTGGAGATACTAAACTTCTGCAAGCCAAAAAATTCTTCTGTTATCAGTTTGTCTTGCCTGAATATATTTAAGAAGGCAGGTTAGAAAATGATGATGGTAAAGAAGATCATAAAACCATAGAATGGCTTAGGTTGGAAGGAACCTTAGAGATCATCTACTCTGACCTCCCTGTTATGTGCAGGGATGCCTCTTAGTTAGACAAGGCTGCTCAAAGCCTCATCCAACCTGGCCTTGAACACTTCCAGGGAGAGGGCATCCCCAACTCCTCTGGGCAGTCTATTCCAGAGTCTTACCTGGAACTAAAGAACTTCCTAAAATCCAGTCTAAACCTATTCTCCCTCAGTTTAAAACCATTTCCCCATGTCCTATTGCTGGAAACTCTTAGGAACAGTCTCTATCCATCATTCCTGTAGGTTCCCTTTGTGTATTGGAAGGCAGCTATAATGTCCCCCCAGAGTTTTGTCTTCAGGATGAATAATCCCAGCTCCTTCAGCCTCTCCTTGAAGAAAAGATGCTCCAGCCCCTGGATCATTCTTGTGGCCCTCCTCACACAGCTTGGTGTCATCAGCAAACTGAGAGTGCACTCAGTGCCATTTTCTCTGTTGCTGACAAAGATATTAAACAGCTCTGGATGCAGAATAGACCCCTGAGGAAATATACTTGTCTCTTGTCTCCAGCTGGACGTCAAGCTGTTGACCACAACACTTTGAGCATGACCTTCTAACCAGCTTCTTATCTACCAAATGGTCCATCCATCAAATCCGTGTGTCTCCATCTCAGAGACAGAGATGTCATGCAAGACACTGTCAAATGCCTTGTATAAGTCCAGATAGATGACACCAGTTGCTCTTCCCACATCTACCAGAACTGTAACTCTGTCACAGAAGGCCACCAAATTCATCAGGCATGATGAATATGGACATATTCAGTTGTTGCTCTTCTTCACAGATGAGATTCATCTTTATCAGTGAGTTTCACAAAGCATGTGGGGCTGCAGTTGCCTATTGCAATGTAAAGAGTAATGTGTTTCATGCATAAGAGACAGAATGAAATACCAAGTCTCGGTGACATTATTTTCTGGCCTTTCAGAATATGTGAAGCCCTTCACATTTACTAGCGACCTAAAAATTAGCACAAAGCACCACTGAATAAATGGTGTCATTTTTCAACCTGTTTCTACTTTTGCCTGGGGTTATCTGTGGAATGTCACGGCCTTCCTCCCTCTGGCCCTGCAATTTGTGTCATCAGTGACATCCATGCAAAGGGAAATCCATCAATCTCTTAGTGAACAACTCAGTACAGTCACCAAGACATTTCAACTTAATGCTCTGATATAACTTTCTTTCTGGCATCAAAGGAAAAGGTAAGGAAAACCGTGTAGTCAAAAACATAGAGAGGCGGGTACTCATTCCCTCCGTATTTTATAGGCAATCTTCTTTCAGTATTTCTCAGATTTCCCCATTTTCTAGAGCTTACCAGCCTTAAAAAGCAAAAACAACAGTTAAAGAGATTCAGGTCTGTTTGCTCTCATTTCAGGTCTGTTTACTCTCATTTTGCCTTCCTCTTCAAGCATTCACATTAGCCTTCTGTAGAGCTCTCTAGCTAGAAGTGTAAGTAAAAGAAGCTTGTCCATGAAAATTAGGAAAAAAAGTTATAAGTAACTTTTTTATTATTATTATTGTATTTGTTTTATTATTATATTATTTTAATTTATTACATTAAATTCTCTGTGTGGGTGTGATTCTTCAACCTTGATCTTGGTTTAAGCAAAAATAAAATTAAAAGGATTCAGACCTTTCTTTACAATGGAGACTTATTATATGCCGTTTATAATATTTATACAGTGTGTGAAAGTAAATTTGAAAGAGAGTGAGGAAGACTTGAACAATACAGAGCAGCTGAGCAAATATGTAACAATTCCTTGAATGAGTGATTGGATGATACTTAATAACAGGGAGTTTGCAATCGTACAAGATTATCCTCTGATAATTCTTCAGTTCTGGCTGTGGCTGCCTGATAATCTCTGAAGCTTCTAATCTGCAGGATCTGAATCCATAAAGAAGGACAAAAAAAACCTTTACAATCAATTATAGTTACCTCCACAGAGCCATTAGTGAGCAGGTGAAACAAGTATGACCTTTTTGACTTCAAAGTCAAGCTAGAAGGAAAAAAAATACATACACAAACTGTCAGTCCTCTCAGAATTTAAAATGAAATTGTGGCATTGTTTAATCTAAAGTATATTGCTTTCCAAATTCAGAAGATTTTTTTTTTTTAAACTTTCATCAGACAACTGTATTAACTCCAAGCCTACAGCCAGAATCCCTTCATGAAACTGAAGGATGAATGACTGAAGCTAGGTGGTAGGGGAAGACCGAGTCTTTGCCTCATGTATTGAAACTCCGTCTAAAGTAATTTACTTCAGTCACTTTTCTCAAATTCAAACCTAGTCTTCCAAATCTTTCCTTGAACTGGTGGTTTTTGAAAATATTTCTTCATTTATTTACTACCCTCTCCATTAAATTAATGGCTTTTGTTTTCTTGCTTTTAGTTTCATGATCTACATTTGACCTCACCAAAGCAACATGCCCTCATAAGGCTCTGACATAGAAGAAAATTAATAAATAAAAAGAATTTTGATGTGCAAGGAAATTTCACCAACTTTCACAAATTATAAGGAAAAACGCTGTGAATGACCAAATTATGTTAAGTAATGATATTAAAGGCATTGAGGACTGTATTGTGGGAAACAGCTGTGAATAAAAGTCAGGTAAAATGATGCATTCATATTGGATCATGTGAAGAATCTTCTTATATATATATAAGGATAAGACTGAGAGATACAGACTCAGATAAAAATGTGATGAACAGACTCATCACAAATGCTTTACAGGTTTCATGGACTGGCTTTTGGTCAAAATAAACACTACAAAACTGTATGGTAAATTTAATTTAGTTGGTTATTTTTTTGTCTTGTTATCTACACTTGTTATGTGTTTGTTGATCAATAACTCTGTATAATTTTAAATAACTTATAGTTGAATAGAAATATGAGTACAATATGCAGAACTGGATCATAATAAAGGCCAAATCTAAGATACTATAACTGTTGGGAGATAGGAATTTACACAATGATAGTAACGGGAGCTAGATCACTTCATCCAAGTTGAACAAGAGACCTACTGTAAGCAAAGGAAAATCTTAATTTCTGAGGTCTTCGATGAGTATCAGAACCTTGACTACAGCAATGTGCAGCTATATCTAAATACAGCAGCCCAGTATATGGATTAGAAAGAAGCAGCTGTGGGACACTTAATTTTAGCTGTTACCTATCATAATGGAAACATACTATTTTTTCTTATTCGTACTGTGGTGTTTGAGAGTCCCATAGACTAACATTACACACTACCACAATTTACTTTTAGCAATATTGTACTCACTTCACTGTTACAAAGAACAGTTTACTGTAGCTTTATAAAGATACACAACAGAAAGATGATGGACATTTTGTCCAACACACGTCATTGTATTGATTTTGTATTCTGGCTGAGAATGAACAAGAAACTGGAGCTGGAGGAAAAAAGGACAAAGATATAACAAAATCTAATTCCTGTCCACCTCACTGGTACAATGAGATAATCATTCTGTCTACAAGAAAAACCCTTCAAATGAAAAATAATCTAAGTGCATTTCCTCCTTGAAATCATGTTAGCATACTGAAATACTTAACTATAAGAGGAACTAGATATTAAAGGAAACTCACTAGAAAATGTGACCCTTGATGGATAATTCAAGTGACTTTGGAAAGTCAAACATTTGGAAAGGAGAGGTCTTGTCAACATACTTTTTCTTTTCATAGCTGCGGTAACACTGTGATATTTTCTGGTGGCGGCAGAAACTTGTTTGCCAACAGTTGCAAATTCAGATTATCAAATTTATTGGGAAATTTCTGCTTTTTAGAAAAATATCTTGTCATTCAGTCTGACAGGATCAACACCCATTTGCAGGTTTGCTGTACAGAAGGATATGCACTAGGAAAAAAATAAAAGGCTGTCAGTGAGTTAGAGCTGTAATTTCATGGCAGGGTGCTCCATGAGATGTGGACTGGGTCAAAAAAGGAAGAGTTTTTTTTTCCAGCTTGTTGGTTCTCATAACACTTTATAATTTGTTTAGTTCAATAAGGATAAAAGGGTTTATTATTTCAGTTAATAATTCTAATAAAACAAAGGTTTATGGGGAATAACACATTTTTGTATAATAACTTTGACATCACTGTTAGGCTAATAATTTTGGTTCAATCTGTAAATCCTGAAAAAAACCCCCACAACTTATTAAGAGATTTTCCAATGTATTTGCCATACCAGTTTGAGAATGGATGAAATTACAAACATGACTCTCAGTGGTGATGCTTGAGGGATTCTAGATTATTATTTAGAAAGCTAATGCAGATGGGCAAAACTTTAGTGAGTAAATTAATTTGATGTACACATACTGAAACATTCTTCCTTTTATGTTTTGTTTAATTTCATTGAACATTTGTTTAAGTTATTGATGCTTTATACTACTATGAATTTGTCAAAATTACTATGTGAGAAGTGGAAGGTGAAGTGACCTACTGACAGCAACTGAAATTCACAAATCATTTTCTGTCTCTTTGCACTTAAGAAACATTCTAGTAGCACACTAGAGAAACAAATGGTGTTCCTACCCACTTCTGTTTCTAGAGGATCCTATTCTGTATTTCACCGAGTAAAACCAGAGTCCATTGACTCTGAAACAGAATTGCCCACTGATGGCAAAAGACCCAAGACAAGACTTCAGAGTCAGCCAAATCTTTCAGCCATGGAATGCTCAAACTCTTCTTCTCCACCAGTTTTATCTACCTCTTCCCACTTAGAGGCTTCTAAGATAGAAAATGTATTCTGATGAGCTCTGAACTCAAAAAAGCTATAATATAAAATGGAATAAAGCTAGCTTAATAAATTAAACTGAACTTTCTACTTTTGTTATGTGTAAGTGAAAAAAAAATATTCACAAAAAAGTTCATACCTATTGTTTATATTAATAAATTCAAGAAAATTGTATTTATTCAAGACTATTCATTGTTTCTTAAAATTTTGACAAATAATATCATCCAGTCAGTTTTCATTGCAAATTAATTGAGCTCAGGAAGTTGCTATGCATAATTCTGAGAATAATATGCTAAACTCCAAAGCTTAAAGCTCTTTCTAAATATAACATACAATTTTGGAAAAAATAAAAAGGCTGACTAAATATAGGAGAGAACTGAAAAAACAAAACAAAGCAAAACAAACAAAAGGATAATAAATGATGAATTTTTAAAAATCTCTGCAGCTAAACTGATTTCATAAATCCTAAGTCAAAGAAAGATACAGAGATACTGGGGGATAGAAGGGAAGACCAACCAGGAGAAAACAACCTGCCAGAACTCCCCCAAAGAAACAAACAAAACTTACTCCTAAATTATGTTTAAATTCCTTTTTAAATTACTACTAGTTAAGATGTAGGTTAAAGACATTAGCTGAACTGTAGAAAAATACAATCAAAAAGCCTTTTTAGATAGCAAGAAAGAAGTCTGAAGCATTGTGCTAAGGACTTTTTCTTGAATTGCTTTGAAACAAAATGCAACGACTTACAGAATTAAAAAAGATGAGAACACTAATGCCAATAAAATTTACAAACTCAAATAAAGGATTTCTCCATCCCTCTAAGTATCCAACAATAAATTCATAAATAACTAGTTTCTTAAAGAACAAAGATAAATGCTTTCACTTATCATACTCACTTTATAAAACACATTGTTTCAGAAGCTACACTCTTTTCTTTTGATAAGGTTATACGACTACTTTGCAGCTCAAGAATTACCTGAGGCCCACAGTAATGCTTGTTACATATACAATAGAGCCAAGGAATGAGTGAATTGTCTCAGTGTATGCCTGAACAAACTAGCTCAGGCTTTTAGACAAACTTTTTGATGCATGGGGAATCACTAAACTTTCTCCTTATTTCAACTTTTTTTGTTTCAAGTTCCAGAAAGAATAAATTTTTTAAAGACACACTCACAGCTTGAAAACTTGATCATCTGTAATTACTGCACAATCTAAATTTGTCTTCTAAGCACCTTCGTAAAAAAATGCCAGGGGACTCTTTAACCTGGAAGAAAGGGCCAGAAGATTTACCAAGTTTGAAAGGTAAAGTCAAGTGAATTCAAATAAAAAATAAGTATAGATTTAAAATGAAGGAAGATAACTATCTCCAAAAGTGGCTTATTCACCACTTTTTGGGCCTCAGATCAATATTGAATGGCTTTCTGGAAAACACGATTGAAATCAAAGACATGCTCTTAGGTTCAACACTGGAGTCAGGGGTGAAATTCCACGGCTGCTGTTACATAGAAAGTTAAGACAGGCTGCTCTATTCACTTTCTGTTGCAGATGTTGAATGGACCAATTGAGAGAGGTGTTATGCTGGATACACAATTGAGGTGAAGTGAAAGTGGCCAGGAATGTGATACTTGCAGACTGTCTGTGGTGACTATACATAGCTCTGAGGGGTGCAAACAAGGTAGTAGATCCTGTAAAAGTAAAGATCCCGTGTTTCAAGACAGTAAGTTTTGGGTTGTTTAGGGAATCTGTAGGTATGAACAATTGGACACTGCCCTGAAAGGCAAAATCTTAAAGGGCAGCCTTCACAAAGCACTGGAATTATCTATCTTGATATACACAGAAACAGACAGTCATGGCCGAAGGCTGTCTTGGTTTAATGTGGAACTATAAGTAATAATAAAGTAATGTCCAGGGATCTAAGGGTTAGATTAAGAAGGCCAGATCCCAGCTGGAGTTTAAACTGGTGAGACATGTCAAGGCCAACACTTTCAGCAAGAGAAAACTATATTGTGTGCAAGAGGAAGACCACAGAAAATGTGGGCCTGCTGATGATTAGTGCAAGAGTTCTTGTGCTGGAAACTACAGGAAAATCTCTCTTATTCAATGTTTTCCTGATTTGCTATTGGTAAAAACTACTCACAATAATTCCAGATTTTGGTGACTATTAGTCAAGTTTACTAGAGAGAATTATTACCCACAGTAAAAGAGAACTGAGACAGAAACAAATTTAAAAAATGGGTTATATAAAAGTCCATGTATTGTGACTGGATACATTGAATGGGGCTGCAGGGACCCAGTAGATACCATTATAAAGCTGCTCTGTAACATCTTCCTTTCCTTTCAGATTTTGGATATGACCTGAGAAAGGCTAATGTGATACCTTTGAAAAGGGCAACAAGGAGTATTCAGGGAAATGCAGCTACACCTCCACCACAGGGAAAATTATGGAGCAAAATCCTCACAGAAACTACTGCCTGTCATTTCATGGACAGGAAGGTGATTTGGAACAGCTAGCATATATCTTTGATGGGGAAATCATGCTTGACCAACTTGATTGCTTTTTATGATGAAATTACTGGCTCCCTAGTCAAGACAAGTGCAGTCAATGCTATTTACCTTACAGTAAAGCTTTCAAAATAATTTCCCAAAGTTTTCAATTGAAATAGCTTCTTTCTATCGAAATAATAAAAAATGGACTGAATGGTCTAATTCATTTATTTTTGTCACCCATTATGTAAAGTGAGTGAAAAAATTGCCAAATTATGGGACGTCAAAGATTGGTTGTCAATATTCTTAAGTCTGACAGGTATTGGATTTCCTTGGGGACTGGTACGAGCATTTCAACACCTTTGTAAACAGTCTGTACTTTCATCCAGACTGAGGATGTATAGACTGGTACTAGATAGACAGAAGCTCTGCAGAAAGGAGCAGGGACAGGATAGCACAGGTTAAGAGTGTGTTCATTTGCTTACAGATTCCCAGGCAAACCACATAATGAGATGCATTAACAAAGTGTAACCAGCGAGCTTTAGGATATGATTATTACTCTCTAACTATCATTCATGGTATGCTATCTATATTCTTGTGCCCAGTTGTGATCTTAGTTTGAAAAAAAAGAGCAAGTTCCAAAGATGATGATCAAAATAGATAGACTGAAGTATAGTTCATGTATACTTGTATGTACATTACTCTGGAAAAGAGGTTAAGGGGCATGGTTATTCCAACATTTAGCTGCAGCCATCATAGAGGTGATAGAAACAGATCCCTCTCAGAGATATAGAGAGAACAGACAAGAGACAGTGGTACCAAATTACAGCAAGGCACATTATCATTATATATAAGGAAAAAACATCACAGTAGAAGTTTTTATACACTGGGACAGGTTGCTAAGAGAGGAGAAAAGGGTCTTCATTCTTTGACATCTTCAAAACTTGTGTCAAAGAAGCTGAGTGATTCAATCTTCAAAGGTTATTTCAAATTATATTTTGTAAGAAACTGTGAGATGTTTTGATCTTATAATCCATTTATCTGTGTAACTTTCTGATGGAATAGTGAAGGGTTTAGATCATGTTGAACTGATTTTATAAAGAAGTTTTCACATAAACATCAGTATTTTCTGTTCTCACTGTTAATGGACAAAACAAATTCATATATTCACTGCACTTTATGAAAATCATTCTTGCAAGATCATGGAGCAGATTCTCCTGGAAATTATGCTAAGGCATATAAAAATTAAGGAGCTGATTGGTGACAGCCAACATGATTTCATAAAGGTCATATTGTGCCTGAGAAATTTGGTGGCCTTCTATGGTGGGGTTATAGAATTGGTGGAAAGGGAAGAGTAACTAATGTTGTCTACCTGGACTTGTGCAAAGAATTTGACACTGTCCTACACAACGTTCTGGTGCCTAAAGTGGAAAAATAAGGACTCGGTCAATGGACCGTTGTAGGATGAGGAACTGGATAGATGGTCACATTCAAAGAGTTGTGGTTAACTGCTCAATGTACATATGGACACCAGTGGTGAATGGCATTATTTAAGGGTTTATACTGGAACCAGTTATGTTTAAGATTTTTGTCAGTGACATGCATTGTGGAACTAAGTGCACCCTCAGCAAGCCTGATGAAAACATCAGACAGCATCAGGTCAAGTACAATTTCCTGCACATGAATTGAGGAAACCCCAAGAACATTTAGAGGCTGGGTGGAGAACTGAGTTAGAATCATAGAATCATAGAATCATAGAATTGGCTGGGTTGAAAGGTACCTCAGAGACCATCAGGTCCAACCCTTGATCCACTACCCCTGTGGTTCCCAGCCCATGGCACTGAGTGCCACATCCAGTCTCTTTTTAAATATCTCCAGGGACGGAGAATCCACTACTTCCCTGGGCAGCCCGTGCCAATGTCTGATCACCCTCTCTGTACAGAAATTCTTTCTAATATCCAACCTGAACTTCCCCTGGAACAACTTAAGTCCATGCCCTCTTGTCTTGTTGAAAGTTGCCTGGGAAAAGAGCCCAACCCCCCCCTGGCTCCAGCCTCCTTTCAGGGAGTTGTAGAGAGCGATGAGGTCTCCCCTGAGCCTCCTCTTCTCCAGGCTGAACACCCCCAGCTCCCTCAGCCTCTCCTCACAGGACTTGTGCTGGATCCCTTCACCAGCCTGGTTGCCCTCCTTTGGACCTGCTCCAGGACCTCAATCTCCTTCCTGAACTGAGGGGCCCAGAACTGGACACAGGACTCGAGCTGTGGCCTCACCAGGGCTGAGTACAGGGGCAGAATCACTTCCCTGGACCTGCTGGCCACGCTGTTCCTGATCCAGGCCAGGATGCCATTGGCCTTCTTGGCCACCTGGGCACACTGCTGGCTCATGTTCAGCTTCCTGTCAATCCAAATAGAGAACATCCAATAGAGAACATCCCTGAATAAAAGGACTTGGGGGTGTTGATTGATGAAAAGCTCAGCAAGGGGTGGTTGTGTGTGTTTGCAGCCCAGAAATCCAACCATGTCCTGGACTGCATCAAAAGAACCTGTGTTCAGCAGGTCAAGGACAATGACTCACCCCTGTACTCTGCTCCTGTGGAACCACATCTGCAGTACTGTGTCCAGTCCTTGAGCCCCCACTAGAAGGACATGTAGTTGTTGGAGTGAGTGTGGAGGAGAGCCACAAACATTATCAAAGAATCTGAGAATCACAGAATTTCACAGTTGGAGAAGACCTCTAATATCAACTGTGTCCAAACATCAAGATTTCTCTCCCAATAAAATAAATGAAACATTTGTATCTATATTACCAGCTCACTAGACCATGTCTCATCTACATGGTTTTTTTTTAAATATTTCCAGGGATGGTGAGTCTACCACTTCCCTGGGCAGCCTGTTACAGAGCCTAACTACTCTCTCTCAATAAGAAAATTCTTCCTTGTATATAGTCTAAAGCTCCCTTGTTGCAACTTCAGGCCATTTCCTCTATTCTATTATTATTTACTTGAGAGAAGAGGCCAGCACCCACCTCCCTACACACTGCTTTCAGATAGTCATAGAAAATTATCAGAGGGATGGAGTACATCTCTTATCAAGACAGGAAGAGTGAGTTGGGGCTATTCAGCTTGGAGAAGAGAAGGCTTTAGGGAGACCTGACAGAACCCTTCCAGTACCTAAAAGGGCAGGAACGCTGGGAAGGGACTTTTTACAAGGGCATGGAGTCATAAGTAGTAAGGGAATACTTTCAAGCTGAAAGATTTAGTCCAGACATCAGGAAGAAATTATTTCTTGTGAGAGTGTGAGGCACTGGAAGATGTAGCCCATGTAAGTTGTGGCTGCCCCATCACTGGAAGTGCTCAGGACCAGGCTGGATGGGGCTCGGAGCAACCTACTGAAAGATGCCCGTGGCAGGGGTTTGGACTAGGGGACCCTTCCAACCCAAATCATTCTAAGATTCTAAGTACATACTTGTCTGGATGCCACAAAGAGGTCTGCATGTGTTGGGGACTTTTTCTTACCCAGAAATGATCAGATAAAATATATAATTTTAGTGTTGTGGCTGAAAACCTTTTCAAAAGAATCTAGCTTCTAGTAGTGAAGATAGAATGATCCTGATTCTCTCTTTTTTTCTTTGTTTTCTTGTTAGTCAGTTATTTAGTCTTCAATTCTTTCAGTAACAGAAATATCAAAAGGTGAGAGTACATGACTCTTTTGTGTTTTTTGGTTTGGTTTGGTTTACATCATAAATACCAACTTCATCTCAAAGGATAGAAGCAAAGTGATTCTTACACTAAAGGTCCACAAGAAAATTCAGTAAATATAAATCACATTCTTAATCTTGTTGATCCTATTGACTTTTTGGCTTTGAGAGATCCCTTGAAAGAAGATAGAGATCTAGTTGCCAGAGTCAGAGAATTCTGGAGAGCTTAAAAAGCAATCAAAAATGAGCTACTGCTCATCACATCCAGTGATGTCTGGATGATGCATAAAAAGGTCTTCATTGGACTGCCTACTAAAGCAAGACAATATGATTTTTAACCCCAAAATTTTCCAGAGGGAAACAAGTCCTCTGTGAACATTTTTCAGAAACCTAAATAGCATCAAATCATTAGAGATGTACATTTAAGCATCTGTATCTAACATTCAATCTTAAATTGGACCCTTACTTAGCATACAATGTTAATATATTTATTTAACTTTCCTACACACAGTAATAAGGGTAAGTATGGACCATGTTTCCATGAATACTTGAGCAGAATGACACCATGCAATGAGTTTATAATAATTGTACCAAATCATTGTTTTGGCAGTGATACATGATTTATGTAAATGGCAGAACACTGGAATAGGAATTAGGAGCTCTGGATTAAATTTATAGCTCTGCTGTTAACTGCTGTATGATCCTTGGTAAGTCACAACACTTTCTCTTATTCTATTTCCTTATCCATATTTATCTGTCTATTTCATTCAGAAGACAAGCTTCTTATGCAGACAATCGGCCTTGCTAATACTCCTCAATGCATATTTAGATATCTAATTAATTACTTTTTTTTAAATTATGGTAAGTTAAGAAATAGTATCTGAGAACAGAGTAGTATATACACTATGCATAGACTCTGTAAATTTGGGATAGAGATAGGGCTATTCTTTTAGCTAGGAGATGTATGAATGGGGAGAAAAATGAGAATAAATATACTTTCAGATAAAACTAACCACATAGACTCAGGAATCTATAATAAATCCATTAATTTTAGAAAATGCTACAGTGACTGTGGTGAGCTTAATAGTCAGGTAGGGAAAAAGGAGACAGTTTCACTGAATACAGTTTACTGAAGGAACCATAGCCACTTAGGGGATTTTAGCTGTATCTAAATTTCAAATGCCTCTGATTTTTAGCCTTGATTCTATATAACATAAGCTTCAGCATGACCTCACTCTTAGTGATCTTAGTTTTATTTTATCAAGCATTCTTTTGATCTGATTCTTCATCCTCATTTTGTCATGGGTATTTATGTAAGAAGAAAATATACAGTGAGTGAAAATTGTGACCTAAGCATAAATAGCATATTTTGTATCTGAAACCATATTCATTTTGCTTTGAGGAAAGCAGCCCAAGATATCATGAGAAGGAAAAGCGTGTCTGTAAAATTTGATCTAAAAGAGCCAATGAAGTAAGTAAAACAAAAAAGCAAACAAAATTAAAAATCAGAAGAGTTTTTCTAATTACATCGACTTAAATTTCAGCTCATTTTTAGGTAGTATATTAGGTTTTCACTTCTGAAGATCTGTTCCCCATTAGGTAGATCACACATTAAATCTGTTTCATGAATATTTCATCCTTCTTCCTATTCAGTTCATCAAAAAAAGATACCCAGTCCAGTCTGTAAATAAAACTATAATTCAAAAATAGCACCAAGTAGAGGCATTGCAGATCAGGATTGATTGAAATGGATTGATGCAAATGGACCTTCATCAGGACCTTATTAGCACTTGAACATATTCAGAGCATTTAGTGCTTGGTCCATCCTATTCCTTTCCTGAACTAGAGCTTTAGATACATTATAGCTGTTTCAGCCCAGTCATGTTGCTCTCTTACTAGCAAGAAAAGAACCATTCATTAACATTAGCTGAGGTTTGCTCTTGTGCAGAAATTGGGCAGTAAGTTTTGAAGTGCAAAGCCAGACTATAGATTATAAATACATAACAGCTGGTGTTGAGAGGGCATAGAGAGGTTGTTTTCTAAAAGGCTTAAAATTGCACTATGTCAGACAGTGCACTCTGCTCATCTGTCTGGCACTAGAAGTTTTCAAAGTTATTTTTTCATCACATTCCAAGTTTCTCATAGACCTAGTTTATGGTGTCACAGACCAAGATTTACAAAACCTCTCAAGCAAATTGTGGGGTGGTGAAAGATAGTATCAGATATTTAATTTGTGATGAACATACTATGCAAATGTACCCAAAGTTATGATGATCTATCTATATTTATCCAAGATTTTTAATTTTATTTTAATGCTATTTTTGATACTGGACCAGGGCTTTCCACAGACTCCTGCATGACATTATTAAGATTAATAAATTGAATGAAACTAGATTAATGAGAAGTAGTTGAGAGTTACTGTTTCAAGCAGTAAGTTCCCTGACCATATAGATATTGATGACCTGGAGTAAGGCAACTTTAATTCATACATAACACAACTAGTGTCTGGCCTACAAGATGCGAAATCTTTTCTTAAATTTCTTCTTCCAAAGTTGTTCTATTTTCTATAAAATGTTAAAATATTGACATTTTTAAGATTCTGAGAAAGATTCCATTAAATACTCATATAGTAGTGATTTTTTTTAAAGTCCTCATACTTTGTCTGCTTTTCTATAGATATTTTACTTTCCAGATGTTCTCCAGTTCCAGGGAATAGTAATTATTTTTAATTTCAGAAAAACAATAATTTTGTCTCTTTTTTTCTCAGTGCATATCAACCAGTGATATGGGCTTCATGTGTTCTAAATGAGTGTTGCAGGCACTAAGTTACAAAAGCAAAACCACTGCAACCACCAGTGTATCAACACAGCAGGGAGAGTGGGTTTAGGTGTACGCTCAGGGTTCCTGGTCCATCCTGATCATCTGGGTAGAGAGATCAGGAGGGCTTCATCTCCAGTCTCTTTTTGTGCATTGCAGAGAGTAGAATGCACACACTTCTACATGGCTGGGACAGGTATCTGAGACCCCTGGATGTGGGGTGCATCAGAGGTACATGACTTCCACTAGAAATACACAGGTTGCCTCCTTCCCCTTCCATACCTACACATATGCACACAGGTGAGTGTTGTGGTGAAAGCCTGGAAGAAGGTTCCAAAAGGTATAGCAATAACATGTTGTGCAAATAACATAAGCAATGAAGATCTTGTGTTATGAACACTACAAGACCATGAGTACTGTTGTATGTTGGATAGTTGTGCAACAGTAATCAGCAATGAAAGCTTGGGATATCTGAATACAGTGGTTTATCTATAACTAACTGGTACCTCTGATCAATGTTGAACTAAGTGATGAATCTGTAACTAAAGAAAACATAAATCTTTTAGGGTTTGAAAGCCACAGACTCTAATCACGAACTTTAATGCATTTGTAATCACCCATTCCACTTGAAGCTGAGTGGCGTGGAATGAGTTTTGTTCTACTAAACAATCTTAACTTTCAAAATATGGTAACCATAGCTAGTCTACCTACTAGAATCTGTTTCTTGCCTGTGATCTTATTGTCTGTGAGAATGTTACTTGAGAGACAACAAATGCCAGGGAGCTTACTAAAAATTTGAGAGTATAGAAAATTGAAGTTTTTTGCCTGGCGAATAATAATTTGCTTTTATAGGTGTAATCAGAGCAGATGCCCAAACCTATCCTGTGTTGACCCACTTTTTATAAAGAATGTGGTGACCTTAAGGAGAAATAAACTAGTCCAGTACTATCTTTATTGTCAACTCGAATATATATTCAACCTCAAGGTAGACACATTGTTTGGTAGCTTTTCCTCACATGGTTTTATCTGGCTAAAGGTAGCTGTTTAGCTGTTTGAAATACATTAGAGGATTTATTTGCTAAGATTGGCTACAACTCACCACAGTTACTAGTGAGGTTTTGAGATAGTGAATTGGCTCATCTACATTATTGTAAATTAACTGAAGAAAATTCTGCCTGATGTGTTTAAGTAGTACCTCTTCATCTTCTCTACTGTTTTGGCAATATTTCACAACTAGGGAAGTTCTCAAAAGTGGATGAGGGCATTGCTTGTTGCCAAATGGGATTTATGGAAGTAGAGCTCTAGGATCTGAATTGCAGATACCCCATACCTAGGAACAATTCCATGTACTAAGTCTGGAAGGAATGGAGTTTATTTTCTTCATAATTGCTTGTATAGTGCTGTTTTAAGTTTGTGACCAAAATGATGCTGATAATACACTAGTCTTTTTATCTTTTGGTAAACAGTATTTGTACAATGTCAAGGTCCTCTCTGTTCCACACTTTGCCCCCACAGTAACTCTGCTGGGGATGCACAGGAGACTGAGAGGGGACATAACCAGGCAGATTACCCAAGCTAACCAGAGAAGTATTCCATGCTAATCAATAAAAGAAAGACCTGGGAGATTTGAATTGGACATCTTTTTCTTCTGAACTGTCTGGGCTTTGTTCTGAAGAGTGATATTCTACATCACTTGTTTTGTTTTCTTCCTTTCTACTTTCACTTCCTCACTTCTTAAACTATTTTTATCTCATCTCATAAGTATTGTTGCTTTTCCTCTTCCTTTCCTTTCATGATGCCGAGTGTTAGAAGGAAGAAGTGAAGGACTGGTTGAGAAGTGCTTAGCTGCCTACTAGGGTTAACCCACAGAAGCCTGGAAATCTGGTATTGTAAACATCTTGGGCAGCATGGTCATTCCTTTTTAGTAGCCATGCCCTACTTTGAATAATCGTGACTTCTCCATAACTTAATGACATATTCTGCTCACACTGGCTTCAGGTTGTCCCAGAACATTCAGTTACGATGCAACTAGTGCTTGTGTATGCCTGTGTATAACCTTTTCTCATATATGATGTTCATGAGTATAACAGGTCATCATGCTTGCTTTTCTCCTTCCTTTCTTCTTTTTTCTCCCAAAGCTCTCGCTCTCTCTCTCTTTTTTTTTTTTTTTTTTTTTTTTTTTTTTTTTGTTTCTTCCTAAAGGGACGCTTGAATAGAACTATCTGGTTTAGAAGATGAGGCTGACTGATTACTGTAATTCATAGGGCCTTAATTAGCTGCACAAACCATTAGCTACAATTAGACTATTATAAAACACTTGATGCGCTGTGTCAACCATGGGGGCTCATTTATTCTTGTGGCAGGGAAGGGAGGGGGAAGGGGAGAGGAGAGCACTGTACAGCCGAGCGTGTTAATAAAGAATGATTTTTGATTTAAGATGTTGCTGATAGTGCCTCAAAATTAATCTCAATAGCTGTCTAATTTGTGTCGGTGGATGGTATATTTATTGTAAAATGACACCAAAGCTAAATGAGTTACCTGAAGCAGGACTGCTAATGTCAGCGCCTGGAGACACAACTCCATATGCCGTAATACAGCAAGGCACTGAGGCTGAATACTCCCAGTGGAACCCTTTGCTTCATCTGTCTCTGAAAATGCAGCAACCTGGCTTCCACTTTATGATCCTTAAATAATAATAATAAAAAAAAATAGATATGAGAAACAAATTCCAGAACAGCTTTCAGAGGTTAGGGGGCTTACAAGGGCATGGTACACATGAAAACCTTATTGAAATTGGGTTGAGTGTTAGCATATGTAAAAGTGGAAATTACAAGATTTGTCTTTGAAGTGAAAAGAGAGGAAATAATACAGATGAGAAAGATTTTTTTAATGGGTTTAACACAGTTAAAATGTAAGAATGACATTCTTTAACTCAGAGATCCTTTTTTTTTGTTTTTTTTCCTCCTGTATTTTCTATTTGTGTTGCATCGATCCAACTTTTTAGTTGCAAATTGCTGGAAATACATTTATAGATTCCTTTAATTTTTGTTTTTACCCTTGATTAATTTCCTGCTTAGCTCCTTTCCAACAGAAAGTCAGGAAGTTAAAAAAGGAGAGATTGGTTCAATAATACATGGCACTTGGTCTTTTCTGTACCATGTACGAGAGTATAAAACCACAGAGGGGAAGAAAGCAGAATCTGTAGCTAATATGTTAGATTGGGACTCAGAGACTTGAAATCTGTTTCTCTTGTGCCCTACATGACCTTGGGCAAATCCTTTTCTCTGTGCTTTTGTGCAACAAGGGGACCGTCATATTATCTCTCCTATTATGCTATGTTTCTTTCAACACTGTGGCCTGGATTCATGAAGGCAAATCAAGGTAATTTATCTTGATGGACTACAGTGTAAGAGCTGTGTTGTTTCTGTGGATCAGGGTTTGAGCTTTTTGGGGCAAGGATTGCCTGTTTTTTGGCAAAAATACATAGCAACTGAGAGCAATTGTCATTTAGAAAATCTTAATTGTGTTGGAAGAAAAAATTAAAAATGCTGTTAATAGGATGAAATTGTTACACTGCATACACTGTGATTAACTAACTGATGATTTTCATTGATGCTGCAGCTGCCAATACACTTTGTACTATCCTCAGCCATTAATATCTCAGCAGAAGCAGAGCTCAGATTGTCCAGCTCCAAAATTATAAGTCTGTGTTGCTGGAGCCAAAGGGTGAGTCACTGATAATTGCAGTTTAGTGTCCTGTGTCTCACTTAGGATGCTAAGCACTATTTCTCTTCCAGGAATCAGAGACAAAGAACTGGGGCATGACCCTCATCTCTCTACTTACACAGTGAAATGCAAATCTGAGGTGACAGATAAGCCTTACTTGCCTCTGATACAGAGCTGACAGCACCATTTCCCATGTGTGGAAATCCCTCAGAGCAGCTCAGCATCTTATTGTCTTTCTGTGTCTGGCCTAACTGTTCAGTGGCTGAGAAGGTATTACATGAATGTGCATCTGGAAAGTGTCAGCCCTAACCTCTTTTCCTTTACTGCAGTAATGAAGCACTAGTTTTCTTCTTAGCATAGCTAAGTGCCAAAGAACAATATCGACTTCGTTTTAACATTACAGTTTAAAAGAATTTATATGTTGGTTACAGTCATTTGTATGTCAATATTTCATTGAAATCTCATGTAGAAAATTTTTGATCCCTTCAGAGGAAAACCAAAAAATGAACATGATAACCCCTACAAAGTATTATGTTAGGGGAAAAGACAAAGTAACAAACAAAATATTAAAAACAAACACATAAAACATTTCATCTTACATCATCACGCATAACACATATGCATGAAAGCTTATGGTAGATATATATTTACATGTTGGTGTAGGCATGTCAAAATTTTCTTATAAGTAATCAAGTATCTTCTATCCTAAACTCTATAAAAAAAAAACATTACGCTTTTCAGTCCACCTGTTCAAAATGCAATAATTAATATATGGGAATGAAGCTCTGGTAAAGTTTAATGTCAGAGTGAATTCAGTAATTAGTAGTTGATTGTAAAAAGGAACTTATTTAGATAGGGTTGCCATATTATAATTATAGTGAAAGATAAAAAAGGATTTTCTGGGTGATGAAGGAAGGATCAGTAAAGGATGACCAAGAGCTCAGTTCAATCTAGCAGCTTGATTGTAATTAACAATCACACTCATAAATAGTATTCCACTGTGATTTGAAGAAATACCTTGGCCTTATAGAAAAGAAAAAAAAAAAGGAAAAAAAAAAAAAAAAAAAAGAAAAAAAGAAAAAAAAGCTTAAATCCTGTTGTAGATTGATGAGGAGGGACAGCTGGTATTTGCGAAAGGAAGAAGGAAGAAATTAAGTCTTTTACTTTAGGACTAATTATCAACATCTCCTAAAAAGAACCCATGGTCTACACAAATGACTGAATGACTGCAGGGATATTCAAAATAAATTGACTTCCAGTTCTTTATTAGACAACGTCAGGGAACAGTCTGGAGGAAATAGGTGTGGTGGGTGGCTTCTCTGACAGAAAAATAACTCCCATATGATGGAAAAGTATACTCAAAGTCTGTGGTCTTATTAAATTTATAAAACATTCATTCAGTGATTATCAATCACTATTCAAGCAGTAGTTTGTACCATTTTCAGGCAGCCACCTTCCAGTAACGATGACAGAAGATGTGGCTGCCTCAGGAGATGTCCCCTGGGGAGCTTTTCTCAAGCCCCCTAAAACAAGATTCTTAGGCAGCAAGATTACCGAGCCAGGGAGGGGGTGGCTTTCTGCTTCTAATATCAACAGTGCAGTAAGAGAAGTCAGAAACAAACCTAGTATTTTTCAGTCCCACATAAAATGACTTAACAGCTTCTCTAAGTATTTAGATTCTTCTTCATGATTCCTCAGGGTTTGGATTTCCATTTCTGAAGCACTGTTTGTTTGGTTTGAATAACCCCTTCAACACAGTCGTTTATATTTTCCCTCCCTCCTTCCTTTCATGTCAAAGGGTATGCAGGCCTTCTATGACTTTGTTATGGCTATGGTACATTTACATGAAAAGGAGATGAAGGATTTCAGGATGCTATTTTCAAAGGCTCAAATGCCAGGCAGGCATGAGATTCCTTTTAAGGATCGTGTGCTGAGGGCCTTCAAAAAACTTGCCTTCAATTTCCTGGTTTCTAACTTTCCATTCAATATTTAATCTTACAATTTTTTTTTTAAATTACTTTTTTTTTTTTTTTTTACTACCCCTGGGATGTCAAAGTTATATTGTAGACAATATTACTTAATGATTCATCTATAGTTCCTTCTTGAACCAATACCTGCTTGTTGCCTAGGACTAACAGATGTTTTGTACAGATACTGCAAAAAGCAAAGAATTCTCAGCCTCCAATAGTGCAGATTTTAAAGGCGTAAACCCTTCAACTTCTAAGCAAAGAATGAAGCACTCACACAAAGAGAGCAGGTGGGAGGGGGAAAGATTATGAAGGGACTGAAAACATTGCCTTTTTATTTACTAGGTTTGGCTTAGATCTCGTAAGTTCCTTTAATGTAATATAATATTGTCCTGTTCCAAAGAAGAAAAAGGCCTCTCAGATCAAAATTTATTACAGTCAAAGTAAAAAATGTAACAGACCATCATAAAACATTTAACAGCCACAGTTAATAATGTATACAACAAAATATTGCACTAATATATTGACAAATACAATAAAGTATTAATGTGACTATACTTCATCAGTGCAACAGCCATTCCCCTTGCCTTTCACACAGGTTGAATAAACTCTTTTCCCCCAATGACCAATTTCACCATAATTCTTTAAAAGCAAACAAACAAACAAACATTAATTTAAAATAAGTATCACCAAATTGATATTCTTATGACATCTTATACATATAAGAACTAAGGTAGGAGTAAATTATTCTTGATTTATAGCAGTGTAAGTGAAATGAGAACTTACTACATAACAGGTTAATTAAGAAGACACTGTAACTGCATTTCTTTTATAAATTGTTTTCAGCATGCCTGCAGAAAATAGAAAGCCACCATTTTTCAGATGCTGTCTGAAACATGGGGACAGGAAGAACCCAGTCCATAAATGAGACCCCCTGTCAGTGTGGCAGTGTCACGTTGCTGTAATGTCTGAAAGCATTCACATACCTGAGCTGGTCATAGACACCTAAGAACACATACAGTTAAGAGTGCGGCATCTAAAACTTCATAATTGGAAATACTTAGAAATCTCTTCAAAGTAACATTAGAGACAGAATCTAACTCTGGGCTGGTGGAGGCCCCCTCTCAGACACAAATCCTCTCCCATAATCTAACAGGCCATCTCAGTTCTTTCTCATATCAACAAGAAAAGGTTCACAAGGTAAAATCACTGGTATCCTGTGTCTGCTTATGGATTCAAGCTTCTCTGTTCTTTGAACATTTAGGAAACCATGCGTATAAGCAGCTCTATTTAATGAAGGGAATATAAAGGGTAGATAGCTGGGTGAGAAATCCCTTTTTTAGGCATTTTAATTATTAGTTTCATATGAGCTCTGTATCACCAGATCTTGTCAGCAGCTACTTCATATGTTGTGCTGTCTTATGAAACTGAAATGATCCAGGACGATAAACCCCTGTTTCTTCAGTCATATTAGCACTGAAAAGATCTGTTGTTTCATGTTGTTTCAGATGGATGAGCCAAATGAAGTTTGGTACCACAGTTGCAGGTATATGTGTGTTTCAGTGTACATCACATAAACACACATATTATTTCTAAAGCTAGATTGAATTTTCCGATACAGAAGACCAGTTTTCAACATATATTTAATTGATATGAAGAAAAAGAGTGCATTACAGTGAAGGACACTCCAGACTTCTCTCCTAAAAAGGTGCATGCAAATTTAGATCTATGTTTCTAAAACATCAGTGGCTTCTTAAACACTAGAAAAGATGTGTCTAGCAAAAACGCTAGTCTTCTCTTTAAATTTGGAAGAGAAGCTTTTAGATGTGTTTGAAATTAATCCCTTGCATCTGTCATCTTTTTCAGATTTAATAACTTGATGATTTTCTGTGTAAACAAAGAGGCTTTCTTACTTGTGCATGGTACTCCAAGCAGTGTGCATATTTGTAAAATGAAGAGGTGGTGAGACTGAAAACCATATTTGCTGTGACTCTGTTATGACCTTTTTCAGTCCAGATCCCAGTTTGGCATGAGACATAGTAATCTGATGTACAGAATTAAAGCTATTAAATCTTCTCATGTACAGCCCAGGAAAGAAACAGGAAATCTTGTAGCTAAATGTAGACATCAACAGTATATAATCTTAGCTACTCACTCATCTTCCTTTATATTCAGTGAAGACCAACAGACACTCCCAGGTCACAATTCATCTGATCTCATTTAGATGTCTACTTTGGCATAAGATGAATTGCATCCTAGAAATGACTACTGACTATGAAAAGACCCTAAGGTGAAATCTACATTGTAGACATCTACAATTAATCATGTGAATTTCTCTACAGGTGGTGGAAAGCTATATATGGAAAGATGGTGAAAAGCAAAAAGTTAATACTGGAAGCCCCTCTTTATTCTTTATTTTAAAATAATTATAGACCTACTGTTACCTAAGGTAGAAATCTTTCCCTGATAATTACTGCAGAGAACTCCTTTCATATATAGAGAGAATCCGTTTTTATAAGAAATTAAAATATATGTATATGTTTTGAGAGTAAAATTTTTGAGAGAAAGTTTTGAGAGAAAAAAATTTAGGAAACAAAACAGACTAAACTGATACTGAGTAATATTGATTCTACAGTTCCACTACTTCTACTTGACACTGACTGCTGGAAAATTAGGTGTAATATCAGATCATTTCCCAGAATATCCAGAACTGAAAAGCAACAGATATTGCTTGCTTGCATTAAACAGGTTTGTTCACTTCTGTCTTTAAGTAAAATCCTCAGAGTGAGGGAGGAAGGTTCATAAACCATAACATTTTGTATCCCTGCCTCTTAGTGAAACCAGCTGCCAATTAATACCATCAGCCCTTGAGCTCAAAGCAGTTCCTTCTGTTGTGTGGGCAGCTGTCATGTATGACACATATATAGATGTATTTATGTGTTGTTGCCTTTGCAGCTTCAGCAGGAGCATTTGCATGATCTGCAGTGCTGTGGCCATGAGTCTGGAATCTTGCTATTCATTTCCAAAATATAACCAGAGGCCCCACAGGATGTATAAAGAACATCTGTCCTACTTTTCTGGCCTACGTTCCCACCCTCCTCTGGAATAGAAAAAAAACTAGTAAATGAAATCAAAATGAGAGAACACCTGTAGGCAACAGAAAATGCATGTCAGTGAAGGAAATGAGAATATTCAATTTAGAGGATAAAACCAGAAGGTTTTGACAATTCTGAACTTCTCATTCCTATTCCCAAAAATGAAAATGTCAAAACTGCCATTAAAAATAATCCTGTCTTCAGAATACTTCTGGTTTTAATGATTCAACATTTTAATTGTCCAAGTTTCCTTCTGGGTTTGGGCTTTAGGTTTTATCTTCAGGATTAAAGGCTATTCTAATTGTTTCTTGTCCTTGAGGAAATAATTTTTATGTATTCCAAGCATGATAGAAAACATTGGCTATATTTGTTCCATTTTATCAGGTAGATACGTATATGTGCAGTTTCTTTAAAGCATTTAATTATTTACTCAGGAGACCAGAACAGCTGTTGAGCCAGGTAAATACATTTTTGGGTAGCTATTTAAAATATGTATTATGTTAGATCTATTTCTACTTAAATGTATTTTTAAAATGCAAATTCTTCTAAAAGGCAAAACCTATTACTTCAGAATGATTCTCTTCTATCATATAAACACAGATTTGGGGGTCATGCTTTGAATAATAAAATTGTGACAGGAGGATTATTTGAGAAGTCATTCTTACTTGATCTAGCAGGCCATATTCTGATGTGTTCATTTGTAAGCGGACCAAAAAACTTAGCTGATTCTAGTTTTACTTGCTTACATAGCTAAGCAGTTTCTGGAACAGTAATGTAACAAATGGTTGAGTTACCATAAGCAACATGAATAGACATATACTGCTTGAGCCCTTACTTCAGAGAAAGGTAAATGTGCCAAAACACCTGTCTCTGTCTCAGCACTGAGTCTACCTTCCAAGTAGAAAACTCTGAAAGTGATTAATAAGAGAAAACTTTTACCACCAGTTATAGAGCTGGGAATGTTTTTGGATCTAGGGTTGTCTTCTTCCATTTTTGTGTTCAGAGAGTTTTTAGGAACAATTGTATTCCTTTTAGAGGAGTTAGATTATCAAACAGTTTAACAAATTTGGCTTTTGAAGGTGATTTTTGTCTTAATCTTTTTGAGAAAAAGCATTTCTAAATTTTAATATTCCTAAACTACTTTTCTGTTTGTTTTCTTTAAGTGTAACAGGGGCTATCACCATGGCTATCACTACTTGGTCTATTACAACATATTTAGGAGTAATGATACCATTGTGCTTGTGATACTCAAAGGTAGAGATTTGGAGAAAGAAATAATCTTTGTCCCACCAGCCAGTATTGTTCTTCATATCTCATCTGCTCAATAGCATCTCCTTTTTCTCTAGTAAAAATATTTCTTCACCTTGCTTTTCCTATGGTTCTCACCCGTCCTGTACCAGTAACTTTGACTTTATTAGATGTTTTACAAAGGAACTCCGAAAAGAGGAATCAGAAAGAGATTCACCCTAGAAGTAATGTTGACCTGATGCTGAATTTATGCATTCATTATAAGATCAATTGGACATATTAGTAACATATCAAGATTAACAATTTTACATTAAAAAAAAAAAAAATTGTAATAAAATGGGTTGTCATATTAAGGCAGGGATACTAATCCAAGGTGAGTTGCAAGTGATTGCCTAAGAGAGTACCTCAATAGTTAACATGGGAAGAAACTCTGAAAGTTTTTTAATTTGAAAATTCTATGGAAAAGGTAGCAGAAAAATTAATTATCATGGGTTCTTGTTTTGATGAAATTAGAAGTACTTTGTAGATGTTCGATAAAAGTGATGTAACTCCAGTAATGTTAGTGATGGTATCTGACATTTACGTTTTGGTTGGTATAAGCATGTATTTGTCTGTAAGCAAGTAGATGGATGTCAACATAACCAAGTAAATTAAAATTTCTGAAATCTGTAGTTAACGATGTTAAAAAAAAAAAGCCAAAAACCTCACACAACTCCCCCCGCCCAAAATGAACAAAACCAACCAAACAAAAAATCAAACAAACCCCCCAAAATAACAAACAAACAAAGAAACAAAAAATTATCCCCAAAATGCTGTTCCTCAGTTTCTAACCTCACACAGAAGATCCTGTCAGAGAGCTGAGCAATGTCTGAGACATTCCTACTTCCATCCAAACATCTTTAGTAATAACTCAGCATCATGTCTTTTACCATTCACCTTCCACTTTTTCTTTTTTTCTGTTGGACTACTATGAGAAGACAAATAATCCAACAACTGTCTTTTTTGTCACTCAGCAATGTTGAAATATTTATTTGATAGAATCGAGGCATTGGAAAGATACTGTAAGTGAAACACCAAGATAAACTAGGACTCCTCAAATATGCTATGTCCAAGTCAGTTTTTTCAAACTATCAGTCTTCTCTCAAATGCCAGGTTTCTGCTTCTCTGGAAGGGGAATTGCACCCGATAATCTTTTGAGGCACCTTACAACCCTTAACTTTCTGTGATTCTGTGTTTCTGTGATCAAGAAGTCATTGCTTATCTACAGTAGCCACAATTTAAAACTTTCTCTTTTCACAAACATTCGGCTAAACTGTTTATTATAAGATTTCTTTCTCCAGTTAGCAGAGACTTTCTAACTGAAAGCAATTAATGTATTTTTTTTATATATAAGTGAAATGACATCTCTGTCACTTGACTGAAGACCAACATTTATTTCTTGCTATTCATATTTTAAGAATATTCTAAAAATTTGATCACATTCTGTGGTTCAGCTGTGTAAACCATCCCATTACACTAGTTCAGAAAGTAGGTGGTGGTTATCAAGGCTCCTATCTTTTACATTAAACTGTATCTGATGCTTCAGTAGAAAAGGTAAGAAGTTTGTTTAATTATACAAGTGTGTGCTTCTAAACTATATTTCTTCCTAATCCCATGAGACAGATGTGCCTTACGCACTGAAGTATTTTAGTCTTTCCAACAAATCTGAAAATACATTTATAATCCTGAGCTTTTGTTAGTCTGAATAGAAGAATTAGAATCAACCTAAAGGTTATGTGTGTAAAATCTGTTGAGGAATCTCTATTACTACCACCTTCTTGTCCCATTTAATTTGAGTTTACACAGTCCCTTCCTACACACAATATCGAAAGGCTCTGTGAAATGTGGTCTACAAAACCTTGCTTCAGTTGTATAATACTGTTTCTAGCTGTCCTCTCTAGCTATCCTCTGCCTTCTTAGAATGATAGGCTTCATATGATTACACTAAGGTATAAAGTTCAGTGTAAAATACTCTGTTTACCTTGCAAGAAAAAGAAGAAGAATTCATGAAATTTCTTAAATAAAACCAGTTTAAAAATAAGACCAGATTGTTGTGGTTGTTTTTTTGGTTAGTTTTGTTTGTCTATTGTTTCTCAGGTATTTTTTCTAAGGAATGAGTGTAGTTCTATTCAGTATTCATTTTAAATATTCATGTTGCATTGATACTTATTAGTAGTGTTTAAAAAATGGTTGTCCTAAATTCTTACTTTCCTGTCCTTTAAAATGTTTATGATTTAAAAGTAACTAAGTCAAAAGTTTTAAGACTTACTCTTTTCATTTAGGCAAAAATTGCTTTCTCAGAAATAGGTGCTTTTTTAAAAAAACAAAAGAAAGGATTAGAAACAAGCTCAGGTTAAATATAATTAGGTCCAGCTACAGAAAGCTTGAGTGATCTATATAGTTTCTATTCCTCCTGTGAATTTGTCCTTTGGTTTCAATTGTTCTTATTTACATATAGCCTAGTTTCAGAACAGAGACCTTTTAAACGCATCAATATGTCAATAAATCTATGCTTTTAATAGGGATGTACTTCTGTCCATTCTTTGTTTTGTACTGTTCCATTATACACTGTCATGCATGAATATACACTGCTGAACATGAGATGTTTACATCCATTAATTGTTTCTTTCAAAATATTTAATTATCAGAAAGTGCAAAAAGGAAATTTTCAAGGTTTATAAGGCATATGTTGTTTCTTTTTGAATATAAAAACCCAGTTCTATTGCCCTTATGCCTTTTGCAGAGGGGATGCAGTGCAATGCCTGGCAACATATAAACTCTTACAGCAGAGTAACCTTTCAAAGACCCATGACTTAAGGACATGCTTCTATTATGGATGTAGAATTTTCCTCTTCTTTCTTCAAGCTGCCTTTACAAATCATGCATAGAACTGGAAAGACGGTACAGAGGCTCACATCAAATAACATCAACCTCTGCTTAATCAGAATAACTCTCTGTTCTGGGTTGTTGCTGTTACAGTTTGGTAGCAGAGAAGGGATCCCCTCCTCCAAGGATGGTTCAGGTATGTATCTTGAATCTCTTCCTAATTCAAGATGCCTAGCCCAGCCTTAGGCTATCAGTGAACAAAAGACATTTTCTCCTCAATGATTAATGCATTCAAGAAGTGGAGATACACTGCAGTCAAAAGCAGGGCAGATAAGGGGAAGGCGAGACTAAGCAACACCTGGAGAGAGAACATCAGAAGAGAAAACATCAGAGAAGAGCAATGCCAGAGCAGAGAGACCAAAGCCAGTAAGGAAGAGGAGGGAGAAGATGCCTGAAGAGATTTTTCTCTACATCCTGTGGTGAGATGGTAGCCTGTCCCCTGCACCCATGGAGAATCATGGTGGAGCAGACTCTGAAGGACTATGGCAGACCTGACAACTTTGAGGACCTGCAGCCTGGGGAGGATCACATAGGAGATATTGTGGACCTGCAGCCATGGAGGGGATGGTTACCAAAGCATGGCTCTGGGATGCCTGCACTGGAGTGGTTTGATCCTAACTTATTGTGCCTTGCAGAAGGGACTCACATTGGAAGGGTTCATGAAGGACTTTCTTCCATGGAAGGGCCCCCTCACTGGAGTAAGGAAAGTCTGTGAGGAATCCTTCCCCCTGAAGAGGAAGCAGAGGCAGAGGACAACTTGTGATGTCTGGACTGTAAACCCTAATCTCTGCCCCCCCCATGCCTCTTGAGATATTGAGACCAAAGTAGTTTGGGTTTGGCAAGAAGGGAGGGGTGGGGAAAAGTATTTAAGCTCTGACATTATGGATGCCTTCCAATACTTGAAGGAAACCTACAGGAAGTCTGGACAGCAATAGGACAAAGTGAAATGGATTTAAACTGAAGGAGAATGGGTTTAGACTGGATCTTAGGAAGTTCTTCACTATGAGCTCTTTTAGTTCTTTAGCTTCAGGTGAGCCTCTGGAACAGACTGCTCAGAGAAGTTGTGGATGATCACCTCCCTGGAGGCGTTCAAGGCATTGGATGAGGCTTTGAGCAATGTTGTCTAGATGAGAGGCATTTCTGCACGTAACAGGGAGGCTGGAGTAGGTGATCTCTAAGGTTCCTTCCAATCTAAGCCATTGTATGATTCTAGGATTCAATCAGGTTTATCAAGCATAATTTAGTCCTGGTGAATCCCTGCTGGTTTTTCTTAATCTTGTTTAATTTGACTTATGACAGTCCCTAAGAAGATTCATTCCATGAGTTTCCCAGGTACTGAAGTAAATCTGAATGAGATATAATTTCCTGGATACTCCTTTGAACCCTTCTTGTAGATGAAAGTGACACTAACCTTCTTCCAGACTTCTAAGATTTTGCCTGATCTCCATGACATTTTGAATAATGTGGAGAGCGGCCTTGCAATGACATCATCCAGTTCTGTTAACATCCTCAAGAGATTTTCTTACATATATTCCCTCAACCTGGGTACAACTAATTTTTGCGTATTACACCAAACATATTTAGTCCCTGTGTATTTGACTGAGTGAATTTAAGTGATAGATTAATTTTGGCTTGCTAAAATATTTGATAGTTCTGGTGTCTCCCCTGTTAGGATAGGAAAGACTTTCTAGAGTAGCTCAGTAATGCTGGAGTGGTTATTGAAATATTGTTAACACTTGACTGCACACAGACAAACAATTAAAGATTCAGGTTTCAGAAAAACTTAGGTGTTTATAAGTAGAAATCTGTATTCCTTGTGTAAAGTCATATCTATGCAACAGTTAGAAAAAGATTTTAAGAATTAAAAGATGTTCAAAGTTCAGTTAAATTTACTTATAGTGACAAGCATTAATTTGAGAGTTTGAGTTAAAGTGATTGGGAACTTTCATGATTCCTAAAGAGGACTGAAGAATAAATCCAACAACTCCTAAAGGCTCAGCTGTTCTTTGCCTCAAAAAACATTCACAAGGGAGCAAGCAATCGAGAAAAACATGTTGATATAAAAACTTCGCCAGATCAAGGTGGCAGTGTCAGCACAGTGTTCCCTCTTATGTGCTGTGCAGGGCCTGATGCTTCTCCACATCAGCTGCAGAACGTTTCTCTATATATGAAAAAGTCAGCAATGCAAAATGTATGCAGAATTAGAAACCATGTTGATGAGACCAGAAAATGTGGCTGGGCGTGGCTACAAATCCAAATCCACTCTGCACTCATAAATTTTGCATTGATATTTTTAAAGGTTGTTTATGCTCACACATTTTTTTTTAATTGGAACTTGACCAGATTGTGCATATTTTACGATGCTGTCACTTTCCAGAATATCATTCACAGTTTCTTTTTTTCTAACATTTACAAAATTTAATGACTTTCCTCCCATAAAAGATATAGGCATCTGCATTTTTTTTTTTTTTTTTTAAATACAATCAGTTTAAGCTGTTACAAACCAGGAGGGGGGAGCATCCTGCTTGATAGTTTACCAATAAAAATGAGGAAAGATAAAAACAACAACAGGAACAGACACCCCCTACTTCCAGCTTAGGATTTCTGCAAAACAGAATGCACAGTGTTTTTCTGCTTTGGATAAAAATGCAGAGATAAGAATAAAGGGATAGAGCAGGCCAGAATTTTTCCAATGAAAATATTTGTACTTAAAAAATGAGATTTCATTGAGTCCTACTATTCAAAAACTTTTGGGCTGAATGTTTGTACAAATTTTACCTCTTCCCTGTTACTGAAAGAAGAGGGTAAGGAACCCAGTTTTAGTTAGTTCTCCAGTCTGTCAATGATTCTTGAAGGAAAGGTTTTATTCTTAGTGGAAAGGAGGGGATGATCACTCCCCTTCCTGTTCATTTCCTTCCTTCTTGGACTGTACAAGTCCCAGAAATACTTGGGAGATATTTGGATTAGAAAAATTAAAAATCAGTATTTTTGTTCAAATACCTTGAGCCTGGATTTTTTTCTTCAGATGTTTCCCTGCAGTCAAGTTGGTGACAGTGAAGAATGAACACATCTAAGAATACTTTACATAAATATGAACATTTACCCTATGTGAAGCCTATTATCCTGTTGCATAAACTACCTTTTTTTTCTGTTTCTTTTAACTCAGTTGTTGTAGGTTGGACATATTTTCTTGGTGTCCTGATTTAGTAGCAACACTAAAGAGAATAAATTTTTACATTTTAGACTGTGGTGGAAAGCCAGTGAAGCAGCTGTTGGGAGATCATAGGATGGCAGATAAAATACTGGTCAGATTTTTAGTTGGTACACAAATGATGGTAATCAGAATTTGATTTAGGTCATAAGTGGTCATTGATGTTTTTTCAAAATGTCTAAGTTCCTCATCTCAGAAGAAAACTAAGCCAAAGTATATTGATCTGTTAAGTCATCACTTGTTTATGAACTTTTTGACTTACCCACATTTTTTATATTCTGACAAATCAGCTATTAACTAGAGAAGGATTGGTCTCTTCCTTTGCCAAACAAAGTCTGTACCCACTTCACCTTTCCTATCCATAGTGGATAAGAAAGACAAAGACTGGGAAAAAAAAAAAAAAAAAAAAAAAAGTATTGACTGATGAAAAGAAGCTGTTTATAAGAATGTACAAGTTAATATCTTTTCTTCTACACAGTTAGACTCCATCTTCACCCCCAGATCCTTTTTATTTTGTTTCCATTTACCTCATTACATAATGTCATAATATACCATTTTATCTTTCTAATTCTTCATTCAAAAGATGAAAAAAAACCAGAGAACACTTCTAACCAAAAGAATTGTGTTTATAACTAAGTAAATGAAGATTCCAAAGAGACCCTGCTAGGAACCACTGCAGCTTTCAGCAGTGCAATGTTTTGCTTCCTCCTCACTTGATGAGAGAAATCACATTTTGAAGAATACTTTTCACACAAGACATTTTTCTTCCTGCTCTCTTCATTCGTGCCTCGTGCTTCAGGAAATATGTATTTTCCACATACTGCTCAAATGAACTAATCTATTTTCACTATGTGTCCTTTTTGGCAAAATATCTCCAGTATTTTCTTTCATAAAGACAAATTCTGTTCTTTTGGTATTTTTTCCCTTCCTCTTTCTTTTTTATTAATAAAAAAATATGATCTGTTATTTCCTCCTCAGGAAAAAAAATACAGAAAGACAAAAAAGAAAAACAGAGAGTAAGAGAAGGCACAGGAAAAATTAAATGAAAAAATAACCATAATGGAGCCTTGAGAAAATAAAACTTTAGGGCCAGAACCTCAACCATCTTAAAATGGCATAGCGTCATTGAAAATCTACCTGTGATTATTTAATTGTTTTGTGTCTTCTAGAATGTCATTTTAGCAGGCAGCAGCATAAAGAAAAAACTGCCATTTTTTTAATCATTTGGCCTGAAACTGACAATACAGTGTCAGCCAGGAGAGATGGATTATTTGATTCAGCTTCTACTGAAGGTGCTTAAGAAGAACTAGGTCCATAGAAGATCCAGTTTCCTAAACAAAACTAAACTTTTTACCAATGCAGAGCCTGTTTCACAGCAAGACTGCTTCTATAATTTCTCTATCATCATGTGCACTTATATACCCATCATCTCAAGAAATCTTTGGTTTTGTTTTTTGTTTGTTTGGGGTTTTTTTGTTTGGTTGTCTTTTTGGTTTTGTTTTTGTTTGTTTGTTTTTCTGGCAAGAAGAATCTGCTTGTAGCATTCAAGGAAGATTATTTTTTCACCCTTTTCTTGGGTTCTGGACATCTTTTGTTCTCCTTTCTGCTCATTACTGATCTTCAGTGACAGAAGAGAATAACCAGGTCCCGTGAAGCTTCTCTGATTTTCAGTTCTTCCATACACTTTATGAGTTTCATCTGAATATCCACTATCCTTGTGCTGAAAAAAGAAACCAATGTCTAGGGGGTTTACCTCTCTATTCCTGTTTTGTATAGTTCTCTGAAGGTACAATGAGATAGTGTCTGCCTCACTCCAGTGACTGTGCTGCATTTGACTCATTATAACTCTGTTAATATTTCAAAATTACCATAACTCTTGCTGGGGTTTAAGAGTTCTGTTTATTGTCCTGAGTTATTTTATTTGTTTCTTAGCAATCCGTGTATGTTTAATATTTATTTTCAAATGCTTACTCCTTACATACTCTATATCAATACTGAGAAAGCACCAAAAAGGCATTCATAGTGGTCTGAAAATAGATATGTGAAGGACAAAAAGGTATAAGCTTTTCATCAGTCAAGGACAAATTGAATGCCATAATTACACTAAGCACATAACCTGACATTAAAATGTCACATATATTAGTGGAGAACCCAGAGAGGGAACTTCCATTAAGTACTAGACTCATGATCTTCTCTTTCAAGGACTAAATTACTCATGCACCATTTCTTCAGTCTGCAGACTTCTACTGATATCAGAATTTGATCTTGCCCGGTTTAAGAAGCGAAGCCTAAGGTTTACCCTTATTAAAATTATTTCTTCTACCTTTAGCTAGAAGGTAGTTAAAAAAAAAATGTGGCTCTCTGTATGGAAAGGCCAATTGCTACAAGCATGGATCTGTGATTTTTTTACATTTGAGTTAATATATTTTTGAAAAAACACTGGCAATAGTAATGTCTGAGCTAGATCCAGCTTAATACCTTGCAGACACCTTTTCAGACAGCATCTGTCTTCCTCTGTGGGATGCCAGTAAAACAGGTAGACAGTCTCACTTCTGAAGCAAAGGAGCTACTTGGTATTTTTACTGTTGCCTTCAGAAAGACAAATCTTTCAACACTAGAATTTACTGAGAGGAAAAGGCTATGGGAAAAGCTATGATTTTTTTCCAGCACTAAGCTTAGTGCCATTGATCATGACTGGTGGGCATAACCAATACCTAAGCACTTTCCACAGATGAAAAGTGGGAATAAAGACATCAAGGGAATTTAAGGATGTTAATGCCTCTTCATTTGGTTACAAGTACTGTTTGTTTGAAATTGTTTTCAGGGATTAGTGTTGGTCATAACTGTGAATAGAAATTTGTGTTTACATTTACAGCACATTTTTTATTGGTTTGGGTTTGGTGTTTTTCCAGGTAGAAAAGTTTCAAATGTTAATGATGATGCTGTAGTATCGGTCTGTGAAAGCTACACTCAGAAACACTCCTACTTGGAGGGTCAAATTCTGTCTTTCAGTTCTGGTGTGTTAAATAGATGTGGAGAGTTGAAGGCACAGCATTCTGCATCTGACACCTTCTAACAGTCCAGTGAGAAACAAAAGTAAAGAGTCACAGAGATGTAAATGTGCATTGTCAATAAACTGCATAAAGTTCACCTATTGCCTTGCCACTTTAAACACAGGTCTCAGTGAATGCACACTAAAATCTGTGGGACTCCTTATGTTCTTGGAATGTTCTTGAAATACCTGAGGACATGACTTTAAATATTATTAATCGTGCAAATGAGCCTAATATCTCTTCCCCACACGATTCATTACATAATCTAGACAAGAGCAAGGATAGCTAATATAGTAAGCAATGCTTGCTTTCTTTCATAAGAACAATGGGAATGTCTGTCATGGATCACATGAGTCTCTAAAGACATGAAATATCAGAAGGATGCACTAAGGCAAATATGGTACTGGGAGACTGTAAGGCATAGATAAAATGCACTTCCTGCACTCCATTATACTAACCCATTTCTTCCTACACTGTTTTTTTCACACCCCAGCTTCTTTGTTTCAAAATCATATGCCAAAAATAGAAAAGGAGAGACACCACTGAACCATCACTGTGGAGAGGAACTCATGACTGCTGGGCAATGAGTGTGTTTAATTACACACCTGCCTCAGCCAAAGTAGCGAAGAAAATCAGATTTCATGCTGATACAGGGCAGGACAAAAGTTTGGCAATAGAGTGCAGATAGTAGGAAGACCAAGATGTTTTTATCTTGGATCAAACTCAGTAAAGCAGATGAAGAATTTCAGCTGCTTGCTGTATTTTTTTGTGAAAAAGCATGACTGGCTTTAGGAAAAATTGGTTCTCCCTGCTGGTTAAAAAGGTGGTAAAGCTGCCAGTAATGATTTTATAACCAGTACTCCAGAGGAAGCAAAATATAGATAATTACCAGTAGCCGATTATAATTTTACAAGCCATGTAGTAGGTATTACTACTTGTTTTGGGATTGCCTAGTTTTGTTATTCTTATGATGCATTAAGAAAAAAGTCAATGTTCAACCATTCTAGTGGTGAAACTCTTACTAAAGCTCAGCTTTCTTCTTTGGAAATTAAGGGGGATGAAAACAGAAATAGGATCATAAAACCAGTGACATATGAAAAATCTGGGATTCTTTGTGTCCTTTATGTGAAAATAAAATCTGTGAACTCCACAAAAGATATCTGACATACTTGGCAACGGTTTTAGGCAATGAATATCCTCTGTTATCTAATGTGAGTTATACCAGCCTTGTATGCAACACAATTCAGGTCCTTCTGAGCAGATCAACCTCTCCCACAGAATTTTCAATTGTTATTTACTGTTGTGCATTTTTTCTGAAGGGAATAGAAAGCTAATTTCAAGGAAGTTTAGGAGTAAAAGAAAAAAAAATACTGATGCAGAGATACTAATCTGCTATGTATAACTTATGTATCTCATGGTCCATATTTTAAATAAATGTTCACTGCATCATTAAACTTGGGCATTTACAGTATGCATCAAAAATAGAAACTTTGTTCAGTCACAGAATGCAAAGATTTGCAGGGCAGAGTGTAAAGCAGCAAAATTCCATTGATTTCCATGCAGATGCAGCAATTTACATCCACTTGGAGTATGGCCCTCAACAGAAAATAAAGTCAAACTCTGAATACGGAAAAGCAAGAATAGGCCTAACTTCTTGTGACTTTGAGAAGGTTACAGGCAAGGTTGACAGTGTCAATGCATGCAGCTTGATTTATCTGGAGTTTCAGAAAGCCCTCAATAAAGTTCCACATGACAGGCATCTGTTTAAGTTAGCTACAGGGATGCAGGATAAGACATGGAAGTGAATAAAGAAATAGTTAAAAAAACAGAACACAAAGGCAACCTTCATGATGAGCTAGAGTGATTCCTTGACAAGGTTGCTGAAGGCAATTTTTTTGACATAATTGTGTTAGTTCTTGTAGTGGCAGAAGATATCTGAAAATATTTATTGCAAAAGGATAAAAAAAAAAAAGGTGAAGGGACAAGTTACTAAAAATCTGAGCAAGATTAATTTCTATTTAAACTGCCTCTAGACTTGCTATTGTTTTTACAGATTATTGCAGCATGTGATCAAGAAGGGCAGTAGCAAACAAACACTTGCAATGAAGCAGGAAACCAGTTCTCCATCAGCTGAGTGGAACACAGCTTCTTAAATGCCGGCAAGCAACAATCAATTCCAAGTTGAGAGCTTGTTATAGTGGAGGGAGAGGAACACAATCAGGATGGATCAGTAAGGAAAGCTGACTCTCCTTTGATCTTCTTTCAGCTTTCATGCATGTATAAAAAATGCAAATAAAATATACCCATCATTTTCTGTAAATTAAAGGAATTTTCCCCTCAGATTATCAAGCCATATTTTTCCATGTGCTTTCAAACAAGTTAAAGCATCTTGAAAAAAAGAATTTAAATATATTGAATGCATAAAATTAGGAGTTCTGTATAATCAGCTTCCAGGAGTTCTTAAATCTCTGTATATAAACTGTTTAAAAGTAAATTAAAATTATTCCTTAATGAAATACAAATCTGAAGTCACTTGAATAACTAATCGTTTTATGACCCATGCAGTGAATTTTTAATGCCTGCCTCTACCTGATTATTTCAGATATGTCTGTGTTGTAAATTAAAAACTACATAAATCATTAATGTGTTGATACAGATCAGTGAGCTGACTACATTGTATCTGATTCCTCAGGACATACAGTGTCTAATTCACTTCACTCCTGTTTTTTGGAGTTGAGATTTATTTCACATTTGTTCTTGGTTAAAACCTTATTTCAGGACTTTGAATGGACTTTGTATACAACCCACAGTAGTGAGGTTACCCTCACCTTACAGACCTGTAATTTAAAAAAAAAAAATTCTACCACAGGTAAAGAGGCTATTATTTCTATGACAATTACTGTGGACTTGCAGAAAGCATTTTATCCATGGTACTCAAGTTTCTTTGTAACCATTAATTAAGTCTTATAGTTCACAAACCCTTTTGAGTTAAGTGACTATTAGGATTTGTATCTACAGCCTACTGAACAAGTACAAAGACATTGACCACTTGAAATACGAATAGATTTGGGAATAGAAGCCAGGTGTCCTGACTTTTATCTGCCTTCTTTTATGGTTACAAAAACCCCAACACCTCACATAACAATAGAAATCAGATTTTAAAAGTAAAATCTGAGTCCCCGAAGTCAAGGAGAAAAAACATTAGATTTGTAAATTATTTTAAACTTATGGACCATCAAAGCTGGCACATGTTTGTATGTGGGAATTTGTGGAAAGGATGAAAACAAGCCCAGTGCAACAGCATTTTGCCGTTATCTGGACCACTAAGAGGAATTTGTCCTCTTTTATCAGGTATCATGATTCCCGTACATTAATGAGCAGTCAGATGGGTCCACTACTGCCACAGTGGAAGTGTGGTGGCTGTTCTTTTTCTTCAATTGCTGCTACAATTGGTTGCCTTGAACTGTAAAAGCATGGCTTCTGAGTCATCTTTACTTGTTTTGATTTCTGTCATTTTCCTTCCAGCTTCCATAAATGAGCTTTGTTTCTTGACAAAAGTACTCCATTTGCTGAGTACAGTTAAACAACCACAGTTTAACTGAAAACTTGTTGTTAGTATTCAGGTGCATTTTTGCCTTTTATCAGCTTGTGCCTCTGGGCTAAATTAGAGCCCAATATAATGAATGTGATGGAATAGGGCACTCTATTGAACAATCCCATTGACTTGGGGGAGAGCATCTATGTGTGATCTTACTGCGAGATGAAGTTTTTACAAGAACAAACCCTTTGTCATTGAAATACATTCTGATTTTACTACAACAAAAAATAAAATATGTCATTTTACACCATGTGAGATAAGGCTTGTGAACATTAAAAGATGCAGTCATACAGTAAATTCCACTCACATGATCTTTTAATATTTCTGTATTGATAATTTTAAAATGAGGAGCATATTTGTAGTAGAGAAGATACCACAGGTATTTTAGGATGGATGAAAGGATGAAAAGTGTGATCAGGTCACAATATATTTGTTCTCATTTAGGGCTGTGTAAATCCAGAACAACTTAAGTGGAGTCAATAATGTTACCTTGGATTTTAAGAGTTATTGAGACTGGAATCTGCTTCATTATATTATCAATATGGAAACCTGCAATTACCTTTCTAAAAGATAACAAAGAACCTGTCAATCCTCTTTCTTTATCCTTGTTTGATCTGGATTGCTGATGTGCTAGTTTTTGCAGCACCAGATGTATGTTAATTCACAGAGCATGTTTGAGAATTCTGTTGATAAGGGCTCATCTATTTTTTTCTTCCTTGTAGACTGACCAAGGGAAGAAAGTGCTTCTTTAACCCGTTTTACACATATATTTCCCACAATGTTAATTGGAAGAAAAAAGCAAACCATAAGCTGAAGTATATTATTGATGGGTTTTTTGTGTGCTTGTTTCAAAATTATTATCCATGGTTTCCCAACCTTTTTAGGTTCACGTGCTGATACCTGTATGTATCAGGTGATTATGCTGAAGTCTATGATGCAAGTGTCTACTGATTTCTATAGGAGAAGGAATTCATTACTTGTGAAAGTAGAACAGATAGTTGTATTGTCTCCTTTCACCTGCTAGATAAGTTAAGCGTAGATTTTTGCCCAGTGATCCTTGTAGTGGAGAAAGTATGTTCAGCTTGGATTTAGGAATGCATGTAGTCAAGCTGTGTGCTACCAAGGCTTCTCTCAGCAAGAGTTTTTAACAAGAACAGTATTAATTTTTCTGGCAGTCAGTGGCTGGTGGAATTAATTAATTGGTAAATACCATTTTAAAAGTACATCTCTATTTCAGAATTTAAGTACAAACTGACAAAGTTTATTTTGAGTCTTATTATAAGCTTCCCTGAAACTTCTATTCTGAAAAAATACATATGTTATCAAAACAGAAATATTAAAATAAAGGTGTTTTGATGGTGGTGGTGGTGATTTTTTTGTTTTGTTTGTTTCTTTGTTTGTTTTTCCTGACATTAAAAAACAAAGTTACATTTTTTTGTTTTGTTTGTTACTATTATGACAGGTGGTGTGCTGCCTTCTGGTCCAGAACATCTCACTTTCCCTTACCTTAAGACCCAGAACTTATTTTCATTTCTATTTTTTATTTTGTGTCTTTGGCTTGGGGGTGAAACAGCATGCTTGACTTTGTTGTTGTTTCAGGTTTTTTTGCTAGTCACCTTCATGTCTTTCAAGTGGCAAGAAATTCTTTCCCAGCACAGAACAGAGTAGAACTAATGATATTTTATTTTCTGTGGATTGACATTAACATCTGAAAGGCATGTACTTCTGTTGTCCTGTTTGGGTTATACAATATATTTCACATGTGGACTTCCTGATGTGTCTGGTCTTTCTATCTGTGAATAGCAACTGAGAATGCCTTGTATGCCTACTGCTCATTTTTATAAAACTTAAGCCCTCCTAATAATCTCCTTGTAGAGTATGTCTTCATTGATTATGGAAGGAGCCTATGGTGAGTAGGGACTTGAGTTAATAATTTAAAGTTGGGTAGGATGAATCAAGGTCCTAATCTCCTATTAATTAGTTAATGTAAATAATGAAGATAGTGCTTCTTGGGTCCCCAGATGGTGTAGTGGTGGTGGGAGTTAAAGAACAGGCCAGATAGTGTTTTACACTGATTTTATAGTTCTATTACCTGTATCTCCAGGGAACCCACCTCCTAAACTAAAGCAACTTTCTTGTATCCCAACAGGAACAAGACTGACAGAAGACGAGTTTCCTCAGAGACTCATAAGTCACATCCCCTTTCTCCTCAGAAACTACATTTTAGGAGGAAGATTCTTACACTCTTTATGTACCTTATTCTAGGACTTATCTTAGTTATGTATGTGCAAATATATTTTTCTTAATATAAAATATGAAGATAAAGGGAAAGACAGTACACTATTCAAATATTCTTATTAATATCATCTTCTAATTTATTTCACAATCATTTTGCAAAGTCTTCAGTGAAGCTGCACTTCAATATGTCTTATAATAGAGGCAATATTAAGTTTTCAGGGTTTCTTGTTTGTTTTTGGTTTTGGTTGGTTGGTTGGTTTTTGTTTGTTTGTGTGTGTGTGTGTGTTTTTGTGGTTTGTTGGGGTTTCTTTGTTTGGTTTTGTTCGTTTGTTTGGTTTGGGGGGGAGATGTGTATGTGGGGTTAGTTAGTTTGTTTTTCTCTTTCTAAAGAATCTGGGTACCCACAAGGGTTTTCTCTCCACTTGCACACACACAGAGTCTCCTCAAGCACCCAGCTCATCTTCATTCGGAACATTTTTCTTCCACAAAGTAGCACTGGAAGATATATTAAAAGCAACATTACACAATGTTCTTTCACACAAGAAGGTGGCATAAGAGGATGAGACAAAATAAGTGAGTTTAAATTATAGGTTCAACAAAGCAACTCTGACAGAAATACATATTTCATTATACTAACTGAAACCTTGAAATTTTATGTGTTGATACTGCAAGTTATGTGAAATTTTGGTAATATTTTATTCACTGCATGTAAGATAGACAGTTTCTGTGAATAAGTCCAGTATGAATACCTTGTTGAATCCAATGGCCTTTCAAATATATCTTTATGTTAATTTCAGACATATCTTGTTCCTAGTAATATAGCATCTGCTTGGTGTTTTAAGGCCTTGATCCTGACAGAAATCAGTGTAGCTCCATTGAATTAATTTTACTTCAGCTACAGAGCAGGCATCCAGTATATAGCACTCTTGAAAGCTCCTGGTGAATATTGGTGAAGCCTGTTATTAAACCTTTTGGGTAAGTGGCTGTTGGGGAAAATTTCTAAAAGGTGAATTTCAAACCCTAATTCCCCTTGACTTTTACTGAATGTCAGTGAGACTTTGAGTCATAAATTCAGAAATAATTCTGAAATAAAAGAATAGGCATCTGGTTATATTCTGGAGAAAATATGTTAAGAAAGGAAGAAAGAGAGAAAGGAGAAAAAGGAAGAAAGAAAAAAAGAAGAAGAGAAAAAAAATAGAGGAAGAGAAGGAAGGGATATAGGTTAAGAGAAAATGATATGATTTTGTGGTCAAGATTACCTGCAAAAACAACTCTGTGTGCACAAACTCTCTCATAATGCTGTGGAGGGAACAGAGAAACAGGCTAATTGTAGTGCAGCATTCCATAGGAGTTATGTTGAACCTCTCATCTGAATGGATAAAATCTTCCAGCATCGACTCAGATGTAGCAAGATATATTTTGACACATTTTTGTAATCTGTGCTAAGGATTAACCCACAGCTACCTTCACAGTAGCTCGAAGGGTTAATAAAGCAGCACATGATGTGTCATGGTTTGGAAGCATCATAGAAAGGAAGGAGACATGTAAGAAATGCTGTGGCTGGCAGAACTGAAGACAGTTTCGGCTTGGTCTTAGAGTATGTTGATGACGGTGTGTGTTGGTTGTGGTGGTACAACTTTCTATGTCTTTTCCTGGTGACAGAATGTTGGTTGGGTAGGCCAGTCTGAGCTGAGTGGTTGTTTATATTTTCATTGTTTACAACAATTGGTGCATGTATAATTGCATTTTCATAGATATTTTTGTGTAATTTTGCTTTTTAAAAATAATTAGAAATAACTGAACGAGCCTTTTTGGACATTCTCACTGAAATCTATTAAATCTTCCAGAAATGTCACAAACTTTTTTTTTTATGAGTCAAAAACTTCCATTTGAAGACAGCCTGTAATTTGTAGCATATTATTAATTAATATCAGTGGTTATAAACAGAACTAATTCTTCCTCATTTGACTCAGAAACTTTCATGTACAGCATTTTTAATCTAATTCAGATTCTGCCAAGGAGAGAGAATATTTACTATGTTTATAGCATTAAATATAATGACTTCTTAACAATTGTAAGAAAACAGGAAGATGAATTTAAGTTAAATCTAATTTAAAAATTACAGTCTTTCTAACGTGGATACTCTTCTGAATAATTTTAAATTATATAAATCAGGATTAGTAGCAAAGATACCATGAAGAAAATTTGAATTCTAAATGAAGTGCAAGTAAAAATAATAATAATATAAGCTGCTGATATGCAGACAGACATTTAAGACCCATTTTTGCCATTGAATGTTCAGCATCAAGATTATTAAATGTAACATCAGTTATACAGTGCAAATGAAAACCAAGAAACTAAGGTGTACAGTGGCAACACATCTTTCACAATATTAAATTTAGAGAATGGAGAGGTTAATAATTTTTTTTTTCTCTTCTGCATTTTTAGTTGGTTTTGAAAAGAAAAGAAAGAAAAGAGAAAGAAAAGAGAAAGAAAAGAGAAAGAAACAGAGAAAGAATGAGAGAAGAGAGAGAAAGAAAAAAAGGAGAGAAAGAGAGAGAGGAAGAAAGAGAAAGAGAAAGAGAGAGAAAGAGATGGAGAAAGGGAGAGAAAGAGAAAGAGCGAAAGAGGAAGGAAGGAAGGAAGGAAGGAAGGAAGGAAGGAAGGAAGGAAGGAAGGAAGGAAGGAAGGAAGGAAGGAAGGAAGGAAGGAAGGAAGGAAGGAAGGAAGGAAGGAAGGAAGGAAGGAAGGAAGGAAGGAAGGAAGGAAGGAAGGAAGGAAGGAAGGAAGGAAGGAAGGAAGGAAGGAAGGAAGGAAGGAAGGAAGGAAGGAAGAGGGAGAGAAAGAGAGCAAGAGAGAAAGAGAGCAAGAAAGAGAGCAAGAAAGAGAGCAAGAGAGCAGGAGAGCAAGAGAACAAGAAAGAAAGAGAGAAAGAAAGAGAGAAAGAAAGAGAGAAAGAAAGAGAGAAAGAGAGAGAGGAAGAGAGGAAGAGAGGAAGAGAGGAAGAGAGGAAGAGAGGAAGAGAGGAAGAGAGGAAGAGAGGAAGAGAGGAAGAAAGAAAGAAAGAAAGAAAGAAAGAAAGAAAGAAAGAAAGAAAGAAAGAAAGAAAGAAAGAAAGAAAGAAAGAAAGAAAGAAAGAAAGAAAGAAAGAAAGAAAGAAAGAAAGAAAGAAAGAAAGAAAGAAAGAAAGTTATTAAATATTAGATTGCAAAACCCTTTATCACCCTTAGAGTAACTTCTCAGAAAAGCAGTTACACCAGAAATAGAAAAATTACTTGTGTGATTAAGTGCTTTCCAGTGCAAATAAGGAATTCACAGTTTGGTGCTGTGGACACTTTTTAGAATTATTGTCTCTGAATATCAGATATGACTCCTTATGATAATTTAAGTTGTACATGCAATGGCCCAGATGAATAAAATAACAAAGATGCATCTTTAAGTTTGTAGTTTAAATTCAACAACAGTAATAAATGTTAAAACTATGAAAAATATTTGAGGCTAGCATACAAATACTCAGAATTTGCCTCATTTCAGTACTATGTGTGAGAGATTTCACATCAGTGGCATTATTCTTATAGCTACATATGGAACTGTTTGTTTGAATTGAGGTTTTGTTGCTTGTTTCCTAATCTGTTGGGTCTAAAACATGCTCTTGGGAAGAGCAGCAGAAGCTGATTTGATTTGTGCCCTCAAGGGAAGCAGATGGATTGTTTATCTTTCATCATATCAGTGACTGGCTAGGATATGTCCTGCTTTTCTAGTGTCTTAACTTCAGGCTGTACTTACTGCCCACATCACAGGTGACATGGTAGGGATGACTGTCCTGACGCTGTCCTGACCTTTAGCCATTCCCATGCATTTAGAGAGCCATTCCCATGCAGAAAACTACTAACTGCTTGTTTAGAAATTAGAATCTTTTTCCAGACTCCAGCTGTAGTTCATTAGTTACTGGGTAAATTAGAACCCCGTGTGTAGGCAGAGCTACTAGGGCATGTGCATACTCTTCAGACATAATGAGTATGGAGTATGTCAGTCAGCTAACAACTGTGTTCAAGGGTTTATGCATTTAACTTCCTCCAAGATAACAATAAATAGCAAGAGGCTGAATAGTCTTCAAAAGGTTCTGACATGGTTTTCTTGAAAATAGAGAGTTCCAAATGACAGCTGAGTTACATTTGCTTGGGGAAAAAAATCTGTAGCTACCGATGATTCACTTTTAAGGTATAATGCTAAACATTTCTTGCCTTTTGTTCAAAGTGTTTGTAGTGATGACTGATAATTATTTTGGATGTGTTTCTCAGTTTTACTGTTTCATTTTTTTGATAATGGAGGTATACAATGCAATTCTATGCTTGTAGCCAACTAGAGTGGAGGGCCATAAGGTGGCTTAAAGAATGACCAACAAAGATATCAGGAAAAGATGGTTTTTATATTGAGTCACAAAAGTGTGACTAAACAGAATTTGATGGCAAGGTTCACTCTATTATTTATTATGTGGAAGGGATGTGTAGGGGCTGGAACTGGTTTGGAGTGGTCTACATAGGGATTATTACAGGGATAGAGGATAGACTGAGTAGGGAACAGGCTGGAGTGATTTACAGAGGGATCAGGGAAATTATGTGGAAGGCCCTCCTATTGAGTCATGAGTTTCAAATTGGCCCCCTTGCTTTCTAAACTTCACAGAGAGGAGTCTGGGTGTGGCTAAAGCCACTCCTCATCCCAGACTTGGTCAGTGGTTTACAGTTGAAGGAATAAAATGTAAGGATTTCAGTGTAATGCTTAACAGATAACTGTAGGTCTGGTGTGATTTTAAATAGCAGTAAATTATCACAAACACAACAAATTGCAATATTAAATCATATGATTTTCTAATAACAGGTTCAAATAAATATCCAACAAAGTTACTAAACTAAATTGTGCACACACACTTGCACACACAAATAAAGAATTTAACCTGCTAAGATTTTAAATTTTGATAAACTTATTTCACAAAAGAAGTTGCATTATTCCCTCCCAACATTAACCAATGGAGTAATATTATACCAGACCAATAAAATTTGATTTCATCCCATACAAAAGAGAAGTAGAGAGCTAATTACTTCTCTTATTGGATGAACCAGGTTCCTTTGTGAGACACATATGAAGCAGGCTGCAACTCAGTGCTACACCTCCAAAGAGCCTCCCTCTGAAGACCAATATTTACAGGATCCTAAGATGTCTGACTTTGGTCAGTACTTTTCCATGATAGCTTTCATTCAGGTTAGGCAATTTTTAGTAAATTTTTGAGTGGGCCTGTGTTAGGATAAGGAGAGGTTTCAGGTATGTTCTGCAAACAGAGTGCAGGTCCAGTTAGGGAGTGCTTAAACCTCAAAAATCATTGTGCTTGCACTAGGAAAAAAAGGTACACAGTTATTGAGATTTACTGTTCCAGTAGGCAAGATCAGAAAATGCTGGACTTTGTCAGCCTACTGCACTTCCTGTTGAAACAAGAACAATTTTAGGCCCACTAACCTTGTAACTAAAGCAGGAACAATGTTGGCTGACGTTGATTTTACAAAGTGGCTCCATGAACAGGGCAGTCTGCACCACCTAAATGCTTTAGTAGAGCTACTTCTTTGTGAAAGATATTTCAAGGAAAATATTTGTTTGTTGGAAATTAAATATTTTAACTTTTTTAATTTTTTTGGGGGGGGGGGTGTTTGTTTTCTATTATTTTTTTTTCCAAAAGATACTAGAGTAAGCTAATAATAACTTTAAAAAAGTAAAAAGGAAGATGCTATTTTATATTGTTTCTTGACTGAAAACCTGAGAAGTCTTTACCTTATATTTCCGCATACAGATGTTCTTCATACATTTATGTACTTAGCAATCATTCATGGAAATAAGATTCATAGTTTTAATAGCCTCATGTTTTATCATGAGAAGAGTACATGTTTGAGTTGGAAACTGGTAGAGATGAAAAATAATGAGAACTTGTATTTTTACTCAGGAAAATATCTAATCTTTTCAAGAAATAGCAAGTGACCCTCCATCTAGCAAATATATAAAGGAAGTCAGGGGTTTTTCTATCTTTCCACTTTTTTGTTCCCTCTCACTTTTTAGTTCTTCATCCAACACGTTGCTCCTGAATGTGCTATAAAAATTTAGATATATTCAGAATCTGCAGAAGACTCTGTGGGCATTAGTATATTTCGTCCACTGAAAAGTAAAAGACCTCCAGAGGAAAGGTTTTTACTGGACTAAGAAGTACTAAAGGAAAGCAGCAAACAACGAAACAAATTGTTAGGCACTTTTAGATGTAAGAAAGCACTTAGATGTTTCCTAATAAATCTGTAACACAATGTCAGAAAACTAGAAGAATCTTTTCAGTACCATATTTGAGCTCAGAAAAGGCTTTTTATCTCTTGGTTAATATAAAAAAAAAAAAAAAAAAAAAAAAGTCTACTATACATATAATGTGTTCCACATGCCATTTTTGGTCTAATACTGGTAACCAATTATAAATTCCTTCCTGCTTTCAAGTGCCTTAATCTGAAAATTGTTAGAAACATTCAAGAGATATTCACACCCATTACAAAATTGTTGATTTTCATTTTATGATTTTATGGTTTTAACACAGAGTAATCTGCGTCTCTAATTGAATCAATTATCACAATTTGGGAAAATACCAACTCTTTTGGTATTAAAAATCCTGAAATTTCAAAAAAAAAAAAAAAGGAGATTTATACTCATCCTGAATTGCTTTAATCAGATTTTAATGACTGATTTTTATTAGATTTAATATCTAAATGTCATAGTCAATGGAAAGACACTGGGATGTCTTAACATTGGTTTCTCCTACCTATCATTTAAAATGTCATTTTTCAGGTTTTAAACTCTCAATATGCATAGCTGAGGAGACCTACAAAAATTATGCTCTCAATTTAAATTTCTCTTAGGTGTCTATTGTTAAATGGGGTGAACCATTTCTGCTATTCACTTTCTTACTCATAAAGACATTGCACAACTGGTTGAGCATCTGGTGGAAGTGAATTTATTTCAGGAAGTTTGCCCTGTTGTCATTTGTTCTGCAGAGAAACAAAAATACTTCATTTCAGAGGGGTGAGGGGTTTTTTATGTTCTGCCAGAATCAAACGAACTAAAAAGAAAAAAAAATATTTGCATAACTTCAGAACCTATTATATAGATGAAGACAATTTTATTACCTTCTCTACTCCCTCTACAATTGTGTGAGATGCTTCATCTTCTTCAATTATGTTACGCAAGTTTAGCTATTTTTTTTTTTTTTTTAGTGGTAGAGATAGCGAAATGTCAGACACTTGATTACACAGAACTTGCCCTGGTTTCTCTACCAACTTTTGTCTAATATTAGATAAGGCACAGGACATGTTCAGATAGTGGCACATTGTACGATGGCAGGATGTTCTAGTGAACAAATGTTATTTCTTATTATCTTGTCAACCTTGAGATATCGGTGTCTTAAAAAAAAAAAAAAAAAAGAAAAAAAAAATTAAAAAAAAAGAGAGAGAGGTTCTAGGTGGGAGAAATTGCATGGTCCACTTTAAAATCTAATTCAAAAAAGGTCCCTGTGATTCATCCTTTCCAGCTCCAAGGCAAACAGTGAGATTGGTAGCACATTCATAATTCAACATTGTTAAATGCCAAGGGCCGAACAGAGAGCACCCTCCCGGCCAGTACGAGCAGAGTGACATTCATGGTTGATTCAGCTCCTTGCAGCAAGCTGTGTAATTGGAAAAGCCAAGGGAAATGACCCAAGTCTCTGTGTCCTGCTGATGTCAAAATACATTCGTATCATTCTGACAAGTGGCCAGTTTGGAGGCTTCGTTAGAATATGAGGCTGAGAGAAAAGGTAGGAGTTTATAAGTAGCTCAAAATAACTACAAGTAGTAGGGTATATACTATAAAGTAAATGCTTTGCCAGATTTGTTGTTTTTTTTTAATAGGATTAAGCAAAACTGGCTCAGAAGAGGACACTTATTTAGTATAATTTGGTGTCTCAATTACACTGGAGGATATACACCAATGCGCCAATATACACCAATGACACGTGTTGCATTTAATAAGCATGTAGATATTTATTTAAAGTTGATCAGTGTGATCAATAGACATGGAAGGGGAAACAGAAGAATCTGTCACTATGTTCTGATATAAAAATTATGACTTATAGTTTATGTTGACTGAGAAGAAAGGAAAAGTATAATCTAGGACGTGTGTGGGAAGATCAGAAGCTCATAATTGGTTGGGGCATTCAGATCCCTTTGAGGTGTGAGAAAGTGCCTCTGAGTGAATTCAATCTATGGCATGTATTTCTCCTGTCAGGTTACAAAATATAATTTAATGAAACAGTAATGAGTCCGGGCTTTAAAAATAGGTAGTACTACCTAGTTATGAATAATGAATTATTGACAACACATTGTTATTAATAACAATTAATATAATTTTATAAGTACTGTATTATTTGTAATGAATGTACACAACCTTGCTCAGCCAGGTTTTTCCATCTGTTAAAATAGAAAATGAACAGAGTTTAACAAATGAAGAAATTGGTTTCCATTTTTTTTTCTGAGCTATGGACTGTCACTTCCACAGTGAACTGTGGAATAAGGGTCATCTGCATTTTTACACCATGTAAACTGCTCACATATTTTTCTGGGGGAGAAGAGGGTGCCTAGCAAATTGTTTGTGTTCTTTAGTATGTCCCTGCCACTCAATATCAGTTCACTCAGAAATTTGTTATACAATATTTCCCTTATGTCTAGAAGATGTAGTTTCTTTTTACTAAGCTAGGGTCAGTCCCAATACATGAAGAAAAAAATATTTTTTCTAGATATTTGTGTTAATTTCTAATTTTTTTCTATATTTAGAGCATGCAAACATTCTCATTTGAATATCTTATACTTCATTCACTTATATCAGTTTTAACACTGATTGAAAAGATGAAATGCTTAGTATTTGTTCAGAATAATTCCCAACTCTCTTGTATTAATTCAGGTGCTTTATTTTTGTTTGTGTCTTTAACCAAAAATATAGTTCTGAAAAAATGCTTCACATTCTTTAAGTTCCTCATTAGAAATAATTCCCCTAAATAAGCAAACGAACAAGAGTTCTACATTTGGCTACAAAGCCATGACAAAACACACATAGTTTCTGACAAATCTCATTTTTTTCTCTCTCACATAAATATTTAAGTGAAAATATATATACACATATGTATTACTATTGAATCTTGATCCTTAATATTCCTGCTTTACTGTTTGTAACCTGTTACAGTTCTTCACCTGTGCATGTACATGAAGAGACATCTGATAGCAATAGCTGTTTAGTATTTTGTTTGCTGCTGTAATTGTTTTCTTACGTTTGTCCAGTATTACACAAATATTTGGTAAATAATTATTGTCACACCTTTGACCTATGTTTTTCCTTTGGGTATGTCACACATCCATTACTGTTACCTGAATTTTGATGGCCTAAGGACATTGCAATTGATGTGACACCTACTATCCATACAGTGTTATGATTCTGAACCTGCTCCAGAAAAGTTATGAAATATGAAGCTGAAACGCTAGAAGTTGTTGAGAAAAATTATCACTGTTTTTGCTTTTCTCTGTGTCTGAACTTCAGAAAAGAGTTAAGATTTCTCTTTTTGTTTAGGAAAAACTGAACTTCACTCCCCAAGGGTGAAGGCTTAGATCTGTCCAAGGACAGAACAACCCATAGGAGTAATGGTTAGAGTAGTGGTGGCATGGGAAGCAAGGGAGAGCTCTGGGGAGTTAATTACACTTAATAGTAGCTCGTAGTGTCATTCCCTGCTTTTGAAACTCAAGGTCTGTATCTTCAACTAGTGTAAATTGAAATAACCCAGTTTTAGGAATACTGTATATTTATACCAGCTGGATGGTATAGCTTTTACACATTCTTGATGGGTTTTACTCCAGGATAGATTTTTGTGTCCTTTAATTATTTTAGGTAGCACATGAATCACTGAAAGCTTTGAGACAGTGAAAGAAAGTGAGATGGACCATAAAGTGACAGTACTGGGCATGCTGTGAATTTTGTTATACCAACTACTGTATCTAACAAACCTCCAAATTCTCACTATCATTTCTTAATCTCTTCTTGTGTTCTTGTGTTCCTGAACACACATACACATGTGTGCAAGCTTTATCCACAAAATATTTCTGATGGGAGCTGCAGCAGCATCTAGGGTAATGTAGCACCTAAATTTATGTGAATCATCCATTGATTGGGTATGTAATTCCCGAAAGTGCCTTAAAAATCCAGCACTTCACTAGTTGAATGCATAATTCACTACAAATTATTTGCTCAGGTCTACTCTTAACAATGATGCTTAACTGTAGCTGAGTAGCATTTTTTTATCTTCAAAGTAAGTGCTTTTTGTTTACCAAGAAATTCATTAGCTTTCTAGATCTCACTGGTAAGACTTTCCTCATATGTAACTTATATTTTCTTTTTTTCTCCAATTCTTCCCATGGCCTTCAAAGTCATATTCTTTCAGATTTCCTACAACAGCTCTTTATTCTCTCTCACTTTCTTATGGCCAAATTCACCCCAGAGGTAACACTACTGAAGTTAACTTGAGTAAAAGTGTACCATGAATATATCTGGCCTTTAGTGATGACAACATTCTGCAAATACAGTTTGTGTAGATAATAGAATTATCAGAGTTGGAAGGGACATCTTGAGATCATCTAGCCCAACTCTTCCATTAAGGCAGGATGAGCTGGAGCACATTACACAGGACTGCATCCATGTGGGTTTTGAATATCTTCAGAGAAGGAGACTCCACAAACTCCCTGGGCAGCCTGTGACAGTGCCTTGTTTATCCTGCTCTCCACCCGCAGCTATCATTTGGCCAAGTGATATTTATTGTCGTTCTTTTCTTCTTTCCTCATAAATCAGTCCCTCCAGCCCCTCAATCATGTTGGTTGATCTTGTCTTTATTAGCTCCAATTTGCTCACAATTATGTAGTGCTTAATAGCTTTTCTGAATAACTTTAAGTCAAGAATGACACGTGGCAGGGGAACTGCAATAGTTGTGAAATAATTGCAGGTGCTCTGAAGAGGGGAAAATTTTGCTGTTGCAAATTATGTTGCTTGTTTAGTTCTGTATATATAGCAAAAAACATAAGGCAAAAAATTATTTCTACTAAAGATTTTCATTCAAAGAAAAACAGAAAGAAAAATAGAACTTTATTTCCCAGAATAAATCTCATTAAAATATAAATACATGGGTTTTATTTGCTTATGAAAATAACTTAAATATATTCTATGAAGCCACACAAAAAAAAAATCCATAATTTTTGAGAGTGAGAAATAGAAAATATTAATTTTCCCTGAGCTGTCTTTTATCAGAGGCATCGGTTTCTGATTTAGTCTATTCTTAATGGAAACACAGATAAATAAATTGATAAATTACATTTTAAATTACACTTGTCTACATTTCACTGTATTCTCCTTATTTCACGCAATACTTATTTGTCTTCTCCTCACCCTCAGCTTTTCCCTATTATCTTTGTCTCCATTAATCCAATAGAAATATTTCTAAAAGCTGATTGCTTGCCTTGTCTGACTCTGCTTCCAAAGTGTTTTACCAAACCACATTTTCCTTTTCTTCCCAATGGTACTTTTTGTACCTCAGATTTATCTTTTTCCTTCCTATCTTTACCCTGCCCTACCTCATCTCTTCTGCTGACTGCTCCATCCACTCGCACAGCAACATTCCAGGGCCTCTACTGAGGCAAACTTCTCACACCAAAGCAGGTGGGAGGATAATGTTCTAGCATATTATTATCGGGTCAGGCACCACCTTTAACTCAGTCTATGCTGAGGCATCAATTACCCACCCAAAAGAAGAAGTGTAATTACCTATGGTTCAGGTAGACCTCTGAACATTTATATCTTACATAGGAATGGAAATGCAAGCAAATGTTGGGAATTTGAGAATATCTTTAAGGGAAATCCTAATATTAGTGAATCAGATATACCTTGGCGTTTCTGTTATGATAGTATCACTTGAGTCACTAATAAAGATGAATCCAGAGAGTAAATTCAATTTAGTATTTCTTGAGAAGAACGTGACTTTCTCTTTGTGTGTCCATATATTTATGTAGGACTGAGTGTGGTTTGGGGTGCATTATATTGCTTAAAAGTCTGTGAGTTTGAGAGAATAGATCTCACGCAAAGAATGCTGACTGAGTTGAAAAATATGTTTCTTCAAGGAAAACCAGGAGGAATGGCAGGTCTATCATATTGATAAATGTGATACATGAACAATATTTTATTTACATACAGAAGTTTTTCCTTGAAATTGAATCCACATGTTTCAGCTATAATGTCTCCTTTTCTGTAATCTTGAAATGTCTGAAAAGTGTTTTAATTATCTCAAATGCAGTGTGTTTGCAATAGCAACTAGTATGTTATTAATTATGTATGAGAAAAATAGGTCGTGACTCAACTTGTTTGGGTTTTTAATAACATCTGAGTTAAGAATCCAACCAGGGTCAGCTAGAAAACCTAAGTAGAAAGTCATATTAACATTTAATTAATATTCTTAAACAGAAAGTTGAAAGGCAAAGCAGAAAATATTATGAATACATGTAAAAAAATGTTCCTCTGCAATATTTGATACTGACAGATATGTCTGTAAAGCCTGTATGCAGGGGGAATGGGAGCAGGGAAAACTTTAATTGAAAATGAGCTTCAGCAAACTTCTGAAGATTTTAAAGAAAAAACATTTTGGTCAATTAAGTCTGAAGAAATTAAATTGAGCTTAACAACCAGGATGTAAAACCAGTAACACTGGAGATCTAGAATTCCAGCTGTGTTCTTGAACTTAAACTGAATTTTTCAAATTTTGAAGGTGTTCAAATATACAGTCACTGTCAGAATTAACAGAAGGTTTCCAAAGTTTGGCTGATTTCAAAAGTGATGCTCTAAACAAGACATTGCTTCAGTCAGCACATGATTTTTAGCTCAGAAAGTCTCTATATTGGTGCATGTACACTGTGAAGATATAAAAAGCAATTATTTGCCACCTTTTTTTTCAATTTCCTTGAGCATTACCTATTGATCACAACTGGAAATAGGATGATGGGCCAATTTTTTATGACATTGTCCAGAGAGTCACCTCTAACAGGCTGTTTTTGGAAATGTTTTTTTACCATGGTTTGGCTGTAGAAAACTCAGAGTGAGTGGAACAAGCCAGTGCATTCATTAATCGGATGTGACTAAAAACCCACTGAGGGTCTGAGGAAAGGAAAGGACTAGTTCTGGAAGAAATATGTTTACTACTTCAGTTTGTTGGCCAAGCTGCAGCAGACAGTATTGAAACTGGTGCCTGCAACTTGGAAATTAAAAAAGAAAGAAAGAAATGGAAGCGAGGGTAGGGCTCCAAGACTGATTACCACTGCATAAGCATTTTGTCATAAGCAAAAAAGGAAGGCAGACCAGATAGGGGCCTCTAACAGTGACAGAGATAAAGAGGCTAAAGTTTAAAAGCACAGAAGTTTAACTGCCAGTGTTTATTTATAGCCTCACACATACAAAGGCACTGCTATTTCAGGGAAACGGCACTATTTTTTATATGTGTCAGTTTTGAATAGTCCAGACACAGTAAAAGTAAAATAAAGTGAACCGCATGTGTTAAGGAACAAATTTAAATAGCAATGGCTCTGAGAATAAAGTGTACATTAAAATAAGGGAAGAGGCTATAGCTCATTTAATTTGCAGAATAAATCTCTGACAAAGATCCCTGTCTTGGGTACAGAGATTATATTAAAAGTTGAGAAAAAGATATGAGCCCCAGTCTAATATAATACTTGTGTTCGTATGCACATGTGTAAAAATACTGCCACTTATCTACCCCACTATCTATCCATCAGTAATACATGCACCTTCAGAAACATTCATGTTTATATTATTCATTAATATACAAAAGCTTACCTATTAGCTATATCAGTACTGTATTTGGTGATAAATTCTTTGAGAGAAGAATTTTCCTATTTTTTATATACAGTACACATATGCAGCCTGGAGACATAATTGTTTCTCTAATGATAAAACTGTGCACCTTGCTTCCTACTGACAGTATCAGAGCTGTTCAATAAATCCTAGTTCTTCACCCTCTAATACATCAGTTTTACTCATTACGTGCCACATGATTTAAAGGAGCAGAGGGGGAGGGCCAGGGAAGTGCCTTACGTGAGACATATTTTAAAATTTCCTAGAACTTCATTGATGTGTGCTTTAATTATCTCCATATTTCTAGAGATAGTTTTATACTTAGCAAAATGACTCTGAATAATTTTAGCTGGATGAACTCCTGTCTTTAGCCTCCTTTAACTGAGGAATACAATACTATTACCTATGCTATACAATGCACTGTTACTCTGTAGATGAAGAAAGAAAAGCTATCCCAATGATTCATTACTAGTTTTTCCTTGGCTACTATGTGTGTTTTATACTATATGCTGAACTGTGTGGTTCTCCATTGATTATAGAGGCAAAACAAAGGATCCTGGTTCATTGCAGTTTTTCCACCTCCATGTCTTAAAGGAAGCTTTAAGTGTTTCAAGTTTATGCTTCCCATTCATGGAAACCACCTTTCTCTGAGATATAAAGACAAATAATTTGAGTTTTGTAGTCTTCTGCTTCAGCCCTTAGAAGATCAAGTCCTGAACTCTGTGTTTCTCTCCCAGAGCCCAGCCACATCTCTGCTTTCAAGAAACAGGACAGAGCCTTGTTGTGTACCCCACAGCAAGTAACTAAAGGAAAGAGAGGGAGGCTCGGCACCATTGCATAAATGGGGGTATCCAGTGTATTGTAAAGCACCAAAAATAACTCCAAGAGATTTAGTAATCAGTGTACTAGTGACAAAATTAGTGTACTTTACTTCCTATAGTGAATGGGAAAGTGTGCCACTAGAACTGGAAACAGATAGGCCCCTACCCCTGTGGGAGGTGATCTGTTTTTTCCCTATCAACCAGCTTTAAGGAACATATCTTTTCACTCCTTAAGAAAGTTAAAATATTTTAAAGCAGGATAAAAATTACAGTACACTCTGATTTAAATATAAAATCTTTATTTTTTAAAGTTGACATGGCTAAACTGAACTGAGTAGAAATCCCCATCTCAGGTAGTGAGCTGACACAGAAGTCACATAAAAGCTTTGGCTTTCTTTTTTGCTTTTCCATTATTTCAACTGTTAATGAAAAATTAGGAACAAACTTGTGTTCTTGTATTCTTCAATCTGTTGTTTCTTTTGCTTTCCTAAATTTAACAGATTAATTTATAAAACTATTACAACATCTTCTGGCAAAGCAAAACCAGCCAGAATGTGCTCACTTGAAAAATATTTATTTACCTTATTTCTCTTAGGAAGAAAAACATCTTATTGGTATTCACTGATTTCTAGTTTTACTCAGTTCTTTATTATGATTTTTATTCTTTTTTTTTTTTTCTTTTTTTTTTTTTTTTTTTTTTTAATATGGAATTTTCCATTATTTCAATAGAATATGAAAGTAACAATTGGAAAGAATAATTTCAACTGATACTCCTCACCATCTTTATTATTCCATTTCACCCTCTGCTGAAGACTTTATTCAAAAAAAAAAAAAAAAAAAAAAAAAAGGAAAAAAGGGCTGAACTCCTAAGATTTTAATGAACAGTTGAATTTTTCCTTATCTAGTAATTGGTCCTTTTGATTTCAGTGGTTCTGCTCATAAAGCAAGATACAACCGGGTATTATCAAGGGTATATTAATCATTAACAATTATCTAAATGACTAAGGATCTCAATTTTACATAGAATAGATTAGATTGTTCCTAAGATTATGTACTTATTAAGAAGCCAAAAAAATTGTAAGAACTCCCAAATCTAATCTATTTAAATCTTGGATCTTGCATTTAGTACTTAAGGGGGGCAATCAGTGGTTTTCTACCTTCTTAGAGAGATCAGGTGAAAATTTATTTGGTTGTTCCCTCATTTTCCATCAGACAATATTATATGGGTAGTCATTTGCTACATGTATGAAGCATAACTCCTCTCTCCCAGGAACAAACAGAAAGAAATGAAATCAGAGCTATTCAGAGAGACTTCATCCCTTCTGGGCTATTTCTGCAGCAGTTCGCTGTGCATCCGTCTTCCACTTTGCTCAGGGCTCATTCCAAAATCAATCTGTAGCCTTTTACGTGTTTATATAGCATTGTATTGGCACATCTAAGTATATAACAGCACCTCTTTCCCCCCATGGTGACTTCCAGCATCTTGCTGAAAAAGATATTTTTGGGATGAGATTTTGCTTGCCAGTTATTCTGGGGTGACTTTGTAAAGGTCAATGAAATTACTCTCAGTTTGTTCTAGTCAAAATCTGACACACTCACGTGGGGACAAATAAAATCCATGTGAACTATAATGACATTGTAATAGTGATTTTTGTTTTGGTTTTTGTTTATTTGTTTATATTAAAATGTGTGTCTGTGTGTATTTCTCTCCCCCTCATCACTCTTAAACTCTCGCCACAGCCGCTGTCATAACTGAAGGGAGTAGACAGTTATCTCATGACCTAAAGGCATTAGCCAAATTATCATGGATCAGACAGCCACAAAATACAAAATGAGGTTTCATTTGACATAGACATTTACATCAAACATATACAGAATAATTATTTCCACTGGACCATTGATGAATCAACCAATGGCAATTTAATGAGAATATTGTCTGTCCTTGTAAGTTATATTCCCCTTCAGTTGTGAAGGTGCTAGCCAAGCACACTGTATCACTCAGTCTTGTCAGAGTAGATGTTCTGTCACTGATTAAAGAGCTGGATGTCCTCTTTAGTCACAAAAACATTTCATGGAATAACCTTCTTTCTGTCTTAATGGATTCTTGCAGTGTAATGAAAGGCTCCAAACTGGACTTGAAGAAACCCTTAGAGAGACAGAGAGTGTCACTTCTCACTTAGTCACTGCTGGCAATTGCTGCCACTCTGCCCATAGCACACCTGAGAAGAGATGTACAAGTCATTTAAAAGGCACATTCCATCAAATGCATAATGGGTAAGAAAAGCATCAGCAGACTTTTTTCTTCCTCCTCCCCCACCCCCAACCCTCAACTTTCATATTTTTCAGATTTGTCACCGCTACACATAGGGGTCAGGTGTGAGAACAAATATTTGATTCTATTCTGTGAGTTGTGTGTACTGGTGGAACTTTGGTAATCTCTGCCAGGCACATGTTTTTGCAGGAGAACTGACAGTGAAGTTTCGCTCCACATCTGCTGCCAATTTTAAAGAGACACTAATTCACAAACTATATGGTAAGCACATTTAACTGTTCTAGCATTTTTCTCATGCTTCATGAAAACAGAGATAATAACTGGTAAACCAACTGTAAAATTAAAAGAACTAGATGTTGCCAATAAAGACCATCATTTCAGGAAAATAAATTTGTTTCTTGGAAGCTTCTCTCTAACGTATGCTTTAGGTGCCCACAAGAAAAGCAATTCAACCGGAGTGTAAATTGATCTTGCTCCACTGGTTTATATGAACAGAGCAAAAATATACACCAACAGGTTATCACTTAATAAGTCTTTGTTTCCCTAATATTGAATCAATAGCAGGAACACTTGGAGTCATCAAATCTTCAAGTGCAATGTAAAAAGTAATTCTAAGACATACACCCATAGACACACACACACACATGCTCACATACCAACTACTGAGGGAATAAACATTTCCAAGGCAAAATATTATTCTGAAGATAAGAAACAGTAGCTTAATATCTTCTCACAGAACTTATGGTCCAAATCATCAGCTAGTATAACTCTTCTTATTTCTGCAGAAGAACTGATTGTACATGCAGCTAGAACTGTTTTTTAAACTGCATACTAGGTACCATGTTTGTGCAAGCTAAACTCTTCTCCCTTGTACCTAGTGATAGGAATCCTGGGGATTGTTCAGAGCTGCACCAGGGGAAGTTTAGACTGGACATTGGACAGCGTTTCTATATTGAGAGAAATGCTCTCAATTTGTGGTCAGACACTGGAACAAGATTCACAGAGAGGTGGTTGGTGCCCTGTGATGACTGTCAGTGTTTAAGACATTTGGACAATGTCTTTAATAACACTCTTTAACTTTTGGTCAGCACTGAAGAGATCAAACAGTTAGACTAGATGATCATTGTAGGTACCCACCAACTGAAATTTTGGTTGTATTGTTTTGTGTGGTATTGTTTTGTATTGTATTGTTTTGTATGGTGTTTATTATTTTGTATGCTATCTATGTTATTCTATTCTACTCCATTCAAGATAGGAGCTCACAAATGCCAAGGGTCTTATGGTTAGGCCTAAAATCAGATTAATTTTGCTGATAATTACAGGCATTTCTAATGTTGCTTATGCTATTTTTATATCAGCCTCTGTCTGACATCTTTTCCCTTAGGAAAGAGGGGAGACAAACTGCTGGGGTGGTTGTTGTCTAAACTGCAGTTTGTAGAAACATCCTTAGCCTGAAATGTACTCAGGCTCCACCAAGTTATCAGATTGTTTCAGGACCTAAACTACTGTTTGTAGGTTTCCTTCACTTTTAGTAAAGAGAAATGGCAGGTCTTGGGCAATTCTCATATGATCTAATTTCGATGACTGCATTAGGATAAGGTAAATAGTACCTAAAATGATCTTATTTCTTCCTTTTGGCAATAAAATGTGCCTAAGATGCTTAGCACAAAGACAGCTATCAACATTAAGTAGATGAATCCCATGAAGGATAGGTATAAGCTGCAGATGTTTTCATACCCATATGGTCTATTAGAATGGGTTAAAGTAGAATTTCTATCAAAAATGGTATACAAGAAGGAAATACATCTAGGAGGAAATCAAACTGCTTTAGGTCCCTTATTTGAAAGGCTAACTTCCTTGGGAAAGAGACTCTCACTTAAGTTGTGAAACTCAGGGAGAGCTGCAAAGTATTCAAATTCTCTCTTTTCCATGAAAACGCACTCTGAGTATCACTCTTAGGATCCACTTCTGTATGCATAAAGAAAAGAAATTAATAAACTCTCCTATACCTCAGCACCAGCTGTATTAGTGCTAGCAATATGGGGAATAACGGTATTTTAATTTAAAAAATCTAATCTAGAAAAATTAATTAGATAACTTGTATTTCTATTGTCAACCTGTGAAAAAGCATATTAGTGTGAGATGCAGATGGCATCCTGTTGGTTAATGTTGTAGGCAACAGATAGGTCCTAAGACAATGTCTTGTTTTAGTGCTTCTAATATTAAACATAAATCTGGCTATACCATCATACGTGTGGTCAAATTTCCACTGCTTTTCCACTGACACCAGAGATATGAAATATAGCTGACTCAAGGATCAGGAAAATAGAGGAATATGTTTTCCTGACAACTGACACATGTCCTGCTGTCTCTTTAAGGGGCTGCTGGCTATGTGCTCTGTTTCTCAGCTCCTGTGGGCCACCCTGATCCAATGGGCCACTTGCCACTAAGTTTGAAGGCTCAAAGAGTGGCCAACTCCAACCAGGGAACAGGACTGGAAATCAGAGATGACTGTATCCTCTATCTGGGTTTCCAACATCAGGTGTCTGTTTTATTTTGTTTTGGGTTGGGTTTTTTTGACTCCTTCAAAATTTTTAATAAAGTTCACTGCCAGACTGGATCCACACTATTAAAAAAATAAGCTGCTCCTAGTTTTTCATCAGAACAAGCTGATTTACTAGTTCAGACAGTATGTTACATCGGAGGATTTTTACAAATTACTGAAAATAATAAAAAGATAACATTTATGCTATGGCTTACTTATTGTGGGGACTGTAAATATCACTAAATGAACCCTTTTCAAATGCCATGAGTCTAATAACAGCTCATCCAGAGCAGAAAAAACCAAGGCTCATACAAGTCACTTTGTATGAACTTTACAGAGGGACAGAAAAGAGCTGATTTTTAGATGTCCTGATCACCATTATTCATCCAGAAAACAAGATTCCTTAATAAGTTTGCCTGCTTCTAGGTTCCCTAAGCAAACTGTGTGTGTATGTATGTGTCCTTGTGTGCAAGAAGTTTTTATTGTCTCAAAAAGGAGATGATGCTTCCCACTCCGAAAAGGCAACACAAGCCAGCATAAAAGATCTGTGATAAACACATTTATCCACTAGAGGATGCCTGGACAAGCTCTTCTAGATAGAAAACTGGTACTTAAACTGAAAACTTCAGTGACTGAGCGTCAGAAGCACAAGTGTGCACTTACATTTCTAGTTTGTATACCCCGTCATCATTATCAGGACTGCCAATAAAGCAGTGGTAAATGGGCAGCTCTGTGCAGGCACTTTAGCTGGCAGCTGCATTTTAGCAGGCACTTCGGGGATTTCCCAGTGCAAATGATGCAAGGCACACAGGGATATCTGAACCATGTGTCCGAAAAGCAAACAGTGAAACAGGGGGAGATGTGCTTTAAAGTTAAATGGCTGCTTCACTGAGGCAAGTAGCTTAAGCACAAAACTAGCAGCTTTTTATGCAGGGAATGGCCCTACCCCTTTTTCATGAGTTCCCTGCTCCTCGTATGGTTCTGCAGGTTTATTCATATATCTCAGCCTCTACCAGCACCAGCAGGCTGCAGATGTCAGTGGGAACTGCCTGCTCAGGAGAGGCGGACTTGGGGAAATGGTTTTTGCAGGATTTAATGTTACACTATTAAAAATAGCTGCAGAATTGAGCCATAGATTTTGATATAAATCCCCATGTCTCTCTGTCTCTCTCTGAGGCATGGGAGTTCTCAGCAGCTCTGGCTCACCAGGGTTAAGAAACAAGACCCAGACCTTCTACTAAGTGAACGTTCTACCGCTTTGACAGGGTCCATGCTTACAGTCAGTACTGAGCAAAACAGCTGATAAGCAGTCCAGAACTTTTCCCCTCATAACAGCACTCCACATTTAGAATATTTTTCTCTTAAATAGCTGTACTTGCATATATGTCACAGATATTGCTGGTGTACTCAGCCTTTGCACAGCATACAACTTATTTGCTCATCCTCTGGTGCTACCAAGAAGCTACTGTGAAATAAAATAAAAATTAAAAAGACAAAAACAAACAATCAAACAACAAAACTAAAAAATCACAAGTTGCTACGTATACTTCAAATAAATATGTACAATTATTTCTATTGTTTGTACCCAGACCTGTTTATTACCAAATGTTTAACAGGATGAAGTTCAACAGATTGAACAGCTAATAGTGGTAGGTATTGAATTTACAATTGAACACAAAGCGGATGAGTCTATTATAAAGCTTGTCCAGGGAAGGCATTTATGAGACATCCTCTTAATCAGGCAAAGATAGGGGGCATGTTTGTCCTTTCTCTGTTGCATTGTGAGTTAGTGTTACACTGAAAGACATCTGTTGTATCCAGGAAACAACAGATGTGGGTCGGTATATTTTTTACTTGTCTTTCACTTAAAATAGGTCACTTTCAAAATTTAATTATAAAAACATCATCAGAATTGTTTCTTTGACAATTAAAATGATTATGAATAGAAGGTCAGAAGACTTCCCCTCCATCTCACTGTAACAACTTTCCTGTCTCTGGCTCAATGCCACAACTTTTAATTGTGATTTTTGCATGCATTGCAAAGCTCCAAATATTTCAGAGAGCTTTGAATATTTGATTTATTGAGTTGTTTTAATGCAGCTTAATTCAGCTTGAAACTACCTTCAGTGGATACTGAAGGACTCGTGGTGGTGGTTTACATTATAAAAAGGAAACATTTATCTTGCTGTGATATTGATGTTATCCTGATAAGTTGCAATATTTAAATGTTCTTTGCTCTGGAGAAGGCTGATGCCAACAAAATAAGATGAATGCTTCCATTTTGTTTCAAAGCAAAGTTCATGAAAATCAAAGGCCATAGTCCCTACTTGATTGCATTTTCTTTCCTTTTCCTGGACATCCTATTATAAGATGAAAATGCAGATAATGGGTTATTTTGCAATTTTTCTGTCTAGACTGGCAAATCATTATCTGCATCCTCTCATCCATTCATAATGCAATTATCTCTTAATACTGACTGCTAAATTTTTAACAACTGTAAAATACTAATATATATGCAATCTTTTTATCCATGGATCTTATAACCATTTATAAGGAACTTAAATATCATCATTTTCTCTTATCACATATGGACAGTCTAAGGAATTCTCTTGGCAACTGTAGAAACTGAGGCAGCAATAAAGGAAAAGACTTTCCCAAGAAAACAGAACAAGTTCCTGATTGTGAATTATATTTTTGGGAAGCACTGTCCAAATAGAGAGAGATCTAACCATGTAATGGACTTAAAAATCAGTGTCCAAGATTATAATAAAATCTACACAGTTATCTAGGAATTTAATTAGTAATTTTAATCCAAAGCAGTCTGTATTTAGATCTCTAGATTATTTCTTCTATGTTATTTAATAATCTGCCATTTGAGACTACATTTTATGCAATGAGTATTATTATTACTTCCCAGTAATAACTATAGCCATTGGTTTAAGTTGATTGAAAAAAAGATGTTTGCTATTTTTTTTTTTCCTCTGGCATGTTGAATAAAAGATATTACATGTTGCCTCGAAAATTAAATACTTCACTGACATATCTATATTTTTGGAATAAGTTTGGTCTGTATGAAACAAGAACTGCTCCTAAGCATAAAATAAACTAAAACAGAATCGTTCCATTGATGAATATAATTATTAATAAATACACTTTTTTGTCACTGACTTAAATATGTTACTATATGTTTTATTTTCAGAAATCCCAATCTGCTTGCTCGTCATCCCCTCTTGCAGCACAGTGTTGCTCATTCCCTTTGTAATTCCCTTTGTCTGGCTGGTGTTCTTGCACCTTCTTGACTAGTAAAAACCTCCCAGCATCTCTGTGCCAACTCAGGACAGTAACTGCAACTTCTGCGGGTAACTATGAGGAAGTAAAAGGGAAAAGGATTTGGATATCAACACTGTCCTGAGGTACTCATAACTACAGATTGGATGGAGAATGCATTGAGAGCATCCATGAGAAGTTCTTAGAGGTTTCATGCAGAACAAACATGTCCTGGGGTGCACCAAAAGGAGTGACCATCAGGTCAAGGGAGATGACTTTCTTCTTCTATTCTGCTCTTGTGTGACTAAACCTGTAGCACTGTGTCCAGTTCTTCCCCAAACAAGGAAGGACATGGAGCTGTTGGAGAGAGTCCAGAGGAGGATATAAATGTGATAAGAGGGCTGGAACACCTCTACTGTGAAGACAGGCTGAGAGAGTTGAGGTTGTTCAGTACCAGTACCATACAGAGGAAAACAGGGTAGGACTTTTTACAAGGTCATGGAAGGCTATGAAGAAAGGTGATATAGCTTGAAAGAGGGTAGATTTAAGCTAGACATTAGGAAGGAACTATTTCCTGTGAGGGTCATAAGACACTGGAAAATGTTGCCTGTGGAAGTTGTGGATGGTCCATCCCTGGAACCATTCAAGAGCAGTTTGGTTGCACCTTTGAGCAAACTGGTTTACGGAAAGGTGTCCCTGCCCATGCCCAGCCCAAACCATTCTATGTTGTGCATAGTATATTGTAGTTCAGAAAAAAGTATGGCCCCTTCCTTCCTTCCTTCCTTCCTTCCTTCCTTCCTTCCTTCCTTCCTTCCTTCCTTCCTTCCTTCCTTCCTTCCTTCCTTCCTTCCTTCCTTCCTTCCTTCCTTCCTTCCTTCCTTCCTTCCTTCCTTCCTTCCTTCCTTCCTTCCTTCCTTCCTTCCTTCCTTCCTTCTCCCATGCCCTCTCAGCCATTCTTCACCCCTGCCTTTTCTCCTTCTCACAATTCACTACATTTTACCCAGTGTTAGGCAGTAGACAATTTTTTGACATGTCCACAGTTTAGACAGGACACTGGCTGGAAATCAGAGCTATCACAAAGCGGGTATTTTAAAATGTGTGCCTGAACATCCTTTATGTGACATATTAAACTAGATCTTCAACACCCACATCAAGAGACCTATTAAACTTCATATAACCTTTAGTTCTGTTATATAAATATGAACACTTTCTTCCCTTTACTAGGCTTAGATGGCTTTCAGGCACTTTTATGTTTCTGTTTTTAAAATTGTCGAATGGATACTGGTAATAATAATTTGTGTGTCTGGTACACGTTGATATTTTTGCTACATTTACTCTAAAGATAAGCAGATGGGGGTTTATTAAACTCTATAAACATACATGTTTTAAAGAAATAGAATATGAAGACAGCTTGCTGAGCTTGCCTCCTTTTTAACTTGTTCAGAACCACAACAGAAAAGTTGTTGGTAACATATTTCTTGTTGTTAATTAGTTATGGTATGTTATGGTCCTAATCAATAATTAATTGAGCTGTGTCAGGTGGGTTTCCTCACTTTTGTTTACTTCAGAAACCAATAACAGGCAGCCTATCTATCTCTAATTCAAGTTAAACAGCTGAATGATAAAAAAGGTCTGCCAGAAATTCCTTCTTACATCAATGACAACTGAGAAAATTCACAATAGATTTCTCACTTCTTGTTTCATATACCAAGCTGGTAACATGGCAGTCAAATTTGGTCTGTCTCTTTGTCTGTCTGTCTGTGAATTTCTTTGTTCATATCACAAGTGCAGTAACAAGACAGAGAATTTCAGTCATATTCTTTAAAAAATATTTTCTCTTTCTCAGTGCTTTAAGAAAGCAACTCAAGGCTCTGTCAGCTTAGGAGAAGGTCTGGAGGGCACAGGGATCAAGAAGTAATGAAAACATCCTGAAAGTCAGCAGAACCCTTTGGAGTAGTTCTTTGCTTTAACACCTCTGAATGAGGTGTTCAGGGTGTTTCATTTCAGGAGCACATAGAAAACTTTGACCTGAAACTCCCACAGGAGTGGGGGGCAAGGAGGGAGGGAGGGAGGTGGGGAAAAAGACATAAATTTGTTTTGCTTGTTTCACAACTCATGATCTTTTAGGAAAGAAAACAAAAATTGGAAAATAACTTTGAAGGCATTTGTAGCATGATGGATGAAAATCTTGTAACTGAGAAAAACAGTAACACTGAACTGGAAGACCAAAGTGACCAAGAGAAAAAAAATTAAAAAAATTTGCCGGGGAGTGATGGGCTCAGCAACAGAAAACTTGCATATTGTTACATTCTTATTGAAATATGAGCTCTGGGTGTCCCCATCCCTTCACTGAAGTTATTATAATGTTGAATATTATGTGCTTCAAAACTAAATATTGGTAAATCTAATTGTGTACTGCAAGGTGTGACCTAGAATTACTGTATCTTAAAGCTATGAAGGAGAGTAGCAGAGGGGGCAAAAACTGGATCTGTAGGCAGTAACAATGATGTTTTAAGGCTCTGAAGAGTCCTTTAAGACATGAGTTCTCTCACCTGACTTCTCTGTCATACGACCAATGAAGACAATCAGAATTACAGTTCATTTTAGTGCACTTGTGACATGAACAAAGAAATTCACAGACAGACAAAGAGACAGACCAAATTTGACTGCCATGTTACCAGCTTGGTATATGAAACTAGAAGTCAGAAATCTATGGTGATTTTTTTTCTCCTAAGTAATCCCTGGGCATGTTTGAAGACATTACCATACCCCTTAACATACACTCATTTCTTTCAACAGTCTGTCTTTTAGAACTTCCTCTTCCAGACATGTCTCAAAGAAACTGCCTGCCTGTTGTGACTTAGTATGTGCCTTAGACACATAAAGCAAAGCAAAGATGCTGGCTCTGTTACAGAAGCAAAGGTCTCCACACCTGAATTGTAGTATTAATCCAAGTCGTGGTTTATCCTCAGACTCTCCTTCTTAACTAGCTTTGGCTAGGTTTGGTGTCTGTTAAAAACCATCCATGCCTATGTTTTCCTACTAGCTATATGCATTATTAATCTGGTAATGCAAATACTAATGAAATCTTGATACCTAATTTTTCATTATTGCAATGCTAAGATAATCACAACATCCATTTTAGAATAACATATTGACTTCAACTATAATTCAGGATGTATAATGTATTAGAAGACAAGTTGATTTTTGGTTGGGTTTTCGATTTTTTTTTTTTTAGTTGTATTTTTGTTGATGTTTTTCTTTGTTTGTTTGTTTATTTTTAAATCTGTCCTTGAATCTACAAAAGAATGTGGAATCATCTATTCTTAGTGTTGCATTATTTAACTTTCAGATCAGTCGTCACACCTGAAGTCTCAACTTAGAAACTGAACTTTGTGAATGCTCAGAAGACGAACAAGGAACAAGAAGAGTGTATAGAGAGACCATGAACTACAGTTTTATTTGTTGAGATTCACCTAAATCATCCAATAACATGCGGAGATAAAGGGCAAAAGGGAAATCTATTTACTTCTGTTTCTGATACATATTTCATTGCTCTGAAACAACTTCTCTACAGTCAAAGGCAACCTTAGCCATCACCATTCCACTGCTTTCCTGCCAAAGAAAAGGCTGCCTCCCACGGAAATGTGGAAATAACATATCTACATGAGATTATATAGCATTTCTTGTTTGTAGTAAATTTCAGGCCGTGGAGGGGGGAGCCCAGGGGAAAACCTTTTACTTTATATCCTCCCTGAAGCATAAAATTCACAAAAATTCAATAATGCTGTCAAATGCCAAATAGGCAGGTCGATATGTTAAACAGGAAGTAGTGACACCTTTAAAGAAATAGGCCAAAGCTTACAGCCACCCTAAGATATACACTCTAATGATTTCACACCTTCATTCTTAGTTCACATGTGGAATAGCACTCTAACAGAGTAACGGATAGTGCAAATTTTACAGCCCTCTTTAATGGGATATTCAAGTGTACATTTTCATAGTGCGGTTCTTTCCCTCTGTTGTAATGCTTGTTATGTTCATTTCAACCTTATTAGAGAAGAATGAAAAGCTAAAACACCTGCTGACCCTACATGAAGTATGTGGACAAGACAGTCAAGATTCCTGAATTTTGAAATCAGATAAATACATACCTGTTCTTTCTGCTAAACCAAATATGAAATATGTCTTTGGTTTTTTACTTCATTCTTAAATTAATCTGTTCTGGACCAAACCTGGAACTTACAAAGTATCCACAACCCTGTCAGGTTGCCTTTTGTTCAGAAGAAATTTAGTAGTTCTGAGAAGTTTGGTGTACAGAAATTTCCTTGAGCACTTGAAGAGCGATGAAATATGCAAGATTATTTTAAAAATACTGCTTCTCTTTTATTTTTTTCTCATCCTAGGCCTCTATTTTATATATGTGGTTGTGTCTTTGAGACAAATACTGCTTCTTACAGTGATTATACAGCAAAATGCATAGGGCTGTGGACCAAGACAGACACAAACATCAATTCCAAAGTACTGCAACATAAAATGAGGCTCCAGTATATTCATTTTTAGAGACCTTCCCAGCCCAGTGCACTGCTGATCTTTGACATATATCAGAAACAGGTTCATCATAATGTTAGGACCGCAAGATGGGCCATTAATCACCTGTATGAGACCAGTTTAAAGCTCTGCATGTCTTGAAAACATGGAGCTGTCTTCTCGGATAAGTATTATTTCTTAGTTCTGCAGCAGTTTTTTGCAGTAAAATGGGAAGTATTTGACCCTTCCTCATTTTCCAAATGTGTAATATACTTCATTAGTGCCTGTCTTGCATGGAGGGTGATAAATCTGATTGTATCACCCCAAAAATTTGCTACATTAATAGGCCTCATAATACACCGGGTATGTAGTGCATCGATGCAGATTAACAATATAAAAAGTTAAGCTATATTTTATATTAGCATTATTCTTAATGCTAATGTAATGTCGAACCAGTAAGGCAGCATTGTGAGAGTGTTAGCATTGTAGATTGCAATGACAAAAGGAACTAGATGGGTTTTCTATGCTAAATCAATCATTAAGTGGTGGTATAATTATTTGCTGTTAGTAAAGCTCTTTTTTCCTCCTATTGTAAAATTGACAGCGTACAAAAGTAATTGCAGTGTTTTCATTGCAGCAGGGCTTCTTAAGATTAGAGTTTGGGAGGAAAGATGTGGCACTCCTAATCCTTTTGACATTTCAGGAGGAATGCATGAGTAATATTGCATAGCCATGTAATTAATCAGCCTGTGTATTTGTGGTCTACAAAGCATGTATTTCTACTTCCATTAAGATGGGAAGGGTGAACGGTGGGTGGGAGGGTTTCTGCATTCTGCCCTTCCACTGTTTTAATTACAGTGGGACATTGTCTCCAATAATTTCCTTTGTCAATTTTGTGTGTGCCTTGCATGCTAAGATCATGGTTAGAGGATTCTCAGTTGAAATATTTTAAATTGGAATAGAGGAGCCTTATTGTTAATAAACCTAAGTTTTATCCATGACATACCAGCCATCACAAAGAATTTATGGAAACTACATTTGGGGGGTTGTCTATGATTTTGGAATTCCCTCTTCTTTGCGGTGTGTCTGTATTTAGTAAGCACCAAGCCTGACAATAGAAATATGCTGTGGTTTCTTTGGGGGTCAAGATGATTAGATAGATGTTTTGTTTCATTGTTTTGAGGTAAAACGAACTTTTGTAATGTTACACACGGTGATGAAAATCCTTCCCTTCCCTTCCCTTCCCTTCCCTTCCCTTCCCTTCCCTTCCCTTCCCTTCCCTTCCCTTCCCTTCCCTTCCCTTCCCTTCCCTTCCCTTCCCTTCCCTTCCCTTCCCTTCCCTTCCCTTCCCTTCCCTTCCCTTCCCTTCCCTTCCCTTCCCTTCCCTTCCCTTCCCTTCCCTTCCCTTCCCTTCCCTTCCCTTCCCTTCCCTTCCCTTCCCTTCCCTTCCCTTCCCTTCCCTTCCCTTCCCTTCCCTTCCCTTCCCTGTCCCTCCCCTTCCCTTTTCCCTTCCCTTCCCTTCCCTTCCCTTCCCTTCCCTTCCCTTCCCTTTCCTTTGCCCTCCCCTCCCCTCCCCTTCCCTTCCCTCCCCTCCCCTCCCCTCCCCTCCCCTCCCCTCCCCTCCCCTCCCCTCCCCTCCCCTCCCCTCCCCTCTCCTCTCCTCTCCTCTCCTCTCCTCTCCTCTCCTCTCCTCTCCTCTCCTCTCCTCTCCTCTCCTCTCCTCTCCTCTCCTCTCCTCTCCTCTCCTCTCCTCTCCTCTCCTGTTTTGTCTCGGTGATTAATTTCTTTATTCAGGAACAGGAATGACTGAAAAGTCTTCAAATTGCAATGACTACAATGATATATTTCTCTGCAGTACGGATGAGGTAGTGTACCTAATCAGTTACTTCAGCTCAGGTGCAGGAGAATATAACATTTTAATTTGAGGAAATACCAGTCCACAAGACTCTCCATCTGCCTTCTGAGGAATAAGTCAAACCCACTTTTTCAGGTTTCACTTTTCAGGGCTTATTGAGAAACAAAGCTTTTGGCCAAAGTAGTCTTCCTAAAGTTATGGAGATAATCTGAGTTACTGACTAGTCTGATAATATTTTATTTTAAACCACAGTTGTGGATGATTCTGGAGTGTCTTCCATAAAACAGGAGAAATTTGAACTACCCTTCTGTGTCTTTGTTTTTCCTCTTGAATGTCCTATTAAATATAGAGTCAAGAACGAAGATTCACTGATGCACGGAAATTGGGTAAGAATATGATGAAATGCAATTTAGAGTTCAAAGAAGCTCATAATAAAAGATCAGCCTATGGGACAACCACAGCAGCAGGAGATGGAAAGGCAGGCATGTACGTGGCAGTCAGAACACTGAAGATCTGTCTCCAGACAGAAATCTTAAGCACGGACTAGAACAACACTAAAATTATTTTTTCTCCTAACACACTGATAATGGAAACCCTCGGTCAGTTGTAAACTGTGTTTGTCAGACCATTACAATGTTGTTGAAGGAGAAAGCTGAACCAATTCCACAATCTGCAACCACCAAAGAGGATCATGGTGCCCTTACTACTCCTTCCACACAGTACTTCTCTGGGTAGTGTCAGACCTACTCTTTCTTACCCCTTGATCAATCAGTTCTGCTATCCATTTTGAAATTGGTATTGATGTTTGATTGATTTTTTGCAGAATTAGGGTCCTCAACTCACTATATGTAGGAAAGCATCAGAGCATGAAAGAAGAGGTAAAGCACAACGAAAGTATTTTGGCAACACTGAGTTAGACTACCTCAGTCAGTGTTATCTGAATCTACCTTTAAATACCAGAATGTTGAATACAGTCAACTCAGAGTCTAGTACTTAAGGCAGAGCCTACCAAGATCTGGGAACAAACAGATGACTGTCACTCAGAATGTAACCCTTGTGTAAATTACTAATTCTATTTCCATACAGATTTGAAAAGATTAGTTACTTGCATTGAAATTACCTGGTCCAGTGCACCAGATAATCTTCATGATATTCACCCTGAAGTTTTATATTAATCAAATGAGAAATTACTCAGATGACCCATATTGGCTTTATTAGACCAGTCCTTTCACAGACTTAATAGAACATGCCAAGCAGCAAGCTCTGTGTAATTCCTCATAAGGGCCAAGTTTCTCCAAAAGGAAGACATAGGGTATGATTAAGTGACTATTAATTTCCAAAATCTCTAGGGACAGATTATTTTCCAGGGAACGAAAGACTTGTCCATGAACCACACATATCACTATGCCTTGCATCATGATGCTAGTAGTGTGCAATCTCTCCTGCTTACACCAGGGTCCATAAATCTTTGGTCCTAGCTCTGGCTGCATATTTAAGATTTCATCCTAAAGAGACAGAAAATTGCTAAAACACTTCCTCTGCTTCTGCTGCCTATGGTAAAGGAGGAAATATGTAGAAGACAGCTCCACCTGACAGTATCCAACATCTTTAGATCAAATGGGTCTTCTATCACAAACTACTCCAAATTTTATTTAAATTGTCTGTCTATAAGAAATTATGTTACATGTATGAGAATGAAAATTTTTAGTGAAGTTAGCACTGCATTCATACAACAACTAGGATATTCTGGGTCTATCCGTAACAGTAAGTTAAATGATTTCCGGGAGAGTTCTCTGTCATTGAGGCTGTTGTATTAAACTTGATTTAGGGATAGATTCAGGAGAAAATGACAGTTGACCTGGGGCAATGTCCTGGAACTATGAGTCCAACTCTTCAGAAGTGCAGATGATGCTTTTCCAGTGTCCAGGTACATCTGTTAATTTACCAGTGTTAGCAGTAAGAATGGCATTCACCAGGCCTATTGGTAGTGTGCAAATGGGAGAAAGAGGTATAGAAGCACAAATCATCTTCGATTTGCCCTCCAAAGATACTTAGCTATTTCAGGTATAGGCTTCACTTTAAATTGGCTCCACACATTAGTCATTATAGGCAATTGTTCCTGAATAGTTGTTCCCTAGTAGCAGCAGCAGTACCTCTACTAGGGAATCAGAAAAAGGGCGGGAGAAACTCATGCCTTCTCAAAGTAATGAATCAGTATCTCTGCCAAGGATAAATATTAAAAAAAACAAAACAAAACAAAACAAAAAACAAAATCAAACAAACAAAACCACACACACAAAAAAAACCCAACAGACTTTTTAATTCCTAGAGTGTTCTAAGTCTTAATTAAATAATGTTTATGAATGAAAGATGGTGCAAACACAAATCATTATTATTCTGCAATAACACCACAGCTCTGCGACACCATCAAGAAAGAGCATTAAAAGCTGGAACAAGCTTTGATAAAAACTACTCATAATCCTCAGATAAAGTTGATGCAGTGATGTGTTACTAAAGCTGAGGGACTTTTCTTGTTACTTTTTTTTTTTTTTTTTGGTATGTTGTGTTTTATTTTTTTTGTGAGGCTTTTGGGGATTTTTATGCTCATTAGTAATTAATTTTTCTTCTTTAAAGAAGATGAGATCTTCTTTGCATAAAAATGAATCATAGACAATTTCTAAGGGACCGAATATGGTTTTTTTCTTAGCACACTTCAATAAATAACCTGGGCTAGGGTATTCAAAAGAGATTTGATCCAAAAGGTAATTCTGTGACTATGGTTAGTTAATTTCATATTTGATTTTGATTTAGTTATTTGTTGGGGAAGGAGAGAATTTCATACCATTTCTATATAAAGTTAGGAGCCAAGAAATGCCTTGGGGCCAATAGAGAAAAATGTTTAACCTCAGGGTATATCAGTGCAGCAGTTAGACAGCAGTAAGGCTCTGTACTTAGGTATTCTGTTTCGACAAGCTCAATACCCACACAAAAGGTTTATCTTTGAGATCCTCAAGGAGTAAAAGGATCACTTTGGAATGAAGAAAATAGAATCCTTCTCTTGACCCTTAAATTAGTGCATTGCATAGGCATGTGTCTATAGTGAAATCCTTCACAAATTAACTGAGAACAGCTGGGATTTTGATTTGTCTGCTATAGTCAAAGATAAATATATATTTATATATATAAATGTATATGTAAAATTAGTATCAGCATTCCCCAGATGGCTGTGAAAAACATGAAAAAGTGAGAGTTTTCAGTAAAAAATACATCATTCCTGGGAGTAAAAACACCAAAACAGAGAATATGGGGCAATTTTGTTAATCCAACGTATAAAATATCCTCACCAAAATTGTTCTGTCCCATAGGATGTACATCGCTTCTGTCTTGAAAAGCTTTCCTGCTAGTCAAGTTCAGTTAAAGGACATGATGGACTAAATGTGTCCTGATGTTAGGGAGTACCTGGTTATATTGACAAATGCCCTCTGGAGTCCAGGATGAGGTGGAACTACCCATCTCATTTTCATCTATGACCTATTGGTATAGTAAGCATTAATTTGAATGAGGGTCTTGGAAATACAGTAGCTTGCTCATTACTTTCTGTTCACTGTCACATCTATTCTGTGACCTACTACCTCCTCTCCTCTGTTTTACTCTTGGACCATCTGCTGTTAACTATTAATTTTTTTTCCTTTACCACTTTCACTCAAAGCTATAATAGGCACTTATTCTGAGCTCTGTATGATCTAAGGAACTTTTTGGGAAATAGAGAAAGACACACATATATGTGTAGCATTGAGGGAGGTTACAGAGTGGAAAGTAAAGTAACATCTGCATTTCCTGGTATGCTTTCAATTTGATTTGATGCAGAATTATTAAGCAAAGTTATCTGACCTGTGTTATGCAGAAGGAGTTGCACAAGGTCCCTTTTGGACTTAAATTCTATGAATCTATATCAGCAATGGAAAGTATATATGAGGTGACCTTCCCAGATTCACAGCATGCTTCCGTCAAGAACGTCTTACCTGACTACTCACTTAACAAGAGAAGGGTTCTAACTAACAATCTCAGCAGTGTCTTAGTGCATTTGAAAGCCAAACAAGGACATTTTAAATGACTCATTAGTTTTCAGAAAATTTTTCAGTTTTTTTTCAGTCTGGGGCTTTTGTTGTGATATGTATAAAAACCAAACCAAACCAAACAAAAACAAATAAAAAAATCACAGCCAGAAAGAGAACTCCCCGAAAGTCCCAAAGATTAAAATGTCGGTCAGGAAAGATTATTTTTAAAACGTATGGAAAAGGTACTTTTCAAGGAGTGTCCTACCAAATTTTCGTATTCTGTGCCCAGAGAACATCAGTACATAAATAAATTATTGCTAGGGCACCATTCCCTTGCTTTTATTCCCTTCCTTAGAGATATCTAATTTACAGTTTGTTACCCAAAGCAGAGTGGGTCAAGTGTCCTTGTTTGGTCCAACTTAGATGAAAAAAGTGTCTACAAAGATGATATGGGACAAAGCAACCTCAGGTCTCTATATGGTTGAGAAAAGGACTGCTGGAGTCAGCATAAAGAAGAACTTCACTGGAGGGAGGCAGAGGGGGAAGATTGTTGTCCTTCATTTCCTGTTTCTTAAGCACAGACTGGAAGTAAATGAAAGGCATCAAGAGCACTCTCATACCCCCATGACCCCCATGAGTAATTTAAGATCTTTCCTTTTATTTTTTTTTTATTTTTTTTTTAATCTTCCAGGACCAAATGAGCTTCCCAGAGAGAATCACATCTCTCCTTAGCTGTGTCTTTTTCATTTGCAGTCCCACTCTGCAGTAGTTCAGCTTCCATTTCCTGCTAAAATGAAACAGTGCAATGTTTTTGATGACAAGGAAGGTAAATGAAGGACAGATCAGGCAACCTCAATTCCCCTTTCTCTCTCCCAACAGACAGTTATACACTGTCTGCATAATCTGCCCTCCAACAACAGAATATGTGTATATACGTGTTTGCAGAAAACAGTGTGCTTGGGTTAGGGAGTTCGTTCAGATAAGACATCCTGTGTATCTTAATCAGTGGGTGTCTTGAAGAAGCCCTGTTGATGGCCACAGAGCCTAATGAAGCTCAAAGAAACAAGGACAGTTTGTTCCATGTTTCAGTCCAGGGCTCCTCCCTTATGCATACACTACCTTAGTTTCAGTGACAAGTGAGTCATCTAGTGCTGCTGTCAAGAAAAAAAAATCCTCACAAAATAAAAAACTCTACACAAATAGAAAAAAAGGGGGACAGTTTGCTTTATAGTTTAGTCTCCAGAGGCAGTGGAAACATGAGTTAGTCCACTTCAGCAGGCCAGGGACCAGGACTCACTTCATGACATAGGTCACTAAGTCAATAAAAGAATGTTCTTTATTCTCCTCTTTTTGTCTTGTTCAGGGCCATGAGTTTGTTGCCTGCATCAATCTGCTGCCTTTCCCTTTACATACTATGCTTGCAGTTATAGTTGATTGTTCTGTTTTCCCACATAAAAGTTCCTGACATGAATAGGAAATATTCCTCTATACAGGGATGATGTATATATATTATAGAATTCCATAGTATAATATATAATTCCCAGAATACTATTCATATGTTTAAACCTGAACTGTAGTTAGACTGTCAAACTCACCCCAAAACAGCAGAATGCATTAAATTATTTTTTTTTACATTTTTTTTTTTTTAACCACTCTCAAGAAAGCCTCCAAATAAGGGCAGAAATTTGATTCTTAAGATAGGGATTGAATGGGGATGGAAAACCTAATTAGTAATGGAAAAGATCTTGATGTTTCCAGGGTACAAAACAGGAGAAAATATCAAGGGTCTCCTCAGGCATTCCACCTGGAACCTTGCTGCCCCTGATGCCTTGGAAACATGTCAGAAATTCTGCCCATTATATGAAGAATTATAGTGACAGCCTATTTGCTTCTCCTGCTATTGTCATCACCCAAGAAGTAAAACAAATCATCTTATCTCCTTAGGCAAACTCTTAGTTTGGAAAGGATTTAAGATTAAATATAAGTGGGTTGATGCTACCAAAATCTCTCATATCCTTTCCTTACTAGAACAATTTCTCGTTTCTGTTTTGTCCCTCAAACGACATACACAGTCACATATTTATATAAACAAAGCTGTAATACTAATTACATTATGCTTATATCTGGTATCTTGAAATATTTCCAGTGTCTTCCTATCAGCAACTATCTCAGACTCAGATCCCTCATCCATACTTTCACAGAACCCTACAAGCATACATTTATATAGTGTTTTGGGTTGGAAGGTACGTTTAAAGGTCATCTAGTCCAGCCCCCTGCAGTGAGAAGGGACATCTGCAACTAGATCAGATTCCTCAGGGCCCTATCAAGCCTAAGTCTGAATTTGTTCAGAGATGGGGTCTGCACAATCTCTCTGGCCAACCTGTTCCAGTGTTACAGCACCCTCACACAAAAGAATTTCTTCCTCATACCGGATCTATATATACCCTTCTCTAATTTAAAACTATTGCCCCTCATACAAGACTACATAGTCTTGTAAGCAGTCCCTCCCTAATTGTCCTGTAGGCCTTCTTCAGGTACTAGAAGGCCACTATAAAGTCTCCCTGCAGCCTTCTCTTCTCCAGGATGAACAACTCTCTCTCTGTCTTCATAGGAGAGGCTCCATCCCTCTGATCATCTTTGTGGTCCTTCTCTTGATCAGCTACATCTTGATTGGTCCATGTCCTTCTTGTTTTGATGGCTCCAGAGCTGCATACAGTACTCTAGGTAAGGTCTTACAAGAGCAGAGGGGAAGAATCACCTCCCTACATCTTACTTTATCATTAAAAAAAAATGCTGGAGAACAAACCAGAGTTTTGTCTCTATGCACTTCCTTTTTTAATGAACTTTAATGGATGTGGAATTTATTTATATGGAGAAGGAAAATCATGATCCCATGAAGGAAAATGTCAGGATATGGAAACACAATATGTAATTTTCTAGCAAGATAAAAAAGAGACTTCACCATACTTAAGGCAGTGACTTCTAAGGTCAAAGATTCTCTGCATCAGGATCCACCGGAAGATATTTAGAGTAGGAATAAGACATACAGAACAACTATAGAGTTATTTCTCTCTGATGCCTTCCCCCACCTCCTGGCAACTCATAGTGTTGGCACTTTCGGAACAGAAACTAACATCAACTGCACAGTGTTTAAAAGTCCAAGGACTCTCAAAGACACATCTTGTTTTAGTTTTGACTACTATCTTTTTTTTAAACCACTTAGAAACTCAAAAACAACCTTGTGTGACATGGTGATGAGAAGCTCAGTGTAATTGTGTGTTGCTGAAAATGACCCTAATTTATTTTGCACTTTTTTTCCAAGAACACCTTGGATAGTTCCTGATTTCCGTATTTTAAGTATTATTGACATAGAGTTCCCTTCACTTCTGTATATGGCTCCATGGCCTGTGTGAGAAAGATTTTCCTGCTCTTCAGTCTGATTGTTGAGTCTTTTCCTGTACAATGTCCATATGTAAGCACAGACCATTTTTGTCACCTTTTCTGTTTTCTTTTGTTCTCTTTGGGTTTGTTCTGTTTTGGTTTTTTTGTTTTTTCATTTGTTTTCTGTTGTGTTGTTCTGTTTTTCTTTGTTCGTCGGGTTTGTTTTGTTTGGGTTTTTTTGGAGGGGTGGTGTTGGGTTTTTTTGTTTTGTTTTTGTTTGGGTTTTTTTTACTCACTTTTTTAGGACTTGTAAGAACTACAAGAAATATTAAAAATATGGTTGTGTCTCACAGTTGTTCCAAGACTGCAGTCTTACCACTCTATTTCCTTAGTTTTACACAGGAGATTTTAACTTCACAGGAACACAGTATAACTGAAGACACTGGGATTTCAATACACTCATTCTCCATCTATGACCTCAGAGTCTGCTTGGTTTTCATTTGTGTGGGGGATCTTTTGGCCCTATGAGCAATGGAACAAACCCTCAAGATAAGTAACAGCTGAGGCAGCTGCTTGAGTGGATCCATCATTATCACTTGAACACTCTCTGTGGATAAACAGAGGACTTCAGTCCCCGAGGCTGTTAATCTGACACCTTTCATGGAGCACTAAAAGAATTCACTTAAAATTAAAAACAATGCACAGCTGTTTCAGTGGATAAGTCATGCCATTTGCATGCGGATAATGGATAATCAATATACAATGGTGACACAAATTAAATGTGGATTAAACAGTCATCGTTCCATAACTATGCTCTATGTGATTTTCAAGATATCGTGTGATAGTCTTGTATTTTCTATTTTTTGCTTCAAGAAAAATGCATCTTCTTTTGAAAGATGCTGCTTCTTTATCAGCCACAGTGGTACAAAATAAACAAATGAAAGTACTAATTTTCTCTTCTTATCTACCATATCAGAGGTCACCCTTTGAAGAGTGGTAAAGATTAGAGAAAGTATTTTTTTCTGCAGTCCTCAGATATTCTTGGTGCAAGAGATTATGTGGGTGGGCCACTACTATAGGGCAGGATGAGTTCAGTTTATTTTAAAATTATCTCAGATAATCTTTCCCTGTAGTTAATAAGGATATATAGATATTTTTACTAAGAACAGGATTTAAGGCATGCATGATCAATCATTCGCTGGAGTTGTCTGTCTCTCTGCTCTCAGTACTGAGGGAGCCAAGACAGCTGCTTAGTTTAGGTATAGCAGTTCTAGGTGGATAGAATTATGTGAAATGTATCTTTCTCCTGTGTGCTCCAATTGAGTTAATTAGCAATATTTGAACATGGAAAAATAAAAATAAAATTATTCACATTTTCAGTTTACCCAGACCATGATCACGAAAAACTTTAGTATTGTTTATGTATTTCAACTCACATTATTTAGGCAAAATTAGGAAACAAAGTTACTTCCAATGTAGAAGAGTAACCTGAGTGATTTAACCAAATTTACACAGAATTTCTTTGAATAAGAAGTTTTGGATGCCAAGAAATGTTAAGCTTAGATCATTCTTGTCTTTAATCTTCAGTGGAATTTAGGCACTGAACTCCTATAGAGTCCTTTGAAATAATTATATTGCAGTGGCCAAAATTTCACCTAAGTTTCAGTAACAGGGAACATCTGAAAGAGGCAGCTGAAGGAAAAGTTATGCATGGGATCAAAGGTGGAATTTAGATGCTGAATAAAGGTCTTAATCATTTTAGATGAGTCAAGCAAAAACATAATTAATAATAAAAAGTAATAATGAACTTCTGTCTAACACATGCTGTTTAACTAACCTCAATCCAAATCACTGACCTAGAAGTATTAAACTCCTTTTCCTAATCAGATGAGAGAAACATCCAGTGCTCACAGAAATTATCTTTTTTTTATTTGTTTCACTGTGACAAATTAAGCTCTTTTCAGTCTGTGATATTTTTTCACAAGCAGAGAATAGAGTAAAAAAAAATAACCCAACCAAACCAACCACTTTTTTTCATTGCCAAAGCATTTATTGAGAAAAAAAAAAGTTGGTGATGGTGAAAAATAAGAATTGTTTTAGTAGTTCTTAAATTCTTAAGAAATTTTCATCCATTTCACAGACTTCTGTTTCTTGGAAAAGAAAATTTTAGAAAGTTCCATTATCTTTCTATTCAACTGTCATTTTTCTTTCAAAGGGAAGATTTATGGAAAATTAAAATTGAGCAATGTATTTTATTATGGTGGTAAGTCTATGAGTTCAGGGCTTGTCCTTCAGTTAAGTTAAAAAGCATTGCATTCATCCCTGATGACTATGACTTCTTGAACATTTACATTGCAATAAAAAGAGAGACAGAGATTGAGGCAAATGTCAGGCAGATTTGACATTAGATTTCAAAAACTATTTTTTTTTTTTTTTTTTTTTATTAGTACTGTTTTTTTCTTAGAATCAGTAGTGAAATTTGCACCTATGAGGTTGTCATAGGCAACAGAGGAAGACCTAGACTGGGTACTTCCACATACCTCACCAGTCTTTAAAATAGGTGCACTTGCTTTGCTTTCTGGTTTGCCTGCTCAGTCCCTGCAGTGGGACTGCTTTCATCTGTATTTTTACTAACCACCTGAGCTGTTCAATATTCGCAAATAATTTTGCTTTTATACCAGCTGCAAGCTGACATTGCCTTTTTATAATGTATTTGTCTGAGTGCTTTCTGGAAGTGGGGGGAGAAATGCCAGTTATGTAAGTGAGAAAACCTGTTTTACAGTGAAGTGAAAATAACCTCTGCAATCTGGAAGATTTAAATGAGTCAGACGTAAGGACACACATTTAAACCAAAACCCTGATGATAAATCTGAATCCATCAAATGCTTGCACATGCACGTAGTCCTTGGGTAATCAGTGCAGAAATACTTGCATGACTTAAGCTATGCACAGGTATGCGACTTTGCATGACTGCTCCCTCAAGTGGGAATATTAAAATTTCTGCAAGTCAGGTAGTAAACAGAAGTTCTTACTGAGGGTCACCTACTATTAGCTGCAAAACCAGTTGTATAACACATCCTGCACAGCATAGACCATCAGTTAAGCAAAACTGCACCGTGAAATTCAGAAGAAACAATGTTTTATGCTAAGCATCAGTCAGAATTTCATCTGCTTGGAAAATTTGATTTCAGATCAACACACATATGTTAACATACAGCTTTAAAAAAAACCCAAAAAAAACCCCAAAAAACAAACAAACAAACATAACAAAAAATAAAAAAAAAAAAAACAAAAAAACAAACTGTGAATATTTTAATTTTATTAATTTTTAATTATGTCTGACTGTAACAGCAACCTAATTAGAGATATTTAATGTAGGAAAACATCTGCAAGTTAAAATAATTTTCAGTTTAAATCTTACCATTTACCAATACAGAAATGATATGTTAGGCATGTTGCACTCTCTCTCAGTATGGTAGCGACTAAAGTGGCTTAAAATTGGATTCATTTATAAAGCTGGACACCATTAATATCACCCCCTGCATGACAGTAATTCATTTCATTCTGGTTTGCCTGCACAGCAGTAGGGGCTCTGGTCCCTGTATTCAGATCACAGTCCTAATTAAGTATTCATTATAGAATACATATTTTTTCATTTAAGACAGAATATCAAACATTCATGCATGATATTATACTTGTTTACCATTGGACTATTGTTTTATTAATAAATACTGGCATACATGTCAGCAGTAACTTCAGGGTCAAAAACAGAGCTGAGTTGAAACTCAGTCCTCACATACAAATTTCTTTGTCTTTTTTGTGAAAAAAAAACCCTGTTATCACGTAAGTCTTTACATTAGTATCAACCTGTGTGATTTCAGGGGAGTAAAAAAAATTCTTTTCTGATTCTTTATTGTAATTTTCATTTGAATGTACCCAAAATTTCGTGAGAAAGAAAGCCTATTGGAAATTTGTGGTATTAAATAAGATTCATTCATAGATATCTGGATTTATTTCAGTTTTGTGCTCAAAACCACCAAACTACCTTTCTGATGCAGATAATAAATTCCTAAAGTCAAAAAGCCTGAGGAAAATTTATTGACTCAGAATCAGAATACTGTTTTCTGAAAACCAAGTAACAAGAAACCTGTCCTGCTCACACCAGCTTACACTAACAGAGTTGGTGATATGAACCTGCTGTTCTCTTCTCCTCTTGTGCTTATCTGAGTCAAGGCTCACAGGAGTTCCTCAGTCAAATTCCAGAGATGTCAGAGTCCAGGACAATCTCAACAGTACCTTCTCTGTTATGCTTGACTTTCCTAGCTCTGGTGCTTCTCATCTCCTCTTGGCTTGACCAAACAAAAAAACTGTACACCTGGAAGGTACACATTCCCTGAAAGCTCCATTTGCTCAGAGAAGTCTGTATAAACCATGAGACTGTACTCTGCAAGATCTCATAGTCTTTCTGGAAGATCTTTTACAAGTATAGAGGAAAGAAGATACAGGTGCAACTAATCTTACCTAACCTTGGGACAGTAAAAGTTATATTCATAATTCTGTTACTAAAAGCTCTTCCAAGAGTCTGTGGGATAAAAAGAGTACCTCATCAGGAAAATGCACCTGATCCATATGAGTATTCGTATGAGTAACTTATTGAAGTGAATCAAGGAATAATCCATCTATTCAAGTATAAGTTTATGGTACAATTAGGGTGTTATTGGATGTCTGAGTCATTGAGAGAAGGAATAGCTCTTAGATCCAACTTCTAGTTTTCTTAACCTACCTTTAGGAGGTTCAGGAGAGAAGGCAGAATTTCCTCATGTTTCATTCATTCTCTTAACTCAGTTCTGAGTGGTTTGAGACCTACCAAGGTTATCATTCTTTAGTTTTCAGTGTTGTGTCACTACTTTCTGTATTTTTGGTCTAAAATAAATTTTAAAAGACAATAGGGATGATAACTCTACAGTCACTCCTAGGTTTAGAGTATGCTGAAGAAAATCTACACAGACTCAGTGCCTTCATCTTTATGATTTCCACATAGAGAGACTCTTAGTAGACTGAGTGGATAAATGAGAAGTAATCTTTTTTAATATAAATAGAATAACTAAGAATAGTTGATGTTACGGTCCAAGGTAACATTAAAATTTATTTTTGTTTTGGATACGTGAAACAAAGTCCAACCATAGAAAGGTCGAGTGCAAGCAGATTCTATTTGACAATTGACACTGGCAAAAATATAGAGCCAGGCAAAGGAGAGAGAGAGAAAAAGAAGATATAAGAGAGAGAGAAGAAAAAAACATTAAGAAAGTGGTAAGAAAGAATGAGAGAGAAAAGCGTAGAAATAAAGGGTAAGAAAGTGGGAAGAATGAGAGAGAGAGAGAGAGAGAGTCACCACCAAGGGTCTGTCTGTCCAGCGAGTTTCTTCAGGATGGAGATGATTCTGGACAGGGCCCGATGCAGAAATGGCAGTGGGTCAAGAGATGACGAAACAGCCAAAACATGGACAGCCATAGACATATCCTTGAATCCCTTTTTTTCTGAAGGGGCAGCTGTCAGTCATCCAGGTTCCTTGGGAGACAGGCTGCCTGGAGGGGAGCAGAAGGGTGTAGTCCTCCACCCACTCATCAGTTCTTATCTTCTTTCAGGTGCCATTCCTCCTCTGTTCCAGCCCCCTCAGCCAGGTACTTCACAAGTACAATCAAGGTGGCTCAGTCGTGCCTGGAGGGACCACCCAGCATTGCAGGCTGGAGCTCAGAGAAGAGAATCAGTCTCTACCGAGAAGGTCTTATCACCGTTTTGGCCAGACAAGTTCTCCACCCTAGCCAGGGCTATTAATTTTAAAATTGCTTCCTTTGAGACAATTGCAAATCAGTGGTCAGAACCACATAGTTGAATAAAATATTTTTTAGCAAATACTCTCTACCTTGAAAGCAAAATTTTGCAAATAAAAAAGAATATATTTGAGTTCTTCTTCAGAAATGTAAAGAAAAAAAATGAATAAGAGCATTTACTTTCTGTACTTGAAGTAAATTCGTATAAAAGGAAAGGAGAAAAATAATAGAATAATTGAAATCACAAGAAGCAGCAATAATTCGAAGAAAACAAAGGAAGCGATGCATTAAGTTTTCTTCTAGCAGAAGTTTTCTGGGATTCTGAGAAGACTGACTATGGAAGTATTTTGAGATCTATTGCCTGGATTATTTAAATCTCATCTGGACAAAACACAAGAAAATAATCATAATGGCAGGTAAGAGAGAAAATATAACATACAGTACAGTTTTCTCTGTAGGAAGTTGTATTTTTTATTTTCTTGAAAAACAATAAAAATAATTAAAAAAAGGTAAAGTTTTGCATGAAAAATTATTTTTAAAAAATGCAATTGCTTTTGAATTTTCCCATATAGATTGGAGTTTTGATGACTGAGGTATTGTAATGAGTACTCCATGACACGTTTCCATCAAAAAGAAATACATTAGCCCAGACCTAGTATTTATATTGTTTAAGTTAACCCTGTTAAATTTGAATTAAGCAGCCTGATACACACAGATGAGCAGTATTGTCAAGCATAGGGACATTAGTGGATCTCTAGTGGTGAGAAGAGGAGGAGGTGGCCTCTTAATCTGTATAATATGTGCCTACACCTGAATTGCAGTCAGACCCTATGGGATACATTGATTTGAATGAGTCCTGATATTTTTCATTTAGATACCTGCAACTTAGCTTCCTGGGAATCCCTTTACAGTAAAGAGGATGATGCCTTCCACCCTAGAATAGGTTGTATATATTGCATCCTGAAAGCTCCTCGTTGTGTCTGTGGAGTAAAAGAGTCCAGTTCAAAAGGAGGTGATGATGTAAATGTCTCCTACCCGTTAGATAAGATCACTTCAAGACAGCATTACTCTGTTCCCTGGAGTGCCAACTAGAAGGCCTGTAAGTATTTATGTTTTCTCCGTACAAATTGAAGACTAAGGGGAGCAGTTGGTTAACAAAGCTAGGAAAAAAAGAAAGTAATAGCAATTGAAATGCCTTTGTGTTACATTGAGTGCAATACATCAAACATGGAATGCTGTTAGCTATAAAGTCCAGAGTAAGAAGGACATCAGTGCACAGCTAAGTCAAAATTCAAGGCACAGAGCCAACGTAAGAATGGCACAAGCAATGAGAGGTTTCAACTCTTTGGTGAGAACACCACAGCTGATGATTCTTTGTTCTGTGGATTGAGTCGTGGTCCATGGAGAGGGCAAAATGATGGATTTGCTTATATGAAGATTAGACTACTGAAGCCTTTTCACATGGCAGGGACTTGACCCCTTTTGTTTCCCATGCATGAAAGCAAGTTACCATTCTGAATAGTTCTGTGGTTCTCATTACATCTGATTTTTTTTTTTTTTTCGCCAAAGTGTCTCATTTATTTGAAAAGAAAAACGGAAACTAGAAAATAACATTTAAAAAGTCCAACTGCAGTGTGATAAAAATTATTCCAAATTGAGTCAAATCAAGGAAATAATTTTAAACAGCAGTCATAAGAAATAGAGTATCAGACATTTTCCTGATTTTCAAGGCAGAGTCCCTAGACATCACAGTCATCTGTCTATAAAAATAGTGTATAAAAATCTGAAAAAAAGGTTGCATCTTGCATTCTATAACCTAATAATATTAAAATCATACATCTTTTACTTGGAACTGATGTTTTCTCTGACTTAAATGGGATTCAAACTTATATATCTTTCATTTGTAGGGAAATGCCAAGCAGTGAAGACTGCATAGTCTAAAATGGGCTTTTTCCAATGTCAAGATAAATAGACAGCTATTGCATAATCAAAAAAGCCCATTTATTTCACATTACTTCAGGTAGTGTTCTTAGATATATATACTTACATGGAAGTTTCTATTTGAGTTCTACATGAAGAAATATCTGTCCATAAGTTTTAGGACCAAATTATTTGGGGTGTTAATTAACTTCAACCATGAAAGAAGCAGATGATTTATAATTTAGTTCAGTAGAAATACTGAACAATGTTAAACATCTTTTTTAGAGTTTTTTGAAGTACTTGAAAAAACTGCAGTGTTTTGGGTTTTTTATTGGCTTGGTTTATTGTTTTTTATTTACTACCCGCAATTCTGCATAGAGAAAACTAGGAAAAATTAAAGAAGTGAAAAAAAAAACAAACAAAAAACAAACAACAAAATTCCATTAAGAATGTATCTTTTCAGTTCAATTTGTTCCTCAGATGAAGTGTTTCAGAACCCTGTTTCTTCCCCAGACAGTTCTGTGTGTGGACCTCAGTTTTTCTTTCATTCTTGTTCACCCAGTTGAGATCTGATACTGGAAGGCCTCTTGCAAAATGGCAGCAGAGAATTTTTTTTCTTGTCCATCTGTGCCTTTAAACATGGGAGTAAGAGAGAAATTTTCCAGGCTATTCATTTATAACAGGCAGAATGAGCTAGAAAAATGTCCTAGTTATTGCAAACCTGTGAGAAAAGGATATGGTTTGAATATGACTGAATAAAAATGAGGGCACACAAACTCAGTGAAGAGAAGAGATGTTACAGTGCTTAGCAATAATGGTTACAGTCTCATTTTCTGACAAACTGGTATAGAATATAATCACAATGTGAGCTCCATAATTAAGGCAAAGATAGCAGTGACATTTTTATTGAATATTTCAACTGCTGAATAAGTTCCTTGAAAAAAAAAAAAAACAGCCTTATACAGAAACTATTCATTTTTGCAGGCAGGAACAACCCAGCTAGTGGAACTCTTAATTGCATGCAGTTCAGAGCCAAGAAAAACTCCAATTCAGTGACTCTGTTTTATTAAGTAGTAATGGTGAAACTCAGAGATTTGGTTTTGAAGTGTGAATATTTAAATGGGAAAAAAATGCATACTTACAGATACATTCAGAAAAAAGACTCTGTCCCATGTTCTGAAAAGGATTCATATTTGCTCAATTTTCAGCCAAAATATACTGTGTTTTATGTCTTGTTGTAATAATGCCCAATCTTGATTATGGCATCATCAAAATTAAAAAATAAAAATTAAAAAATGGACTCATCATTTCACCAAAAGTCAAAGCAAGAATAACTAAAACTCAACAATCCACTTCTAGAACAGAAAGGTTCTTTGACCATTCCATTAATTTTTTCCAGCTCTTGCCTTTCTAAATATTGAATTTAATCTCCTGCTCTATTGTTAGTTCTTGTCTTTAGTAGAGACCAAAAAAATTTAGTCTGTTCCATTTTGCAGAAGTACTTTTGTGAACTTGAAGAATTTCATTGTATTCTAATACCGCCAACCACAGTGTTTTCCTTGCTTTTCTCAACCTACCTTTGCCACATAACTATCCATACAACATTCTCTTTTCTGGAGTCTTTCTGTCTGGAAATAAAGGGATTCTCTGAATAAAAAAATCCTTCCTTTAAGGTAAGTGCACCAAAAAAAGCAATCAATACTAAGCAGTAAATACTGAAAGCTGTTTTCTGCCAGGTATGTCAGATGAAAGCATTTCACTTAGGAAGGACTGAAAAAAGAAGATACATAAGCAAAGACAGATTAAACAGCCTGCATGACATTATATGGAAAAGATGTAGCAGAAGTGGAGAAAAGAAGCCTGGGCTTCTAAATATCAAGCTGTCATAACAATGATTCATGTAAAGTTTTCACTGACTGGTCACACATAGCTGAAACTTGATGAAGAGATCTCCAAGTTTTCTAAGCTCTAGTGGTTTGGAAACATCCTGAAAATACCTAAAATACCATTTGTTCTCATGTATTCTTGATGTATTTTACAGTCTTTCTGAAATTAAGAATCACCTGCAAGTTTTAAAAAAAAAAGTGAATGCAGGTTGAGGTAATAAGGGTTGAGATTTTCAGCTTAATTAACAATGAAAATAAATTATTAAACTACCAAAAGGTTTAGTAAAGTTTTGCACTTCCAAAAGTAATCTGTTTTTATTAAGGAGACTTTTTGTTTGCTTCTGATATTTCAGACAGTTTTTATTTTATCTCAACTGTTTTTTCCTTTCTTAAAACCCCTTGAGAAAATCCCCAATAAAAGAATAAATCTGTCACATGAATTGATTTACTGCACAGCAAGATCATGCTTTTAAAGATATCTCTATTATAGGAAAATTAATTTCTCAAGTTACTTAACACAGCTCTAGTAAAAGCCTTCCACCCCAGGGAGTGCAATGAGCAACAGTACCTGTGCAGGCACAGTAGGATTTTTATCAGTATGGGCTTTGTTTATATTTTCCATGAAGTATCTTTGGGTTGCAGAATGGAAAATATAGATGCATACTTCTCAGAAGTGTCCCACGCACAGTTTCATTTTTTGTCTCTTACTGTTGCCAGAAGATAAACACTGCAGTGCAAGAGTAACTGCTTTCACCAAAACTTTTTTTTCTTTTTTTTTTTTTTTTTTAGATATATATTTAAAATTTACTATAATTCAAACCTAGGCCTTTGTCTTCTTCCCCAGATTTTATATACTGTCTGATCCCACAAGTGAAATGGTGTCACATATCCATAGAATCATACAATGGTAAGGTTGGAAGAGACCTTAAGATCATCTAGTTCCACCCCCCCTGCATGGGCAGACACCTTCCACTAGACCAGGTTCCTCATGTATTGGTTGGAGAGAACCTCTGGAAGTCATCTAGTCTAGGATTTAAAGAACTCTCTACTAGTCATCGCTAGGTCAGTGTAGATGGGTATATGAATAGCCATGTCTGGAAAGTTTCCAAGGGGACTCTACAGCATCCCTGGTTGACATGCTTCAGTACAACACCTCTGGTTAGATGACAAATGTTTTCTTAATGTCCAATTTGAATCTCTCAAATCTCAAGTCACCTGCTTTGGTATATCACCTGCTGGAAAAAGTTTGACTTTTTCATTTTTATCTGTGTCCATCAAAGAGTTGTAGAATGCATTTAGGTCAACTTTTACTTATGTCTTCGCCAGAAAAGCTGTGAAATAGGATAGTAAATTATAGTTCATTACAAAACAATTTTAAAAAATGTTAAAAGATCTGCCATATGTAAAGACTTATTTCACAACTATCAGAAAGTGAGCTCAATTACAGGGATCACTGTGCAGTTATGATGAATCCTCTTCACTTGTCTCCATTTTCCATCCGCGTAAACTGTCTCTTTTCCTCAAAGATACAACCAGAATCCTGAGGAGATGAAACCTTCTCCAGGACCTTTTATATTTAAGATGGAACCAGCTTAAATGAGAGCTATGAGAACTTTATAAATATTTTTGGCAGTGTACATCTTTTTTATATAATTTAGCTGGTAATTAAGATTTGGCCAGTCCAGGAGCTGTCAGTTTCTCTTCCAAATGCCAACAGCAGTGATATTTTGGGGTTTTTTTTTGTTTTTTTCTTTTTAATTTTTTGATCAATAAACATTTGCCTTGAAAAGGGCCTGGATCCTTCAGTAATAGGTTTATTGAGGGAATTTTTTTTGTCTTTTTGTGCATTCAGAACCTTGCTACTACAGAAAACTGAAGGACTTTAAATTCTGTGAAATATTTAAATTGTAATTATCACATCGGTAGCCAGTAGCATTCACATTGCCACTTCTCCACTCCCACACGCTACTCAGAGCTGTACCACAGATTAACCAGACCAATTTTTCAACAAGCTATTATCAGAAGAGATCTGTTGCTGGTTAGTGGAAACTTTATCTCCAGAATGTCAAAAACATGTTTGGTATAATGATTTTAAAATACGGTCAGTGTCTTTTTGCTCTATGTTAATCTTTCTAAAATTAACACAGAATACTTCTACTGATGTTAAATTGGTGGTGAACTTTGCTTAATAAAATATGCTTTGCTGTCTTGCTTTTATGGCAAAGTGATAAACCTCAGCTTTCAAGCACATCCTGGTGCAATACATGAAAATATTTTAAAAGTTTCTACTTGGATTCTAGTAAAAAACAATAAGGCACAGAATATTTTTAGATTAAAGATCATATATTGGACAATAGACATATTGAAAAAATATGCTGGTTTTCATAATTGTATTCAAGTGTTATTTTCATATTCTGCTTTACAAGTTCAAGATACACCTTTGTGAATAATGGATGGGAAGAAAGAATATACATAATATACCAAAAATTACAAAAACTTGTTCATCTGTTCTGACATAAAATTCTTGATCAGTTCTATTATGGCCTGCTTTTCCCACTTCTGGCTCGTGTTTTCTGTTGCTTTTATCCCCCTTGTATTTAAGCCATCCAGACAAAATGTGATCAGTCAAACAGAAGATGAGATAGATCTGCTTTTTTACAAAAAAATAACAATAAATCCATTAGCGTATTAAAAAACCAAACCAAAACAAAAAAAAAGCCACACTTTTTACAAAGCTAAGATCTCCTAACATCTCATCATTAAAAGATTCAAAAAGAATAAACAAAAAAAGTCTACCTGAGAGCTTAACTATTCTTAAGAAAGTGAAGAGAAAAAACAAATAATTCAAACGGAATAGTGTCAAGATATTATCTGATCATGTTCTTGATTGAGACTAAAGAGTTCAATCACTCTAAATCTTTTACAGCTAGGTTCTTGATTAGTGTCCTAAAAGTATATTTAAGCACATAAATTAAGTAAAAAAATCCTTCAGGTGCTGAATGAAAATGTACCAGGGCAGACCTAGCTTTACAAATCTTCAAGTTAAAGACATTCTCTAGTTCAAATTCTTATGTCATTTCCCAGTCAATGGAAAGTCCTCCATGGAGCATTTTATCACTTTCACAGATACATTTATTATATATAATATCAATAATGTTCTTAAAAACACTTCCTCCGACTGTATACTGATGTTTCTTAGAAAAGTAACTTAGTTTAGCTTCGAGATACTTAGAGATGCTTAAAGTTAGAAAAAAAAAAAAGTACTTTGTCCTTAACACTTTTAAAATAAGCATCTTCTTAAATTCTTTTGCAGCCTTACAGGGGATTTAAATGTATTTCAGTGGAATTCTTAATCCATACAGGTGTAGTTAACTACTCGACAAATTTTGCAAAGTAACTGAAGTTTTTTTTCTTTTTTTTTGCTTTTTTTTTTGCTTTTTTTTTTTTTCTTGTTTCAATAAACCTATTTCAATCAACAAATCTGAATATTTTCATTTTTTCCCAAAGTTTCTGTGAAAAATCTGATCATCATCTCAAAAGCACAGACTTGTAGAATGTCTCAGGCTGGAAAGAACCTTAGAGATCATCTACTCCAACCTCCCTGCAGGAACATTTCTCATCTAGGCAGGGTTGCTCAAAGCCTCATCCAACATGGTCTTGAACACCTCTGAGGTGGGGGCATCCACAGCTTCTCTGGGCAATCTGTTCCTGAGTCTCGCCACCTTCATACTGAAGAACTTCTTCCTAAAACCCAGTCTAAACCTATCCTCCTTCAGTTTAAATCAATTTCCCTTTGTCCTGTTGCTGGAAGCTCTTATAATGAAGTCCCTCTCCAGCCTTTTTGTTGGTTCCCTTCAGGTATTAGAAGGCAGCTATAAGGTCCCCCCCAGCGTCTTCTCTTCTTCAGAAGGAGCAATCCCAGCTCCCTCAACTGCTCCTCATAGCAGAGTTGCTTCATCCCCTGGATCATCTTTTTGGCCCTCCTTTCGAATCATTCCAACAGATCTATGTCCTTCTTCTGGTGCAGACACCAGAACTGGATGCAATATTTAAGGTGGGGTCGCGCAAGAGCAAAGAAGAGGGGGATTAATCAATGCAGAAACCTAAAAAAGCCTGAAAAGTTTGTCTTAGCATGTAAGAGGTTTGTATTTTATTATTTTTTAATTGAGTCAAGACACATAGGATCATCTGTCAAAAAGAGGATTTGTGAGGTATAAAGAAGGAAGTATAAAACTAGAACTTTCAATTGAGGCTCAAAATGGACAGCATAAGAAAAATCTTTATGATCTTTTCTGACTTCTCTTTCACCTTAATACCTTTTTCCCCATTTAGAATTTGAACTGGTTTGGTAATTTGAGATCCTTTCCTTAAGACACGTGCCAAGTTGCAGACTGGTTTTTCTTAGGCTTCAGAGCTTAGAAAAAAGCTTTTTATATGGTGATAAAATAAAAAGTCTTCTGTGATCATCAGAATATACAATATCTTGCAATTATTTCTACATTTCTACAATAGCTTAAATACCAGAGCCCTGCCCTTCATCAGAAAGCATGTTAGTTTATGGTACCAGAAATATGGTATGTATGAGGAAATAACTTTTTTAAAAAGTGAGTTTTTGCTTAGTTTAAGAATGTACTGTAAGTACATTTTAATCATTTCTTCATTAGATAGTATTGAATCAAGATTTTCTACAGATGTTGCTGGCCTTTCTTGTGGGCTAGGTGACAAACTGGATTCATTTGACTCTGGACAGCACAGAGAAAAATATCTATCTCCACAACTAGATATGAGTCAGTGAAGAAAAAGATGAGTCTTTAGGCTAATGCAAGTGATTAGATAACCTATAGTCTTTGTTCAAGCCTGCCTGTTTATTCTAACAGTAATAGTATTTAAAGAGACTTTATGCAGGCTAACAATGTAATTTGAAATTCCATTTCTAACCATATGAGACTTAAATCTCTTTGCAGGACTGAGAACAAGGCAATTATGGTAATGTTAATAAAGTTTATGGATGCTGATATTTCCGGCATAAGATCCATAGAGTGTTGAGATGTATACAATGCAGCTGCCTATACCAGAAATTCTCTATGAGTAGGAAATCACAGTTCCATCAGAGTCTGCTTTGCAAATAGGTTTCAATTGGTGCTAAATCTGATGCTAAAAAGCTGTGTCAATATGAACATCATCCAAAAGTATTACCCTTTGAAACATTACTTTTTTTAAGAAATCTTACATAACGCTGAATGGAAGATAGGTATGTGATGAAAGTACTCATCATCTGGAAATAAGATAATTAAAACACCATTTTCTACCTGAATTATATATTTGAATTACATTTTTTTGTCAATAAAGCAAAGGAAATAATTAGTACTTTTTCTACAAATGTCAGTTTTCAGAAGGAATATTCAAAGGAACGCTGCATCACCCCTCAGCACAGGCCCTTGAAGAGAGAAGAAAATGTATGGATTTTGTCAATTGCAGAGTCAGCTTCCAGAAGAACCTTGCTAGTATCTTTTACTGTTTCTTTCTTTTATAGATGTTGTTTTCTATTTTGTAAAAAGGTATCTTACCCTGACCCTTGCTGGAGTAAACTGTACTTACAATCCTTACTAAATCTTTTAAGTAATAAAAAAGTGATCCCAAAGTTTTCTGAGAACTCTTTTTCTCTAAGAATCAGTGAACTGCAAAACTCTATAGAAGTGAGTCTTGAAATGCTTTAGTCTTTTTGTCTGCATTACCAGAATGTTATTCAGAAAGAAGCAGAAAGTGATAAGTAAATTAGGAGCTGATAATAGTTACATATATTACAAACACTAACAAGACATTTAAAGATCTATATTGGTGGTTTTGGTACTGTGTGGAAAAGTTAAGCTGACATTTGTTTTATGTTGTCCCTTTGAAACTCAGATCCATCCAAGAAGATTTTCATTGATTTAATTCTCTTTGCACTTTACCACCATCAGCTGTATTGATAGAACAGCTGCGTATAGTTCCAAATAACTCCGGCAATAAAACAAAGAAATACATTTTGCTCCATCTAAAGCTTCTCTCCTCATTTATGCTTCTCAGACGGTAAACTTAGCTTCTATAAGGTGATCTCAGTGTCTCAAAGGGAGAATTCCAATTGTCAGGCTGGGAATGAGAGGTAGCGGGAATAAAAAAAGAGATGGTTTAATGAGAGAGATAATACACTGTTTTGTTCCTGAATAAAACAGACCAAACAATGGAAGTTTCTTTCTGCTTGTGAACACTGGACTCATTTAAGTTACAGCTCATAATTTTCAAATTTCTTCAGGGTTTGCTTGCACCTGAATGTAACATGGGAACTGAAGGCACAGAGATGAGACTACAGAACACCCTTCAGGTGTAGGTATCAGAATTTGCAGGTTCACAAGCAGTTCAGGTCTTGAAGCACTTGTATATTTTTAACACAGATAGGATCTGGGCCTAGGTTAATGAAGGCTCACTAAGTCATAACAGCCACATGCTGTTGTGTTTTGTTGTGTGGACATGCACAAACTCCACAGGATATATACACAGTTAGCAGAGGTGTCATGATTTCTATAATGAGGAATCAAGAGAAGTAGCTCAGATACTTTCTTAGAATTTTTTTTCAATATCATATCCATGAGGCATGGGTTACAATGTATACAAAACCTGTCCTTGGGAAAAGAGTCACTTTCCTGTGATGTTCTAGGGTGAGATTATTACTGGAGAAAGTATCTTGGTTGTAAATCTAATGTCATGTTCTGGTGGTTCAGGTTTTCCTGGTCAAGTTCTCAAGTTCTCTAATGCAAAATTAAATGTTCAGGCGGGCATATTTTTAATGTATTTGATGATATGGAAATCCTGAGTGTTAACTCAAAGGCTTAAGCAGCAAAATGTTGATAATACTTGATTTTACACTGAAGCAATGCCTGAACACCTTTAAGAAAAAACCCTTATGTGTCAGAAATGTATACTACTTGCTCCTGTTTCACAAGCTCAGTTCAGCAGGTGTTAAAATAAGTAAAATGACTTTCTGAAGTCATGAAAAGTGTATCTTTTACTCAAACATATGACAGACCTTGGCAAGCCTTTGGTAAATGTACCATTTAGAAGTCTAAATGCACTTAAATGCACTTAAGAAGACTATCTTTAAATATCCATTAAAACAAAACCAAAAAAGCAATAAACTAAAACTGCTAGTAAAAATTCTTTAGTTTTTTATCAATTGTCTGTGCCTCTGTGAAGAAAGTCCAGCTAATTCCAAATTTCACAAAATAACACAAATTTCATAACAAATTTTAGCATGTTTGACATTTTGTAGAGACAATACATTGCTAGTTTACTATTCATATGCTAATTTGGTTTTTAATGATAAGATTCAGTTGTCAAATTAATGAATAATATTTCACCACATGACTTAAATGAATGCTATACAAAATGAATAGCAAATTGTTGAAGTGTTCATTTGCAAAACCTAAATGAAAAAAAAAATGCATCTAATTACTCATTGTAATAAATATAAGACTGACTTGGATGCATGATTGCTTTGTGACTTTTCCAGATATACAAGAACTTGAAATCATAATATAGACAATAAGACTGTGTAGATTAAATACAGAGATTAACAAAAAACCCACAATAGTTTGATGATTTTTGCATATTCTAAGTACTTCAACAAACCTGTTTCCTCAGAGTCATTTTCGAATCAAGGCAATTTGAACCACCCATTCCTCTCAAAATGTTCTACTTGCTGCACTTTGTGATGACGCCTCTAGAAAAGAGCATAAGTAACTGTTTCGGCTACACGGTCAATACATTGTACTTTCTTTTCCTTAAGAATAGGCAATAATGCATATCACACTTAGCATGAAAGTGACCATGCTAATGAGATGATGTCATGTTTTTTATAAGATCATTATTTCAAGGACTATGTTAATTTATTCAATAAACCTCCTGTGAACAGTGTGTGGTGGCCGCCCTCTTGGTTGGTACAGCAGAAATTTAACAAGGGACAATCAAAGCTAAACACCTGATTTGTTCCTCTGTGACCTGGAGTTACACTCCTGGAGATATAACAAGGCAAGTCCTGTGTAGGTTGCAAAAGAGTAGGGTCTGTAACTGGCACTGGATGAACACAGTTGTTTTAACCATCTATTAAGGACTTTTAATATTCTGAAAATGCCATTTACACCAAGCATCGAGAGAGCCCAAAATATAAAAAAGGAAAAAAAAAAAACCAAAACCAAAACAAACAAACAAAAAAACCAACCAGAAAAATGAAGCAGCTTTTCTAGTAGCTTTTTTTTAAATATCATTTTTAACTCTTTTATATAATTAGTGAATAATAAGTGCATATTTGCTTCTAGGCAAAGGAATATGTTTAAATTAATATACTGTATGTTTCATTTTAGAAAATATGTTGAAATATATTCTTCTTGCAATGTCAATTCCATTTCTTCTGACAAGTGCTGGGAAAAAACTTCAAGAAAGCTAGGAAATTATTCTGAAAGGAAGAAGAATTCATAATTAAACAAAAGCATTTATTTTAAAATAACCTGATTTGTTGTATATGTAAGGCTCACTCCTCAGTGAGTTACTTATCTAATAAGAATTTCGTCCTGAAAAAATAATTAGATATTCTCTGAATCTCAGTTTGAGTAGAGCAATCATGCAGGTAATCAATACTTGTTTCTTCTCTCTAATCAATCTGAGTCCCGCGTACTTTGGTAGATATTACAGGCAGGGAACTCTTCCCCTTAAAATCTTGTTAACAGGAGGACAAAGGAATTATGGTAGAAAAGTTCATATGGTTTCAGAATATTTTGCTCAGATATGATTCCTATTTTAACAATTCAAAAAAATCAAGATGCTTGCATTCCCATCAGTGTTTTGGGTACAGTAGAATTACTCTGTATTTGAATCAAACTGGACTCTTAGTTTTTATATACATCTATAAAATTCTAAGCCTACAGAACATACAGTATGATTTCCTATTACTACTGAATAATAATTTCTTCCAACACTTATACAGTGCATTTCTCTCCAGCTACTGGAGTGGAATTTTATTTAAAAGGGGGAAGAAAAACAAAACAAAACAAAACAAAACAAAACAAACAAAAAACCCCAAACCAGAACCATCCAAACAAACAAAAAAACCCAAACCAAAACAAAACACAACAAAAAAACCTAGCCACAAACCAAGAACCCTCTTCATCTCCCCAAGTCCTCATTAGTCATTAATGAGATTCATTCCATTCTGTCAATGTGTTAACTTTGCACCTTTTTCTCTGTTACTTGTTCTATTTTGTATTTCAGGTTGAGGTAGATAGTAAAACCAGTGTCAGAAGCAAAGAGAATGTACTGACTTGGATAATCTATTTTGACACAATGTCCTTTCAGGCTTAGGAGTGGAAGACATAGCATAGAGAAAGCAAATCCAGCCTACTAATAATTAAACCTAATATTGTCTCAGACCCTCACTATGGCATAAACTATGCCACTGAAAAATAGTGCTGAGCCAGGCTCGGCACAGATCTTCTTTTCCCAGAGGCAGGCCTGCCTCTTCTGCCTCTATATGGATTAATATCCTGCTGCCTGATCTGCAATTCTTCCCCATAACACTACAAGAAAACTCCTTCCTAATGCTGCTGAGTAAATTGGCATCTGAAAGCAGATTTCAAAGTTTAGATAGTTGGTGCTTAGTGTTTTAATGTAACATCTAATGGAACTGCCAAAGTTAGGAGTACAGTCATCCTCCTTTAACAATGGGGACAGAGAAATTCCTCCAGAAAGTCATTATGCTGCCTTCAACATTGGTTATAGGATGCAGCAATTTAAGCCCATTTTAAGTTCTTATCACTGAGTCTCAAGACTAGAGGGAGTCACTATGAGCAGTCAAGCTTAAATTCTTAATTCAGAAGGGAGTTTTTCAGATGAGATTAAGTCAATACCTTTAATTCTACATTGACAAGAAAGTCATATGCTGTTCTATAAACTGGGAGCTTGTAAACGAAAGCAGGCTGAGAGTTGGGGTTTTTCAGTCTGGAGAAGAGAAGGTTCTAGGGAGACCTTGGAGCACCTTCCAGTACCTCGAGCATCCACAGCAAAGCTGCAGAGGGCTTTTTACAAGGGCATGGAGTGATAGAAAGAGGGGAACGAGTTTCAAACTGAAAGAGGGTACATCTAGATGAGATTTTAGGGAAAAATTATTTACTGTGAGGGTGGTGAGACACCTGCATGTACTGTCCTTGGAGGCTGTGGCTGCTCCATCCCTGTATCTATTCAGTGCAAGGCTGGATGGGACATGGAGCAGTGTTGTCAAGTGGAAGGTGTTCCTACCCATACAGGGGGGTGGAACTAGATGATCCTCAACATTCACTCCAAGCAAGACCACTCTATGATTCTATGAATATGAAATTAATACAATACTGTAAAAAGTATATTAACAAGAAAACTAACAGAAAAAGTCATCATCTGTGATCAATTCATAACTATTATAGGACATGAGCGGAAGGAAGAAATAGAGAATTTCACATTTCATAGTACTATAAGCAAGGATAGCTTACTTTCCTGTTTCTTAACAGGGGAGTAACAGGAAATGTCTAGAGATTATTGGTAGAAAGTAAAACAGAATTTAAATTTAAAAACAAGATTTTAAACAAGATTTTTCTTTGAAAATTGAAAGAGCTTGAGAATTCCGTCCAATGGAAACAACTCCTGTGGGGCTTAAGATTGCGTGGAATCAATTCTGAGCTTCGTGTGGAACATAAGTTTAGTTCTATCTGCCTGATAAATATATGACTATATATAAAAATAAATATGTATATATGTTTGTCAATAATTATTTGTCAAATAAAAAAAAAACAAGTTCATGTACCAATTAGAAAAGTGTTTGTGGAAATTTTTTTTATGAAAACTGGTGGATTAATAAGTTCAGAGGGATCACAACAATTCTAGAAAATATTTCTTGAGAAACAAAACAACTATACTCAATTACAACAAGTATGTGACCACCTCAGAACCTCAAGTCAGTAAGAGAACTTCAACATAAAAACAAATTAACAAACATAGCCAATGAAGATATGCCTCTTACTTGAAGCAAAATGATCTAGGAAATCTAGCAATTTTTACCAACATTAGCCCACAAATTTTCCTTTCATGTACTTTTCTCAGTGATCTTCCCCTGAGTTTTTGTTTTAGAACTTTTGCTCCCTATGCCCTTTCCCATCTTCCATTCTACTTATTTATTTATGACTCTTTGTTTCTTCATTCCAACCACAACAAAAATGCAAACCACTATTTCCCACTTCCCACTTAGCTAGAATCAGAGTGAACCAAGCATTGGAAATGTAGACTTATGCCTGTGTGGATAGAAACTGTCAAGTTTTACTTAATATACTGAATCTTAATTTTTTTGGCTGATGAGCAACATATTGATGATTCACATCATCTAACTCTCTAATCCCCAATATGAAGAATGAAGAAACATGTAAACTTTTGCACAATTATCTGAATTGAATATGTTATCAACAATTTAAGGACTTCCAACATCAAATACCTGTCAATAGCTCTGGAAGCATATCACAATCCAGAGGATGCCTGGGACCGCAGTGATCTGTTATAAATAAACAGGATTTTGTTCTCTGCTATGAAAAAATTATTAGTGATACTTGACATGGAAGACAGAAATGAAGGGGTTCTGAGTGAAGAAAATACAACTGATTTTAGGAACAGCTTAATAATAATTTGGATTGAAAAGAGGGTGCACCAGGACTGCTGGTGCTTGAACCTCTTTTCTTTGCAAAATAATAATTTTTAGAGGAAGGGAAAAGCTATTTCCATGGGACGAGGGTAAAGCAAGATGTTTGTGAGTTTCACTGAGCAAGACAGACATTATAGGAAAGACCAAGGCCACAAATACTGGAGCATATAAAGTGATAAAAGGAGACGATATAAATAAAGTGCAGGCAGCTGAAGACAAAAGCTATGGACTGATAAAAAACCCTCAGTAAAAGTAGTAACTGTCCTTGATAATAAAGGGAAGTCAAGATTACATCCGTTTTGCAAGTATGAGTTACTCTTTATTGACTGTGTTTAACAATAAGTTCCTTGCCCCAATTATATACTTTTAAAATTAATTGTGCACACCCAATTTCCTGTCCCACTGCTGTCACTGCGACACTGTTGCATGAGGTATCTGTTTGCATCTAAATGTCTCTCTTACCAAGAGCTTTAAAGGTAACATCATTATAAGCTCTGAGAATAATATTTTTATTATCTTTTTTATTTTTTCTTTTTCTGTGTGTTTTTTGTTTGTTTGTTTTTTTGTTTTTAGTAATGTCTCTGTTTTAATAAACAATAATTCAGAGTGGAGGCCCAGCAGTTTTCAGCTAAATGAACAGAAGCAAAGGTTTTTTGGAGGGAAAATTAACTGATGAAAGTTTTTGTGGCAATGTGTATGAGGAAATGGCATCAAAGATGCAGATTCTAGGCTCTAGTGTGGCTCTACTAAATTTACTGCTGTAAATGCTTCAGGGAAGGCAGGAGTTCCTCCATCCATGCTCAACAGGGCTCATTAGTTCTTGTATAAAAGTACACATTCCTGCCTATAGAGCTCCAGGTGGGAGATGGCTATAATGTAACCATCCATGTGGCTGGTTTATATGAGCAGTATTCAGTAACTCCATATGTACCAAACGCTGTAAAAGTAGATATCCATGTGCACTTTTGAGTGGAGTTTAGCTCCAGAGTGAGACACTGGCAATAGGTACTGAGTGCAGAGTTTCCAAGGTCCATGATATTTATTGATCTCGCAGTTTATTTGCTGACACATAGGACTATATCAGATTTTAAATGCCTTTTGGTTTACTTCTGATTACTTTGTCAAGAGGTCACACAAAGTTATTTTATAGTCATAACACCTACAGTAGGACTTATCATCTATTTATAGGTCTCTGTGATGTAGATATCTAGGAAACTCACTCCTTAAGAAGACATATATAAGAAGGTATCTTACATGGTTGCCTTTTTCAAGCTGATCATTGAGCTTACTTATGTCTACACAGGCAATGAGTTTTGATATATATAATCACAGAATAACAGAATTATTCAGCCTGGAAGAGACTTCTGAGACCATCAAGTTCAGCCTATGAACTAACACTTTTGCACTGGCCAGACCATGGCACTGATACATCCATCCTTTCCTTAAACACACCCAGGGATGGCAACTGCACCACTTCCCTGGTCAGTCCATTCCATTGCCTGATCACCATTTCCATGAGGAAATGATTGCTGATATACAACCTAAACCTCCCCTTTTGCAGCTTCAGGCCGTGCCCTCTCATCCTGTCACCAGTTGCCTGGGAGAAGAGCCCAATCCCCACTTGACTACAACCTCCCTTTAGGTAGCTGTAGAGACTGATAAGGTCGCCCATGAGTCTCCTCCAGGCCAAACAGCCCCACATCCTTCAACCTTTCCTTATAAGACTTTCCCCCTAGTCCCTTCACCAGCCTTATTGCTCTCCCCTGGACCAGCTCCAGAATCTTCTTGAAGTGAGGGGCCCAGAACTGGACACAGTAATCTAGGTGAGGCCTCACCAGTGCTGAGTATAAGGGGAGAACTACATCCCTGGTCCTGCTGGCCACACCATTCCTGATACAAGCCAGGATACCACTGGCCTTTCAGCACCTGGGCACATTGTTGGCTCACATTCAACCCATTGTCAACCAGTACTCCCAGGTCCCTCTCTGACGGGCTGCTCTTCATCCACTCTTCCCCCAGTCTGTAGTGTTGCATGTGGCTACTGTGGCCAAAGTGTAGGACCCAGCACTTGGTCTTGTTGAGCTTCATATCATTGGCCTTGGCCCATTGACCCAGTTTGTCCGGGTCCCTCTGCAGAGTCTTCCTACCCTCTAGCAAATCAGCAATCGCTACCAGTTGGTGTCATCTGTGAATTTACTAAGGGTAGACTCAATCCCCACATCCAGTGGTTGCCAGTGAAGATGTTGAACAGGATGGGCCCATTATTGATACCTGTAGAACACCACTAGTCATTGGACACCGACTGGATGCAGGATCAATTGCCACCACTCCCTGGGCCTGGATATCCAACCAGTTTTTAACTCAGTGAAGGATGCATCTCTCCAAGATGCAAACTGCCAGCTTTTCCAGAAGGATGCTGTGGGAGACTGTGTCAAAGGCCTTGAGGAAGTTGAGATGGACCACATCCACATCCTTCCCCTCATCCACTAGGTGGGTAACCCAGTCACAGAAGATGAGGTTGGTCAGGCAGGACCTTCCTTTCCTAAAATCATTCTGGCTGGATCTGATCCCCTGGTTTTCTTCTACATGTTGCTTGATGGCACTCAGAATGACCATAACCTTGCCAGGCATCAGGGTCAGGCTGACAGTCTTATAGTTCCACAGATACTCCTTCTGGCCCTTTCTGTGTATGGATGCCACATTGGCCAACTTCCAGTTATCCGAGACCACGGTTAGCCAGAACCAGTGATAATTGTTGGAGAACAGTTTATCCGGTTTTTCTGCCATCTCCCTTACCACTTGCTGGAATCTAAGTGGCACGGGAGGTCACTACCTACCTGCTTCTGGATTTTTCTGTTCTCCATCCCATTCTACCAGTTCAGGAGCCCACTTGCCTTGAGGGTATCCAGACCTTTTGTTAAAGACTGAGGAAAATAAGGTGTTAAGTACCTCAACCTTTTTCTTATCTTCCTTTCCTTGTCATTCCAGTAGCTGAAATGTATTCTCCTCTGCTGAGAAATGCTTGCAAAGCCACTATTTACTAGCACTGACAGTTTATGCATGCTGCATAGAAGTAATTTAGTCCTCCAATCCATGATACTAAGCCATTCAACGTGATTTCTTTCCCTGAGTTACCCAAATTTGGAAGAATACACAACACCAAACTTAAGGGGTTTTATTCTTGAGTAACATGTATGTTTGTCTCGAGTGGTTATTCAGCGTATGTTAAAAGATGTTATCAGGTACTTTCCCCATGGATTCCAAATACTCCACATGTCAGACTCCTCACCATCCTCCCCTGGGACCGTTCTTTCTAAGAAAATGTCAGAAAATGTAGTTAAAATTACTGAGACACTTTAAAAGGAATAATAGCAGACTAATTTACATTTGCGAGTGTAAGTTCTATAAAAAAACGTATCTTGCTCCCTAACTACAGAGAACACATTGAAATAATAGTATTCTATGTCCTTTTGTGCTGCGGGGAAACAGAGATTGCCCCATGAAGAGCAGAGTAAATGAATCCTGGTTTCCTATGTTTGTTTTGTTTAAGATTATCTTCTCTGCTACCTAATAATGCTCAAATTCTGACTGATAACATTTTTTTCTTCACATTCACTCCTAAACTTTCTTGTTATGGATATTTTTTTAGGTCCAATAAAAATCATGTCTACGAAATACATGAGACCACTTCTTTGTAAAACTTAGCTTAAATCCAAATATTGGTTCAAAGCTACTGTAGAAACAGACATACAGATGCAGATACATAATTGCAAATGCCTTATTTCCTTAGGGAAACCAGCTAACATTGCAAATATGAGTCAGAGATTTTTTCTCTTCCCCTGATCAGATTTTCTCACATCTTTTCACTTTGTATGCTATTTCTGCCCCCAGAAACAAAACACAGATTTAGATGAATTGAGCATCAACTAGTGCAAAGTTTAAATAAAGAGATATAATATTATTTGGAATCCTTCCCTGAAATGAGTTTGTATGATGAATCCAATGAGGTATGTGTGTCTGGATTGCCTAGAATAATTTGATTCCTCTGCTCACAGTTTAAAATTTTCTAAATTTGTTGACTTTAATTTTCAGTTATGTTTTGTTCAATTCATTGCTGCAAACTGTTCACTGAACAAGACTAAGGTTTTCAGAAATCCTACTGTCAATAGGAAGCACCAGCTTATGTTGAGAAAATCAGAATTTAACATATGCCCAGGGTTCTTCAAAGGCAACACACAGAAATTAAGATTTGAAATACCATAACAGCCAAATACATCTCATTACTTTAGGATAGATAGCAGTGCAGCCAAAAAAAGGTTATATATGATTACATACTGTAAGAAAATCCTTCTGCAGAAGAGCTTTCCTTTCCTTTTAAAAGAAAGAATGTGTATTTACCAGGTTAACTCCAAAACTCACAAAAATGTTGTGAAAGTAAAAGAATTAAATGTCTTATTTTGCTCATTTCTGCAGAAATTGTATTTCTGTATTTAAGTTACTGGTCTGAAGTATCTGGTTCCTTCATGTGAAGGGAAGAGGGAAGAAAAGAGTGCAGGGTAAGAAGGAAGGGATGAGAGGAAATGAGGGAGGGAGGGAGAAGGCATTAAGGCAGGAAAGAAGGACAGTGGAGGGTGTTTAGTGCCACTGAATTCAATAGATGATTACACAGCATGGGGTTCATTCAGGACCCAAAGAGTGATCTACAGCCTGTGTTCTGCAGGAGTTCTGAATGGAAATTAAAGTGACCTTTCCTAGCCTCAGATTCTATGAATCCAGGTCTGAAGCCAGTGTCCCAATGGAAACTAAGTGATGATATGGAGTTTTTGGGGTAAGCTAACCTATGGTTGATGGATGGTTTTACTTCTTCTTTTCTATAGAACCCCAACCACATTACTCATACAAAACAACTTCCTTACTTGTGACATTAAAAACTTTCACAGACACAGGACCAATGGGTATACATAAAAACAAATACCTCCAGGCTGAAAATGAGAAAAGGGTTTGAAACTATGGGGGATACAGTTTCTGCAGCAACTTTCCAACCAAAATAATGCCTTAATATCTTCATACTTGGTGAGCAAGAGGTACATGAGCTGTTTGGAAAAGGAAATCCCCACTTCAGTAATTGTGTCCCCTATCACCCCCTCTCTTCTCAGTTATTTGTCTTCATGTCCCTTTATTTACATATCAAGCATTCACTGGACTGTGTATATCAATCTCAATCTCTTCAATGAATCCACTTGTGTACTTTCACATTGGGGTAGACAGAGAGAATATTGGTACAGAGGGGGTTAATCCTGAAAGACTACAAGGGGAAAAAAAGACTGTGTAGAGTGGGAAATTAGTCAGCAGAGACCTGACAAAGTGCTTCCTACACATGCTGTTCTGTCAGGCTGCACAGCTTCTTCTGCTTCAGAGGTAATTACATAGATTTTCTGTCTTGTACTTGCAAAAACACAGCACAGCACTCCACCGCTGCTTGTAGCTCAGTGCTTCAGGGCTCCAGCTGCATGGGGCTGGAAAATGTTTACACAATTTCTTTTAAGATTTTTAAACCACAATAAGGGATGTGGCTAACTCTTGATCTGAAGAGAGAATGGAAGAGTTCCCACTGAAGCTGGACTTGGGTGGAGGGAAGGACTTCCTTGTTAGGAGATAGTATGTCTGCCTCATAGAAATGGCTTAAATAGCTTAAATCTGCCACAGCGTAAATCTTTTTAATCTTTTTTTTTTTTTTTTTTTTTTTTTTTTTTTTCTGAATTCTCACTGATTCAGATGCAGGATCTTGAATTTAAAAATACTGCTAATTTTATTAAGCATTTTTCTGGGCTCCATCAGTATTTGTGTCCATTCTTTTTGATTTGGCAAATTCATATATATATATATATTCAATATATAAACAACATATTTATCAGTAAAAATAATACATGTAAATACATATCTATTCATGCCTTATTATTTTAATGTGCTTAAATAATTACTTCATTAATGCAATACTGAAGTGGGCATTTCAAATCACATATAAATTGAAATTTAGCTATTCACACCAGCATTTACAGCATGTATTTATATTCAGGTTTGTGAAAAATGGAACATCCAAATTGTTCCAGGAAGACATATCTACATTTAAGTATAAACTTAATGTCTTTTTCTATCATAAACCTGCTTATAGTTTTGGATCTCCACCAGAAAGCATGATGTATTTTTCTGTACGTGTATAACACATGAGACAATAGTGGGAACTGTATCTTCAGGTGGAAGAAAATTCTCTTCTCTTCCCTGTGACATGTAGTTGACCAATCTCTTCATAAAAGCTTCCAGGCAGTCTCTTCCAATGTTTCCTTATCTTCATGGTTTGACACTCATTCCTGTTACTTTTGCTACCTCTTCTTTCAGTTAAAAAATGCAATTGCTCTCACCTAAAAAGCACCTATAAACCTATAAAATTCCTCACTGTCACTCTCTCCAGAATTACTGAACTAGTCCTCAATCTTCTTTCACTGTTCTCTTTCTTTGACTAAACAATTGTTGGATTTTTAAGTCACAACACTTGTCAGATTTTCCAGACTTGTTACTGTTCTTGAGAGCCTCAAGTGACTCTCTTAAAACCAGTTTCCGGTGCCAAAACACTGAAATGGAACAGTAAATTGGTGCGTACTTTTTAGAAAAATTAAAGGTGTTAATGGTTAATTTGTGGCAAAGGAGACCTGGTTCATTTCTTATGTATTTCTTCAATAAAGGCTGGATAAGCTGTTGGCTGAGTCACACCCTCACTGAGGCACAGCAGTAGATTATTGCATATTACATCTACATTGGTACATATATTTGATTTTAAACCCTAGAGGAAGTGATATGTAACTAAATGGATTTAAAAAGCCTGAAAGAGTGAAACTGTCATATTTGATTCAAGTAAGACCTTGGCTTTATAATTCAGCACTTGGTATGTTATTTTGTTTTGTTTTTAATTTTCTCATCACTATCATGACATATGTACCTTTCTCATACTCATCCAATCTGCCCTCTCCAAGATGAAGAGTACTTTTCCGTGGTGGCAGGTATTTGGCTCCTGAACAATTTATCTTCTCATTGTGGCCTTGCTAAAGTCTAGGAGGGAAGGAAAAAAGAAATAGGAAAAGAAAAAAAGGTAAAAAGGACAAAGAGAAACACTACAAAGCAAGAAAGGTGAGGAGAGACCTCAGTCCTCTAAAAATGTTAGCTGATTTGAACAGGAACAGTACAAAGCACAAGGGAGGATCAAAGCAAGGTTTAATCATTGCATTTTAGGACAGTTTTTTTCCAGCTTTGGTATTTTCAGGAGCTATTTCTCACCTTTTCCTTCAGGTACACAGATTTTTCTGTGTGGGCAGAAGGTGAGAAGCTGACAGAATAACTTCTCCACTGGTAAAGAGGAATGATTTTCTTTAAAGTAACCACTAATCATTTATATTGTAATCTAAATGTAGCTATATATACTAGATACTTACAATGAGCAAATGTGCTCATGTTATTGATTAGAAATAAAGGCAACACTACTAGATTAAAGGAATCTGGCTTCTGACTGTTTAATAATTCCCTCTACATTGGAAATTGGGATTTCTTTTCTCTATTTTTTTTTTTTTTTTAGTTGTCTGGTTTGGGGAGATTTACTTTGTTTGTTTGGATTTTTTCCTTTTTTTTTTTTTTTTTTTAGGTTTTATTGGTTTGTTTTGCTGGAATGCATTTATTAGAGAGAGTAGAGGTTTAGATATGTAACAGGAAAGTTTACAGGTAGAGAAAAAAAGAGAAAAACAAAGTCAAACATATTTCCACTATGGATGGAGACACTAAATGCATATGTATTCAGTTCCTTTAACATTTGTGTTTAAAATAAATAAAACTGTTTAAGTGGGTAGGATACTTTATCTCAATCACTTTAAAAAAGAAACAAAAAATAATAATTAAAAAACCCAAAACAGACTAATGAAAATGGACAAAATAAACTGTCTTTATTAAAAAAAAATTGTCATTTTCAGGTTACAGCATTCTGAGAGTTCAGTTGCCTTTTATTCCCTCCAAAAACAATTTAAAACTCCATGACCATAGTTTTTTAGGAGACTGTAGAAAATGTAAATTACCAACACAGAGTCATAGGGGAAGAAACTTCAAGCAAAAGGTATTACTTCTCCTCTCTTCATAAGTTTAGGCCCAGGCTGGATTGTGCTGTCAAGTTTTGTGTTTGAGGATATTGGACATGTCCTGTTACTCCTTGTCAACAAGGTTATTTTTTATTGTTGGATTGCAAACATCCTCACTCTGTTCTGCAGCCCTTTTGTATCTACATAATCCTTTGGTTTCATCGTTTTGCTTTCATCAGGAAGGCATTCAAAACACTACATGAACAATACACATTTATTTGTAGAAATCATGTTGTCATACAATGTCAGTTTAGAAGTGATCATCCCAGACTCCACTGGCAAAGTAAAAAAGCATTTTTTCTTGAATTGTGCTTAATGATTTCTATCATGAATTTTGGACCGCAAGTAGAATTCTGAGGCTGTGAAAATGTTCTCTGCAATATCACAGAGCACACACAGGGCTCTCTTTTCACACAAGCTTTCACAGTTTTTCTTCATGAAAGCCAGTATAGCAGATATTAGAAATCAGAATTTATTCAAATGCTTTGTTCATAAGATCCTTTTCTTCTGGACTTTTTCATTAGATTCTTTTTGAGGTGTTGGAACATAGAAATCAGTTTAAGCATGATCTCAGTGCAGCTTCTGTACCTGGAAGACAATTACCATTACTCAAATCATCAACACAATTGTCATTAATTGGCTCCCTTGCTATGATTCAGAAGTGTAAGGGTCATAATGATCATGAGTTTCTTAAGAGACAAATAATCTGAGGGGAAAAAACTCCTTTCCAAGAAGTTCAAGAACATCTTTTTTTTTCTTTTTTTTTTTTTTAACAATGAATTTATGCAAAATACGTTTAGCTGTTGTCTGGGGGCTTCTTTAGTTGCTTGGTTTTGAGAAAGAGTAAGGAAAATGGGTTTGATCAGGGAAAGGGATAATATTTACCTTATAAGATGTACTATTTGATCACTCGCTTCCCCAGGTGTTTGCAAAATCTAATTTTGACTCAACACTGTAAGGTGCTGAGGTATTCCTGGGATGCTGTGAGCATCACCATTATTACTATTTCTTTGCCGTACACAAAGTTTCATGTGCTTTACCAAAATTAAGACTTGCATTACCATTTGGACCGTGCAAGGCAAATAGATAATCAGAAGACAACTAGATATATAGCAAAGTGATAAATATTGTCAAAGCTGATATATCAGATCATTACAGAAATGGGAACACAATGTCTTTTCCTCAAGTTCCCAGCTCATTGCTCAAGCCACTGAATCAAGTTAGCCACATTTTTTTTTTCTAGCTATGTGTTACAGAAGAAAAATAATTGCTTCAAAATGTGTGAGAGAAAAAGAAATAAACTAGCAGAAAAATATTTGCTTTTCATACTACTGCTAAAGGAATCCCTCACAAGAAGTAGGATTTTTTTAGTTTATTTATTTGTTGACTGGTTGGTGATATCCATTTGAAATGGATGAATTTATTGGGATAGCTTGAACAACATCTAAGACAAAAGGTAATGTGACCCAAAACAGTTATAAAGAGATTCATAAAAAAAAATAAAGGGGTCTTTTTTTGTTTGGAAGAGTTTTATTTTTTCTGCTAAAATTGCATGCCCTATTACTTCCACTTGTGAATGGAAAAAGAAGGAAAAAGGTAACTTATCTAAAGAAACATTGATTTTGGTATATTTTCAATTTAAATAAATAGTCTACCTTCAACAGTGGAATTCATAAAAGAAATAAAAATGACAGGTTTTTTCCCTTCTCTACTTTCCTTCTTTTATTTATATATACACAATCAGACAAACTATAACGCTATCTAAACAGCTATACACATTAAGAAACAAACATAGATCAATAGCTATAATTTGACACACATACACTTTTCACCATGAAAACATCAATAGTACAAAAGCCTCATGGATGTAGCTGGGAAAAAAGTTGTTTGTTAGATGGTGTTGGCAGAGGATTCAATTACCACATGTCAGAAGAAAAAAATTCTCTGAAACTGAGTGCATACTGGAGATGTGCAAGTACTATAAGCTAAACTATTAGGATTAATAATGAGAAAATTATCTTTGCCTTCCACTCATGCAATTGCTTAATGAAAAAAATACTTTTGCTTGGATCTATGATGTTCAAATATATACTGTGTTTCCTACCTGCCAAATAACTGCTATTGAAAGACAAAAGAATAGGAAATGACCTGCACCTTGAAAGACAAAACCTTGAGCTACCATTGCTATTTCAAAAAGAAGTATAGGTGACTATTTATCTTATGCTGATCCCTAACACTGTGATGAACTCATGAGAGATAGTAATAGCAAACAATTATTTGGACAGAAAAAAAAAGAGACACAAAGTTTAATCAAAGAAACTAACAGAAAATAGATCTGAATTTCAGGGATATATGAATATGTCCAAAATGTGTACAGTGAACTCTCCTGTTCAATTCAATTACATAGTATTACTGTGAGAAGTACACGTAAATATATACTTGAAAGTTCCAGGACAGCTTTCAGTCTTTCAACCTATCCATTATTCATTAACATATTTCAATGTGCTAGCTGACTTATAAGACAAAATGAAGCTGGAGATTGTATTTAAGACCACAAGAAATCCATTAATGTCTTCTTAATTAATTCCATTCTTTTGGCGATTGTGCTTCAGAAAGCTTTCCACGTTTGTTTTTTTTACAAGCCACTTTTCTTCTTCTTCACATGAACTTAACATCTACTTTCTTCTTCTTAAGGTGATGAGAATTGTAACTTTAATTTCTGTTAAAGTGGTAAACACTTCAAAAATTCATCCTATTTCATCTCTCAACCTATCTCTCTCAAAAAAGAACATATCAAAAAGTTTGACGTGCCTCTTTGCACTGAAGAGGTTGGATGAGGAAAGTCCTTCAAACTGAACTGATATTGTCAACAAAAGAAAAAACAAAAAAGAGGAAAAGTGTTTTGAAGTATGAAATATGAGTCTCACAGAAAGATATTTCTATATTCTTTCTTCCTGATGGTTATATATGACAAATGGGCACTTCAACACATAAATTACCCTCCTAAAAGATAGTTTTTATGTGTTTGTGCACCTAGCGAGATTTCTGAATATGCACATCTATCTGGTATTTGCTACTATGCTGCCAATTCTTCATTTCATGATGATATAAGTGATGAGATTTTGTTGGTGATGTTTACCTATTTTAAGGACTCATAGAGTGATTAGATTTTAAGCATACTCCAAGCTCCTGTGGTTTAGGTACCAGAGATCTTGGCTCCCCTCTGAAGTGGTCAAGCAGAATATTTAGGTTGACAGGAGTCTTATTACTGATGTCATATTCATTCTATCTATCTATCTATCTATCTATCTATCTCTATCTGTATGAGTTTTTCCTCATTGATAAATTTCTCAGAGTTAGGGTTTTGTTCTTTCCTTTTTTTTTTGTGAATTTCTCACATTGGATTCGAGAAAATCAGTGCTCAGTACTTTCCTGTTTCCTTGCTTTTACCCAAGGATGAGGGCTCAAGTGGATAGTTTACTATAAATGATAAAGGAATTATTGGTCAGTCAGGTGCTCCAGTTCTAAGCTATACAAAATTTCCTTTCCACTATGAATAAAACACATAGCCTTCAAAAACAGGGAAGTAGAAAACCAAGAACAGTAATAATTTCAACATTTTTCAAATGAGTCTGTCCTTCTTTAAACTGTGGATTGAACAGAATGAAATTGCCTAGAGATTTAAGCATATGACATGCAATTTCAAAGATTCAAGGCAACAGCTACAGTGCTAAAGGCGTCCACTGAATGTACAGGCCAAATAGTACAGCAGGGCTTGCACATACATTTCTCTATGCATATCTATTCTTCTAAAATCACAGTTTTCATACTTCCTAGGATCTTGTTTGACTTTCCTAAAGTTTTATTTTAGACTCTTCTTGCTCTAAAATTTTTACTTTTTTCCCCCCTTTCTTTTCAAAGTCCACCCTAAGTTCTTGAAATGACAGGAGGACTGCACTATGTGAGTGACTGATAAGAGTATCTGACATGATAAGGCCCAAGGTCTATATTGCTTTGCTGACTCATGAAACTATTAATGGTGTAACACATGCTGGAATAGAGATGGCGATGTCTGTGCAAATGGGGAAAGGGAGCCATGGTATAGGCTCTCATCCGCATGCAGACATGAACTGTATCCATATATATTTCAGGATTTCACTCCAGAGTAAAATTAGAAGCTTAGTCCTAAAGGGCCTGTTAACAAACAAACATGAGTATAATTGTGCAAAGACCAAACAAAGAACTTAAATTTTTTGACCATTTAAATCACCCCAACAGATTTACTTCATTAATACTCCTCAAATGCTTGGTTTTGTTTAGTTTTGTTTTTCTTAATATTTAACAACCTATGTTCCAGTTTCTATAGCTTTACAATAATTTTTCAACTTTTTTTCCTGAACTTTGTAAAATAATGCAGAATTTTCCTGAAAAAAAAATACAATTTTTCTTTTTTCGTTACTCGTTTCTTTGATCAATGACTTAATCTTTTCCTTCCATCTATCAATTTTAATTTCTATTTTTTATAAATGAGGACGAAGAGTGATTTCAGATCTACTGGCTGAAGAGCCAGTTGAATGGTGAGTATAAAATCATCATAGGATGAGAAGATAGATGCTGGGAGTCACCAAGAAGACAGGGAAAGGCAGTGGGCCATGTATGAAGAGTCCAGCAATGGCATCTTGAGATTACTTTCCCAGGTGTTCCTTGGAATAAAGAACTTAACAAAATTGATACTTACTAGCCTCTTTTTTACCACTGACTGTGAAGCTTGGAAGGAATATATCACATGGACGACCAAGAAAAGCATGCTTACATGACTGGAGTCTGGTATTTCTGTCTGTGACATAAAGAGATCCTCTGTGAATGTCCACAGGTTGCCCACATCTACAGCTCACATGAAAATTTTGCCCACATACTGTGCCTGACAACTGATGACTCAGGGAAGCTCAAGGCTGTGGAAAAGATTTGGGAGAGATGCCCTTTCAATTTGAAAATAAAAATATCTGGGAAAAGAAATATCAATTTTTGAAACAAAACATAACAAATAAAAAAAAGGTCCAGAAAATTTAAATTAACATCTAAAATTTCATTCTAACTAGTTTGAATGATGCTTACAGAATCTTGCAAGATCTAGTCCAAAGTAAAGGCATTAATTTGTGTTCGTAGCTAATACATCAGAATCAGTTAGTTAGACTGAACCCTTCCTGCTATAAAATCTCTTGGTATTCAGATGTAACCACTATGAACACCAAAGAAGAAAGAAATGAAACTGTGAAAATGTCCTGTTTAATGTATATTGTTTATCCCATTCAGTAAAAGGATATGGGTTTCTGTGGAGAGCAAGCATGGCAAAAACAATGTATGTGATTATTTAATTGAAGACTATGTCATAACACACATTAGGTTAATAAGATGTCAGGATGCAAAACCAAAATTACAGTTGACAAGTTTATCTGAACTCCGATGGCTTTGATTCCTCAAATACTTTTTCTTAAGAAGTTTCATGTAAAGGTTTGGGGTTATTTTGTGTGTTATTTGAAAAGAGCATAAGGGAGTGGCTCACCTAACTCTGTTAATAGATTTTAATTAATATTAGAGTGCCTTTGAATATTACAGCAACAAATAAAGAATGCTATTAATTCTTCCATCATTCTAGTCAATGCTAGTTTTGCTAATTCTACTTTCAGATGATTTATTTTTCCATGATTTAAATTTATGTCATTTTTCTGCCCTTCCGTCTAACAATAGATAGCGTAAAATTTATTTTTTACTCACTGTTCTTTTTAAGAAGACCAACATTTTTCTTTCTAATTTGTTCCTGTCATCTTTGTACTTATTGTCATGCATAGGTTCATTCATGTGTCTTCATAGTACCAAGCCTTTGTCTCCTACAACTAACTTCAAATGTTAGATGTGATCTTCACACTATTAACTTTTCATTGCTGTTACTGTTTTTTATTATTTTTTCAAAGATAACATTACTTTTTCACAAGTGTCTTTTCCTCTCTCAAAGATTTAACTTTGTTTTCTTCTTTTTTCTTGCCCTATTCTCTTTTACCTCTAGAGAATGTATAGAATAATGTAAATATTAATGGCAAATGGGATTGATTTCTTTTCTTCCTACATTGACCACAGCTTGCTTAAAGCCAAAATAATCTACATATTCATGTCAATTTTGATGTTCCTGGACTCTCCTAGGCACATTGTAAACAGACTTGCATTCCTGATGTTGAATTTAGTATGTTTGTGCTTAATACATTAGAGATTTTTTTTTTTTCCCCCCAAGCTTGGCCTTCTTAAAATAACCTGTAGCACTGGCAAGGTCAAGAGAAAATGTCAGTTATTTGTTCTGTAGGTGCTGGACAGGCAAACTAAAATTCCCTGGAGACTCTTCTAACATGTCAAAGTAGGACTTCAGAAATAGACCTTTTTTTTTTTTTTTTTTTTTTTTTTTTTTTCCCCCTGCTCATAAATCTGCAGGCTCTGTGGTTCATGGCATTCTGACCCTTTCGCCATCTAGCAGTTCCTTGGATGAATAAAGTACACTCAGGATCTGTGGGTTCTTTTTTTTCTCTTCTGCATTGTGTATGTTTCTAATGAGAATCATATTTGCTTTTCAGATCTATGTGTCTGTGAATCTTTAAACAAGAGAAAGCTGAGTGCAACATAACCTGTGTGCTTTCTTTTCTGTGCTTCCCCCCCAGCTTTGTTTGAACCTGATACAATAGTACAGATGTCCTCCATTTCCATTTTAAAAGCAAACAGAAATGATCAAGCACTATAACCAGACGTTTTCTTGTTGGCCATATGCAGGGAGTGTGAGTACTGATCCTAGATTCCAAAGAAGCAGAAAACTTCATATGACAGATTTTCAAACAGATTTGTATCTCCTGATGGCTTTTCTCCCTAGTCATCTCTGCTTTCTCTTTACCTAGTTTCCTTAGTTAAATAGATATTAATGAAATAAATTGGAGAGGCAAAGGTTTGTCCAGGTTCCTGCATGTTTTCCCTCTCATGTCACCTCTCTTTCCATGACCAGTCCTTGTGTTTTCTTCAAAAAACATTACCAAAATATTTCCATTTTTTATTAAACTCTCTTCCACCAAAACAGCAATATGTAATGCTTCTATGGCTCCTACTGTAAAATGACACTCCAATAAGTGATTCTTTCCTCAGTCCCCTCTTTCTGAATTTCTCCTCTTCACTCTTGTCACTAAAGACGATCCCCCCACAGGTTACTCCTCCAGGCACTCTCTCTGTATTTCATGCACAGAATGTCAGGTTGGAAGGAACCTCAAGGATGATCTGGTCCAATCCCTCTAGGCACTACTATAGTTTATATGAGATGTGTCAGTACCCTGTTGAGCTGACACTTAAAACTGTCCAAAGTGGGGGAATCCACCACTTCCACTAGGAGACCATTCTGAACATCTGAATGAACTCACAGTGGAAAATTTTCCTCCTGTGTCCAATTGAATCTCCCCAGCTGCAACTTGTGCTAGTTGCCACTTGTTTTGTCCATGTGACTCCCTGTAAATAGGGAGTCTCCATCTTTGTAGATGCCCTTTAGGTACTGGAATGTCTTAATAAGGTGCTTAAGCCTTCTTTTCTCAAGGCTGAACAAACCCAATTTTCTCAGCCTCTGAGCCTCTCTCGTCGTATGACAGGTTCTCCAGTCTTCTGATCATCCTTGTGGTCCTTCCCTGGGCCCTGTTCAACCTGTCTGCATCCTTTGTGCAGAGCTAAGGCCAAAACTGGACCCAGTTTTTCTGCAGCCCTGAACACTTTTGTCTTTCTTTGCTGCTGCAGTAAACTGTTTGCTTGTGTCCCCAGGTCTCTTTCCACAAGGCTGCTGTCTAGCCAAGTGGATCCCAGTCTGAACTGCACTCCTGGATAATGTGTTCCCAGGTGCAAGACCTTGCACTTTTCTACACTGAACTTGATAAGATTCCTGTTAGCCCACTCCTGTCTGTAGGTCATACTGGAGGGTGGTGTCAACCTGTCTACTCATCTTGGTGTCATCAGCGAACTTCATGGGATGATCTTGATCCCAGCATCCAGGTCAGTGATCTGAGAGGTATCAGGAATATAAGGTTATATTGTGTATCTGACAATATCAGCAAATAGAACTACTTTTAAAAGAGATATCCTTAAATTACCTATAGATTGTAAGGGAAAGAATTTCTGATGAACACTGATTCCTAGACCTTGGTGGCATCTCAGACACAAGGTTTAAAATTATATTTGCAAAGGAGTTAACCACTTTTTGTTTTAATGTGTCTGATTCAAACATAGTTTAATGTTGTTTACAGTGCCGATGCTGTTTGGCTCAATGATGAAGAGGAATATATATTAACTAGAAAAAGAAACATTTAAAAAAACCACAAAAATGTAGTAGCTGAAGCCTTGAATAGTCATTTCCTTCCTATTGGTTTACATAAGAATTATAATTAAATTCTCTATGATGGCCTCCAAAAATTGTATATTCTAGAACATAAAAGTAAAATGAAGGAAACAAGAAGCTCAAAACCAAAACTTATGTCTAAGAGTCTTATTTTTTTCTTTAAGGAAAGAATAGGACAGGTTTGATGTCACAAAGTTGGTATGCCTCTGGAAAACCCTCAGAAACCATGGTTATAAGGTTAGGAGAAGAAAATGAAATGAAATGTCATTATCATGGTCTTTATTTAATACCGGATTGTTTTTTGGATGACAGATTATTCAGACAGATAAATGTTGCTATCAATTATTTATGTGTAATCATAAAGTAAGTACAATTTTCTTTCAGAAACATTTTAAATATTTCTGATGATAAAACAATGCAAATGATCCAGGTACTATTTTTCATCTTTGTATCACTGATTTTGTAAAATCTAGGAATATTTGACCTTTTTAGACATAACTTTAAGTTATTCAGCCCATGAACAGAAAAATATCCTGTGTGACAGGATCCTGTGTGGCACCCATTGTCCATAGCAGGTTTCTCTCCAGTTCTTGCTTCAGTCTATTTTAAGAGTCTGAATTGAAAGAAAGATTTTTGGATAGCAGAGCAGGAAATAATCTGTGAACTACTTGACTCAGTGCACCACCGAAGTCACTATGATGTTGATAAGCTACAAACATGTCAGACAAAAAAAGAAACCAAAAACACCTTAGACAATTAAAAGTACTTTATCAAACATTGTATTTCTGCATTAGATATATAGATAACATTAATATCTTTATCTATGTGGCTTTATTTAGCCATATGTTTTAAAAGCTACAATGATCACAAATTAATTTTAAAAAAATCATAACATCATAGTATCATTTAGATTGTAAAAAGACCCTTGAGATCATAAAGTCCAACCATAAAGCTAACACTGCCAAAACCACCAGCAAAACAAGTTCATAACCACAGCATCTACACATTTTTTTAAACATTTCCAGGGATAATAACTACACCACTTTCCCTGGGCAGCCTGCTCCAATGTTTCATGACCCTTTTGGTGAAGAAATTTTTCCTAATATTCCATCTAAACCTTCCTGTTTCTTATTTGAGAAGAAACACAAACTCTCACCTCACTACAGCCTCATTCAGGGAGTTGTAGTGAGAGACAGTCTACCCTTAGCCTCCCCTTCTTCAGACTAAACAGCTTCAGATCATTCCTTGTAAGACTTGTGCTTTAGATACTTTACCAGCTTCATTGCCCTTCTTTGGAATTCCTCCAGTCCCTCAATATCTTTCCTGGGAAGAATCCAAAACTGAAGCCAGGATCTGAGGTGTATCCTCACTAGTGCCTAGCACAGGAGGACAATTACAGCCCTAGGACTACTTACTGGCCACACTATTGTTGACACAAGCCAGGATGCTGTTGGTCTTCTTGGCCACCTGGGAACACGCTGGCTCATATTCACCTGCTATTGACATATACTTCCAGCTCTTTTTCCACTGGTTACTCTCCAGCCACTTTTTCCCAAACTTCTCTGTTTCCTGGGCTTGTTTTGACCCCAGTGTCACACCCAGCACTTGGCCTTGTTGAGCCTCACATAAGTGGACTTGGCTCACTGATACAGCCTGTCCAGGTCCTACTGTAGAGACTTTCTACTCTCAGTCAGATCAATATTTCTGTCTAACTTGGTGTAATCTGAAAAATTACAGAAAGAGAAATCAATTCCCTCTTCCAGGTCACTGACATTTAGAACAAGTCCTAATTCCAATTTCCATGGAACATCACTTGTGACTGGACACCAACTGGGTTTCACTCCAATCATCACAACTCTTTGGGCCTGTCTGTTCAGCCAATGTTCTACACAGCAAAGAGTGAATGTCTGGAAATTGAAGGGCACAAAAATTTCTAGTTATCAATAACAGAAAACACAAGCATTGTGAATTGTAAACAGAAGACTTTTGAACATGTACGATTAACAAAAAAACATATTTGGACAGAGCATTCTTTTCAAAATAACTTCATTGTCTTTACCATTGTCATAGGAAAACTCAGATTTAGGAAGCTAGGGCTTGCACTTCATGAATATGTCAAAAATATAACAAATATCCTGTAAAACATATTAGGGCACTACATGCGTCACGAGTTCCATATCTGGAAATAATCAAGCACCCATATGATGACTGTACAGTAGCCTATGGAAAGTGAGTTTCTGTTTTTTATGTCAGTGTCAAAATGGTAATTCTCTATAACAGTGATGAAAGTATCATGACTGTCAGTGATTGACACTCTTTACTGATTTAGTAACAAAGGCACAGGCAATGGTAATTGAACTAACTAATATGGCACCAAGAAGTGATCTCAGGAAAAGAGTCATGGTGCAATTGCTGGAAGCAACACACTGCTTGTCTTGTGGATAAATTGGGAGGTTTGGGTACTGGAAATGAAAAAAGAGCAGTTATACAGAAAACTCTGAGATAATAGATTGCTTGGGAGAGAGAGATATATCATGGCAAAAATATCTCTCTCACAGAAGGGAAAAAAGTTTGTAGGTGCTCTGAAGTAGTTTATAAAATTAAATAATGTTTATTTTTTTATAATAATGAATTATAGTACTCTGAAATGGCTCAATCAGATCCATAGCAACACATATATGGAAATTCCTATCGCTAGTGGTTTGGACACACAGCTTTCAGAGCTTAAAGTGATGCTTAGTACCCTCAATGTGTGCTTTCAGGTACTTCATAGAATGGTAGTCTTCAGACTAAATATGTGTGTATATAAACTGGTTATAAAGACTGGTTTTAGTATCAGTGAAGGGCAATAAGTCCTTCCAGTGTCTAATTATTTCACCATGTAACTTGTTAATTTTTCTCCATGTAATATGAAGTGATCTTAATATGTTTGTTAACTATATTTAATAGATATTTGGAGTGAGGTGAAACAGCTCTCCATTAGACAGCTTTCAACCATCAAACCAGTCAGAGTCTAAACTCAGGGTCTTTTATGGAGATTTTCTCGTCATATTGCTTAACCTTATACACCTTTTTCTCTTGCATAGAAAGGTCTGAAATAAGAGCTTCCCCTGGTCCTTGAAAATGTGCTCCAGCTCACACCAAAGTCATAGCAAACATTTCCATTGACTTTAATGAAAAGTGATTTAGATTCCCCGTTCGCTGCAAAAAATAAATTTCTGTTTTCTAAGTCCAATCTTTTTGGCTTGTTTCTCTATGTCTATTTTGAGGGTTATGGATCACTACATTCTCCATTATTAGCTAAGAGAACACAGGGAATTAGCTAAGAGTACAGGGAATTTCTTGCTTGGAGGTCATAGCTCTTTTGAGGACAAAGAGTTAGGAGAAGAAACTATGCCTGGTTAATGCTGGTGAAGAGAGTCTTCTGCAGACATCATACTACATCTATGGATTCTGCCAGAACTATTGTATGATAATGTGTTCAAGACCCACAGGCAGCTGTTTCCAGATCTTGTAGAAGTTTACTATAAGGACTACTTGCTGCAAATAAAGAGACTAGAGAAACTGTCAATTGCATTCTAGTATGTGGAAGCAAATTTATCTTCTGTATCAATCCTACAGCTGTCTACAATTCATGACCATTTACATGTTCTTGGAATTTTTTCAGTCCCTATGAACTGTAAAGAATGGATGATTCAAGGGAGGCTAGACTTCATAAAATTCTGAGCACCCCAAAACTCAATCTACATTGTTTTTTTAATTATTTTTTTTTTATTTACAGAAAAGACAAAACAGTTACAGAGCGTTCATACCCTGAGACATTGCTGCATCAGGGATTTTACTTGTACACTAAGTTGTAGTGTCTCATTTAAGATACAAATCTTTGTGGATATTAGACAAAGGGTAGTGGATCTGACATCCTGCTTGCTGTAGTTCAGGGTATCACATACTAAGATGAAATTTTCCGCTGAGACTGAAGTTCATTGTCAAATAATAAGCAGTGGGATCAAGAATATATCTGCCAGAAACTGGCCTTGTTTTGATGAGTATTGGAGGAAGGATGATTTATGCTTGCTGGGATCTGTCCCAGGCTCTTCACTTTATGCCACAGGAAAGAGGGGATCAGGTCAAGTCCTGTGAACTGGCTAAGAGGAGTTGTTTCAAAGTGCCAAAATCACCCACACAGCAGACATAGGCATTCTGTAAGTAACTGGTGGAGTCATCTTTTTTCATTGACTCAGTCAGTTCTGTTGTACTATAGATTCCCTAGGAAATACCAATACTTCCACAAATTTGTTTCACACTTCTGATATAATGGAACATGTTGTTTGGCATATAGATTTAGAAAATAAGTAAGAAAAAATCTGAACTCACAAGTTAAATAGGGTTGGTTGAGCACTGGAGCAGAAGAGGAAAGCACATTTATAAGAGTTTTTTTGCTGTGAACATTTAGATTTAGAAGAGAGGACACAGCAGCACTCACTTTAATTTGAAGAAAAAGTGAGATCGTTTGATGAGTATAGCCTAATCCTCAGTGAATGTTCATCAGCTTCATAAAAGCTAGTCCCAAAGCCTCATGGCCATCCTTCAAGTAGCAATTCTTTCAGTAAGTTTCCACTGAGGATATTACTCTGGTGCTTAGGAGAGTGGAAATGAAAGAAAAAAGTAGCCAGTAGTCTTAATAAGAAGAAGTCAGTTTGTTACTTAAGTTTGACCCAGACAGACCCCTGGAAGTCAGTGACAGAGGCACAACCTGAACAACTCAGCTCCCCCTTTTTATCAGGAATGAAGAAATAATTCCCGTAATTAATATGTCTGAGCAAATTCACTGTATCTTTTTCTGTGGAAAAATAAAAATAAAAAGAATTATTTTAGAAGGAAAAAACCAACTTTGGATGTTAAAATGGGTTACATCACCAAGGTGTTCATTAAATCAGTGAATGGTTCTATGTTGTGTATGAGCTATGGGTTTGCCTTTCCAGGCAATAGATCTCATGTGTTTCTATAATGAACCTTTCCTGAGATGGTTGTCACAATTGAGTTTGACTAGTAAATTCCCATTAAATTGCTTTTTATTCTTGGATGGCTTGGTTATTTCTTGCCTTAAAGTCTGTGAATATTCAACAGGACAACAGATTCCCACAGATTATCTCTACATCGAAGGACTAAAAAGGTCACTGGGCTGCTTTAATCTTTACCTCTACATTTTTCCTTTTCATGCAATACTCATCACTATTTGAGTCAAATGAAAACCCATATATCATTATTTTCTGTTCATATATTTTGTGCTTATTAGGCTCACTTCTAGCATTATTGCTACTAGCATCTTATTATCATTATTATCATAGCATTATGGGACTATATATAGGTAATACAGAAAATCCAAACAATTTTTTGTCTCAATTGTTCATAGGTTTCAAATGTATGATAAACAGAAACAAACAAACAAAATCAAAACCAAACCCAAGTCATTACCTATATTAAGTGACTCACCTATATTCAAAAGAGATATCCAGGAAGGAGAAGGAATCTTTATCCAGATGAGAAGTTAGTTTCAATTATTTTCCAGAAGCACAAAAGTAGAAATGAAGTCTTGGTCTTATTAAGAGTACTGGTTACTTTTTTCTTTTAATTTCCCTTTTTTTTTTTTCTTTTTTTTTTTTTCTTTTATACTTTGCTACTAGTCTTTAGTTAAATCCCTCAAAGATGTTCAGTGTAGATTCACATTCCACCCATGAGGATCAGAAAGTTGTCTGAGTAAATCTGATGTGTTCCTTCTGTGAACTACAAATTCCAGGCTTCTACAATAGTTAACTTTGAAAGGGACAGAAGCTATGTTTTCACAGTTTAGCTTTCTTCAATTAAACCAGAAAAGAGAAATATACTAGGGAAAAAAAAAAAAAAAAGAAAACTTTTAAAAAAATTCAACTCATCTTTAGCTGCCAGGATGGAGTCAACTTAAAACCTTCAAACCATCTGTACTGGTATGGCTACAGACAGAAAGAGCTTTCTAGGCTGGAATCTCTCCAGGGACCTTGAGGTGATGCAGTCTTTTTCTTTTCTGTATGCCTCTATTTTTTTTATTTGCCCTACAGTCTCACAAAGTGGGAACACATGCAGTTAAAAGGAATATGCTTGTCTAACATCTAATAAGAGAAGAACCTGTCACTGTCAGTGATGTGAATGGGAATACAAAAGCTGTAGGCATGTATATTCCTTCAGCAGCAAAAGCACAACAAGGCAAAAGGTTAGCCTAAGATCTGCTCTCAGTTGCTTTGGAAGCTCTGTTTAATTGTTAGTCACGATGCACTGTGGGCAGAGCAATTAGTTGTATCTATATTAGATCTAAGCTGTAATTATTTGTTACATTAATCATGACTGGAGTGAGAATTTAATTAGTCACGAACACTATGTGGGTTTTTTGGGGTGGGGTTGTTTTTTGTGTGTGTGTGTTTTTTGTTTGTTTGTTGGGTTGGTTGGGGTTTCTTTGTGGTTTTGTGTTGGTTTTTTTTTTTGTCTGTTTGTTTGGTTGTTTGTTTTTTTTTTTTTTTGGAAGATGGAGGAAATGTCCAGTTGTCTCATTAAATGCATCTTATTAAAGTAAGTCCTGAAAGTCTGTGAGGCAGAATCATGTTCAGTGTCTTTCCACCCATTGAACATGCAGGATTTCAATCCCCACAGCAGAGCCTAGAACTGACTTGCATTTAGAAGGGCAAGTATCTGAGCCAGGGCTGAATCCAGACACTGTGGGTCTGCAATGTGGAGAAATTAATTCACAGAGTGCTTTCAGTGGCATCTCATTACTTAAGGTCCATTAAAGTGTCTTAAGGGGAGTGAAGCACCTCCCTCAACTGTGCTTGCTCCTCTCCAGGTAAACCTATTCCAAAGGAGAACAATTCATGTCCCTCTGCACCCAGTATGGGTTAGGCAGGTGGTATTTTCTTCCTGTTTCACTGCACTAGCAATATTTATCAGAGGGAACTACTGCCAGAAGACCTTCGCCAGTGCAGGAGCTCCCTGATTGCCATGCATGGCAGTCTTTTGGATCCCTTGCTCTCCCAAGCAGCTGCAGATTCAGGGGGAAGCAATAAATACCAGGGGAACAGCTGAGACTGCTGCTCCCCTCATAGCAGCACAGAGGATAGTAGGGCCTGAGTGGTGATTTTTTGAGCCACTGTTCAATACCTGCTACTGCTATCCCTGTTAGCATAGCATCTCAAGTCCTAATTGCTCACCAGCCCTTTGCAGTGCAGGTTGCTGTCTGAACACAGAGGCAGGCTCACAATTGCCACTGTCCCAAAGAACTAAGGGGGGAAGATAAATGACAATCCCTGGGTCCAGACAGGAAGGAGAAGCTGCAAAAAAAGAGGATGATAATGTCCCTAAACAGGCAATGATATGGCTGTCCCTGCCTCCTAAATATTGCTGGGTGTTTTGCAAATCAGAAGCAGAGGGGAGAATGGTGAAAGTTTGGAAAAAAAAAAAAAAAAAAAGGAAGGTATTTTTTAGGTGTTTTTAGGGAGTTTTTCCTCTAGTGAAAAGCAAAAAATAGGAAAAACTGTAGGCAAAAGACATTTTAGGCACTAGACAGTGTAGGCAAAAGTGTGAAAGAGTTATTTTGAAAAAGGTTATGGGAAAGAGTGAAAACAGGGCTTGTATAATGTGCTGGTTGAAAGAGTAGCTATTTTGACAGCAAAAGAGAGGTGACAGACAATTTCTGTTCCTGGGACAGCTTGTGTGACTTGTCCTGCAGTTCAATTGCCTACTTGTCCGTGCTCATCTCTGTGCTATATGGCCACCAGCATCAATAGGGCTTTCTGATCCTGTCTAAGGCAGACTCCTTTTTGCTGGAATGAGACATACATTACAAACCCCATTGATTTTGATCCACAGAAACAGTCCCACTGCAGGGGTTGAAACTATTTGTGTAAATGCTGTCTCTGACATGACAGAGTTTGCCTGAAGATGCAGGATAATATTCAGACATCTGCTCCTTGCAGAAGGGGCTTCTGCCACAGACCAGATTTCAGCATTTGGGGGTTCCTTCACTATGCTTTCTAAGGTGAGTTCATGTATTATAGTCAGGCTGCAATTTGCTAAGCAGATTTCAATGTCTGATGGCACTGAAAAGAAATAATATAACAGATATGTTCATAAAACAGTTGATTTTTCTTTATGTGTCTAAGGGTCTTTTCTTTCTTCTTATTGCTAATTAGGGGTGAAAATGAAAGCTGGAACAACTCTATACCTCTGGTTTAGACATGAAAACATGTCATGTTATTGAGACCCATCATCACTACTAACACTGAGTGAAGCGAAAGTTTTAACTTTATCAGTATCTTTTCATATCTTTGTGTAGTTTTGGGATTTTATGTTTGTTTTTTCATGGTTTTTCAATGTTTGTTTGTAATATTTGTCTTTGTTGCTATTATTACTTCCCCTTAGCTGTTACCTGTACTGCAAAAATAGAAGTTTAGAGTAGTTTGGATTTATTTTATTCGTATATTCGTATGTATGTGGATGGCCAGTATGCTACTGAGGGATAGCTAAATTGTCAGGATAAGACCTTCTCGCAAAATATACCTCTAAAAATGTTATAAGAAAAGTAACATCCTTATCATGCTAACATCTCCTGCCCTCATGAAAAATACAGAGATGATATGTTTTGAAAATCTACTCCATAATATGCCTACCTAGAACATTTAGGGGAATAAAAGCCACTTCTTACAGTTATAGACTCCTTTGTGAACTGATCTTGGCATTGCTGCATAAATGTGAGAAACAAAAATTGATGGGAAATACGATTCCATTTTTTCTCCCAATGCTATCTGAGGACTGAGTAACCCATCATGCCCCCATGAAGTGACATTTGCAGTGAAGGAGCAGGTATATTTATTTCCTGTGACAACAGTGTCTTGATGCACTCACAACTGGTTGAATATTTTATTTCTATATATTTATTTGATTACAGCTTTTCTCTAGTGGAAAATAAAAGTAAAAAAATTATTGATTATAAGTCATAAGTCCTTTTCCCCATTTCAATCAGTCTTTAAAATTTCTGGTAACTCAAACAAAGCTGTTAGTTAACAAATTTCCTATTTAGATATTTAATTTGGAAAGGTTGTAAATGCCTCATTAGCACACCCTTTTTGTGCATTTATTTAAATATTCTGCAATTATTATTGCAAACAATAATGAGAAAAAGTTTAGACACTGACAGATGAAATACTATCTCAAAGTATGAAGTAACAGTCAAGTCTTTAAGAATTGATACCCAGGACGAATATCACTGAACCTTTGGCACTTCCTATCTTTTTTTTTTTTAATTTTTTTGTTTTTTTTGTTTGTTTGTTTTGTCTTTTTATTCTTTTAGGCCTTCATTTGTTTCACATGTGAGTCCCACGGTTGCTTTTGCTGAGAGTTCAGTGTTCAAATGACACTTTCTGTGCTCAAGATGAAGAAAGTGAATGTTAGTCTACAAAATATCACCATAGCAATTGGTAACCTTACCAGCAGAGGGAGATACAACTCCAGGTGGTGAATCAGTCTAATACATAATTTGTCTACTAGAATATGTGGTTCAAATTATCCTACACCATGTCGAGGCTAGATATGCACAAGAGTAATACACAGGTGGGTCTGTTCCTGTGTATATATGAGGACATTTCAGCACAGGGAATAGAATTTGATATATAACAGAACCCAATTTTCAGAAGAAATATATTAATGCAACATAAAGAACAGAGAAGATAGTTAATTAATTATTATTCAGTACACATTATTATATGCAAAAACTGAATCTAGGTGCTTGAGATTAGTACACAACAACAGTGGCTATCACAGAATCTAGAGAGACTTCCCCATTCCACATGTAAATATGAGTACAAATCTCTGTACTCCTGTAGCTTCTAAGATTTTACTGGCTGGATACTTCCACAGCACTCATATGGCAGTGGATCAGCATGCTTTACCTTCATGTAAAACCAGTGTTAAGGCTTATAACTTGGTGCTTAGTTGTTATTTCCTGTTCCCATAGCATGTGGTCAAAGCATGACATTTCCCTTACAGGTTTTAGGGGTTCTGTCCAAAAGTAATTCAATATCCTTAAAATTCTCTAGCCACAGTTCTGCAAGGAACCATGGAGCTGGTGTTTCCTTTCCTTTGGTCATCCTTGTATTTAATGTATAATTTCTGAATCATAACCTTTGAATTGCTATATCTCCTTATTTAGGGTGTACTGACATAACGTATGTCCCTCAATCCAATTTTATTTGTTTCCATTTAGGATATTTCCAAATGTGTCAGATATTAGGGGTAATATTAGTGCTAGTTTAGACACTTAGAAGAATCATCAGACACTTCTTTAGTAAATGACCTCTTAAAAAAAATTAATTCCACTCCTCCAAGCTAGTTTTCCAAGAACAATCTTCATGAAAACAACTCCTAGTTTAGAGGAAACTAAGATACTGCTTGTCTCACCAAGAGGAAAAATTGCACTTTTGGGCCAAATCACAGAAATGAGCTTCTTTATGTACATTGCACCTGAAAGCTGACATTATTGCAGAAAAGCATATACAGCGCCTTGTCAGCATGGAATAACTGGGCACTGCCAAGTTGTCATTCTGACAGGTCGATGTAATGAGCAAGAGAGCGCTGAGATGGTTGAAAAGTTTGTTGTTTTTTTTTTTTTACTTTTTGCTGGTGTGGATTTTTTTACCCAAATCAGCAGGGTAGTGCTGTTTGGGCTGATAAGACCATATATATGTGTCTAATTATGAGCTCCACGTTATCAAGTTGTTGTCACCCATGCTATCGCACTTAACCACATTTATATTTGGGATTCAGTTTGTGCAATTTCTTTACATTCCTAACCTGGGAACAGCAGAAAATCTGATTCTCTAGAGCATCAGACATTAGCTAGAAAGACTGTACATGTGTGCTAAACCTACATGCACTTGCAGAACCACTAATACTCAGAAGTACTAATTGGATCAAAATTTTTATTTTGCATTTGCACTTTTTCCAAAGTTCTTGCAACACGTATTTACATTAAAAAAGTTTGGAAGGGAAGAATCAGAGGGGAAAAATAAGATTTGGAGTCAATAAATACGGAAAAGTAAGGAAGATTTTTAAATTATAATTCTATTTATTGGTATTTTTATTCAGTTCCTTTAGGAGAAGCAATACAGCAGACTGGATAGGGATGATTCTCAGGCAAATCTGGAATCTATTTCAACATTTGCTTGCCAGGGTTATTTTTGCATATGACCCTTCACTGCTCTGTGCCTGAGTTTCCCAGTACATCAAGTAAGAATAGTGTTTCCAGTCTCCTTTGTAAAGCATTTTAAGATGTACAGATGAGAAGCACTTTATAAGACCTAGGGATTAGTAAGAGCACAACATTAAAAAAAAGATGAAAGGGATCAGAGGTTAGAATTTAAAACACTAATAATAATCACACTGGCACAGAATTAAGATCATCAAAAATAAATCCTTTTGAACTGCAACTTGAATAGATGGGGATGGGGAAGGGACAAGAAGAAGAGAGAAATAAAACCTTCTTTTAGTCAGTTGTCAATATCAGCAGTACAAAAACACACATACATTGTGATGCCATTTGAATTATGTAAGAAAATTTAAAATAGGGCAGGAAATAGAAGCTATTCATGTGCAGAGAAAGATCAGATAAGTAAATTAAACTATATGTTGAATTCTGCTGTAAGCAGATATCCCTTAAGGCTACAAAAATAATGATTTGATTATCAAAGCTGCAGAATGTGTGGCTCATCTCCCTTTGTGTTACAAGAAGCCTTTCCATTAAAATAGTTGTTAAGCAAAATGTCTATGGGAGACTCATTTCGGATACTGATTACTCTCCTCTTAGGAGAAGAACTCATTGTCTTCCTTCCACACATTGGAGTTACATTCCAGCAAGGAACTGCAAGGTCAAGCTATCAACCCTATGTCTTCGATATTCCTGGAACAAGTATATTCTGCCCAGCATATTCCATAAAGCAATTACAATACCATTAGTACAAAAGGCCAGTGCATTAGATTCAGTGTAGAGTTGGAAGATGAAAGTGTTTTAGCATATTCTGCCCCAAATTTAGAAACTGCTTTACTTCACATGTATCCACAGGAATAGAGGTCACCAAACAGGTGACCCATGCCAAGAGGTGGTTAATCAAGATTGTCTTGATTGCTTTGGCTCAGTTGAAGGCACTGTCATTCATCTTTCAGGCCTCTAAATCACCAGTGGTGAGGTGTGTATCATCTCTGTTCTGGTGTTCACTGTTAAAAAGAGACAAGCTCCTCTTCTGTCCTAATGAACAGTCCAGTTCTGATGGGAAAACAACAGTGCCTATTCATACGTTGGCATTGTAGAAAGGATGGAGAATGCATGGCAAAGCCATAACCTCTCCTGGAAATATATATTGTAAGGAACACAGCAGGTCTTTGAGAGACTGATGTTCTTTAGAAATACTTGAGAGCTGCTCTGCATCTGACACCCCTTTAGAGGTGAAATGCAGACTTCTGGATGGGAAGAGAAGCTTCCATGTAGAAAGGCAAAAAGGTATGAGGGATATGCTTACATTCAGTCAGAGGCCTCCTCCTGGAGCACATCCTATGTTACAGTGATATCTGGGCCTGCTACCATTGCTTCAGCAATGTAGGTGGGCTTGGTACAGTTGTTGATAAAGCAACCAAGATGGGAATCTTGCAGGTAGGGTGCTAAGGACAGCCTCTCTCAATATGAGACACTTGGTTTTCTATGGTCTGTGGCTTTGTTTACGTTCGTCATCCTAGTCTCTTCCCCACCTATTCCCATCAGATGTGATGAGGTTAAACTAGATCTCTGTAATTTGCTTCTTTGGAGCTCAAAATATATGTTTTATTAGCAACCCACATCAACATTTTGCATTTAAATACTATGAATTCATATTACAACTCTGAGATTTTTTTTTTTTTTTCCAGTAAAGAACATATTTGGAGCAAAAAAGTCTTATTCATTCAGCACCAATCAAGAAAGGAAGAACTGTTTAAAATGACAAAATGTATCTTCTCAAGTGTGTTAGACTAAAGGAAGCATTTGGTGATGGCTTTGTTGTAACTTGGCAGGACATACAGAGACTGCAGAACATCCGGCAGCTGAACTAGTAAGACTTAAAAATGACATAATTAATGATACACTAAATTTCAAAAGTAGCTCGTCTTGACATCTGAATTATTTCTAGAAGGAATGAGCTTCAGAGGTAAGACACTTGCGTATTCTATATATCTTTATTTGCAGTGTTCTGGAAGGGGAAGAAATTTAGCAGCATAGACCATGTGGCCAGATTTCCACTTCAAGATGCTCTGAAAGATACTGGACAAGCCTCATCCTAAATCTATTAAGTTTCCAGACCCACTTCCAACGCTGTCTCAAATACTGCTGTCAATCCCATCTTCCAAATTCCTGTGGATTCTTGGACATCTGTGGATTTTAAGGGGCAGAAAGGACTTCAAGACTGTCATAATTTTTGTAACCTATATCTTCTTCAATCCTCTTCCTCTTCCTTTTATTCCTACCACTCTTTCTTCACTCCAGCCCAACTGATTCAATTTAAAAAATCACAATATTAATTTTGATCTTTAAAATAATATAATATTATTTTAGTCAGAAATGTACAGAGATAATTTAATCTATTATAGGTTTTGAGCAAGGCAAAGATCACACTATCAATAAAAAGTTACATCAGTAACTCCGCAGTTTATTAAGGGTCTTGAATGCCTTTTCTCCACCACTGTGTTGTCATAGCCTGAAGACAAGAAATCTTGAGAGGCAGTTTGCTTCTTACAGATGGTTTCTCATTTTGGCACCATTTGGCTAAGTGTCATTTGGCTAAGTCCCTCTGACTGTCTGCTCTGTCCCACCTCTTCTGTGCAAGACATGTCAGACAAGTACCAATGTGAGCTGAAGTGGCAGCAGAGTCAAAATCTTTTGACTCTCACTTCTGCAGGCAGCTGAGTTCACAACTTACCCCGAAGTGATTAGAGACATAAAAATCCTCTCTCCTTTCCTCTCTCCCTCCCTCCCTTTCTCCCTCTCTCTCTCCACTCAGTGCATTATTGCAATTGCTAATTTAAGTGGGATGTGAGGTGAGTTCTTTCAAAGAGTGAACCTGACCCTTCACCTCTCCAGCACTACCCGTGGCTGTTGCAAAGCAATTGTGCCCGTCAATGGAGAACAGAGAGCAGTAAAAATAATGAGAAAGGTAATAAGAGTTAAAACAAAGGTAGATGGACCTCAAACGAAAACAGAAAGATTTAGGACACCTGGAGAAAGACAAGTCAGCATTATATAGAGACGAATTAATACTTTGGGATTAAACTGTGTGTGAAGGGTAGGGGCATAGTGCACTAAAAATAGGAACACGGTAATTTAGAAGCTAATCAAGCTCTGTCACAGTCAAAATTAATAAGTAAAAAAAGTTTTAACAAGACATTAGCCCTCCGAAGAACCTAGAAGGCCTGTGGAGGAGGAGATTGTATCAGAAGGTGTTATTAACACTGCTATTATTAGGTAGGCTATGATTAACAGGACTTGGTCAGAAAGAAGCAAGGTGAGGCCTAGAAGTGTAGTGGTGGATCATGCAGAATGTCATTACATAGGTGAAAACTGTAAAAAGAAGCAGGAAATAGAGGAAATAATTTTAGGAAATGATAGAAAGCCAGTGAAGTGTTCCGAACTATTCCACTCAGCAGAAAGATACACTGAGTGAGAGAAGCAAGTGAGGTAGTTGTTTCCTTTTCTGTCCATGTTTTAATTGACATAATACAACAGTTAATATTTACAAAGATGACACTCCATACACAGAGGGCCTTTATAGGTTTATTATAGGTTTCCATTATTGTATCTGTTTTTTTTTTAAATTATTTTTTTATTTATTTTTTCTTCCTGCAATGATTTACAATTGAGATTTCGTAAGAACTGAAAGATAGATATTCAGCAGGAATAAACTAGGAATACTTCAGTGAAACAGTGGAAATGATCTGATTTCCACAGCTCCTATGATTCAACATTTATTGTGAAAGTAGGGTGAAAAAAATATGAAAGAGTCACAAAGGTGAATGTTTGAAGGACAGGTCTGGTTGTTATCACCAAGTGAAGAAATAATTTGCTGAGTGTCAGAAGAGATGTGGGCACACTGGGAAAAAGATCACTGGCTCCAGGCTTTGATTCCAAAGCATCTATTACTGAACAGCCCCAGAGGCAAGGTCTTGGTCTAGATGGACATCTCTTATTTTCTTTTCTGCTAATTAAAAGTAAAGAGATAGTCGCTAAGAAATGCACCCATTTCTAGGGGTTTTTATTGCAGGATTTGCTGTTTCTGCTTATGTTTTGTACTACAAGTATTTTGGATCAGAGGATATCTTTTTCTGAGGTTTCATTCCTGTTCCTTCTTAGCAGCACATATGAACATACTCAGTTATTCCAAATAACCATTTTTCCTCGCCCAAATCCTTCTTGATCTTTTACCAATTCTGCCCACCATTATTCTGACTCTTAAAAAGCAAAATCTTACTGGGTCAGGAGTTAATTTTTTTTGGGGTGCTTTGGTTACATATAAATAGAGCAGTAATTAATCAGGAGACTCTAGAGTCTACTCAGTGTGGATTGTTATTCACAAAGAACTGCATTTCACCTGGAAGAGAGGTGATGCTGCAGCACTCTGGCACTCCTACATTTAATTTCCACCCTTCAGACAGATTCTTCAGTCTGTGCTGCCAATCAGGAGCGATATCCCTGAACTAAGTGCTATTACATGGGGGGTAAACCTGGCCACAGGCTCAGGCTCTGTTTGCCTGCATCCTCCAGGTTTTAACTATGCACTAATCACCAGGGCATCCAGCCACCATTATTCCTGCAGAGAGAATTTGACAGGTGACACTGTGACAGTAACGTTGCTGCTGACCGCCAGCTAAGTCTCTGGCTCCAGAGTGGCACAACCACTGGAAAACTCAGCAGATTGCCTCTTCCCTGCCTGCATGAGCTTGCTGTCTTTCAGCTGAGCAGCAGCGTCCTCTTCTCCTCGCAAATCGCATTATGGTCTCTGTTTTCTGACGGGAAGCAGTAGTGAACCTGTAGAGCCCTGAAACACATAATATGCATGGTTGCTGTTTTACATTTGTAACATCTTGTATGCACTGAAATGTACAGCTGTTTACACTTGTAGCTCTGTCAAGTAAACAAGTGGTGATTTCTTATGATAGAGGGGAAATTGGCACAGGGCTGCTATTCATTCACCTACAGCCTGGCAACTCCTGGTGGTGGAAATCATTCTTTAGGCACCACATTGGCTTCAAGTATACTGTAAAACTGGCTTCTCCAAGGCAGAAGGGAAGCAAGAGGAAATCTGTTGGCTGTGTCTGCTCCTCTAGAAAAGGCAATCACTGAGCATCTGATGGTCTCTGCCTCCCGCCACAGCCACCCACAGAATGCTTCTCAAGCAGCCTGTGCAGCAGCTGTTCCAGGGTGTACTGGCACTTACCATACCAGCCCATTGTCAGGTAGATTTTCTCCAGGACCTGTAGTGCCTGCTACCCAGATACTTTTGAGTCTGGTCTGGAGAGGGTTGGAAATAACTTTGACTCCTACGAAAAGCTCCATTTTAAAGTTTAGGATTGGTAAAGTTTTTTTAGAAATCCTAAAATAGCTGAGTCTAGATGATCTTTTCAGAGTGAGCAAGAGAGAACATCTAGTGCAGACGCTGAGTGGCAAGTTCCTAAGAAACAAAAAGAAACTGTTATTTTATAGGGTGTAAAGGTTACTTTAGTAATTCTTTACAACAGGGAAGCCGGACATACTTGTGAAGATGAAATCCTTAAAATATTAAACAAAACAAAACAAAACACCAGGAGAATATAATATGATTGAGTATAGAACAGAAGAGAATAAAAAATATTGCAAAAAAAACCACAAGATCATCAAGTCCAACCATAAACCTAACACTTCCAAGTTGACCTGTAAGCCATGTTGCTAAGTACTACATCTGTGTGTCTTTCAAATACCTGCAAGGTTACTACACCACTTCCATGGGTAGCCTGTTTAAATGCCTCAGGACCCATTTGGTAAAGAAACTCAATCTGAAGCTCCCCTGACTCATGTTGAGGTCATTTCCTCTTCTTCTATTACTTGTTACTTGGGAAAAGAGACTCTTCTTCTGGAAAAAATCTCTCCTTTCAGAGAGCTGTAGAAAGTGTTAATGTCTCCCCTCATCTTCCTTTTCTTCAGGATAAATAGCCCAGTTCCTTCAAATGCTCCTCATAACATTTATTTTCCAAACCATTCACAAGCTTCATTGCCATTATCAGGACACAGGTCCAGCACCTCAATTTCCTTTCGTTGTGAGGGGACAAAAATTGAACAAAGAATTTAAAGTGCATCCTCAGCTGTGCCCACAACAGGGGGTAATCACTGCCCTGGTCCTGCTGGTCACACTATTGTTGGCACAAGCCAGGATGCTTTTGGACTTCTTGGCCTCCAGGGTATATTGTGGCTCATATTCAGCTTCTGTTGACTAACACCCCCAGCTTCTTTTCCACTCTGCACTCTCCACTGTTCCCTGTAGTTGCCTGTAGCATTCCTTAAGTTGTTGTGGCCCAAGTTCAAGGACCTGGTACTTTGCCCTGTTGAATCCTAGAGACTATTTCTGTTTCAGCAATTCAGTCAGTAAACTGCTGGAGTCTGGGAGACTATCCAACAACATATATGTTTTTCCTGTTCTTAAAGGCTTGCTCTTTCTCTATGTCTTTATATACTTGTCTTACTCCTATTCTTGTACACTGACATCTTCTGATCATAGTGAACAGAACATGATATTCTCCTCTTCACATAGGTTTTTAAATTCCCTTCAAGTCTAAGCTGTTCTAAAAATCAAATGCCTCTGTAAAACACAGTCCCTGTCCAAGACATATTGTTTTTTGGTTTAAGAAAAAGTAAATTATTTTTTCCATCTTTTTTTCTGGTTCATAATTTTACCAGCTGATCAAGCAAGGAGAATTGTATTTGTTCTTCATGACAGCCTCTTTTTCAGCTAAAAATAAAACCAGGTAAATAATTTATAAAATAAAATATTCTTCATGCACAATTATGTTGTTCTACCATCACGAAGTGGAGACCAGCAACACAGCACGTAGTAGAGATGTAAAATAAAAGCAAATGGAAAAGACAGTGACTGCCAAGCTGTAAGAGTAAAGGAGAGGACACCTGCAAACTCACTCTACTCATCTGAGGGTGAAGGAAGACATTTCCAGAAGTGTTGTGGAAAGCTGGGCTTCTTCATCCCTTGTTTTATCTGTGAGGAGTGACATGCTGTATAAATCACACCTGTTGTTGCTTGTGATGGGAGATCTCACAATGAATCCAACACAAGGGCAATAGGTTGGCAGTTCAGAGGAAAATGAAGGAAGCCTTACACTGAAAACTGCAGACTGGAAAACATAGTCGTGTTCTTTTCTGAGGGCACATGAGTTTGGTAATGATATAAGACTTTTTTTTCTGAAACTTACTGAATAATTTCACTGTAGATTTATTTTCAACATTTATTACATACAGGACCATACAATGAAGAAATCAGCAATATTTGTTTTCCAATTTAATATTTGGGCTTCCTGGTCCAAGGGAAGAATTGGAGTATGATTACATTTTATTTGTCCATAATTAAAGAGGTTTGTTTATATTACAACTTTTTTTTTTTTTTTCCTTTGGTGGAAGGGAGAGGGGGAGAGTGGGGACAGGAAGGGAAAGAGGACTGAGTATAGCTTTAAACTGCAGAGGAAAATCAGAAATGATCACAACTGTTTTTTCGGCTTTGTTTTTGTGCCCATAATGAATACAAGGACTATTACTCTAGCATGGAGAACTATAGAGTCCCAAAATCCTGCTAGGGTGCAATGCTCCTTTCCTGATACCAGAGGAATACACCCATACATCCCATTCATAACATTGACACACATACATACTCTTATAAATGTACATATTTTACAAATAAATTTCATGTAGTTCAGAAGAAAGCACTTGAGATTTGCATTTGTGTGACTCAAGTAGAATAAAACAAATTGGTTTTAAATAAAACCCATACAGAAAAAAAAAAAAATAAAAATCACCATTTACATTTCACCTGATATGCATGTTTTAAAAAGTCCTGAAGTATTGATCACAGTTGTTAGGCATAATCAAAAAGCCTCCAACAGGGTCATAAGCACAAGTCTGTCTGTATGTTTTTTTTGTTCTCAGCATTAAGAACATCTCCCTTGAGGTTTTTTTGGAGCTGTATTAATTGGATGATTAAGGCAAAAGCCAAATCAGTAGGAATTTGAAGAGATGGTGAGTGTCATATTAAAACAAAAAATATAGTGTTGTATCAACACAGCTAAAAAAATCAATAAAGTTCAGCAGAATAATGAAAAGAAAGAAAATAAGAACAAGCTAATTGCTCCATCTTTTTGTGGAGTTATTTCCTGAGTCACCTTCCAATCTTTATTCTTTTCTTTTTATGCCTCTGCAGACTGACCCTTGCTCTCCTTTTTCACACATATGCAAAACTACAGCTACATTAACAACTCCACTGCTTGTTCCCTTGATTCCTTTTCTTTCCTGCTTAAAATTGCCCTTTCTGGCCTTATTACACAAAGTGGCTAATGCACTCAGCTGGGATAGAGGAGATCTAGGTTCCACCCATAATTCCACCCCTAAATAACTGTATCATCTAGAGCAAAATCTCTAATGAGTTCCCCACTTGTCCAAATGGACTGACTGTTCACTTGTCTATTCTAACTATTTAAATTGGCAGCTCATCTGGTAGAACCATTTCCTTTTCAGAGTCAGAGTTCAGATGTAATTCTTAGTTTGGGTCTACTGACACTACAGTAGTTGGGGAAAAATAGTAATAACACAAGTAAATTCAGTCCTACAGGGGGAAGTGGCAACATGTGCAGTTATATTAAGGATCTATTTAAACACTCAGTTGTCTCAGCAGTGTCCAACTCTGAATAAAAAAAATAAAATAAAAAAAAAACAGGCAAAACAAAACCAAACAATAGCAAACAGCACAGTGATATTTCTGCTGCTTAAAGGGCACATCCATTAATAGGCAGGGTGAAGGACAATCTGTTAACTTTTCCACTGATGCTCTGTACACTGAAAAGATGAATATTCTAAAAAAGATGTTGTATCCTGTGGTTCAGATTAATTCACAGACACCAGCCTGGCCTCTGTTTCTTTTTGAAACTTGGGCAATGGCTGCTGCTTTGATGACCTAAAAGTAGACTCTTCAACCCAAAACCAAAAATCTAAATAGACACAAATTCTTGGATAGATCCTGACTCCTCAGAAAATCACTGGCGAAGATAAGGTTGCTTATTTAGCTGCTTAAACATGGACTTTGGCCTCAAGCACCTAAGCACCTGATTTGTAAGGTATTGACATAAACTTCTGCTGTTTCCAGCTACAGCATTGTACACACTCCCCAAAGCCCAGAACTACTAGTTTTTAACGTAAAAAATTAAGCAGGCCTGGGGACAATTTAAAGGGATTCTTATGCCCTTCACCATATCATATTTCAAGATTTGCGGTTCAAAAAAACAAAACAAAACAAAAAAAGCTCAACCAAACAGAATTTTGTTATATTTAGTGTCTTAAATTTACTACATGTATCCCTGGCAAATAAACAAATTCCATTCACCTTGCTCTGAAGGATGAAAACTCCAAGGACAAGCCTATTGATAAAGATTAGAGGGAAAGAAAAAAAAAGAAAGATATATTGCTTTTAATTAAAGTACATATCCACTAGGCAAGTGTGGTCCTTTAGGAAAGAAACTTTAACACAGAAAAAGTGAGAGAACTGTGGACTGTCCCAATAACCTTACCGCGAGTGTGGAGAGATGAAGGAGGAGAAGAATGTTGGAGTTTCTGCATGTGGAAATGAATGTTAATAAGGAATGAGAATGAGACACATAAACCATTAGGAAAATTTCAGGCTGCTGCTGAACTGCACTATGCAATTGTGTTATGCTTTAAAAAAATCTGTGACTGAAGGTTTGCCTTCACATAGTGCTACTTTGGTTTATATGATGCACCTAGATTTGTGGGGTCTGTGGACACTTTTAAAATACCTTTCCTCAGAATTACATTTTTGCTCTGCAAAGAGGTAAAGTTAATTGTGCTTCATGATTGGGCTTTATTAGAGAAGGCAGCATTTACTAATTCAAAGTCCTGCCCCTCTCTAACTCTACCTTTTAAAGGATACCTTCCCCCCTCCTTAAAGGCTTCCTATTCTCCCTCAACCTTCCATCTGATGTAAAATATGTTGTTATTTTGCAGTTCCTCAGCTGGTACTCAAACCTGTGACCTAAATTATATCTAGGTAGCCATTTTATTGTTGTAGAATTATCAACAGGTGAAATATGTGTGTTTGTGTATATCTATAAATATACATATGTAAATAATTTTGTAGCTTGCAGTATACAAATTGAGTATCCTTGTTTCTCCCTATTCTGAAGGAAGGCTGCAGGTTTCCTTTACAATTTTTACTTTGTGTGAGTGAGCAAATAAACTTCTATCCCCCTGAAAAGATGGGACTTTTACTTGACGTTTAGATCAGGGATCTATCTTGAGCTTATGAGATTTGTAAGGCTTTAGTAGTATCTGAGGGAAAAATACCCCATCTCCCTTATTTATGACTGACTTTGAACCTATGGAGAAGCTCATTTGTATACATCTAGATAATCTATTTCTACAGTTAAAGCCACTCTGGAAAAATCTAACCTTGAAAAGCAAAATAATAAAAATAACCCAAAACCAACTGTATAGAAAAATGTGTAAATATTAGTTGAACACAATGAGACATTTGCTAGGGGCTGAGGCACCAGAAAATTGCAAGCATTTAAGAGAAATTCTTCTTACTTTAAATTCACTTGCACACCTCATAATACTATTCCTTACTATGGAAGACAGCTAGGCAAAGGAAAAAAAGCCTTGCAAGTTCAATAGCTACCCACTGATAGCAAACATGAGGAGGAATGCTGCAAACATGGTGCTAAAATATGGGACAATTTCCTCTTTATTAGAGTCCATGAATTCTGTATACAGTGCATATAACAGAATTATACAGTTATTTTCAGTAGTGCTTTACTTGGCTTTTTAAGTTCCTGTAGGATAAAAAAGAAAAAAAATAAAATAAAATCCTCTCATGATACTTTTCACCTCTTATGATATGCAGTACAATATATTCTGTTACTGATGCCTTTGTGATGCCCTCCAATGCACTCTAATGATTTTGAGGAGCGTTTTACTTAAAACATGCACTCCAAGTCATTGTTGTTCATTACTCATTATGGAAAAGAAAGAGGTGTTTGAGTTAGAAAAGAAATTAACCAATTCATGTTGTTTGTCTATGTGAATTGTCCACCTCAGTTTGGACACTAAATCCCCAAGACAACAGAAGTGATGAGAGTCTCAGCATATACCTTGTATCCTGGCTTCCAAGAGAAGGAAACTTAGATCTCGAAATGAGAACCAAGACATGAAAACTCACAATGTTTGTCCCAGACAGACAGTGGAGAACATGCAAGGGCACTGCCACCTGGGAACCATCCAAGTGAGCTTTGAAAAACCAACTTGATTCCATGCTGCACAAATATAAGATTAGTCCTACAGGGTTAGCATCAGGATCCTGAGGGCAACGTTACTGAATGATTCTGACCAGCAGAACCCAAGACACCCAAGATCTCTTTTCAGTTCAGTCCTGGACACCAGTCTCTACTTCAATGACACAACAGGATACTGGTCTCCAGCTCTGCCTCCTGAGTGGACCTTGGACCTGTGCTATGGGTTACTCGTCTCCTGAACAGATTTCTCAGACATGCCCTGCATACATCCCTCAGACATATGCTATGGCTTGGCTCCAGTTCTATCTCTTTCTTCATCCTGATGGAAAACGTTAGTAGACTGTGGATATGATTAATCCCTTACCAGTGCTGCCAGTCCTTATCTCTATTTTCCATGTCAAGGTCCCACAAGACTGCCCAATCTATGAGGTCACTTACAGTGTCTGATCACCCTTAGTTTTCTTCCCAGCCCAGTGGGTCAGTCCAGATCTCCATGCACCTTGAAAGAGAATGAGAGGAGAAGAATAGTGACTGTGTTTCCCATGTGCTTTGTGTAGAAAAAATTCCATTTGTATTATGAACAGGCTATATCTTCTGCATCCAAAACATATTTTTGTTTGGTTTTTCCCTCTAAATAAAATATAAGCAAAGTTCATTCTGCATATAAACCTATAAAATTGTGGCACAGTAAAGTTCTTTATAGTACATTGTTTCTCACCCTAGTTAAATTGTCTGCAAAAGTGAATCACAGAATGTTAGGGATCAGAAGGGACCCTGAGAGATCATTGAGTCCAACCTGCCTGCCAGGTCAGGATCACCTAAAGTAGGAGTAATCTAAGCATTATCTAATCCAGGTTTATCTACTAGATACTTCATGGACAAGACAAAAAAAATCAAAATCAATGCCATTTCCCAAAATGGTGAGAAAAGAAGGAAATGGTCAGTTTACCACAATATTGTCTTGTTTCACAGAGGCCATGGGCAACATCGGAGGCTCTCACAGGCAAAATATTTCCTTTTTTATTGATGAAGCACCACTTACTGAGAATATTAGTGTCAGTCATGTTTTCCTTTGTTCTTTTTCCATAGCAGTTGCTTCAAGTTTAGATGGTCATGGTGAGACAAATGACTAATGTTGATTTAAAATCACTAAATCTGAGGAAGATGTTGTCCATGGATTGTAAAGGAAAGTAAACAATCTTTGCATGTTGAGGGACGAACTGTCCTTTTAATTTCCTTGGCAAGTTAGATATAACAAAATCTCTCATGCTTTCCTCTGATAAGTGGTTGAAAAATAAACAAACAAACAAACAAACAATCAATAAAAAGTACAACCAAATTAAACCAACACATTTAAAAAAAAAACAAAGCCTTCAAGTAAAATGAAAAATCCTTTGCATCCTAGTGTAATGTCAAAGAGAGTGAAAGGGCTGGGTCAATTGCTATTTCTGTTAGTAATACAAATATTTTTGGTAGTACTATTAGCAATCTCATCCTGTATGCTGGGTTGACACAGAGAATGTATTTTAGGACTGGATTTTTATAATTCTAATCAATATTTTTAATAGTAAAAGACCTGAAAAAAACATAATTCTTTACTCCTTTAGTGCCAGTCAGTGGTGATGTCAAAATCTGATTTTATTTTTAGCCTTTTTATTTTTTATGATGAAATTTAAATGAAGGCTTATCAGAAGTGTTTCTTCTTTATCTGAGTTCTTTTGCTTATCATTCCTCCTTTCTCTTTGCCAAGCCTGTGTTTGCAAAACAGAAAACCTGAATCCAAGTCTCTGCATCTGGTGTCAATTGAAATAAAACAAAGACAGGCTCATTTTAGCCACATAATTTAAGAAAGAAGACAGTATGATAACATTTAGAACAAGCCTCGTACACACCAGCCAGCCATTATCCTTCAGAAGCAGGTGGCAGATGGCATGAAATCATCTTCGTCAGACCTCCAAAGCTTTGCTGCCACATTTGGGAGGATGGTTCTTGTAATGACTACTTGCATATTCATACTGCATGATGGGCACTTCTCAGTTTCTGTGCACCTCATTTTGGAAAGGAGTTAATATGGCTACACATGTATTTTATTGCACCATTCACATTTGGCATCATTAAAGGGAAGGAGACAATTTTATTTTTTTTTTCCCCATGCATCCTTCTCTCCTTGCATCAGGATGGAACAGGGAATCAAACAGCATGGCAAAATCTGGAGCACCAAGGCTTGCCTGAAGCTGTGATGATATCGACCTCTGTGGAATGCCTCCTGTGAGATAATATCAGAATTATTCCTTCCTGAGACACGCAGCCATGGCTGGCAAAAATTGATTCTCCTTCAAGTCTAGAGCTCAAGGAATTCTTTCCAGTTTTTCTAACAGGGTTCTCGAAAGAATATTTCAAAACTAGGTGTGCAAAGATACCTGCAGTTTACAAAGTGGCAAGGTGAGGCATACTGCTTTCTTTGGCTGTCTGATCTTTTAGCTGAGTGGTGCCTTATCTGTGGTCAATGGCAATATGGTGCCTTGGAGATCTTCTAATAAATTATATGTGACTGTTGAAAGTCACTGCCACTAACACATCCCCTGGCAAGAAAACCAAATAGTAATTCTGCCTCCAGCACTTCACTTTTCAACCTAAAAAGAGAGAAAAAGAAAAGGCCCTCATGTTCAGAAGAAGCTGTCATGCTTTTCTCAACACATGTGAGTGGAAGGATGCAAGTGCACATGGAAAAGCTGGTCAGACAAGCCTGCAAAAGAAACAAAAATAGAGTAAGTAGCAACTTATCTTAGTTCAGAGTACTAGCTTGCTGAGTCTTCATGTTTCCAAGACATTTCTTATAATGGGTCTTCACCAAATCCCCAGGTAGCAAAGTGCTTGTGCTCAGTTTAAACATGTGCTTAATTTAAGCATGTAAATAGTCCAATTTATGCTGGATCAAGGCCCAATTCTTTCTAATTAAAATGTTATTTTAAAAATCTAACAATACTATTATGGTTTCTTTCATCCTCTTCATCTATGAGTGGTATTTTTTCCTTTTTTGTTTTTTTATTTTAATTTTGCTGCATTAAAACATTGCATACTCATATGGCATTTACCACTTTTGTCTGAAAAGAATACACTGTATTCTAAGGCTATTCTGCTCAGCCAGAAAATATTATTAAATACCATAAACAAATACAGATACACACTGTGACATCTGGATGAAAATAGCACCACAGTCACAATTTACAAAGGAAGCCCAAAACAGAGGAAGAGCTCAGACATGTAAAATAGACATAAATGGCATCTTAATGTGCTTCAGTTGCCTCTAAGGCTTTCAAATATGTTGCATTGCAGTCAGTTCTACTGGAGGTTTATCAGCAGATGGAGTGTTGTGGGAACTCAGGATGCTCTATCAGATACGTTAATGCCCCAACCTGATACATTATGGTATTCTCATTTTGGGGAGGGAAGGATGTTTATAATTAATTCTATATATTTTTCTGTTGTTATTAAACCTATCAGTATTTGCTTGCAGGCATGAAGAGCTGGTAATTTTAATTATTTTTTTTTTAAGAGTGTTTCATATGTGTAGAACATCATAAAAATAATGAGAAGGGGAAGAAAGTTTTTTTAAAAAAAAATTAAAAAAAAAAATTGTGTTGATTGGTTTCAGCAGATCTTTATAGTCCACCCACAGCAATAATAAAAATGAAAGGCAAATAATAAAACAATTTGAGCTATATATATGAGTGTTTCTGTGGATGTTTATGTTCTTATAAATACAGGTTTCATACTGATATGATATATGGATGCAAAGGAACTCACTGTATAAAAGAAGGTAATTAAATAGAAAAGTTAAGTGAAAAAAAATTACTTGAAGAAAGAAGTTTATTAACTTTTTTAAATCAACAAGATGTGCAGCAATTTCTCTACAATCTGTTCTGCAAGGCCTTTGCGCATAGATCTCAAGGCACATTAGACTGCAAGTCCTTCATGTGCAAACATCCCTGGCACTTGAAAAATTAAATAAAAAAATATATTGTATTGTGTTTTATGAAATTGTGATACTACAGATTATTGTGAGAAAGGAATTAGGTTTTTAAATGTGTCATAAGACACTCAGGAATTAATTTTTGAAGTGAAGTTGCTCACCGGGACAAAGATGCTGGTACCGGACTTTTATTCCTGGAAGACAGAATTGCCTTGCCCATTTAGTTTTCTCAGTCCAGCACCAGTACAAGCACCTTCCAATTCTCAGTAGTTTGTCTTTAAGTATGGAGCAAATATGTCTTGTCATTCACTTCTGATTGTGAGAAGTGATGTTTATTTTTCATCTTCACCCATCCATTGTCCATTCTGTTTTTATTGTTGTAAGCTTCAACAACAAATGCCATGACTATGTGTTTGAAAGGTCCTTAAATTGAAGAACATTAATTTCAATTATTGCCTTCTGGGGTTACTATTAAACAAATATATTATGAATAGTAATCCCCTTTCAAAGCAGAGCCTAACAGATCTTTTTGGTTCCATACCAAAGACCGAGGTCTTGATTCAAAAATCTTCAGGAACTGAAATGCCCTCTGAATGTTGCATATCTCTGTCCACTGGCTGTATCAAGAATCTCAGACAACTCCAATCTGACTTCATATAATTCATCAAAGGTTTATAAATAGTTGGGACCAAACAATGCCTAAGATAATTAACATTTTAGATAAAGCTCTGAAACAGTGTGTCCTTTTTAGGCACTTTGCTGGCACTTTGCTCAACAGCCCTAGTTGTACTGGAAGGAACCACTGCTTCACATAATCTCTTGTATGCTGCATTGCTGTAGAGGCACATGGTTTAGAACAAATCAAACAAACAAAACCCAAAACAAAACAAACAAACAAAAAAACTCTACTTAGATAAACTTGAAGTTGCAGGAATTAGTATCACAGGAAGGCTTTTATTGCCCCCATTAGCAGATAAAAATTCACATGCAGACACTTCTTAAGTAATGTGTTGAGTTGTCCATCAGTTAGTGACTCTGATTCAAATTACTTTTTGACATATAATAGATGGAATGGCTCAGGAGAGCATTATTTTCCCAATTGTTCCCTAGGCAGCCATAGAGTAAATGCAAACAGGTGGAATTGTGGAATGTCACTGCTGCTGAATCACATAACTGACCAACTAGGAAGAATAAGCATAATAAATATAAATAATGTTTTGAGATGGGAGACATTGGAAATGGATATTTACATCCTCCTTGTTGTTCAGCTTTTGACATAAAAGCACAGCCTGCCAAAATGAGTTTAATAAAAAATGGTGAGCTACATTCTCAGATGGTGAGCTAGTCTATAACTCCACAGTGATCCCAAAAGATCTAGTCGAGTTAGGAATCAGAGCAGAGGACTGAGAGTGTCCAATAGCATATTCTAAAGTGAAAAATTCATCTCCATAAAGTCGACAGCTGTCCCACTGCATAAGGAGTATTAACACAAGTGAAAATGGACAAACCTGAGTCATGAGATGAGAATCAGATGACATGTTCTATTCAGTTATATTACAGTGTCATTTTTCTATTAGAATAATATTTAATTAGTTATTCAAAACAGGGTTTCATAACTCAAATAGGACTTAAACAACAGAAAGTTATAGTAGGAAGACATTGGTAACTAGTCCACTCCTCTTTTGGTGTCGTGTCCTGTAATCCAAGTCCAATTTTGGGTGACAGAGGTTTTGTCAGGACTCAGTTGCTTAGGATTTGACCTTGAGTCAACCCCTTGTTCTTTGTCTCCATTATTTACAGAGTAGTGGGTGTCTACAGTTTATTAGGAACAGAAGATAAAAAATAATTATGTCACTGATACAAAAGATACTGAATGTTAAATTAAAATTTACTAAACTGTTAAATATCATGCCCTGTTAACCATTTAAAGTGAGGTGGGAGACAGTGGGTCTTGCCACAAATGCAGACCCCAGTCCAGTACTGTTAGGATGATTTTATAAAGCTGATTCACAGAGCAATCCTCACCTGAAGATGTGTTGGCTAGGGAAGTGCAGATACCACCTTTGTCAAAGCCTCATGCACTGTAGAAGGTTATGATGTTCCTGCAAGGGCTTTCACTCTCTTATTGAAGTTTAACAACTTGCAGAGGAGAATGTATATTTATAGAGGTCCTTCAGGGCTCCTAGCTGGTCTGTTTGGCACAAATGACTGAAACACCAAAAAACAGTAGCAATGATATGCTCTATACATGAGCTAACAATGACTGATTAAAGTAATACAAGAGGGAAGACATCATACCTGAAGAGACAAATGATATAAGCAGCTTGACTACCAGTGTGGAGAGAACTGAAATAAGAACAAATGCTGGCAATGGAATATATAAGTCACTGATGGCATTTGTATTTCTGAAAAAGATGCAGAAAAAAACATACCATGAATCATTTAATTACATATACCTGTTCATTTTACTTCTCTATCCTTAGCTTCCTATTCCTGCAACATTCATTAAATATAAGTCTCCATCCTTTTGCTAATGACTGGACAATATCTGGATGGTCAGATAGGAACAGTGTGATCATCAGCTCTGTACTCCTCCTTCCTCAATTGTGCTTAGTAGCAAGGGTAATCAGATGTTCTGGACTTAGTCTCTGAAAACAAGCCAAAGTATAACATATATGACAGATACAGTTGAGTACACTAGGTCTACTTTGGTGATCATAATATATTCAGTTATGAAATATTCCTCTGGGTATATGTGAAAATAGAATCGCAAAAGTTAATGCAACTTTCCTCCCATTTTTTTCTTTTAAGTTTTGAGATTCTAATATATGGAATAATTTGCAGGAAGTGAAATGATATCAACAGCAGTGCAGAAAATCTACCATTACGAAGGGGAAAAAAAAAAAGAAAAGAAAAAAAGGATGGGGTTCTGTATCTAATTGGCAGATATAGAGGACACCAACTAAATTAATCCCAGTAAAAATTATCAAAAATATGATGACAGATACAAGGATACGGCTAAGCAAAGATAATAAGGAGAAGCAGAAGGCATTTGAAAAGTTCAAAGGATATGTTAAGTGGGAGGAATGGGCAGATCATAAGTGTAGATAAAGCAAGTAAGAAATAATTGGAGTGAAAATAAACACTGAATATGAAACAGGCCAAGACATGTCAGCCCCATGGCGTTTTGAGATATTTACACAATAAGCAACTGTAAAAAAAGGGAAGACTTCATAATCTTAATAATAAATTAAATTTTGTGAGATGCATTAGCGCCACAGAATATTCTGCTCCTCAATCCAGTAGTGTATGCAAAACCTTCTGGAGTTGATGGCAGTCTTTCAGTAGCTCTTGGATGATTAGATTGAGTCCTGTTAAAATTATGTATCAGATATGTTGAACATTCATGATCTAAGAACTGATGCTCAAAACCTCAGTAGGCAACTAGGTACCTAAGACCCACTTGGCCCCTGCTCTCTTAAATGTCTTCGAAAATCCTATCAGTTTGTTTCTAAAAGATTTCTTCTCCATCCAAAGATATTTTTTCTAGTACATATTAAATTGTAATATTCTAATAAATGCAATAAAAGAAAAAACAAAAAACCAAATAAAAATAACAAACCAACAACACTAATGACATTCTAAATAAAACTATAATAAGATGAAAAAAACCAAGAGCTGCTACTGTAAAATAAAATCAATATTTTACAGGTAAGGACAATAAAACAGTAAATTAAATATTTGCTATTTTCATGTTTCTATTAATGTGGAGAACAAAAATAAACATTAAGCTTTTATAAATTTTATAAAAGACAAAGAATTATCTGTTTTCAGTGGGATAGTTACAAACAGAAAGGTGCTTTTCAGCAATGAGAGTCAACTGGCAAATTTATTTGGCCAAATCTTTCCCATGACACACTTCTCCACTGGAATGATCAAGCCATGATCAAACTTTGAGGATAGCAGCAGCTCCTCAGTGCAGATCATGGAAAGTGAATGGAGGCATCCATTCAGATCAAGCCAAATTCAGGGAATTCAGTGGTATTAATTATTTCTGGTGTTAAAAACCACTTCTCTGTTCAAGTGCAAACAATACAAATAGTTGCTCCAGTTCTTAAACTGCTTATAAACATGCTTTCATGTTTTCATAATAAATATAATATGAACATTATATTTATATTTTCTCTCTTGAAAGAGAGAGAGAACATGAGCAAAGTAAAGCACCACGATTTGACATAGCCTGGCCCCAAAAAAACATTAATCTACAAAAACCACAAAAATAGATTATTGGGGTTTTTTTAATGTTACAGTATAGTTGTTTGTCCAGTAGGTCCCAAAATATGAATTTGCATTACCATGGGATCATTTTAAAAGATGTGAATGTTCAAGCAAATATTAATTAAAATATTAAATATGACAATGTATCCATATGAGTAAAAATAATCCCAGAGCTATTCTGAGGATGTACTCTTTTTGCAGAGTGATAACTTCAAGAATTAAAGAAATAGTTGAAAGCATGTTTCAGGCTCACCATTCATTACTTTTTTTCTTTTCAGAAGTTATCAGCAAGAAAACGAGCAGAAATTAAAATGGTAGTTTATTGTCTATGAAAAGAACACCATGAAGAACCAGGAACATCAGCGGGTTAGAGTTAATAACAGGACTTGTGAAAAAGTTTCTGCCAAAACTGTAGTTTGCAAAAGTACACAGTTTTACAATGTTCCATGACAGTGTCCAGTTGTGTGTACACACACACATGTGTTTTACTTTTCCATTTCAGAGGGAACTGTTTTCAGGCTAAGAACAGACTGTTTAAAGACAGAAACAGTAGAAATCACAGACAGGAGGGCAACTGCTGAAAGATTTAAGATTTTTTAATTAAATTGGGCAGAACTATCACTTTTACAGCTTAGGTGATTTTAACCAGAAAAACTGGAAAACTGAATATCCATTTACATTAATTTTTGAATGATGCAGTGGTGCTTCATGGAGATTGTAACTGATGTGCAGTCTGATTTCTTTTGCTTTTGACTTAGTTGTGTTTCAGCTGTGAGGGTACAATTCCACCCATTGGCTCCCAGAGGAAAGAGGATGGTGGATCATGCTCAAAGCAACAAAGCAACCCATTTTAAGAAGAATTGCACAGGGAGAGAAATGGCAGACTGTGAAGAAGAGATAATACATCTACTGAGTTGCTGCAGAACAGGTTTTATTATTATTATTGTTATTATTAATTATTAGCAGTATTGGTATTATTATTGTTAAATTATGTACTTAGGAGCATAATACTTTCAGGGGAAGAAACGACCAGCTTTATCTATGCCAGGTGATGGGATGCTATTATTTTTGTTGCTTCATCACAAAGCTATCTTTGCCTCATGTATTTTGTGTTCCCCAGAAGACCGTAATGTATATACAGTTACTGCTAAAATCAAAGCAAAATGTTCAGAATTGGTATGACTCTTCTCAAGGAAGAACTTGTGTCTCAGTGAACTATGTTGCCATGCTGCGATCGGTAAATAGCATTAGCCCCAGTTTAAAGGTGGGGAGAGTGAGGCAAATGTTAGGAGCAGAAAGTGCAGCTGCACAACTAAAGAGTGTGTTGGGTGAAAAATAGGAAAGGGCACACATATTTGTTACTCTTCTGTCACTGCTGCCTCTATTTTCAACACTATACATGACACTTGTAAGAGGAAGCAAAAGTGAAGGAAATACAGGCCCTTAAAATTTTGCAGAGGACATGAAAAAGAGAGAAAGAGAGAAAGAAAGAGAGAAAGAAAGAGAGAAAGAAAGAAAGAGAGAAAAAAGGGAGAAAGAAAGAGAGAAAGAAAGAAAGAAAAAAAGAGAGAAAGAAAGAGAGAGAGAAAGAGGGAAAGAAAGAGAGAGAGAAAGAGAGAAAGAGAGAGAGAAAGAGAGAGGAAGGGAAGGAAGGGAAGGAAGGAAGGAAGGAAGGAAGGAAGGAAGGAAGGAAGGAAGGAAGGAAGGAAGGAAGGAAGGAAGGAAGGAAGGAAGGAAGGAAGGAAGGAAGGAAGGAAGGAAGGAAGGAAGGAAGGAAGGAAGGAAGGAAGGAAGGAAGGAAGGAAGGAAGGAAGGAAGATCAGGAAATGTATAAACACAGGCTTTCTGCCTGTCCGCAGAAGGGAAAAACAAGCATTTGGCATATTGCTGCTGAATAGCATGCTTTCTGTTTCTTCCCAGTGCACACCTCAGCTGCACCCAGCATTTAATAATCATTATATTCTTTGCCCTTTAAAAAATGATTGAATTATTGTTCTTTTTATGGTTCCATAAAAGCTTTTATTAATTTTGGGGAAGCAGTCTCATCTTGCCTGCCTGGCCAGTCTTCAGTGAGTGATAAAATTATTCATTCTGCTCCCAGTTGGTTTTGTTTACTGTGTCCAGATCATGGCATCTTCAGTTTGCATGATAGAAGCCAAGCAAGTGCAAGCATCTGATGGTCTCTGGATGTGAGATGGCTGCAGGGAGGCTGGTGATAGGGTGTAAATCAGTAAGAGTTCATGTCAATTAAAAAACAAACAAACAAAAACTGTAAAAAAAAACACATAAAATATGTGCATTGACTGTATTGATATGAAATTGCTGTCAATATGACATCAGATTGATCTTGAAGACTGTGAGGGAAGGGAATAACACAAACAAGTTTTCTTTGAGAAAAAAATTTCTGAAGCTTTTTTCTTCACTTCTGGTCCTGACATTGGGGAAGGACACATGGACCCCACTGAAATTAAAGAAAAGAACCTCACTGAAGACTGATGCTGAACTTTGCATTTCTGTAGTTACAGATTGTAATAGTGAAATGAGCCTGTTAATTGTGCTGCAATTGACTTAGAACTTTATTCTTTATTCCAAGAAGTTTTCTCTACAAGACTACTTTGAGCTGCAGGATACATTTTAGTGTCCTAAACTTATAAGTCTTCTGAATTTACTGTAAATAGATTGTAAAACTATTCATGTAGCAAAAATTCTGGATTCTTTATGACTATCAGCACCATAACTTCAAAAGAACAGAAATGTAACTGAAATGAAAATTTTCAGCAGAAGTGTCTCTAATTACCTGATTGAGATGAAAGTTTATAAAAGGTTAATAAATTTCTTCACCTAAGTTGTGCTCTTTTTTGGATATGAAAGACTTCCTATTTTCTGTTCCTGGGAAAACAAAAAATATCACAACAACAACAATAAAAAATAAAGACAAAAAAACACTGAAAATTTGTCTGTTCTGCTGGGGAAAAAAAAAAAAAAAAAAATTATTACCACCACACAGAAGTTTTGGACTAGCAGCACTTGAAAATTTCTACAGCAGTCACAGAACCGAAAAGGTGTTTTCATGGGTTTTTTTGTTTGCTTGTCTGGTTGGTTTTTATTTCTTTTTTTCTTTTTTTTTTTTTTTTTTTTTTTTCATACATGATTCTTTATTTTTTTGTTTATTATTACTTATTTTTTAGTTTGAGGTTTATAATTTTTTAAACAGTACTACTAGATGTAATTCTACACTTTATCAGAGCATTTTTAAAAATTTCCTGCTCTAGGAATTTTTATAATTATAGAATCATAGAATTTCAGTCTGGAAGGGATTTCAAAGATCATCTGTTGCAAACATTCTGATATTACTATTTATATGAGATGTGTGAGCACTCTGTCAATGTGAGTCTTAAAATGTCCCAAAGTTCGTGAATCAACTACTTCCCCTGAGACACCATTCCAGTGTATGAATGTCCTCAAAGTGAAAAATTTTCCTCTCATGTGCAATCAGAGTGTCCCCAGGAGTAACTTGTGCCCCTTGCTCCTTGTCTTGTCCATGTGACTCCTTGTAAATAGGGAATCTCCATCTTCTATGTGGCTGCCCTCTAAGTACTGGAATATCATTTTAAGGTATCCCCTAAACCTTCTCTTCTCAAGGCCGAATAGACCCAGTTTTATCAGCCTGGCAGGTGCTCCAGTCCTCCGATTATCCCCGTCACTCTTCTCTGGATCCTTTCCAGCCTGTCTGCATCTTTTTTGCACAGTGGGCACCAAAACTGAATACAATACTCCAGGTGTGGTCTGACAAGCACTGAGTGAAGCAGGATGATGACTTCTTTATCTCTGCTGGAGATGCCCTGGTGCAGCCCAGCATCATGTTGGCTTTCTTTCCTGCTGCAGCACACTGTTTGCCCATGTTAAGCCTGTTGTCTGCCAAGATCCCCAGCTCCCATTCCACAAGGCTGCTCTCTAACTAACAGGATCCCAGTTTGAACTCCCATTTTCTTCCATTTTCTGTTGTGTTTTTCAATGTTCTTTTCTTTGTTACTGTTGAAAACCAGTCTCTTCCCTTATTCCGCTTTCCTCAATGGAAAACCTTTATTTATTTTCAATTTATTTCAGTTGCCTTTTCCTTCTACCAAGATGAGGGAATCTCTATTGACATACTATGTTTTAAGTAGACAAATATTGCAATTATTCCAAAGCTCTCTTTTTATGAGAGACAGTAATTTCAGTTGCAGTGTCCCATCATGCTGGTGCTATGTAAAGAAGACACCCTGAGTGGCACACCATTAATTCTGAGTCACTGTAAGATTTCTTCAATCATTTCTCCACCGAAACTCCAAAGACTTTTAAGAAGGCAAGACTAAAGTGAAATTGGGGTGAATCAGGTAACACAAACACACTTAAATGGGATACCAAAGAAATCAAGATTTGCATCCGGGTCCATGGGGGAGAGCATTGCAGGAACATTCATTGCTTAGACAAACACAAACGATGGAAAGCATCTGAGAAAGGCCCATTGACAAAGAGCAAAGGACATAACCTTCTTCGTATCTATGCATGGCAAATCAATTTAATGTTTTTCATTACTGCTTGAAAACGGAAAGTTACATGCGAACAATAAACTTTAATCTGGTTGACAAGGGTTTAAAAATGCACTGAAAGCAAGTTTTGGCTTCTTGACATACTTTATGACACTTATTAAAAAGACATACTTGTAAGTCAATTAACCTGCCCAATGGTTCATTTTAACTTGTTTTCTATTAGGAAAGGCAGCAAAAGGGCAAAGTTTTTCATTTAGGAAGGTTCTAAGTTGATTTCTTTCCCCCTTTAAACTAAGGACATTGCTGCTGTCATCTTCCCTAAGCAGTCCAATATGAAATATTTGCCATTGGTGTCCACCTACCCTTATTGTCACAGGTAATGGCTGCTTATTCTCTAAAACTTTATAGTCACTGCAGTTTGCTACAGTAATTCATTAATTACATTAATCATGACACCATAGGATGAGGCAGTTAAACAAGACATCAATCTGGGTATTACAGAGAGCATCATGTGCACCTAATATAGATAAGGTTGAAAAAACACTTTAACTGAACTTCTGTTATCACAGAACTTCCCCAAACTGTTATGTGGTTTTAGTCCTGTTTCGACCTTCTTCCCTCTCTTTGAAATTTGTTCTCTTAAAATATAAGCAGGCTGGTAGAAACACGTACATAAACTGTTGTATGTATGTTTTTATTTTATATCTATGTGTGCTCTGCATTAAATTTATAAATTTGTATATTGAGCACATGTATATACTACATATATTTCAAATATTCTTTATCTATATATGACATGAATGGATATGTATAAATGTGTATATATTAAGATTTATAAGGACAAAAGTATATTCAAGGATTCTGGACAGATTTGGAAAAAAAAAAATCATACCTATATAACTTTGGTAGCTTAGCTTTATGCAACATGCTCTAAGGTCCCTTCCAACCCAGCCAATTCTATGATTCTATGATTCTATGTGTATTGTGAAGGGAGGAGAGAACCAAGATTTCTCCTTTGCTAAAGAATAGTGAATAACAGCTTGGCTTATAGAGACAGGCTGCTGAATCCTCAGATAGGCTTTAGCTCCTTAAGCTGCAATGGGTTCTGCAGATTAGTGCAAAGGTAGACAGGATGGGGTATTTTGTCCATACTACTATGATTTCAGCAGAGTAGATAAAAAAAAAAAAAAGGTAAAAAAAGGTAAAAAAAATAAAAATAATAATAATAATAAAAAAAAGTAAATGGTACACATAATTGCACTGCAATGAATTTACCTCGTAATGTTTATTTCAACCTGGATTCAGAGACACACTTAAACTTAAAAATTCTGCTGAACCTGAACAATTTTGAGCTAGATGCCTACTTTTCTGATTATTAAAATCATAAACCCAAGACAGAAACTAGTTGATTTTGTTGCAGTTTGACCCTCTGACCACCTGGAATATTCATTTTCTCTGCATTTTTTCCATCTTGTTCATTACAACTAAGAATACACTTTTGTCAGACATAGTTCACTGACACTTTCAAGTTTAATGATTCTGAATGTATTAGCTTCTTGAAGTTTCCCTGAATCACTTTGCTCTACAAGTTGAAGTTCTTGCAAGAATTGTAAATGTCCTGATTTAGGCAGCGTTAGAAGGACATTTTTTCCTTATGAGGCATTTGATATTTTTATATCCTGTCTTTGCCTATACAGACTTTGGAAGTGAAGAGATGGACTGAAACAACACTAGCATTATAATTTCTGTAATAAGTATAAGAGGACAATGAGGCAGCTTAGGAACACAGATGCACACATATTTAAGCTGTGCACTGAGTTATCTTTGATTCATTAGTGGTTTTGTCTTAGGGTTTTTTTTTCTTTGCTTTAATAGCATGTGAAACCTTACATTAATTTCAATTTGCACAATTGTTCAGAATATTTCTGTTTTCTAACAGCTGTGGTGTGCTGTGTAACCTCACACACTAAAAGTCTTCTTTAGACCTCAGAACACTTCAGAAATATTGTTATTTTCATTATGTATGTCATTTTTGACGTATAAGCCACATCTAGCACTTCTCTTCGGGGTTGGGGTTGAACTGGGTTTGAAGTAACATTGGCTTTCTAGCCACATTATTTGACTGCTAGATACTGCCAAGTCTAGCTGTGTGCCACGCAGTGTTTTATGTACATGAGTGTAATGTAATCCTATGCTTTGTCCACCTGTAACCCTGTATATCATCTGCCACATGTAGATCATCTGCCTCTGGAGCAGAAGGCAGTCCAATTGGGAAGTTAACAAGGAAACAGAGAGAACTTCTTTAATATGTGTTGATGATATCTACCACAGTGCATTTAGGCAGCTAAAGAAGAGTTAATACACCCTTCTAGAGGAAGGTTATATCCTAGAACTAACCTGGGTTCTTCTGTGATATCTATTCCCTGATTATGAGGGTGGCTGTTAGGAACAAGTGGAAGGGGATGGATTGCTGCATTAATATTTTAAAAGTTCTATGGGAATTGTAGTGTTTTCTGAGTCTGACTTTCTTGGAAGAGGTTTTTGCTGAACATGTATTTTAATTGTCTGTAGTTATATGTACATGTCTATATATTTGTGAACACATATACAGAAATTAAGAACTATCAATAAGAACACAGGAAGATCTCTAGATTTTTCACAGCTGAGTTCTTTCAAATACCAAGAAACAAATGAAAAAGAGAGGAAGTAAATAGTCATTCAATAAGTAGTCTGTAGTAGAGAAATGTGAAAGAACCAAAAAAATCTCACCTTTTAAAATGCATACAAAGTAATCCTCAAAAGAGCCTACAGGCTCAAATGCACTAAAGAGAGTTTGGGAGGGAAAAGTGCTTTCAAGAACTCTTTTGCTTTATCTCACTTTCTCCAAAGATAGAAACTGACTGTGAGAGAGTCATGGAATCTGACTTGCTGTGCTGTGTTTAAATCAACAAAGTCAGTTTTTCAAAGCTGTGCTGGAAGTCTCTAGTAATTTTACCTGAATTTTCCTACCTTCCTCTTCCTCCTCTCTTCATATTTGCTTAGTACATGGGCATGAGGGAAACAGTATTTAAAAAAACAATGCTGTGGAATGATGAAGGAACAACTTTATATTAGTGTTCCTCAGTTCCGTATTTTTCATGGCAACAGAAGTCTAATGATGTAAATTAGGCCAACAAGCAGAGAATAATCTGTTCATATATGCAATCAATAATTTACTTACTGTTTCTGACCATTGACTAGTAAGGGATGGAAAATTTTATTGTTGGTCCCAAAGTAAAATGTGTATTAGTTAGAATGAAAGAGAGCCATAGAGATTGGTTACTTTGCCCTGATTTCTTTCTAACAGACCCATTAAAATCTAGAAAAAGTTAATTCTTCTGCTTGCTACAGAAGATCAGAAATTACTTGTGTTTGTGGGAGAGAGGGAACAGTATCTTTTCTGCTAAATTTTCATGATCTCATTTAGAAGCTTGTATTAATTAGCTCCTCAGATACTCAGTTGTCTCTCTGATGTGTGGACTCTGGACTGAGCCTCTTACCTCCTAAGGTAAGAAATATTTTGCTTGGGTCGGATTGTATTTGAGTTTAATCAACATGTGCTACAATTTACTTTGGATAAATCTGGTTTAAATTCCAGAACGGCTCCTGAGGACAACAGATACTGAACCATAATACAAAGGGAGATTCAGAGCTTGTAGACCAAGATGCTGCTCTCAACTATGCAATTGGGGTGATGACAGTAAAGTGTCTTTGAAAACCCCTTTCAGTTTATTCCATCAGATATTTACAGCATTGCTCTAAACGCTTGGAATGACTACAGCATAAACTCCAGGAATGATTCTGCTGTATTCCCATGTGGCATAGGAGCTTATCAGGAACCTATTTTATGTCTATATCCAAATAATCAACAACAGGATGTGATTTTTATCTGGAAATGTAAGAAACCTTTTGTGGAAAAGTTAATAACATAACACACTTAGCTATCATTTCTTTATTTCAGCAAGAGTTTAAAAATAGAAACTGGTCTCAAAGACTAGAGAAACTTATTTATATAGAAGAGCAAAAAGTGTTGTATGATGCTGCAAGTCATCTCCTGCTACATTGTACTAGTAACATTGTACTAGTGAATAAATCCACTATTTTAGATTAAACATGGGAATATATATTAATATATTACCCACTGTGGCAGAAAGTTGTTAATTCATCAGCTTTTTAGGCAATAAACTTTATTGTCTAGAAGGGGGACTGGTACTGCAATCCATGTTGTTTCTGTGTTTTTAAAGAGGTGTAGATATTTAAAATTCTCTGGTTTAATGTCAAAAGGGATGCTTTCAACAACATGAGGTGATCCCTTGTGAGCCATGGGCTAAAGTAATTTTCGTATTACAGCTTTTATAATGACACTGAAGTTTTGCACAAGAAATTCAGTCAATGCAGACTCTATCACTCTGGAAAACCAGACATTTGTAGAGTCATCCTTAACTCCCTTCTTATCCTTCCATTCATTTTTCCATCCTAAACTTTAAAGCTTCATCTCCCAACAATTCCAAAAATATATTTTTTTCTCTTCTCTCTCTCTCTCTTTTTTTTTTTTTTTTATCTTACAGACTCTAATCCTAAAACTCCTGTCATGTTCTCAAAACCTTTCTAGCTCTTTATTATAGAGTTCTCAAAAACTGATCATGTTGTAGACATAAAATCATGTAAAAAAAATGATACCAATGGAATAAGTAAATTTTCAAGTCTTATATCCTGTATTAATAAGTTCCTTGCGTTTTATAATTTTTTTTCTATATCTAGTGTAGCACCCTTTACCTTATACCAAACACTGTCTGGAAAAGTCTGTGGTGCTGAATTGAACCCACCAAGAAACATTACCATCTCATTTGACAGTTTGTTCTAAAATTTATCTAAGCTTGTTAAAAATGTCAGGCTGGTTCCTTATTTGAATGCATTTGACTTTAGTGTTCAAGCAGTGACTTTGCTGCAATTCTCTGTTAAATGAAACAAGCTTCCAGATTTCCAGTTTTTTCTCCTTTTTTATATTTACATTTTCAGGTTTAAGGTTTAATCTAGTCATTATATCTTTTTTCAAGTCTTCTGTACACTTAAAACTAAGTGCATGATATGGGTACTACAATTCTGTATCATATTCCACAACTAGTCTTCCCAGTTCAGTGCCTGCCCTCTTTTTGTAAAAATAGCTTTTACCCTCTTAAAGATGAACACTGAATGGTCTTCCTTTTCTTGTTATTTTCGTCTCTGTCTCCCCTTCAGATTCTGTTTCTGTAGCTGTGGCTCCAATGCACATTTCTGCAGAATCTGAGAGCTTTCTCTTATGTTTCCTGAATTAGCATATATTTTGTTTAAATGGACTAAATGTGTTTTATTTATTTATTTGCTAATAGCAAGTTACCCAGTTGTTGTTTTATTTAGCAAATATTTTACTTGTATCCCACACTCCTAGTTTTTCAAGTATTCTAAGTCAGTGCTCTTTCCAGGTCAATTAAGAGGAATAGTTTAGAGATTTATTAATAATTAACATATCAGTGTGCCCTTATTAAACAACAGAGTGGTTTTCTTTTAACATTTTTCTTATAGAGAGGGTCTGGTAGAGAATCAGGTTTATTAATCACATTCTTTAATTTAAACTCTAATATTTGTAATCATCCTGGTAACAAATAGTTGTATGACAAGTCCCTGTTGCTGGAAATGCATCACTGAGTGTGCAACAGGAACATGAAATCCCTTACCTTGCGTAAAAGCACAGTGTATATAGTGTTCTATGACAACAATTAGTATGGGCTACTGTACAGGCAGCACATTTTAATATGATTCCATTACAATTATTATTCCTGATGCATTAGTTGACACTTTCAGCAGTGCATTTTAAAATCATAACCACAACAAGCCCCACAGACAACATTAAGTGAGAAATCTTGGAATGTTACCCAGGGCTTTTTAATGCAAAGCACAGGGCATTGTTGTGAAAAGCTGGATGCCATCTCCTTTCAAGGAAGTAACAAGAGAGCTCTGAACTGATAATGAACTAGTAATATCCAACTGTTGAGAACAAATGCAAAGCTCAATGACATCAATGGAGAGACCTTATGGATTTCATGAGGCTGTGGATTGGATACTTAGGCACGTTCAGCAAAGCACTTACACATATGCAGATGGTCCTCATTCTCCAAATCATTTAAGGACACACTGAACTTTCAGTAAGTGCTCACAGCTCCACTGAAATCTATTTAAGCATATTTTAAAGTGGTTTGTTGAACTGGGAGGAAATGATGAATCTGGGCCTCAGTGAATTTTATGGAAATGCGTGATGTACTTAAATTTACCATATTTATGTAGTAAACTCTCAGATTTCTCCACTGAGTCCAATTGAAAAATGAATAATACATAACCTCTGGCCCTGTGCTTCTTTTGAGATACAGAGGCCAAGCAGTCCAGAAGCTAAATGGTTACCTATTTTTATTCCAGTCTTTCCTTCAAATCCCAGCAGAAAGTTTCTGCTTAATGGAGAGAACAAACTTGTGCATTCAGCTTTCTATTAATTCTGTGCCAAGAGTATGGAAAACAGCAAATGGTGCTTTAGGTAGGAAAAAAATTAATAAATTGGTTAATTTTGTTTGTGCCATTTATGACCAGATAAATTCATATGCTCTCAGATTATGATTATGTTCATATAAATTGGACTCAGAAGTTGACAGCTTCCATAAACTCTCTGTCAATGGGAAATACCCATTATGTGTAAAATTTAGTGCTTAATACAGTTTTTATTTTATTGCTAAAGGTTTCTGCGTAGCTGGGATGATTTAAGCAGTCAGTAAGTTTCAAGGAAAAGTGCATAGTAAAATGAAGAATAACGCCTTGCTTTTTTCTCCATAGCTTCTGTCTTTGCTAAGAAATGACAATTCCAATTCCTGTTTTTGTAGCAAAAACTCAATTCTGTGAAGTTAGAAAAAAACTAAAATCTAGCATAAAGTTCTTAAAAGGCAGACTTCTTTTCTATTTTATTCAAATACATATGCAAGGAAAAAAATAATTATGCAATATTTATATCTGAATAAGATTTATGGGATATTTCCAACAACTACCTGAATGTTGAAATGTACTTAATTCTGTGAGTGATCTTCAGAGCTTCAGTTTTTTTCAAACTATTTCATGTCTTAAGCTGCTAAATTTTGCAACTCTGCTTGCCAGGCAGCATTTAGTAAAGCAAATGAGATGGATTTATCTATTCTGAAAATATGCCGGGTTTCTGCTACTGTTGTTAAAACCTTAATAGTGTAAACACTGATATATCAGATTCACCTCTATAAGTCAGATGGGATGGCTTACAAGAACGTAACAGTATAGCTAAGTGTTTGTTATATAGCTACAGGCATAAATTGCTGCCTTGCTCTATGATACAGAGTTGTACAGACTAGACAGAAAACTGTTGCTCCAGATATGCATTTCTAAGCACTTTCAGTCTTACTGACTGTTGTCAGAGGCAGCAAAAATATCATGCTGAATGCAGTGCAAATGATACCATAAAGTAATTGATATTATTAAAAGTGACTTTCTCTCATTGTGGAATTCAGCATTCCTGTAAGTTAATAACTCAAGAAAGTGAATAGCTGAAATAAGTGATACTGAAGGGAATATCTTTCTTCAGATTAGAATCTGGGTTAGCAGGAAAACTTATTGGATGCACTGCAATTAAGTTGGGTTGTATTTTTTGTTATTATTATTAAACATTCTTTGTAAAACCATGAAAAAAATAATACAGGCACTGAAAATACATTATTTTGTGAACGATTTTTTTCTCAATTGTGACAAGAAGCCAAATGAAAAAAATTTAGAGAAGAAGGTGACACTGACAAAAGTTTTGCAGGCATGTAGCATGAAAGAGGATAATTTCAGAGACTATTATTTTTGTCATTTTAATAGCAGTGCTGGCCTCATATAAATAAAAAGTGACTCTTAGAGATATTTACCATAGTTACCTGTCATCTTTATATATCGGTATCTAGGGTGTGGGAGATTTTCACTAAAGGCAAGTTTCAGGGATGGCCTGAAGCTATATGATGGATTTTACAAGCGTTTAGACAGAGACTCTTGAGATCTTTACAAAATCTTGAACACAGAACTACTTCCAGGCTTTCTCCCATTTGGGTAGAACTTGCACTCGCTAGATTTTTTATGTTACATTAATTTTCACATCTGAAACACTTGTGTTGTCCATTTAATACTTGTCTGAGCAGCCCTGCCCTCAGCATTGCAGCCTGTGACACACAATTTTGGTATTATCCATGAAATGCCTTCATTGAAATTCCAATTAAAATTCAAATAATAGTGATATTACCCCTAATACCAGGTGTTATTTCCACAGACTAACTACCAAGTGCCAGCTCTTGTGTCAGCTAACATATTTTTCTGGGAGGAAAAAATCCCACTGATTTAATAATGTAATGCTATCCTAGAAGCAGCTCTTGGAATGTATTTTACCCCTCCACAGATGTATAAATATGAATTATAGAAGTGCATCTCCAGGATTTTTACATCCTGTTAAATCTGGAAAATAATGACACAATTTAATCTAAACTATAAAATAATGATATTTTTATAAATTTATTTCTATATGCATAGATATGCAGAAATGAACATAGAGACATGTATATGTAAATGCATGTCCATGATTAAAGATATATTATTTTTCATTTTTAGATTACAAAATACTAAAGAAGAAGGTAAGAGTGAGTCTTTCTCATTTACAACTCTAGAAGTAAAAGAAAAAAAGAAGTGAAGCAAGTTACGAAGTAAAACCCTTGCGAAACTGGGAAAAAAACCCAAACTGTTTCTCTGCTGAAGTCTCCTTTTATCCACTCGACACCATTGCTTCTCCTACTTCAGCTATGAGCACCACTTTTTTTCCTAATCCAGCTATGGGGTGAATTAGAGAAGAACAGTAAAACTTGTCTGTAGTGTTTACTCCGCAGTCCTGATTGAAAAAAATCAAGAGCAACAAAAAACCAAAAACAAACAAACAAACAAAAAAACCCACAAAAAACAAAATCAAAACCAAACAAAAAACAAGAACAAAAACAAACAAACAAACAAACAAAACCAGCACACTGTAGATATCAGCAAATGACTAGAGCAGTGTCCTTAGGTCTCATGGACACTTGTACCAGGGCTGCTCTCCTTCACTTCACTCCCTGATAATTAACCATCATTTCTGCACCTCCTCATCTTCTTTGTATTGATCTTTCATCACATAATGGGTGCAAACAGCAAAAGGAAGGCTTAATAACAAACATTAAAATGAATAAATAATTACAGCCACAAATCTTCCTCAACCAAGTGATTATTTGTTCAGTGACAATATTACACGAAATTGGCTTTACATAATTTAAAAGGACACTAGCAAGTAGGGATTTCTTTAATAGCATTTTTCCTCTTTATGCTCGCTGAGAAGGGGGAGGGATGGTATTCTTTTCTTTTAAAGACTATGAGGACTTAAATTCCTACTCACTTTTCCAGTATCTTTGCATTTTTCATCAAAATTCTGAGGAGTTAAAAATGGCTTATTGGTGATCAGGAGTGAATTACTTATCTCAAAGATCTATGAGAGGATTGACCTAAGGTATGTATGTGCCTGATTTTCCTGTCCTGAACTTGTGTGTATTACTGATCTGAAGAACAAGTACTCTAAGTTGGTTGGTGAGCATAGGTAAAATAAAAAAGGTAAATGAAGAGAAGATCAGGTAAAGAGATCTTGGATGGGGAGAAATCTTCCTATGTGGAATGAGCTGCATACTTCCCTGTGCTGGGGATGAATCCTGGTCACATGATGGTATGAAAACAGGAGAAATCAGGGCTCCTAGAGTGTGCTAAATCTAGGTCCTTCTTGCCTTCTCCTGTGTAGGACAGACCTCAAGCATGTGCCCTGGATCTCACTTAGGCACATCGTTAATCCTGTTTGTGTTAGGAAATAGGAGGCTTTTGTGTAAGTGGCTCAATAGTAATAAGAAGGGCCCAGTATTCCATAACTGACTTGGAAATGCAGCTCACGGTGTTGTTTCAGAAGGTGAACATGAAGGAATGTCTGCCCTCAGTTCAGGAATTCTGTGCCATGGTGACATGACAGGCCCAAGTACAAGCTTGATGCATTATGTTTAATTCAGAAATTCACCTTAATGCAATCACCCTTATCACACAGACTACAAGCATCAGCATCAAGGGCATGAGAGTTTGCTGTTACCTCTGTCTTAAACAGTCTCTGACCTTAGTGAACAACATTAGCTATTTCAGAGCTGTCATGGAGTTGCCTGAAAGGAACACCTATATATGACATGTCCCAAGTCCTTCAAAAGAGAGGAATTATGAATAGTATCTTGTTTTGAGACAAGGTATTGAACATGAGAGGTCGTGTGCTTTATTCATTAACGCATCTCTCATTCAGAAGGCTCTGTTACTTGATGACCACATGTTGAACAAGTAATGACCTAAAAATGTCACGATTTACAGGATGATATGCTGGCAGAAAGTTTTCTAACACCTCCCAGAAGTGCACTTTTCAGAAACCCACTGTACATAAACATAAAGGTCTGCAATCTGTCAGTTAATATTAATGTGGTCATTTGCTGGTAAGTTGTAATAACATGATGCACCTGGGACTTGCTACACTGACCTTTTTGGTGGAAGTGATTCTTTAAATGGTCACTCATTTAGACAGCAGTAACTATTTGCACAGCTATTAACATTTTAGAACTTAACTACGTATTTATTGCTTTCAAAAAGAAATTTTTACCAAGGTTAGCTGAAGACCAGATTTTTCATTATTCAGTAAAAGAAAGAATTTGAAATTCAAGACCATCAATTACAAAGAGGTGGGACATTTTGTATGAAATGTCTTACTTAAGATTAGTCTAAATAGCTGAGCTATTATCTGTGTGCTTTTGAGCCCATGGCTACAAATCAGTTCTTTCACTGTCATAGGCTAAAGCAAAATGTTTCTTTTCTTCCTGGCTTGTTTTTCCCTCCTTCATTCCCACTCCATTGAAGAGTATAGAGAAAGCAGTGAGAGCTGTTAAATCACTAATAATATAGCCCAAAATCAAGGGTCTTAGATTGCAGTAAGAAGCTGCTTCTGTCACCAACTTTATTGACTTCTGTTAATCTGGTTTTAAATTTTGCATAAAAACCAAACTCAAGTATAGATTCCAAAATTTTTACAGAATCATAGAATTTCAGGTTGGAAGGGACCTTAAAGATCATCCAGTCCAACCCTTCTAATAATATTGTTTACATGATAGGTCTCAGCACCCTGTCAAACTGAGATTTATAAACTTTCCAAAGCTGTGGAATTCACTACTTCCCCTGAGAGACCATTCTAATGTCTGAATGTCCTCATAATGAAAAATTTTCCACGCGTGTCCAATCAGAATCTTCCCAGGAGAAACTTGTACCCATTGTTCCTTGTCTTGTCCATGTGATTCCTTGTAAATAGGGATTCTCTGTCTTCTTTGCAGCCTCCCATTTAAGTAATGGAAGATCATTTTTAGGTATTCCCTCAGCCATCTCTTCTCAAGGATGAACAGATCCAGTTTTCTCAGCCTCTCCCTGCAGGGTAGGTGCTCCTGCCCTCTGATCATCCTCGTGGCTCTTCTCTGGATCCTCTCCATGCTATCTGCATCTTTTTTGTATAGAGGCGACGACAGCTGTATTCAGAGCCAGACTGAACTCAAATAAAAGAACACAAAAATCTTAGAAAAATTTTAATGAAAAGAAAATAATTGGTTTTTATTTCTCAATGTCTGCCAGGACCCTTTTATATCAGTTTGCCTTCAGAACTCCTCAAAAGTTACAAGAGCTTGCAGAAACTGACCTAGAAGATAACCACACTGATATTCTGTACTTTCTCTATTCCCTTGGTTTTCTGTCCCTAGGTTAATGAACTGGGGTTGTTAATTTATATATTTGAATTCCCCCTTTGAAAAGATGTGGGACTGCATTTGCCATATACGACATTCTTTCTATTTTGGGGAAAAACTGAAATATAAGTGAGACAGAGGAGATGCTTTGGTTTTTTTGCATGAAGGTCTCTGGCAAATGTAGCAGGATTTCATTATGGCTACTGGTCAAGTGGAATTAAGTATATGAATTTATGGAAGTGACATCCTACTTTCTCTTTTACTTGATTGTTTTTGTTCCATATTTGTAAATATGTGACCATAGATCACTCACAAAATTCAGTGGCTGTTTGAGCCTTGCATGATTCAGACTTGCACATATTCTTATTTTCTTTATTTTCTTTTTTCTTTGTCTTTTTTTTTTTTTTTTTTTTTTTTTTTTTGGTTGTAGCCGTCAAGTTAATAATCCTGAGATGTGAAACAAAAACCTAAAAACTTAGCCTCACTATTAAATCAGGAAGACTATCCTTCCTGCAGAGAGGCATGTTTTCAAATATCCCAGTGCACTGCCTCCAGAGATGGTGTGATGAAGCATGCCATACATGACCAGCCATCAAATATTAAATGCAACCATAGGAATGACAAGAGTGTTCAGCTGAACAGTTACAATCAGTCTAGTTAGCAAGGGATCCTTCTTTGCTTCCCAGTGAACTATCACAGGGCTTACATGTCTGCAAACCTCTCCAGTGTCTCCTCTGTTTGCAAAAAGCGCTTGCATTCAAGCAAATCTAGGAAAACAGAGCTCCACTGGGAAGCAGAGCAGCCAGGCAAAATCATTATCCTCACAGTCACAAACACTCCAAACTAGACTGTTTTTTCATAACATGTTGATCACAGCAAGGCTGAGTGGCATGTACTGTAGATATATGGTACATTTGCTTATAAATGAAGTAGGGAAAATGGTCAGGGGAAAATAAGCTGTTAGTCTGGCCCATGGGAAAGCAGAGTTCAAGTTCTGATTTAACCACACAAACACCCACAGACCCATGTGACAGGTTACTATCTCATGCCTTGCCTTATTTTGCAGAATGAGTGTGATAGTCCCCTCTTCATAGCATTATTCTGAGGAGAAAGAAAGCCCTCTGTTAACTTTAATTCACTACAAGACAATCAGTGATATTCAAAAATATAGACTGACACTGGAGAACAACTTTAAGTGAAAAAGCCTCTGTTATTTAATATATATACAAAGGGATTCCAAACTATGATAACAGAGAGGCTACAAAAGAAAAAAATAATTAGGAATTAAATTAAATTAAATACAGTACACCTTTTTTTAAATAAGACTAACTTCACCATGTGAGATCTTCAGCATCTCACAACTCCTGCTTTGCTTTCCTTTTTTTTTAGTATTTAGCAACATTATTTCATGAGTACATTGCACTATGTTCAATATTAATGGCATAATTATCTGTGGAAAATATTTAGTTGTCATTTTGTATTTATTTATGTTCCTGGGATCATGTAAAGTTCTGCTACATTAAAATTTAATTTGAAAGAAAAATAATTTTATTCATTTTTCAGTGTAATGACCATTTCTGCTTGGCTTATATGAATGATAAAATATTGTTTGAACACACTTTTCCATTTGTTTTCCAGGCATTTATGTAAACTCCTAAAGAAAACACTGCAATGCTTTGCTGGCTGACTATTTGACAAAAGAATTGTAGACACATATTTTATTCTCAGCATCTTGTCAAGAAATGTTCAGAGTTCCATCTATTATTTAGCACTTAATTTGTTAATCAATTGATCAATTGATTTGAGGTTATTTTACACTGGGATTAACATGCACACACACAAAAATCTTGTCTTTGGTTAATTCAGGAAAATTGTATGAGAATGTAAAATGTTCTGGTGTTTACAGATGCAGATTGAATCTGTCATGGGTTGGCAACTACTGAAAATAATTCATTGCTTGCAACATAAACATTTTGGATCAAACCTCAAAACTTATTTGATTTGGTGTGATTATTCCTTTTACGTTCAAAAGAATGTGAGACCATTTTATGGGAAGGAAAATTGTGTTTATTACATTAATACTTCTGAAGAAATTATTTCCCAGTCAAGAAAAAAAGGAAGCTGTTGTCATTCTCAGAAAGTCAATGTTCTTCAATGCCATGGTGATCCTCAGACCGTTATGCCGCATTTCACAAAATTTTAGAATCACAGAATGTTAGGGGTTGGAAGGGAACTTGAAAGATCATTGAGTCCAACTCCGTTTTACCTTACAGTACTGAGCTAATGGTCTAGGAATTTCTTTAATTGATAACTGCCTAAAGCTGTACTCAACTGCTCCTTGTTTGTAGCTCATCTCAGACCAGGCTGCAGTCTGAGGCTTATTCCTTGGTGACATTATTACTTTAAGAAGCTCACAGTTTCCCCCCACCTCTCTGAGTTGTATCAGGATGACTGCCTCTGTGAGACTACATGTTGCTCATAATAATAGGACAGGAAGACCTTTGGTTCTTATAGTCACTAACTGATGGATATGGTGGTCTCTCTGTGACCCAGAATTTAGAATTTCAAGCCCCCAGCCCCAGCACTTGATTATTTAGACTCACTACTCTTTCTATGTGTACTGTCGAGTCTTTTTCAAAAGTTAACTTGGGTAATCTGGAGAAAATCAGTGGAGCTGCTGTAGACCTCCTCAAGTCACAGCCTGGATATATCCTGGCCAGTACAATCAGTAGTGCAATTCCAGGTCTGTAATACCAGAGATGTAGGACTGCAGGATAGTCTCAGTGCTCTTCTGTGCTACTTATTCCTTAAACCTGCAGTATTTTGACAATTATGCCACCAAGGTTCTTATACAGTATTAAAAATAAAATTACCTTTAAAAAAAACTGCTTGAGTGAACTATGACCCTACAGAGTAAAATAACAAAGTTTACCTGACTAAAAAGTCTTTGCACGTCTTCTGAAGTTATAGAATGACAAGTAATAAGCAGGATGCTAAATGGGATAATTACATACCTCCCTATTTAAGCCATATGTTTTATTCACTTATTGATTTTGATAATATTCCAGTTTTGTTTTCCCTGTTCCACTTTCTGTTGTATGTCCACAAAGACAAAGACATTCTTTCTGGTGTGTAGAGAAAACGAAAGAAGGAGCTTTTGTAAAACTGGGATTAAATCCAGCCACGATGAGCCAAGTTCTGTGATCAGATGTGCTTTTAGGTCTCCAACTGCCTTTCACTGTGTTCTGCACATAAGCATCCAAGAGTAGAGCACAATGTCTCATATTTGGATTTTTTAGTGGAGCAGGTTGTACATTGAGAATGCTGGGATAGGAACCAATGTGGGAGGGAATCCAGAGACAGAGAATGCTGGTACTGTGCTAACTGAACTGCCTGAATTAAATCCCAAACTCCTCAGCATCAGATGCTCAAGTGATTTCCACTTCCATCTGAATGAGTTCCAGATTTACTACGAGGTTTACCTTTCAGTTTTGGAAGACTTCTTTCCCCTATTGATTTGACTGTGGTAAAACAACTTGCATACACACAAACATATACAAGTGAAAGGAAAAGAAATGGGCAGGGAGAAGGGAGGGGTGACGGGGACCAACAACTTGTTTATCAGATTCAAGTTGAACCATCTGTTGTTAATGATTAGATCTTCAGCTTCCAATTTTCATTTGAATGTTATTGCTCATTTCTAGCAGGGTACTGAAACGTCACTTACCACTGCACACAGGATTCTAAATAAGAGACTATTTAGATTGGAAATCTGTTAGAGGAGGAAATTATATTCCCTATTATACAGTAAATATACCTCTCTAACACTGACACTTTCTGCTATTGTGTTGTTGACTGTTTAGGGAAGGAGTCTCAATGTCTGAAGATGAAAAATTAATTCATCGGTGGTGCAAATGACATTTGGGCTAGAGGGGGTTTGGTGAATGTCACTGGTCCAAGTTCTGAACTCAGGCACAGTGGTGTGAACCAAAAAAAAGCACTGTAGTCATCGAGTATCTGTTCCAGATTTACAGTAAAAGGGAAGGACCCAGCATCTGATTCTGGAAGTTTAAGGCGGTACTTGCTATACCACAATGTTAGACTTGACCATCTCCCTGAGCAGCCTGTTCCAACACCTGACAATCCTTCCTGTGCAGAATTTTTTCCTAATGTCCAATCTAAACTCCCCTGACCGAATAGCAGGCTGTTTCCACTTGTTCTTTTGCTTGCTACTTTGTAAAAGAGACCAGTTCTCACCTTTCTACAACTTCCTTTCAGAGAGTTGTAGAAAGCAGTAAGGTCTCTTCTCAGCACCCTTTACTCCAGGCTAAACAATGCTGCTTTCCTAAACTGCTTCTTGCTCTCCATACTCTTCACCAGCTTCACTGCCCTTCTCTGGACATTCTTCAGGATCTCGGTGTCCTTCTTGTGGTAAGGTGTCCAGAACTGAACACAGTATTTGAGGAACAGCCTCACCAGTGCCAGGCACAGGGGTATGATTGCTTTCCTTGACCTGATGGCCACAGTGTTGCTAATACTCAGCCAGAGTGCTGTTGGCCATCTTGACCACCAGAGCACATGCTGACTCATATTCAGTTGTTTGGATTTATTTTTTTTCTGTCAGAACCCAGCACTTGGCCTTGTTGAACCTCAAACAGTTGGTCTTGGCTCATCAATCCAGACTGTCCAGGTCCCTCTGAAGAGCCTTACTACCCTCAGGCTTATCAAGACTTCCAGCTAGCTTGGTGTTGTCCTCACAGTTCACTGAGGGTACACTTGGTCCTCTGTCCAAATAATTGCTTAAGATATTAAGGAGCACTGTCCTTAGCTCTGCCTCAAGAAAGTACCACTGACAACTGTATTTCTCGCTATTCACCACAAGACAGAATACTGTGAGAAACTGTTTCTAAGTCTTTACTAAAGTACAGGTAAACAACAAGTACAACCTTTCCCTATTCCACCAAATGGATCACCTTGCCATAGAAGGTGAATATATAGATATAGATATATATACGATTGTACCATAGTCTTTAAATTCCTAACATTTCTGAAACACGTTTATATTCCCAACTTTTCTGAAAGTTAAAGATATGCTATTAGTTCTATTTAAAAAGCAAAACAATCACAGAAGAGTATTTCTTAACATCATTACTCAGTTTATATCCCCTCTTTCTTTTATTGACTGTAAGAAATTAGATGTTCCATGAAAACACTTCAAAGAATTAAAATGAAAGTGAAAAACATGAACATATGAACATGAACAAAGGCAGATAAACAACAAAAATAATTCAGATCAGTGAAATGAAGAACAATACAAAGTCTATTGTGAATTGATTGCATTAAAAAATCATTGTGACAGTCCTGTACAAGATGATCTATGTTTCGGGGTGTTAATTTATCTAAAAGAGGTAAGATAGTCTTTTTGGCTTAAAATTTTTCTTAACTAAGTGACAAGATGACTTATCAAACGACATCTACAGCAGAAAATCCCAAAGTATTACTTGGGCATTTAAAAATATGGCAACAGAATGAAGCGCTTCCTCCTCTTTTTAAGTGGGAAATGAGAAAAATCAAGAAGTATCATTCTTCAAAATACTTAAGTGACTTCTGTAAACACAAAAATCACACAGGTATTTTGGAGTCTCAATCCCACTGGGATCGTAAATGCTTGTGTGATTTATGAAAATAGGACATATAAGGCTCTGTTACTTAGGTAATTTAGAAAAAAATTGCTCCTAAAGGAAGAGCTGATCTGGTTGTTTTTTGCAGTTATGTTGTTTGCTTTCCAATTGCATTTTACTTAAAGAATCTTTGTGTTCTTATGCTTGTAGGCTGTGACAGAGCTTTAATTTGCTATTTTTCACAGCTTGCATTCAGCATATAGAATTTATTCTATTGATTGCGAGCAATTAAATTGTATTTTTTTGCTTTCATCACTAATGTGATTCATGTGAGAGTATGACCCAATATTTATATGGTAAATATAATAGTGTTTTATCATTGTACCTCAGTTTTAGAACCAAGTAGAACAAAAAGCACCTGGACAAGCTGGTTGTTTGCAATAAAAAAGGTGAATTACTTGTACTACCATGTTGAAAAAGTGAATCATTGATATTCTATTCCTTTAAACATCTGTTGGATAAAGAATAAGATCAAGCAATTTATTGTTGTATCAAATGCACTTTCTGTATCTCACGTGTGGCAGACAAGGTATTGCAAAATAATTTAAGTGCTATGTATATGTTAAAGCAATGCTATGCAAACCTGAGAAATGCAAATCCTTAGGATTTCTGTGCAACAGAAGAAATACAAAGATTAGAAGCATGACTGATATGCAGTTAAGTAATAAAGTAATAAAAGGATGTTTGCAGACCACCAAAAGACTGAAAAACTGTCTATAATGTCACCTTATGATGAGATTGTACCATAAACACTGTGTGGTCCTGGATGTACATAAATATAGTAGTTAAAACATGCATTTTGAGCTGGAAATGGAATTTGGTAGCAACTGAGGCTCAAGTTGTATCTAATGTATGAATGCAGTAATTAATTCATTAAAAAGCAAACAATAGGTAAGTTCACATTATAAGAATTATATTTAAGAGAAAGATCCATGATGTAGATCCATTGTGGATTCATTTAGTGGAATGACCCATTAAATGAACAGGAAGGCAGACACACCATATGGTCTCTAGGTTCAGGTACCTGGAAAGTGTCATTTGGCTAAGACTTGGCTACGACTTGATGGTGTTCTGCACGTGCCTTCAGCTGGGCAAGGATCTGCTGGTCTAGTCCCTGCAGGATTCACTCTGAAAACAGACCCTAGAGAAGTTACCTGTGTCTAGCTGCACCATGAACTGCCATTAGTATATTGAGATCCCTGGAGAGCTTGAAGACAGAAATGTCATGAGAATTTCGTGAAAATAAAAGAATTTGTGGAAAAATCCAACATAGCAAAAATTTCTGAATTTCCTTGTCTGATAAGCGTTTAAAAACATGGACTAAAATTTTCTCTAGATGTTGGAATACTTTAGAAAGGTCATGACATGACTGATGACCTTCATCTGCAGACAGTGGAATTTTATCTGAAGCAACAGAAACACATGTTTTTAATTCTGAAGGACTTGAGCTTATTTTCTATAGATGGTGTGCCCATAAGCACTGCTAATATATTAACACTGTGTGGGATTGCAAACCAATAAGCAATATGGTGTTATCTTACTTCTCTATCCTTTATCTAAAGGATGATTTTAAGTGCTTGAGTGTTCAATTAACTGTACTTGTCTTAAATTAAAATACATGCACTTTTTTTTTTTTTTAACAATTTATGTATAAAAGGGTATACAAATTTGGAAATATTTTGCTTTCTATAGTAGGAAAAAAGATAAATATTTCACTGAGGATTTTATAAAATAAAATCTAGCTTAATCTCTAATGATGGTTACAATAAACTGAACTGAATAAAGCAAAACTGGTGAGGCCTGTAGTACTGGTCACAGATCAACATTTAAATTGTTTCTGTAATGTAACAAGACTGTCCCTCCAGGTCCTGCCCTACTGTACCATATGAATGTACTCATAAAAAAAAACCCTAAGAGAATGGAGGGGAGAGGAGGGGGTGTGTCTGGACAAAAGCATTCATTCCTAAACTGTTTTAGTGCAAAGAATATGGAAGTTCCACTTCCCAGGAAGTGGCTGGAAATTGTCCACTGGTGAGAAATAGAGAATAAATATTCTTTTTTTTTATTATTATTTGTTTCCACACTTCTGTCATTAAACCATTTCTAATACGTTTTTAATCTTATTTTCTTCCTCTGTTCCACTGAGGAGCAGGAATAAGGTATAGCTTGGTGGGAAATCAGCACCTACCCAAAGTCATCTCATCATGATATCCTTTCAGATTTTGAACATTATAATTTAATTTTTTCCCCCTCAATTTCTCTATTATGGGAAATACTAAATAAGTCCTCCTTTACTGTATTTTAGCAGTGTAATATTGTAAATATACAGAATAACTATATTGCTTACCATCCCTTACCACCTACAATCACAGGCCCTAGGCTCCTTGTCTGGCTCTTTCTTGCCTTCCTAAAGCTGCATACTTCTTTTTAAAGGAAAATGTATTTTTTTAAAATACAGAATTAGTCCCATAATAGTGGCAGTTGTTCCCCAAGACACGTTCCTTGTTGATGACAGACAGTGTGAAGACCTCTTGACTCTAGGTTGCTTAATTACCTACTTATCTAAATGTTATTGCACCTACAGACAGTAGATGTATTTTGACTTTATTCTATTACTATTATCAAATTAACCTCAGCAAAAGCCAACTAACTACTATAAATTATTCTGCTTCAATTAAAAGGAACAGAAATGGTGCAGGACTTTAATATATTAATTTTAATCCACAGACTTATGAGGCACCAGAAAGAAAAGTTGAATTCTTTTATTTGTAAGAAATGAGAAATTATCTGGAAAGAATGCAATAAAAAATAAGGATCAGGCTAAGTGTCATTATCATTTTAGCTTAATTTGTCAACAGAGTAATATATCTAACTATATTACTCAGTTGACAAATCAATTACAGTTATAATGAAACTTTGTACAATTTTAATTTCATTTAATTAGCTGCATCAATATGTGTGTTTTTTTTTTTATTTCAGTTGCACATGAATGCATCAAAGTATAAATGATGGAATAAGGTTAATTATAAGCCCTCAAAACATACATGTTTTAGAAACAAAAAGAAATTTACAGAGTAAAATGTTATAAGAAATGCAAGCTTCAAGGTTAAGGTTTCTTTAACAATAATAATAATAACAACAACAATCCATGTCTTTGTCACAGGATATTTGAATTTTACATAACAATCTCAAATAATGGTTGTGAAGTTATTTCATTAGGTTTTTTCCTTCAAATCTCTTTACATCCAAGGGTTATATAATTTGATTCTCCATAAAGGAATGTAAGTTCAACATGAAGACAGTGAGTCATCTAGAAAGAGTTATCCAGTTCACTGGTGCTATATACATTTGATGCATTATGCATAGAGAGAGGAGTGGCAATTTAAGAGAAATTTACACAGTGCTATTTTATGCATTTTTTTTCTTGTTCCTCTTTTGCTTTTTCCCTTTTTTTTTTTTTTAACATTTCAATAGTTATGTTACAATCTCAGCAACTGCTGTATCAAATGACAATTATACTAACATTAAGCTATAGATCACCTCTTTAAAGAGACACTGGGAATTACATTTCTGTGGTGCTACCCAGAGCTTTTAAAGTAGGGTGTTACAATTATGTCACACAATTACCTAAGTGGCCCTGATTCAGGAATGTATTAGCCACGTTCAGAATTAAATTAAAATGGAGTTTGTGCTTAAATACTGTGTTAAAGAAGGTGTCCTATTTTTTTTTTTTTCTGATATGTAGGAAACTGTTGTTTTAAAATCAAAAGGTTCTTTATTTAGGTGTTCATTGTTATCTCCAGAAACACTGCACTGAAGCCTCAGGCAGATGGCAACCATTACACTTAAACCTGATCAGCCATCACTATGTTCACATCCTTACAACTTTTTCTCTCTCAGCCTGTGATGTACCTTTGGGCACAGAAATGAATGTGCTTGGTTGGCTGTGGGGAGTGGGGACAGTGGCCAGCAGTATGATTCTCATGTAGTAAAGCTTCTGAAAATGTGTCTTTTGAAAGTTAAACTGGACAGATCCTGGCCAGAGAAGATAGAGTTTTATTTATTCTTTAATAGCTCCCAGAAGAGCTGTGTTCAGTTACCTTCCTCCTTTGGAGTGGATCCAAGCCCACAGTTCTTACCTCTAAATAAAGCACTTGAATCACTACAGTGGTGTCCATTTAATGAGAGACCATATTTCTTATTCTTCTGAACATAAAAGAATTAAAACTGACTGGACTGACAGAGAGAAAGAAGGAAAGTCACAAAAGCTCCCAAACCTCAAACTGCAACTCTTTGCTCAGTCAATATGGCAGTTACTTGGCTTCTCTTGTAAAGATTATTTCATGTAGAAGCCATATTTTTCCCAGAGCTCAAATTTATGTTTCTTCCAAATAAGTGTTCTAATACTGATAGCAGAAATTCACATTGAGTCTCACTCTCTGGCATTTCATTCTCAAGTGCTTGACTCTACCTCTCTGGCTTGTGGAAGCTCCATCTAAATAAGAACCTGAGAAATAGAAAACTCGATTTACAAGCCCTCAATATACCTAAGTATAGTGGTTGGTCTGCCACAACCTACATTTGGAGTTGGGAAGCAGAGTTGTGGACATAGTGTTTCTATGGTAACTTAGTGAGATTTTAAAAAAGAAGAAGAAAAAAATAAAACTAAACCAAACAAAACAAAAAAAAAACCCACAAAAAATAATAGGAAAAAAGAAGCTAAAAACGAAAGTCTTCTGGGATGCTGTGTGCCACCACCATGTTCCCCAGGAGAGAAGGGAGTATGCACTTATGTCAACAATGCAGTGCAAAGTGGAGCAGAGATACAATTTCAGACCACCAAAGGTTTAATGGCTGCACAGCTGAGCTTCTCCTGATTAAGTTGTCATGGTATCATGCTGGTGCACCTTGATGAAATGGGTGTAGTGATTTCAGTTCTAGAATTAGCTCCTGGGAATTGTTGTTTGTGACTCCACTTTTGGATCCCACTTTATATTCCTGTCCCTTGTTTTCAGTTTTCCATATGGTAAATGAATAATTAAGTACAGTAATGAGAATATTCCCCTTGTACACGTCACTAGGCTATACAGCATGACCTCTTACCTCAGCCTTTTATTATTAAGAAGGACATTTTTCTCTTACAAGTCACTTGTTATTTATACTACCTTACTTCTCAGATATGTTTTAAAAGCTGGACTTCACCTCCTCCCCTGCAGAGAAGAGAATTCTTAAGGTCTGCCTCTGCACTGATGAGGATTTATAGAAGTGAAGGATCCAGGCCATACCACAGCAGTCAATCTAAGTTCATAGACCATCAAAGAAGACAATGTGAAGTTTATGCAGTGTGAATATTCAGCTGCAGATCTGCCATTTGCAGAGTCAGCACTTCACTAAAGCTATGGTGCACAAGTCAATTCTTGTTACTTTTGCTGAGTCTCTGCTGGAATATTTCCTTTTGCCACTTTCTCACAAAGACTACCAACTTAATGTCATCTTGGGATCAAGAAGCAACTTAGCAGGTCAGATAGCCAATATCTCTTGGGTAGTCTATTTTTCTGACATAATTATTGAAAACCAGGAACCCCCAAAAATTTCAGAGATAAGTAAGGTACAGATTTCAAATTATAGATTTGTGACAAGAAGAACAAAGGAACAAAATTTTTACCGATACATGTTGAACACTGAATATTTTTTCTGTCTGCAGACAAAATCGTAGATAGCTTTCTTCTTCCAGAATTTTTGAAGAACACTTTCTGGAAATTACCATGGAAATGTTTTCAGTGCCTAAGGATGGATTCTGTACAAATACCAGCAAATGCCAGTCTGAGACTAAAATAATCTTTTTTTTTTTTTTTTTTTTTTTTTTTTTATTTTCCTGCAATAATAAAAATATTTCAATTTCTACAACTTCTTAACATTTTTACTAAATGCAAATGAACACACTTTTCTCTTCCTCTTTTTTCTTCCCTATTATTCATTATATTCTTGTTATATTCTTGTTTCCCTTTTATACTTTATCACCCACAAAGAAAAATAAATATGTATCTAGAAGAGTACTTTGTGTATAAAAATGCCAAAAAAAAATATGCATTTTTGCATTACAAAATGTTTTCAGTGTTGATCAAGCTCATTACTCTGAAGTGTTTGTGAAAAAACTCCAGAAGCTACATAACAAAAATCTTTTTAATTGAAATGTCAACATTTTTTTTCCTTTGTAATGAACTTGTACATTGAACAGCCAAAGAACACTGAACAGCCAAAGAACACTTATCTTGAACAGGTAGGTGTATTTATACTCGTAAACTCAAAGGAGAGGCTATTCTGATTTTTTTTTTTTTTTTTTTTTAATTTCTCAAAAAAAGTCAAAGTAGTTGCTCTGAAATCAAATGGATATGAATTAATGGGAGTTCAGAAACACTTAACTGATATCTTGGCAAAGGTGATGCTGTGCTTATGCATAGACGTGACTCCTGCAAATACTGTTAGACCTTTTTATTTCCAATTCATGACTACCTTCATCAGTTTCAAATGAGGTGACCTCACATATCTGAAATCAGACAAAACAAATCTGAGTTTAACTTAGGGGGAGAGGAATGCAGAAGAAGGGTTAAGAAATGTGAGCAATAATAAAATGTGGAGATATTTATTAAAATATATTTTGACAATGAATTTTGATAGCTAGAAAACTGCCTATATTTACAATCAGGTTCATATCCACTAGTGGAGCTTTTTCCTTGGAAACAGCAAAAGACAGTGAGCTGAAAACCATCCTGATGATAATAAACACACCAATTTGCATTACAATGAAAAAAAAAATTCTCTAAATTGAGTTGTAGTTATAAAAATTCTTTGTGGTGCAATCTTTGTGAATGTGTCCGTAGTATAAGCCTGACATGCTTTATGGATGAAAAACTTGGGAACTTTTGATGAAAAACTTGGGAATGGATAAAGTTAGGAAAGTAAACATGCTTAAGATGAAAGGTAGGATCCAGATAGGATTCAGAGCCTTGTTCTAGCACTCTGGATGCTCTTCATCTTCTGGAACACTCATGAGAAAATTTTATTCTTCAGGTATAATTACCTGATTTATATTAGAGGCCCAGAAAAATAAGGAGATCATATATCACATTCTGTGGGTACAGAAACTGTCTTTCTATGACTCTCACTGAAACAAACACCAAGAAATAGTGTATTGCCACAGCATCCAGGGGCCAGGCCCCACTAGCCTTAGCCTTATCTGCTATAACCACTTTTCTAGAACTTTTGTTGGAGGCAAGCTCTTGATTTGACCTGGTATTTTAGAAAATAAGGTTTTTAAAAAGTCACATACCACATTCAGCTTTCCCCCTTCTTTGTTCTCAGCTTCTTCTCCCTAACCCATCATGTCTCCAAATGCCTCTTCATCTCAGTAAGATTTTGACATTTGTGAAAAACTCACTTTTGGAAAAAAACAAAAAAAAAAAAGGAAAAAAAAAGAAAAAAAAAAGAAAAAATAAAAAAAGGATAAAGCAGTTTGGCACAAGGGAGCTGCAGCTCTTCAGTTCCCATTAGAATTTTTGAAATGACAATAGCTGAAAGGTTAGGGCAAAACCTATTAGAAAAGAAAAGTTAAGGTAAATCAGGTGAGCTCATCGAAGAAAATAGGGAAAGATTGGTTCCCTTTTGGGATTAGGTCTAATTAAGGTGAGCAAGCAGCTGTGCCTGTTTGGAATAACAATTGTGCTAGCATGTCACTTTTTTTCTGCTTAGTTGAAATTTATATAGTTTGGGAATGGTGGATGTAAGAAAATTAGAGCTCATTTAGAATCTGTTGAAAGGACACTGTGCCTTCATTATTAGTTTTGCATCTGAATTTTCCTGGGGCTGTCCTCTCACTGTTATAGGTAATGGATTTTTCCCCAGATGTAATTGGATGAGTTTAATTTTTTCTTTCATTACCTGTCTAGAAGCCCTCTGCCCCTGTTTCCCTTTGTGTTTTATTAGGAGTGTAACCCCTATTTAAATAAAGGCTTTGATTGTGATTATATATGTTCAATCAGCACTTTCTGATTGAATAGTTCTGGTCACACAACGCTCTTGCCTAGCATTTTTTTACTAATTACATTTTAGCCATGGTTGTGTACTGTAGAATAGTCTTTGTTTTATACCTTTAAACTAGGTCTAAAAGTTTGTATCTCCCATGAGCCAAAGTACATACAGCATTTTCTGATGTTAAGATATATGAAAAGAGCTATAGGTAATTCTACCAGGTTAAAATAGTTGCCCACTGGAAAGACACAGCATTGATTACATTCCCTCAGCAGTCTTTGGATATGCAAATCATCTACTTTTGTGAAGTCTGTTGTAGGTTTGATTTTTCAGAGCTTCATTGTAGTGTTGGGGTTTTTGTTTGTTTGCTTGTGGATTTTTTTGTTTGGTTGGTTGGTTTGGGTTTTGTCGTTGTTGTTGTGGGTTTTCTTTTTCCTTTTCCTTTTCCTTTTCCTTTTCCTTTTCCTTTTCCTTTTCCTTTTCCTTTTCCTTTTCCTTTTCCTTTTCCTTTTCCTTTTCCTTTTCTTTTCCTTTTTCCTTTTCCTTTTTTTTCTTTTTCCTTTTCCTTTTCCTTTTCCCCTTTTTCTTTTCCTTTCTCCCTTTTTCTTTTTTCTTTTTTTTTTTTTCTTTTTTTTCCTTTTTCTTTTTTCTTTTATCTTTTTTGCCTTATTCTTTTCTTTTTTCCTTTTCCTTTTCTTTTTTCTCTCTTTTCTCTTTTCTCTGCTTTCTTTTTCTTTTTTCCTTTTTCTTTTTTCTTTTCTCTTTTTTTCTTTTCATTTTCTTTTTTTTTCGTTTTTCCTTTCTTTTTTCTTCTTTCTTTTTTTTTTCATTTTTCTTTTTTCTTTTTTTTTTCTTTTTTCTTTCTTCTTTTTTCTTTTTACTTTTTTCTTTTTTTCTTTTTTCTTTCTTCTTCTTTTTTCTTTTTTCTTTTTTCTTTCTTCTTTTTTCTTTTTTCTTTTTCCTTTTTCCTTTTTCCTTTTTTCTTTTTTTTTTTTATTCTTTTTCCTTTATCCTTTTTTCTTTTTCATTTATCTTTTTCTGTTTCCTCTTTTCTCTTTTCTTTTTTCTCTTTTTTTTTTTCCTCTTTTCTCTTTTCTCTTTCTCTTCTCTCTTCTCTCTTCTCCTTTCCTCTCTTCTCTTTTCCTCTCTTCTCTTCTCCTCTCTTCTCTCTTCTCTCTTTTCTTTCTTTTTAATTTAAATATCTTTTTGTTTATATGTTTTAACATTTTTTCCTGTGTAAAAGCAAATTATTTCCTGATGTCAGAAATGACCATACAGTAAATTATTTCTTTCTTATAAACCTCTGATTTATTCTGATATTCTCACACCAGAGAAATTACACAAGGATGAGTAAGTTATACTATTTTTGACTTCCACATTTACAAAACCCATTGGAGCAAAATTTTGCAAAACCTTCTTACTGTCTTTAGTTCCTTTAATTAGTGTAAGAGACCTAACGAAATTTTTTTATTACAGTTGTTAGACCCAGTTCAGACATGCAACTTTGGAAATCTAAAAACCTATCTCTTTCCATCCTCATACATTAGTATAATAATTATTTCTTTCTGCAGTGTTTAAAGTACCATGTCAGGTTAAGACTGCTTGAGTTAACAGCACGCAGTTGGAGATTTTGGGGATATTGTATCTCTTTAAAATTAATGGAAGGTAAGTGGATCACATGACCCAAATAAAATGGTAGTGTCTGCTATCATTCTGTATTACCCTTTCACACCTCCCAGGAAAAGTGATTACACAAAATTGCATAAAATACATGTCTAGTCTGACACAACTTGCAGTTGGTCCTTACATCATATCTCCGGTCCTATAGCTAAGGCTAAAGAACCTTATTTAGATCTTAACAGCCATGATTGTATCAGAAATCCCCCATTTCTGTTGTAGCCAGGAAAGGGATCACTAAGGTCTATATGTCTAGTCTTAATTAAGCAAAGATGTCACTGTGGGATATATCAACCTCACACTAACTTATAGAACCTGCTTTTTCAGAATAATAGTGGTTAGAGACACCGAATGGACTATATTTATTATCTATATATTATCTATCTATTTCCAGCATTATTTTGCTATCTGCAGATGCAATTCAAGCAGATCTATTTCGTATTTCAGCTTTGAAACATTTTCATCCATCACATTATTACAAAATGACTTAACAGTGGGTGGTTATAAGAGATCACTATTGGAAGAAGCTTATAGATTGGTTTTATTACCATTCTACTGTGTATGCCATACATATTTATACAATTAGATGCTTTAGGATTCTTTTAGCCTGAATAATTTCAACACCACAGAAAAACTGCTTTAAAACCAACAGACAACCTCAGTGTAAAATAATAGTAACAATAGAACTCAGTGATAGATAGATAGATAGATAGATAGATAGATAGATAGATAGATAGAGTGGAATTAAGCTTCTCACTTTAAGAGTGTATTAGTTACTTCATTTCTTTACTTGCCATCAGACATAACATGATAACTTTATAACTAACCTAAATTCTTTGTTTCAGACATCAAAAGTCTAAGTGTCACAGATTATACTAAAAAAAGAAATGCTGTATCTAAAAACAGGCAAGTGAGAAGTCATGAAAACATTGTGAAACATGATATTAAATCATAACTTTGCAACATTCCCAAGAAGTAAGTTTTAGACACTCTTGTATCCTCTTTATCAGTTTGTTTTTCTCTACCCATTTTGCTCTCTGGTTATCCCTACTGTGTGCTTAGTGTCTTCAGCTCCCACTAAAGCAATAGTTTACTTTGGTGATGATTCTCAGGTTTGGCCTCTGGGAATAACATAGCATCAAATTATTTCCTATCTTCCCAGAAGAAAAACTTTTCCTTAGTTTAGATCACATAGGCAATAGAAAGCTAAGCACTCACTATCACAGATTAGAGTGAGAGAGGAAAATAATGTATTTGTCAATAATCTGAAAATGCAAACAAAAAAAAAAAAAAAAAAAAGAAAAAGGTAACTCCAGAACAACCAGTTCTACGAGCCAATTGCTGGTTTCACACCTTCCAGGGCAATATATATCTTCTAATAATCTCTACTGTGTGTTTACAGAAACTCCATTGTTTCTGAAAACAGAGTATATGAAGATGGTACTCAGAATTATTTCAAAAGAAAATATGTTGAAGTTAAACAGAACTTTAACTCAAGGATCATAATGATATTAGCAGGAAAAATTTTCAAGAATTGCAGCAAGAAACTGTCATTAACAACATATTTCTTTCTGGTCTCTCCCTTTTTCAAAGTTTTTTCATACTTTTGATATCTATATAAAATGAGAAATATTAGCATATTTTGTATCATAATTGTAATATATTGCAGATATTCATGCTTTATTCTCATCCAAAAATACTGAAAATGACCAATGAACTGTTACATGATTTTCATATTGCAAAAAACTTTGCGGACATTTTTGTAAAACCTGTGATTAAGTTACATAAAAGAAGCAAATGATGCATTATTAATTTTATTTTATTGAGAATAAAGTTTCACAACTCTTATTTTTGTCCCCACATCAAAACCAGTACTTGCTTCAAAGCATGAGCTTCAGTTAAAAGTGAAATTAAAAATGAAAGACAAGTGGTTTTCTCAGGGGAAATGAAACTAAAATGTCTATCTTTTTTTCATATTGATATTTCTTAAAAATCAAAACAGTAACATTTGATTGGGTTGAGGGTTTTTGTCTCAGCTATTCTTTTGTGTTTTTAACTGGTTCCAAAAAGTTTAAAATCTCACATAGCAGAGACAGTACTTTCTTTTTGCCTTTTAGTTTTAAACATTAAATTTTATATATACATAACATAATGATATAACAATTTTAAACATTATTTTTAAACTATTTAGTTGGTTACATCTCTTGCTAGCTAGTAAAGGCACTGATATAATATCTTAAATTTAGAAGGATTCTAGACTTCAGTGCTTAAAGCAAATGGAGCCTGTTTTGTAGAAGGAATTAACAAATTTACCCATAGAATTATAGCCACCAACGGATAGCTAAAATTAGGGCAGTTTTCTAACTTAAGTCTAAAATTTTATACTATGAGGAAATTATACTCTACCCTCCAATAAGCCTTTTGGGAGAAAATTATATTTAGAGAATATGATTACTAATGATATGTAAATAATAGAATTTTCCATAAGTATTCATACAAAGAGAAAACAATCTCTGTGATAATTTTTTTAATCTTTTATGACAAACAACCATGAGTTCTTGTTTTGATGACATTAACACTTCCAAAATTGAAAATATATTGTACAGAGTTACTTATTAGACAAATATATTATTTTTCTATTCTCCACTGAACAATTTATGCAAGTAGTCAAGCTTTACCTTCAAGTTTTCCAGTGTTCAGAAAAGTCGTATCACTTTTAGTTATTTTTCACATTGAAATTTTGATTATAAAGTTGCTTTGTGGTCTACAAAATTGTACAGCTTTACTTTAAATAACGATGGGCATCCCTACAGTTTCTGATGAAAAAAGAAAAAGGAAACCCATTTCTCACTGGCAATATTAATCTAAAGAAAATGGATACATAGATATCTTTGTGTAATCCTTGAGGAATACACCTGGTGGCAGATACAGACACCTAAACTGAAGTAAAATGTACCATAGGAAAAATCAGTGTCTGAACACAGTTTATAGTTAGTGGACACCTAGGCAGTAGACTCTAGGATGACATTTATCTGAAAAAACTGCAGAGGCTTAACTTAGATGCTATTTGATAGGACCTTAAAATTTTTTCTGACGATGTTGGCCCAGTTGGGCTTAGGTGTCATGTGGGTGTCATGTTCCAGTTCAACACTGATTTCTTTGCATTAGTTGGCTTTCAATGCTGAAGTACCAGCAAATAAACTGAGCCCTATGTAGTGACCTGAGTGCCTCTTTGTCTTCTCCTAATGCTGAAGAAACTGCAGGAGGTTGACAATCAGATGAGTATACGTAAATTAAATTTTTTGGGTTTTTTTTGAGATATCCATTCTGTATCTTTGGCATCACTGCTATTAATTTTGAATATCAATTTAATATAAAAGTATTCTTCAACTTGAGAGAAATTGAACTTTGGATTAAATTGAAATTTCCAATTCTATATTAACTGGAATTAAATAATTCCAGTATTAATGAAACCTACAGTCTAAATGCGTTATCCTTGTGCAAACAAATCCAATGCATGTTCTACTCCTAGCTGTATTATGTGGGAAGTCAGTTCACAGAAGATAAAACTTCGCTAGTTTCCAATCATGACTTACAAATTCTTTGGCTAAACTTGTCACTGGAAAAATTATTATGCCATATTACATCAAGAGCAGATGTGAGTCTCTGTTAATGAATAGCACCATTAATTTGGACAAACATGATACAAAGATACTACTCAGTTCACTAGCATATGGACCATAGAACCATAAAATAATTTGGGCTGCAAGAGACCTTTAAAGGTCATCTAGTCCACTCTCTTTGCAATGAGCAGGGAGGGACACCTCCAGTTAGGTCACGTTGCTCAGAGCCCCATCCTAACCTAGAATATTTCTAAAAATGGAGCATTTACCAATGCTCTGAGCAACTGGCTCTAGCATCCCACCAACCTCACTGTATAAAATTTGCTCCTCCTATGTAGGCTGAATTTACCCTTTTAACACCATTACCTTGTATGCTGTTGCTACGGGGTCTGATACAAAATTTCAAAAGATATCTTTCTTATAATCTCCCCTTATGTATTGAAAGGCTAGAAAAAAGACCCCCTGGACTCTTCTTCTCCCTACGCCAAACAAGTTCAAATGTCTCAGCCTGTCTTCAGATGAGAGGTGCTCCAACCCTATGATGATGTTTGCAGCCATCCTCCGGACTTGCTCCAATAGGTCCATGTCTTTCTTATTCTGGGTACCACAGAACAGGAGGAGTCTCAAAAGAGTGGAGTAAAGGGGGAGAAATCACCTGTCTTGACCTACTGGCCACATTTCTTTTGATACAGCTAAGGATACGGTTGGTTTTCTGGGTTGGAAATGCACATTGCTGATTCATGTCCATCTTTTTGTCTACCAGAACCCTTATTTCCTTTTCCCAAGGACTGCTCTCAACCTCTTTGTCCACAGTACTGATACTGGTGATTGCCTTGAAGACCAAGGACTTTCCTCTTTGTCTTGCTGACATGAAGTTTGCACAGGCCCATTTCTTGAGCTTGTTCAGTCCGTCTTTGAGGTGCTTTCCTCAAACTTACAGAAGGCTCACTCCATCTCACTCTCTATGTATGCGATGAAGATATTGCACAGTACCAGTTACAACATAGACACCTGGGGGACACCACTCATTATGCATCTGCATCAAGACATTGAGCTGTTCATCACTACCCTCTGAATACAACTGTCTAACCAATTACCTATCCACCAAACAAATCCATGTCTCCCTAATTTACAGAGAAGGATATTGTGAGGCACCATGTCAAAGGTCTTACAGGTCTAGATAGTTGACATCCATAGCCCTTCCCTTGCCCATTGACATAGTCACTCCATCACAGAAGTCAATAGGTTGGCCAGGAAGGGCTTTCTCTGGGCAAACCCATGCTGCCTGTCTCAGATCACCTCCCTGTTTCCCATGGGCCTTTAGCCTAACTTCTAGCCTCTATTCCTAGAATAGAGGAGGATCTATTCTATGAACTTCCTAGGCACAGGGTTAAGGCTGACAGGTCAGTAGTTCCCAGGGTCCTCCTCTCCAACCTTTTTAAAAATGCATGCAACATTTCATTTTTTCCATCCAGCAGAGATTTCACCTGAATTCCATTAAGTTTTAAACCTCACGGAGTGTGTCTTGGCATTTACATCATCCAGTTCCCTTGGGACTCCAGGATGCATCTCATCAGATCTCATAGGCTTATGTAAATTCAGTTTCCTCAGGAGCTCACAAACTTGATCTTCTCTTACAGTGTGAGGGACTTTGCTCCCCTACTCCCTGTCTTGTTTCCATCCACTTGAGAATTATGTGAATAGAACTTGCCAGTGAAGACTGAAGCAAAAATTTCATTGTTTCTCATCCTTCTCTTCATCCATTGTTGCCAGTTTGCTGGTAAAGTTCATCAGAAAGTGTACACTTTCTCTGACATTCTTGTGGTTGACATACCTGTAGAAGCCCTTAGTGTTATTATTCTTTGTGTTTCTTTCCAAGTTCAGGTCCAGCCATGCCTTGGCCTCCTGACTTTTTCTGTGTAATTCACTTCAAGGAGTTAAGAATCATCATGGGCAGGATATTTACACTGAAATAAAGGTGAACATTTCATTCATACATTTAATTATTGCTTTGAGATAGGGAGATGCTGTAAATAATCTTCTACTTCATTGATGTTATAAAAAATGAATTTATTTATAGTATTTTCCTATTGACTGCTAAACTTATCATAGAAAATGCTCATGGACTTGACCCTTGGTGGAAAACCTTCAAAGGAAATAAAACACAGCACGTGGCTGTGACTTCCAGCTAGTAGGAGCAGTAGGTATGTCCCTGGAATTGAAAAAACATCTGGGGAATATTTTTATTTCAATATATCATCCTAACCACAGACTCTGGAAATTGCTGTGCATTCTCTGGAGGAAAGTCAGCATCTGTATCTGTGATTTATGGATGAGATACAGCAGAAACTCAGAGTGTTGCAACTGCCATGGTAAGTCAGGGAACAGTGCCGTACAGGCACATAACCATTACAATACCATAGAGCTGGGATCACATATTGTAACTGCTAATGGGGAAAAACGAAGAAAGAGTTCCTAATGTCCCTCTTCACTCGTATAATTTAATGCCAATGGTTCACACAGATTAACTGAAGCTAACAAAAATTATCAATCCAACCTCAATTTAATCCTAGGTATATGCTTTTTCCAAAGTGCATATCCTCACTCCAAACTGCATTTCTGAGTAAATTTAATTCCAAGTTGCTATGCACTTCACTGAGACTCTATCAGTGCTTTTAGAGGCAAAAATTCTCAAAATTTGGATGAATGTGATCTCTTAGATTCTTCAGTGAAATTTTTCTAAACAGGAGTTTTCATGTGGAAAGGAAATAGAAAATAAATTAATCTGCATTACTACACTAGTTGTAACACAACACCTCGAAGTTTGATTCTTCAAAGTGCTGATTTACCCATCAGGATATTCACCCTGGAAAACACCACTGTCAGCTAAAGCAATAGGCCTGTACCTAATGAGAGAGTTTTCTCTTCCCTTCAGTATCCCTGGAAATGGTCACAGTATTTATCAGGGTAGGAACATTGGACTCAATTTCCAATTCCTTATTTCTATAAGCATGATTTCTGAAAAGCAATGTTCTTTTGAGATGATAAAAGGATTACTCCACTGATGCATATCATCAGCTTATATTTAGGAGCAAAGCTGGAAGTGACTTGGAAAGAAGGGAATTCTGTTACCTTACTAATTGAATTGGAATGTCTTATTAGTATCCTTTCTCAGTAATCTGATATGAAAGTCACTAATATGATACGACTGTAACATTGTATTAGCAAAAATATATTCTGATTTGATATGAATGCTAATGCAATACAAAGGAATGTTGCTAATGTGCTAATCGGATAAGATATTGCTAATAAGATATGAGAGACTCCACTAAAAATATTCTTATTACTTCCCTTAACTTTGTGAAGATAGCATTAACCTTGCTCACAAGGGATATTGCAAAACGTCCCTTAGCTCTTCTGCAGGCATTTAGGGCTCTGCCTGCCATTTCATGTTTGTAGCACTGTGTTTTTATTGGCAGACTATTTGACCTCAATAATAAAGAGAATAAATAAGTAAATAAGTGCAGAATGATTTGTTTAGTTTGAAAAAAACAAACAAACAATGTACTAATGTGGTAGTTACTTAGAATGAAGATAATGTGCATATATAGGCAACTCTTACATAGAAACCTAAAATAGTTTTGGTTTAATAGATCCTTAAAATAACTGAGTCCAGCTGGTAAATTAAGATTGCCAAGACCACCTCTGAACTGTGACCTTAAACACAATATCCACATGTCATTTAAATACCTCCAATGACAGCATCCCAAGCACTTCTGTGGGCTGCCTGGTTCAATCCTTGATGATCCTTTCTGTGAAGAAATTTTTGCTAATTACCTACCTAAACACAACACGAGGACATTTCCTCTTATGCTATTGCTAGATAGATATCCACCTCTCTACAGCCTCTTTTCAGGTAGTTTTAGAGAGCAATAAGGTCTTCCCTGAGCCTCCTCTCTTTCCCAGTTACCTCAGGTAGATTCTCTTTTTTTCAACTAATCTGCAGTACTCTTGCAAAAGGCTCACAACATCCAGGTGAAAGACAGTAAGTAGTGTCATTTCACACACCACACAGGTCAAAAATAAGGCCCAGAAAAGTGAGTTTGTTACAAAACACACTGTGAATATAGACGGAAGTGTAGAATTATGGTAAGCAGAGGTCTAATTTTAATGAGATTTTTTTTCTCTAAGTTTCTTTTCCCCTTCCCCTTCCCTTTTTTCATTTCCCCTTTCCTTTTTTGCATTTTCCTTTTCCATTATCCTTATCCCTATCTTTTTTCTTCCTTTCACTTTTCCTTTTTCCTTTGATTGCTTGATGTATTCTCAAGTGGGGATGAAAAAAAGGATGGTGCTATATAGGTACTGGTTCTCTAGAGGTTGTCCTTTGCTCCCCCATATATCCCTCATTTAATCATATGTCAGAAAAAGGAAAATTGTATCATATGTGCTAGAATTGTCATGAAACATTTAAGAGATTGTATACACCCCAAACATTGTGTCATTTTGCTCTTAGTTTCACATTCTGATGTGCCAGCCTGGTATACGGACCATTTTGAGAAATGGTTAATGAGTACTGATTGAAGAGAGAAAGACTTTGTCTTAGTATTGGTCTAACTACTGGAAAGTCCTTCAGTGGTGCTTTTTCTAGACAGATATCAAAAACATACCTTTTTAATATAAATAGATGTAGCAACAAAAAAACCCTTATGAATTAAAAAAAAATAGGTTTGAAAATTAATTTTTGGCTACAGACATATTACTTGTGTTTTAGAAAGATCAAGACATTTAGTGGTTTTCCTTTATTTATCCATAACTGAGGCAGAGTAGAATCTAAAAAACTAGTGCTAAAACCACTGAATTAAAGGATGTACTGAACTTTTCTAGTTATTGATATTTAAGGGAAGAGAAGGGCTATGAAGACCAAAGTGTAGCCTTGTAAATCAATGAGATTTCAGGTTGTCTCAGATTAATCCTGAATTCATCCCTCTCCATGTATTTTGGAGAAATTCCTATCTGCCCATCGAGTTTGCTGTCCTTATGTTTATTTTGGTCTGCTTAAGAGATAATATCATAGACCCCATCCAAGAGAAGTTCTGTGCTCTGCTGTTTGTCGCTGTCTCTTAATGTCCACAGATGAATATTTAGGTTGCATGTCCATCATGTTAGCTGATTGGCAGACCAAAATATATAGCAAATAATTTTAACTTATTAATATAGAATAGCTTTAACAAACTAATTACGGAGTTAATTTGAAAATTATTAATTCCTTAAAACCACTGCAAATTGGAGCTCTTTGGAGTCATCTATTTTTGTTTGACTGTTAGTGATCACCCCCACTTACTGCTGGAGGACTGTTTCATTGGGTGCTAATAATTTCAGCTCCTGTTAGGGAGTAAAATACAGCATTTGTAGTCCCTAACTTTTTTTTTTTTCTCTTTTTTTTTTTTTTTTTTTTCCTTTTTTTCTTTTTTATTCTTTTATTCTTTTCTTTTTTTTTCTTTTTTTTTCTTTTCTTTTCCTTTCCTTTTTTATTTTCTTTTTATTTTTTTTATTTTTTTATTTTTATTTTCTTTTTATTTCTTTTTTTTCTTTTTTCTTTTTTCCTTTTTCTTTTTTCTTTTCTTCTATTATTTTTCTTTCTTTTTTTTCCTTTTTCTTTTTTCCTTTTCCTTCTTTTTCTTTTTTCTTTTATTTTCTTTTTATTTCTTTTTTTTCTTCTTTTCTTTTTTCCTTTTTTCTTTTTTTCTTTTTTATTTTCTTTTTTCTTCTTTTTTTTCCCTTTTTTTCTATTCTTCTATTAATTTTCTTTCTTTTTTCTTTTTTCTTTTTTCTTTTCTTCTCTTTTTTCTTTTCTCTTTTCTCTTTTTTTCCGTTTTCTTTTTCCTTTTTTTTTATTTTTCTCTTTTTATTCTTTTCTTTTTTTTTTTTCTTTTTTTTTTTTTTTTCCCCTGCCTGCCTTTTCTTCTTGAATAAATATCGATGTTGTCCTGTACACAGAATCACCTGGAATCACAGAATGATAAATGTTGCGAAAGACTTCAGGATATCATCTAATCTGACTTCCCTGTTAGAGACACATCCCCTAGAGCAGATTACACAGGAACCCAACTGGAGATTTTTTAATGTCTCCAGGGATGGAGACTACACAATGTCCCTTAGCAATTTCTTCCAGTGCTCTGTTACCCTCAGAGTAAATAAATATTTTCTCATACCAAGTTAATTCTCCTGCGTGCCAGATTGTGACCATTACCACTTTTTCTGTTCTCAATCCATCCCAGCACCCAATCGTCCAGCCCACACTTCTCAAGTTTGGTTGCGAGGATGCCATGGTAGAGTGTTGAAAGCCTTTCTGAGGTCAAGGTGGACCATATCAACTGCCCTCCCTGCCTCTATCTATCAAGTTATGCCATCATAAAAGGCATTCAGATTGGTCAAATATGACTTCTATAACACCAGAGAAAACAAAAAGGACTCCCCAAAACCCAAGCCTCCACTACAGCCTTTCCCTGACCCAACACAGTTTTTTATTGTAGAAGAATGGAGCAAAAGAATCTTTTGTGCTTTGGTCCCTTTTTTTTTCCAAGTATTCAGTGAATTAATGAATTCAACTATCAGTAATGGCAGAGTAAAAAAGTAAGCATAGTTCAAAATGTATGTCAAATATTTTGTTGGGTTGAAGGGAAGTCTTGCAGTGCACATTTTCCCTGAGATGGAGGTGAATAAAGTGTGAATAAGGAACAGTAAACCCCATGCTGCAGTGGCACAGAAAGATAATAGGATGCTGGGTTGCATCACAAGGCCACCACCAGCAAAGAAAAAAGAATCATGATCCCACTCTGCTCTGTGCTTGTCAAGTCACACCTGAAATGTTGTGATCAATTCTGGTTCTTGCATAAGAAAAAGATGTAGACAGGATGGAGAAGGGCTAAAAAGATGATCAAAGGACTGGAAAGCATGCCATTTGAGGAAAAGGTTGAGACAACATGTTTTGTTCATTCTGAAGAAAAGAAGGCTTTAGAGAAACCATACTGCCATGTTCCAGTACTTGAAAGGTCACTACCAAGAACATGGAGACTATTTTTTCACAATAAATCACATGGAAAAGATGAGCGGTAATGCGTGTGAGTTACTTCTGGGCAGATGGCAACAGGACACCAGAAGAATGTTTTCCACTGTGGGAACAGCTGGACACTGGAATAATCTCTCCAGAGAAGTGGTAAACTCCTCAACACCGAACACTTGACAGGGTCTTGCTCCACCTCATCTGAACTGTGTTCCTACATGGAAAAGCTGGGCCAAATGATCTTGGAGGTCCCATCAAACCTTACAATCTGTGATTCCATGAAGGTAATCCTGAGATGCATATACAACAGTAAAAATTATGAATGTAACAGCAATATGTACTCAGACAGTGCTAAAATCAATATTTGTGAACTAAATGTTTAGCAAGAGGAAGCTTCTGTAGAAGAATTTGAAGTAAAGTGCAAAATCACGCGTCATTGAGCTACGTATTGTGTTACATCAATCAAAATATTTTTTTAAAACCTATATTGACATATTGGACAAACAATCCCTATTTTAAAAGCTATTTCTTTTTTTTTTTTTTTTTTTTTTTTTTTTTTTAAATTTTAATTTTTTTTTTCAATAGATGTAAAATCTAATGTAAGCAGAAATGCCTAGGGAAGGTTAAGGTGTTTGTGTGGTGTCTTGGTTTATTTATTTGCTTTTTCTAACTATATAAGCTCTTATTTTCATAGTCAGAGTTAAAATTTCATGATTTTCATAATTTTCATCTTTTCTAGTGCCTGATATCTTCTAGGTGGAATCTCTCTTCCCAAGAACAATGTGTCACCGCACAAGTCTGATCAGGAACAAGAGACATGGAATATAACCATTCATCTTCTTGTGCTTCTTTGTTGCTTTTTTTAAGTTATATACTTACTTTGTGTTTTAGATTATCTGCAAAATGGCTGTGTTAATAATTACCTTCTTGCAAAGGTAATTATAAACTGTTTAATACCGATTAATAATTAGAAATGTTTTAATCCCCTTTCAGGAAGGGAATTAAATACAAAGTACTAATATTAATGTTAATAATGCACAGTGAACGTTCATTTTTACATGTAGCAGTTTGCTCTTGTATTCATTTTCCAGCTTAACACTTACTTTTAAAATTGAAACTATGTTAGTCAAGGTTATTTCAGGGAAAGTAAAATGGTGGATGGAAGGGTAAGACTGAGGTACAGGGTGGAGGGCAAAGCTGATGTAGGGGGTGGGTTACTGAAGGGTAGTGAAGCCTCGGACTTTGTTGTGTCTTACAACAGAATGGAGGGAAACAGCATAAAAGAACTTCTTGTATTACTATGAACAATGACTATAAATATTACACCTTTTAACTATGTAATCAGTTCTCTGGTCTCAATGGATGTCTTATCTTGCCTTTTGTATCTTTATATATTATAATTTAAATGCATACAATAAAATCACTTTTTTGGATTACTGGTTTAATTTATGAGAGATTATTCATTTAGCAGTCAGATATTTATTCATTTGTAATGGATTGAAATTGCAAAGTCTTTGCTTAGCAGTTTTAGTACACTAAGTAGTTATTCCACAGGGCTGCAAGGTTAAAAGTGGTAGGATGCAGGGGTTTCTAAAGCTGACAGATGCATCTGGTGCTCAGCTTTGGGTAATGCTGGTAGACACATTGTTTATACAGGTTTCAGCCATAGTCACTCTGTTGGATGCCCTGTGCTGGATACGTGAGCTCATCACCAAGACAACATAAATTAGTTTTTCAATTGTAGCCTGATGATTCTTACTGAGTATTTACAGCTTGGCAGACTGAAAATGGAAAGTTAGAATATTTATCATGTGATTGGTGACAGTATTAGGAAGAACTATAGTCAACAGAATCACTTCAGTGGTATGAACTTTTTCTCATTTGTTTTGCTCAACAACAATTTTATTTTTTTTTTTTTTTTGTCTAACAATCTTGTTTGACTGCATGTAGACCATCTAGTAATTAAGAGAAGTTTGGGGAAGTAGTTTGTAGCAATCAGTGAGGTAAGAAATACAGTCTCTAACCTTCGTATACCCTCTTCTTCGGGTTTTAAATAGATGTTGTGGTTTTATTCCACTAAGCAGCTCACTAAGCCCACTAAGCACCCCAGAGACACTTACTCACTCCCTCCACATAGAATGAGAAAGGTAATTGGAAGGGTAAAAGTGAGAAAATTTCTGGTTTGTGATAAAAAGTTTTTGCAAGCAAAAGCCATGTATGCAAGCAAAGAAAACAAGCATTCCCTACTTCTTATTAGCAGGCAGCTGTTCAGCCATCTCCAGGAAAGCAGGGCTCCATCACAAAAAATGACTTATTCGGAAGACAAATGCTGTCACACTGAATGTCCTAACCTTCTTCCTTCTTCCCCCAGCTTTTAGTGCTGAGCATGATGTCATATGGTATGGAATATACCTTTGGTCATATAGGGTCACCTGTTCCAACTCTGTGCCCTCCCAACATCTTATGCGCCCCCAGCCTACTCTCTAGGGGAAGAAGAAGCTTTGACTGTAATCAAGAACTGCTCAGAAATAACGAAGACATCCCTGCATTGCCAGCACTGTTTTCATCACAAATACGAATAACCCCTTACAAGCTACTTTGGAGTCAATTAACTATCTCAACCAAAACCGATGCAATAGGTACAGTAGACATATATAGATGGAATTACTGAGCTTTTTACCTTGTTACAGGTAATTGGCTTTTCCAACTAATGGTTTTGTAGGCCATGGAAATCATGAATACTCTCAAAAATAAGCAGTCTATGAATATGTTTCCTTTGAGAGAAAACTTTGAAAGTGATAGTTTAAAAAAAAAACAAAAACCAATATAACTTTCTGCCTTCTTTCACCTCTTACACTGCTATCTTTATACCACAGATATTCAGCCACATATTCAAAATATAATAGTCTATCTGTAGGATGTGTGTTACTTTCTGGATGTCCTAGCTGTCCAAAATGTCACTGGAGTTCTATGCAAATTAATATTCAGCGACCATAATGTTTGATCAAATAGTCAGAGACATTCACATGCTTGTGTAGATGGAAGACCAGGGGAACATCTGCATAACCATCTGAAAGTGGTCCAGCTGCTGACCCTTGCTCTCAGACAGATGTCTGTCTACTCTTCCATCTCAAATATAGAAGTCTATATAGGAATAAATGGGCAGAAAGACATATGCATAACCATGTGTTGATGAATGGTTGATTGGATACAGCTGGCACTGGGCAAAGAGTTGATGAATAATTTTGCTAGAGATGAGAGCCAATACTTTCTTGAGCCTTGCACATTCTGGAGGCTGGAAAGCATTGCCATTATTACTGAGGGGACTGTTGGTTTTTAAATGGACTGTTGTTTTCTAGATGTATGCTAAAGCCTCCAGGTTTTTGTGGGTTTTTTTTTTGTTTTTTGTTTTTTTTTTTCCAGAAAGACAGATAAAGCCCTAATACCCATGTGTCCCACCTACTAGACACTTCAGTTTGAAAGAAAAAGAACAATGTTTCATTTTGGAATTGAACTTAATCATTTCACCTGTAACACAGTCCAGTTTTCTCATAGATTTCCATTACTGGCTGCTATCACTCACTCCCTCTTCTTTCACAAACATGGTTTTGATTCCATTTATTTCTTTCTTTCTGATAGACTATAGATCTGTTCATCCAAAGTCATAAATTCTCACTAGTGTGATACACAATAGAGATTTAAGGACTTTGCTTTTTGGGTCCAACAAAGGCTTCAGAATCTCTCCTGATATCATTATCTCCTACCTTTTTAATTCCTTAGCAGAAACATTTTCTGTAAAATTGAAAGCCTTTATCTTAAAACCATAGATATTAACTGTGACCTTGTACCCTTTAAATATTAATAGGAGCCAGTACTGAATACTACCTTTCCTATTTTGCCTGGTCAGCTAACAGTAATGTCTACTGTTTTGTACTGCTTGAGAAACAACCAGCCTCTGTTTATCCACAGTAGTTAATTTTCTTTTTGGCCCTAGGGAGCTTAAAGAAAATTTCTTCCACATGGTTTGTTTGTTTTTTTCACTGTGAGTTGGGTTATCAAGGTTACTGGAATTACAGTTTGGATTTGTTTCGTGTCTTTTAGTTAAGACAGCATTAGTGGAGTTAAAAACTCTTGTTAAAAAAAGATATGACTTTATGTTCTATTTCTACTATTCTGTAGTATTTAATCAAAAGATTGTCAACGTCAGTCTATTTGCATTTATATTGCACTTTTCAAGAAGGTACTTTATAAAACTTTTTTTTTTTTTAAAAAAAGGAACTAGAAGAAAATATAAGTTAAATGGCTAGACAGAGACAGACAAGTAAAATTTGAGACATTTCAGACAGTTTGCTTTATGAAATTCATGTATAAGGCACTGAACATCTGGATAAGGTCCATTTTTCAACTGTGGAAAAATTTCCCTTTTTATAGATTTATATAACCAAAAAGAATAGCAGTAAGAAAATGACTTATGAAAAATTACCTTTGATATACTTGCAGTTATGTTTTGATTTTCTGTGTGTAGAAGGTGCTAGGTATATGGTATAGTTTCTTAGGAATTTTATAGTTTCAAATAGTTTTCCTTCTTCCAAATAAGTACCAGCCATCTGATTATGTTCTCTCCACCTCTAGATAATATGGGTTTAATTAAAGGGAACACTAATGACACAATTTCCTAAGCTGTGTAAATAGATTTTATCACCATTTATTTTGTTACTGCTCTTCTGGAACCCCACTCAAACAAATATTCACAGAAGTCCCGATTTAACTCTCAAGCAAATAGCAGTTTCACAGCTTACAATTGTCAATTCACAGAGAATGCTCATCTGGGCTCGCACAGGTCCTCCTGAAACATTCCAATGAAATAAGATACCTTGCCTATTAATTGCTAACAGATCTCATTCACTCTTTTTTCATGAGTCAAGAGAAAGAATATGTGACCACCGAGTAAGGAGAATATCAGTCTGTCTTGTACAACAAACACAGCTAAACTCAAAGTAAGGCAGTAGTTTGTATTTTTCAATATAATTCAAAGGACTTGGAACTGTGAATTCAGAATTTCAGGTGTGATTCATTTTGACTTTAAATAGCTATGCACAGGGCAGACAGTTCCATCTGAGCTGGTCACTGCACACTCACTCTGTAGTAAATGTAGAGGAGTCATGTCTGAGGCATGATTCCTCTCATTTTAAAGCTGGTATCTGAAACATGCTGTGAAGCACATAATTCTGTTCACTGTCTGTAAAGGAAGATTACCCGAGTTGCAGACTTTCTTGTATATGTTTAAAGCTAGATAAAAGCTGACTCTTAATTAACTAAGGATACAAATATATTCCTACTTTGTTTTTTGGGTTTTTTAAATAATATTTAGGCATGACTCAATTTTTTCAGGGTATCAAAGATATTTATTCCTATTTATGCTTTGTTTAAGTAATTATGTCATTTCATAAGATACACACCAGTCTTGGATTCTCTCAGTTCCTAAATCTTTCTCTTGAACTGCCCCAGAAAGATTTGTCATAACCATCCCCTTTTTGTGTCTTAAGATCTATGTAATTTAAAAGTCCCTCCAGGTTTTTGGGGATTTTTTCCCCACAGAAATATAAGGCTGTAAGTTTGTTTAGACTAACACATGATTACTTCAACAATATGACACTACTTCCAGACAAAAAATAGAAAAATCTGAGGTAAATAATACAAGGAAAAAAAAAAAAAAAAAAAAAAAAAAGGATTGGAAGGATTGTGGAAGGATTGTTTTAATTGGTTTTCATGTTAGTCATAAACAAGAAGTGACAAAGCAAATAGTGCCTGGCATTCCAGACTTTCTTTTTATGAATATTCCCCTATGCGCAGCTTCCTAAGTATCCATTTGTTTGCCACTGTAATTTATGTTATTCTGTATAATAATACACCTAATGCACAGTTGGTCTCCTACTGTAGATTTCTTCATTCTTCTACATAGCCCTTCTTTGCTCCAAGTACTTATCTTTACAATTATTTTCCATGGTCTCTGACTCTCTGGGCAGCATAATATTTCTGGCTGGCAAGCTGCTGAAGCAGCCTAGGCAAATTCAAACCCAAATGTTAATGCTTTCTATTTCCTACAGGTATAAAATGATAATTTTGACTCTTTTAAACATACAGATGCTTTTTCAACACTTCTCAGTACAGTACCAAGTGCAGAAAAATTACTTTAAAAAAAGGCAGATTTGTTTTTTGAGGTTTTTTGTTTGGTTCTTTGTGGGTTTTGTTCGCAAATTTATTTTTTTTTTTAGTTTTTAATGAATCTGTGTTGAAAAATAGTGGTACAAAAAATAGTAATAATTTTTAAACCATTTTTTGTAGCAGAATGTTACCATTTCAAAGTAATTAAAACAGCTTGCAATAGCAGTTTGAGCATTGTCCTGGATTTAGCTAGGTATGGACAAGTAGACAACTGGAGAATTAGAGGTAGTTACACAGGAAGATTATGACACATTTAACTTTTGTTGATTTTGCAAAGATTCCAGAAGGACATCCTGTTCCATGGAAGGTACTTCAGGATTCATGGATGAGATTTTCTCTACTCTTCATGTGTTAGACAAATGTATTGGAGCTAAATTTAAGTGATTTCCTACCAGAGGTCAGAATGAACTAAGCATCCAGGTATTACACAGCATCTCAGATGGATTAGGGAACTTTCCCTGACCACACAGCCTCAGTCACACTGTTGACCATCCAGTCACTGGAGACAAGCCCTTCTCTAGTAAAAGGTCAGGCATAGTTTTTCAATCTGAAGATAAATCAGAGTGGATTCTCTATTCAGCCATACTGAAGAGAAACCCTAAGTGCTTTTCATACCATTGCACCAACTCCAGAGAAGATTCTGAATAAAAAAGCAGCAATGCTGCTTCCTGCTCTGTGAAGCTCTGGAAGCTCTGGAAGCTTCTCTAGGACTTCAAGGATGTCCTTTTGACAGAGCTGTAGGAAGAAGGCTTAGGACATGCACATCTTAGGGCATACCACTGACAAAACATTTGCCAAAGAATGAAATGCAAGAGACATGACACATCCTCCTTTTATTTCCTGCTTCCTCTAAGAGCTCTCATGGTTCTATACTACAGTTGGTCTCCTATGGTTTGGAAATTATTCAGTATGGAGGTATTCCCAAGGATGATTCAAAGCAGAACAATAAACAGAAAGAAAGAGGGACCAGGGAAGGTACCCACACCCAGTGCGTTGATTGTCTCAAAAGTATTGCTATATAAGATTATGTTCTTTTTGAAAAGAAAGCCAACACCAAATTATCAAACTGAAAAATCAAACCAAACCCCTTAAGAAATCTCATTTCATCCTTGTCTCCTCAAACCTTTCTCAAATATGCTGAGAGCTGGAGCATTTCCCAACTCTGTGCCACATTGGGTGAAGAAAAGCCAGAAATTCATGACATTCTGTGCTTTCTCCTGCTACCCTAAATTATTCTTCATTGCTGTTAATATACTGCTGCTTGCTAAGATCATTACTAGCTGAATGATTTTCCTCCATCTGTCTAAAAAGACAGGAAAAGTAATGAATAGGTTAAGACATCTTCTCACACCTAGAAAATGCCCCTTCCAGGTCAAGGCTAGAGTTACAATGGTAAGATGTGTATGGGATGGGAGCTTGTTTCTGTTGTAATTGCCAGCAGACTAAGCATACCCGAGCCTACAGGGATGTTGGTCTGTCAGTGATAAATTGATACAAAACATTCTTGAAAAGTTTGTTTTGCTTCCATTATGCTAATATTTGCTTAGTGGATATGAGTTTTGCTTGAAATGCCTGCAATCCAGGGGACAATGGGGCACTTAAATTAATAAATAACACTAACAATGATGACATCAGGGTCAAGAGAAAGAATGGCTAATGAAAAACATCACCTGCGCACAGCCAGAGCATGAGAGTGAATCCAGCTTGATGTGCACTGGGGAATTCTGGGAATTTAACAATTAAAGGCTGTTTCTCCAGAGAAAAGAGGGCTCCATCTTCCACGACATTGCTAATGAAGTGTAATTCATTTTACCTCTTCCCCACCTTTCAAAATCAAAGTTCAAGAGGCCGTAGCAGACAAATTTCAAAGGAGAGACACGCATACCTCTTGCAATGCTGCTCATGCTCTTTAGGGAATATCCTCGTGTTCTATTAATTATTGTACTTCTCTGGCATTATTATTCATGGACTAGCATCTCAAAATACTTGACTTAGCAGTGGTTCTGGAACTAATACTAATAAGTACAAGACTGTGCCTTGGGTGAAACATGTTTTTTCTCTTATGGGCCCAATGGAGGGTAATACTTTTCTCCACAATTCAGCCAGGTTCTTTTCGCATCTGTGAGCATAAGGCAGTCATTTGGTTAATTATATTGGTTTCAATATTTAAGAGGCAGTGTTGGAAGCATAAAACTTTGAACGCTGGTGCAGCACCCATATTGACAAAACCCCGGGTGGTATTGCTGCCATATAACCATCAGCTTATCAGTGAACAGATAGCAAAATCCCATATTATTGTCAAAGATATGAGCCACGATGCTTAGTAGAGGTAACAAGCTGCTTTTTAGGTTTGCAGAGAGGCAATCATAGTTGTGTGCAGGCTTTTTCAGGAGACAGACTTTCAAGCCTCAGTCCTGCAACAACACTTAGTTGGAAAAGAACTCAAATTGCATTGAGGTATTGGTAGCTGAGACAGTGGAGATCATTGCAGAAAATTACTATCTAGTGGCTAGGAATTTATATTAAAGTTTGCAAGGAGATTTCAAATCTGTTAAGACTAAGGAAAATGGCTTTAGTAAGATCAGTGGCTGGAAGAAATTCCCTTTTGAAAGTCCTTGACAGTAAGTTAGTTTCTTCTGCAGAGCTGAAAAACCTAAGAATCAATGTTTTATACCTGAGTGTATGAAATTAATCTTTAAAAGATACATATTTTTTCATGCTTTTAGTCAAACAGGTAATTTTACAATAAAAAGTAGCACACTGTCTGTTTAACTATATTTTTTGTTTTGTCTGCTTCATTAATATCACTTTAAGGGCCCAGGGAATCTGGAACTTCAGCCTTACTTTACTAAATATTCCTACTTATATTGGAGTGTTGCCCCACCTGGATTTTGGACATTGTAACTGTTTGTTCAAGTTGCAAAGAGTCTAGAAATGAGCTTGAGAGCTTAGGTTTTCCATAATATAAGGATCATCTAGTCTTCCATAAACAAGCAACTTCTTCTGTTATCAAGTAAATTACCTTATTAACTGATGCTTAAGTGTGTATCTTGTAATTTTAAGAATTTAAAAACAGAAAATTTCATTTTTATGTATTTTAAAATAATTCAAAATGCATAAACAACTCTTAAGTAATTGTTTATTTGAAAAAATATGCAAAAATTCTATCAGATGGGTCTAATCTTAACACGGCACTGTTAAGAATCACACAATGGCGTGATTTCTTCTGGCCACACAATAAATACTTTAAAAAATATATATAAATTTTGGCAAGAAACAAGGAGGAAAAAATCCCCTCAGCTTTTGACTGATCTTGGCATTTCCTTCACTTACTAGATATCAGTGTGAATAGAAGATTGCAGTGTTTAACTGTCTAATATATGCTGTAAAAGATTTCATTGATACTGCCATGCTGAATTGTTAGCTGTTAAAAGAGTCTCATATTACATGCAGTTCTACACATTGTTACTAGAGATTGGTTTGTACAAGAGTGCTTTATTAGGATAAGGAAACTTGATGGATAGAGCAACATGGAACATATATTACACTTTATGTATACATATATACATCTAGAATGAAACAAGAAGTACAACTTGATGACGTATAATAACACACTCTGTATTTGTGAAAAGTATATGACAATTAGTACTATAGGTATAGAACAATGTATGGTGTTATAGCTTTAATTCCAAAAATATACACATACTAATACAATAGCTGTCATTCCAGAAATATACATGCTGTGATAGTTGTCATTATAGAAATATACATACTGTGATAGCTGTCATTGTGAAATACATACTCAGTAATAGATGTCAGCAATAAAATATAATAATAACATCTAGCAGTTTTTCATCTCGGGTCCAAAAAATCTTAAAAAATAATACTACCATGCCCAGTTTTCAGATGTGGGAACTGCTTTCCAGAGAGGATAAGTTGTTTGCACAAGGTCATGCGGCAGACCTATGACAGAAGATGAAACAGAATGAAGATTTCTTTCCCTCTGTCCTGGATTCTTTCCCTCTGTCCTGGACATTGTGACACATATCATCAAAATTGTTCTGTGAAAGAAATGGATATTCTCCCACAATGGAACAAGAGACTTGTTTAGAAACTTGGCAGGACCATCTTGGAACCTTCCAGAATCAAGGCTCATTCCCCTTGACCTGAAGTAACAAAACAATTCACAAACAAGTGAATCATTCACAAATCATTATCTGACAAATTATCTTCTTTCCACTTCCCAGCAGATCACAGCCTTTTCAAATTTATTTGTAATCTGAAATTATTTAACAGACTTAACTTGTTTTTTTTTGTTTGTATGTTTGGTTTTTTGGTTTCTTTTTTTTGGGGGGGTGGGGGTGGGGGCTTAATTATTATTAATTCTATGGAGATATTGTGGGATTTTTTTTGGTTTTTGGGTTTTGGGTTATTTTTGGTTTTTTGTTTTTTTCCAGGTTTTTAAACAGGGTGCTTATTTCATGTTGGTCAGAGGTTTATCCTAATGTTAATGTGGCCTTCCTGGATGAATATGTAAAAGATTCATAAAATCATAGAATGTTTTGTATTGGAAGGCACCTTAAACATCATCCATTCCCAACACCCCTGCACAGACAGGGACACTTCCCACTAAACCAGATTGCTCAAATCCCCATCCAAGCTGGCCTTGAATGCTTCCAGGGAGGAGGCAACCACAGCTTCTCTCTCTAGTGTCTCACAACCCTGATGATGAAAAATTACTTCCTAATGCCTCATATGAACCTACCCTCTTCCAGTTATCCTTGTCTTATCACTATGCAGCCTTATAAAACATCTCTCTCCAGCTTTCCTCTAGGCCCTTCAATCTGAACAACCCTATCTCTATTAGCTTCTCTGTATAGCAGAAGTGTACCATCCCTCTGATGATCTTCATGGTTTTCCTCTGGTTCCGTAATCTTCCTGGGTTGGGAGGTCCAGAATGGGACACAGTATTCTAGGTGGAGTCCCAACAAAAGCAGAGTAGAAGGGAAAGAACATCTCCCTTCACCTGCTGGCCATGATTCTTTTGATGCAGCCCAAGACATGGTTGGCTTTCTGTGGGACAAGCACAGAGTGGGGGCTCATGTTGAGCTTCTCATCAATCAAAAATGCAAATCTCAATCCACTCTCCCACCACCCTCTAGTTTTGCATGGTATTGCACTGATTCATGTACAGGATCTTGTACTTGGTCTTGCTGAACTACATGAGGCATGCACTGGTCCACCTCTTAAGCCTTCCAAGGTCCCTCTAGATTGCATCCCTTTGCTCTAGCATTTTCAACATGCAATGCATCTTGGTGTTGTCATCAAATTTGCTGAAAGTCCACTCCATTGCACTGTCCATGTCACCGACAAATATATTAAATCTCAAGCACATCCCAACTAAAATATTTTCAAGTTTAAAAGTACTACTGCTAATAGTAGTACGTGTTTGATAGACACATTCCTGGCGTGAAACCTGAGAGTCTTGAGTGTTCATAGAAAGGTGAGTATCAGAGAAATTGATTCATGTAGAAATTCACATACGATTTGTAACTGTTTTTTGGATTCTAGAAATTATATATGTTGACTTCCGGGATAAGTCTGCATACAAAAGTTGGTTCACTTAAGAGCATTCAGTGCAAAAAATTCTGGTAACACAACACAAATTTTGAAATTTGTCTGAAAAAAATTATAATTTAATAGCAATGCTACCATTACAAGCCCTGATCATTGTGCAAGGCACTACACAAACATAGTATGGAATTATACAGTTTTTAAAAATGACCTTTCCTCTTTGGATTCTCTACTCAATTGCCTTTGTTTCCATGCAGAATATTTCTGCCAGGTGAATTCCTTACATAATTGTAGTGAAGATTTTCCTGTCTTGAGACTGAGTTTATGTAAAGGGCACATGCAATAGACCTCACATATCCAAAGAAACGAGGAAGTTTTCATAGCAATTTGTCTACAAAATGTTTTATTTAGCTTCTACAGAATTGCACAAGTCCAGATCTCATTCTTTGTTCTTTTCTATGTATGTGTAAATGTGTAAAGGGTGTTGAAAACCCTCAGAAAATAAGTCAGTCTACTAAAAGCTTCCTTCAGCTTTTGCTTCTCCATCTTCTATTTTCAGTTTTACTAAATTTCGGAAATTATTATTAAAACAAATAAAAACAAGTACTTGCATTACTGATATAGGCAATGACAACACAAGAGCAATACATTACAATTCAAGGTCATCAAGTATGATATGAAGTGATGAAAGTACCAGGATTAAATTAAATACACACACAAATGTTATCACCAGTAAATGAACAGAATCACAGATTGATTTGGGTTGGAATGGACCTTAAAGATCATTTTGTTCCTAAACCCCTGCCATGGACAGGGATGCCTTCCACCAGATCACACTGGGACTGGGACTGTAAGAAGTCTACAATTACAATGCAAACATAATGGGGAAAAATCCCTTCTGAAAGGGAATTTCACCTGTCACCTGTAGAAGTGATGAGTTAAAATCTAGAATACTCAAAGAACATTTTACCCAAATAAGGAAGAAGAAAATTCTGTGATATTTTTAAGCTTCCTGTGCTCTTCTTCTCCTAGGGCCATACAGAAGGATCCTAGCAGGCTGACAGGACCTAGTTGGCCTTTGGAGATAAGGAAGGAAGTTCAGAAGAGAAAAAGCTTTTTTTTTTTTTTTTTTTTTTTTTTTTTTTTGGCTTAACTCTTTGCTCAGACACGATGTGTGGGATATAAACGCCTAGTTCTCTCCAGAACAAACAAATTCTGTCTTAGCTGACACAAGTGAGATAGACATCTTTCAGATCTAGTGGGAAAAAGAAAGAAAGAAGAACAGCAGGGAAAAGGTGGATATCATATATTTTCTCAGTTCTGTGAGTAATATTCATGCAACACCATGCTAGCTTTGCACCTGGCTTTCTCATTTTCTATTCAGCTTGTCACATTTGTTTTCAATTTGTCTTATTTTGTCATTTTCTTTGTGCCTTCTACTCTATGCCAAACACAACTGGAATTATTTGCAACTCAAGAAATGTACTGCTAGTGAAGGAGAACATTTTTTTTCATGGGTACCCCAAAGGGACAGGAAGAGACTTCTGAGCATAACAGGTGAGAGAAATGGGACAACAGGTTGGGTAGAATCAGAAGTATGATCCTACTACAAAAGAGAAGGGACAAATTCACTCAGAAGAGGAAGAACTATAAAACCCCACCTCACCAGATCATCCCTTTGATAATAATTTAGTATGGTCTTTCGTGGAACTGAGAAGAACCTGGAATGTGCCCTTGCTCTTCCATGTATGTAGTATATAAGAAAAGACAAGAAATTCTGCATTTAATACTTAAACATTCAGCTATGAAATGGATTTTCTGAGTAGTGTGTTCTGTCAGAAAAAGAGAGGGAAAAAAAAAAAACCCACACACAAAAAAACCAACAACAGCAACAATAACAACAACAAAACCAAAAAACCAAAAAACCAAAAAACAAAAAAAGAAAGTAACCAACAAAAAAACTCCCTGGAAACAACTCAAGGAAAAAAAAAAAAAAAAGACAGAACTCAGAACTTAGGGGAAAATATATGTAAAGCCAAATCCCTATTGGTATTAGTTCACTTGAAGTCACAAGAAATATTCCAATTTACACCAGCTGTGGATCAGGCCCACAGGATTTAATATGTTCCAAGATCATTTGGAAACTGTTTCCATTAACTTGTTTCCCTGGCATATGCTAGATTTCAGCAAAGCACTGCTTTGTTTGTAGAGTTTATTTTAGGAATTAGTCACGGATTTTATTATTGAATATAAAGGTTACCAGATCTATAATGCAACATGGTAAATGAAGTGGTAAGTGAATTCATGTTTGGTAATTTCCCAGTTTAATTAGTATGCATTAAAAATGGTACTTTGCTCCATATTACTTTTTTTTGTATACTGTAATAATACTGAATTTACACAAAAGCCTTTTTTGGTGTGGATTTGTATTGTTTTAACTGTTGAGTGTACATGACACATGAGGCTTCTTTACAGGGTGATTTGAAAACTGTGACCTTGGCCTCCTGTGATTATTCCTGTTCATCTTTTTGTGAGGACTGCCTCCTTCAGAGCCTATGGCCGTGTGCCAGTGAGACTCAGTGCATTCTGTCCTTCTGAATTCTTCTGCACATCCAGCTGTCAAAATTGTACTTCCCTGCTGTTAGCTTGATCCAGACCAGCAGAAATCAATGAAAAGACACATCCTTTTCAAAAAGATCCAGGCCCCCAGTTTGCTGTTGGCAATTTCACCCAAGAAGTGGCTTCCTTGTCTGGTTCTGATTTTATGACTTTGTTGAGTCTTCCACATACTTGCCAATTTATTAAAATTAAAGACACTGCAGCCTCTGTGCTTCCATTTACATGTCTGTGAAAGCACCCTAATGTCTACAAGTATCTAAAGGGCGGGTGCAAAGAAGATGGAGCCAGACTCTTCTCAATATTTCCTAGTAACAGGACAAGGGGCAACAGGCTCAAGTTGGAACATAGGAAGTTCCATCTAAACACAGGAAAAACTTATTTACCATGAGGGTGCCAAGGCACTGTCACAGGCTGCCCAGGGAGGTTGTGGAGTCCCCTTGTCTGGAGATACTCAAAACCCACCTGGTTACAGCCCTGTGTAATGTGCTCCAGGTGATCCTGCTTTAGTGGGAGAGTTGGGAAAGATGTTCTCTAGAGGTCCCTTCCAATCCTGATAATTTTGTAATTCTGTTTTTCTGTGATTCTGCTTTGCACAGTTACTATAATTTTGTTGCACAGGGAATCACAGAAACTCTTTTCCAGCTCCTTCTTCCCCTTTGTGGCCATCTCTTAGGTCTGATTTTAGGAAAACTGTTGTGCTGAAGAAAATGTACTTTTCTTGTGATTTCCTGAGTTGCCTTCAATTCTTCCTTCAGCAGAGCTGCCTTGCTTTTAATACCTGACTTTGCAAACCCTTTGCTTTTCAATCCAGTTGAAACACATAGAGCACCAGTACTTTCACTGATGAATTTCTCCATGGAGCAGAATGTATTACACGAAAACAGAGAATGCGTATGTTGTTGGTTACATTTCTGATCTTATTAGAGGAACTCAAGACATTCATCTGCTTCTGGATATGTGGGAGAGATCCAGAAAATGAAGCTGGATTGTAAAAGGTTACGCAAATAATTTCAGTGCTATTTGGATGTAAATTTTTTGTTTCTGCAGATTAGACCAGATTAGATTCAGATGACTTAAGGTCTGTGTATAAATATACACACTGACATGCATGCAAACACATATATAGACACATATATTTAAAGATGTGCATGTTAAAATACACTTGAACTAAAAATATGTCAGGAAAATGTGTAAATCGTCAGAAAATTTAGCACGTTTATAATATTTTTTAGTATATATTTACTACAGTTTACATAGTGAAAAGAACAGTGATCTAATCAATATTATCATTTGTATTGTGATGGTTGTTTTCCTATTATCATTATTGTTAATTACAATTAATATTACAATTAATTACTATTATTATCATCATAATCAAATACATTACAGCATATATTTTACTTCCTGATCCCAGAACAGCTATTTTTAGCTCACTTAAATGAAGATATATGAAGCAGCTGAAGATTCATAAAGTTGCAGAAGGATGAGCATGAATGATTCACGATAGCAAAATAGTTTAGCATTAACCAACAGAGAAATAGGAAACAGAGGTTCTATAAGGCAAGTGGGAAATACACAGTGGAAGTCTACAGTGCAGAGACCTGCAATTTGCCCCTTCGATATATAGAGCTGAGAAAAGCAAGACTGCAGAACATAGTTCAGTTTGGAGTGGGAACAAGTATTTTGCTGAAGTCTATTTATGATTTTTACTGAAGTGTCAGGAATTCATTTAGTAAGAAGTCGACATTTAGAAAGAAAATAATAATAAGGAAAAAGCTAAAGAGAGGGAAAGATCTAAGTCTACAGTAAGCTAAGAGAGTCAAGCCAACCCCTTGTCTGAGGTCTATATCCCCATATATCCTTTGGAGACCTACCATATCAAGACTCAAGAGAGAAGAAAATTACCTAATCCAGAGCCTGTTCCTTGAGAATGAATTTCTTTTAACAGCAAAGGCAAAAGCAATGCAATATTGTTAAAAATCTATGTTGTGCTACTGCTTGATGAAATACTCAACTCACAGCTTAGAAATAAATGAGCAGGGATAAGGTGGTCTCAGACTCCTTGTATTTTTTTATTATTTTTTTTTTTTTTCCCTCTCAAACTCGAGGTTAAACCAGGGGCTGAGGAAGATTTCAACATCATTTAAGATTCCTGGCTTAATAAATAGAACCCTCCCTATGGTGCAATATGGGCTACAGCACTGTCCAGAAACTTTTAAGCACTAGTTCTTCATGTAATGCAGACATGATTGTGCTGCTCGAAGTCTGCATTACATTGCAGGTCAGCAAAGATAATCATAGTAGCTTCTACTAGTTTTAAAATACAGAACTCACCTGCTTATGTCTCCGCTTATATAAGATTGCTACATTATGGGAATATTCTGGAAAACATCTATACAATGTCTCAGATGCATCTTTCTCCATTGACTTTTTAATTAATAATAAAATTATTTAATCTGTAATTCACAGCTTCTCAGTGATTCTATTCTCTCCTCAAAAACAAACTGAAATAGAAAAAAAAAAAAAAATCAAAACCAAACCCAAAAAAATGTCAATTTCCAAAGCCCTCCTTAGGACTTTTTATTATGATTTTCTTTCTGGAAAAAGGAAAACACCTCATTCTCTTCCTCCTGACCGAGTATTTCTTCCTTCTGTTGGGCTCAGACAGAGATATCTTCTACCTTGCTAACTTATGTTTTGTTAATTTCCTTTCCTATCTCTCATATGATATTTATCACTTCAGCTATATTTTATCTGCAAGTTAAACGGCAGTACCCTATTTGATTTCGCTTTCAGCAAGCACATGTTAATTTCCTTCTCTTGTCCTCTGTGTCACTGCCTCTCCTTTTCTCTAGCAAAATATTTAGGGTCAAAATTTATGTCATTGCATCTGAACATTAGGATATTTTATAGAACTTGTTTTAATTTTTATTTCCTCTTCAGACCTATCCATCTTTATCTTTCACTCAACAACAGCACTGCAAACTGAGAGTGAGACAACACAGCTGAATGATTGATGCTCTCCAAGTCCTGAGTTTCTTTTCCTCGTTTATTCACACAGTCACCCTCCTGAGTTAAGGGTTTCGGTTGATACCTGCCATGGTGACTAGAAAAACAAGGGTAAGCTGCCAAATCCAGCGACTGTTGTCTTGTTCTCATATTGCATTTCCTTATCGGTTGTGACAATGTGCCACAATTAATGATAGCAGAAATACCTATGTTTGATACCATATGCATCATACTTAGTGGTGATGGATTAGCAATCAAGAAAATTAATTCTGCCTTTACAAAGTAACATCTGAACTTTGAAGTTAGGCAAAAGCTTTATAGAGTAGTGCAGATAAAAAATTCTCCTGGAAATGGGATTGCTGTGTTTCTATTGTACCTACATAATTTGTTCTGGACTGAGCCCAGACAGACTGGTATATTTCCCAAGAAAATGCAAGGATCAGTTATTTAAAAACAAGCAAACAAACAAACAAACAAACAACAAAAAAAATGTGTAGTTCTGTGATTCTCAGGCAATGCTTTAAATATGAAAACATTTTGAATGAATAAGAGTCTAAGAAGCAGTTCAAGAAAGCAAAATTTGATGACAGGAGCATGTCCAGATCTCCTGGATGACCTTGGATAAGTAGACGCAATTAATCTGAAACATAGTTTTTTAATTGGTAAATTAGATCCTTCCTTAGTTCATAAGTTAATTTTGTGAATAAAATTTGCTAATAAATTTTTAAAATTCCTTATTGAAGAGAGAACTATGTATATACCTTGACGGCCAAAATAACAAAAACCCAATGTTGTAAAAACTACTCAGTCACTCAGAGCATCCTCCTTACATCATAGTCTCCAATGTCTTCACAGAACTCCATATAAAACTAAGAGAACCAGAACATCATGTAAAGTTGGAAACTCATTTATATAGGTTCCATCAAACACAGGTCATTTACTATAGTGGAAAAGGAAATAGCAACTCAAGCTGTGGCCTAAAATCCTGTATAATATTTCTGTGTCCAGTTACCACAGTATCCTTACCAGTCTGAATTAAAATAATGAAGGATGCAACTATTTTATTATCTCAAATGACTCTAGAAAACAGAGCATATTTTCAAGAGGATGAGACCTCTTGGAAGCTCACTGTCCAACCATGGAAATGATATTCATGGTGAAAATGCCATTAAAAAAAAATAAAACTAAGATATGATCATTGCAGACAACCGTTGCTCATTGTCTTTCTTCTTGGTGTTTAAACTACTAATTTGGAGAGGGCATAATGTATAGGTTCACTCTATTTAAGCATGCACTTGTTGAGAGGGATCTCATACTTGGCTGCAATGACTGTAAAATCTGACTGAATCCCCATAGGTTATATATGCTGAGGGCTACTTCTAATGAACATAGTCACCTTTCAAGCATGTGCACTTATGACATGAACCTCAGTTGCTGTGACTTTATTCAGCTATCTCTAAAGTTAGATCAAAGTCTTTCCTTATCAGGGTTAAACATTCAGAAACACATACAAACATAACAAAAAAGTAGAATCTGTATGATCGAGTATTGTCTTAGGATAAGCAGCATTTTTCAAATGAACTGGAGCCTGTGTCTGTGTTACAAGTTTTGAGCAACATCCAGAGGAGTTTATATTGTTATAAAAGCTGGTGAGAGAGAAAAAAAATTTCCACAGAGAAAAATATGTGCCTGAAGACAAGTGGATGTGATGCTATGGCAAATAAGAGGGCACCTCTTCTCTTTCAGATTAGAGTTTGAGAATAGTATTACATGAAGCTATAATGCCCTTTAGCAAACAATAACAAGAGAATTGAGGGGTTTGAATTTTTCATATGATGTGATTTCATGTATATATATATTTATTTAATAAAAAAATCATAAAAATGTATGTGTCTTTAATAATTAAATGTGGGATTTGTTATTTGTTTTTGTTTTTTCTCTTTTTCATTTTCAAATAAATGTTCTCTTTCTTTTCCCTCACTGGCATATTTATTTAGTCAGAGATTACTTTTATATAGACAGACTGTGATGATCAGATGTTTCTAAAGGAGTTTCCATTCACCCCAAATACTGATAGTTTTAACCTACTGAAAGGTTATTTATAGCAGTTTATTTTCATAACTGTAGTCCTAAGTCTGGCTTTTAGAAACAGCAGGGCTGATAAACCATGAAAGAGCAATTTATGGAAGGTACTGTAACCTGGACCGTTGGAAAGACGGGGAAGTAAAGAATTTTAAGAAATGACCACTATTGATCACTTCATAGAGTGGATGGCATTTTGCCTTCGTCTTCAGGATAATTGGACCAGGGGATTACAAATCCATAGCAATGGAAGGCTTTCCTTACTAGACAGTTAATGCACCATAAATCAGCTAGTAGGAATAGCTCCTATGTTGCAGTCTAAGTATGTTTTCATTCAGCTCATTTGCACTTCAAAGCTGAAGTCGATAATTCAGCTGCAAGTAGGTGCAATTGGGGGATATTTACCTTTTGTAGAATATGAATACAAGCTGAGAAAATCTCTAAATTCATTTGCACAGCACATTACCAGTCAGAGTCTGCTACTCAGACAAGCAGCCCAGTTTCCAGCTGAAGTCAAGAGGTGATCTTGTAGCTAGCTGCTCATACATCCCTCAAGGTCTCTGTGCTGTCGCTAAACAATGTTTACTTACTTGGTGATCAATTGTTTTTGGTTTTTTGGTTATTTTATTTTTCTTAAGGGATAAGCATAGCCTTTGTTTTTTACATGCTAAATGGGCAGACCCTTCCCCGTCCTTATCTCTGTCAAGGTTACTGGAGGTAGGGGCCTTGAATTGAGTTTGTGCAGCTTCACTTAAGAGAGGAGGAGGGAAGGTAGCTCTAGGCAGGCACAAACTGAGCTTCTCAAATCATGCACCAATGAGACATAGTAGGTTTGAAATCAAGGAAACAAAGTCATTAATGAGGGAAAAAATAATTTAAGCTGATTCTTTGTTTTCACCCAGCATTTTATAACATTTCTTCTGAACAAGTCTCCCATCATAGCAGCAATGAAGAAAATCTTTAATTTTGCTTTTCTTCTGCCCTCCCTCACACATGTAGACATACTCACACACATACATACTACATGACTTACTCTTGTGTAGTACCTGTATGATTTTATATTGCTACACATTGTTTTGTGGAGATCTTTCCTATATACATTTTGTCTCAGAGCACAAAGCAACATGCATCCTTTTCAGCACAGATTGCAGCATTGAATGAAGTAAATGCATGGACAGCTTTATCATTCTCAACTGGTTCCATTTTCTATTGTGATAAAAAAAGGAGTTGAATCTAGGTTGGGCAGAAATGGTCTGAAGTATCATCTCCAAAAAAAGATGAGGTAGGATTTTTTTTCTACTTGGTGATGCTTTTCAACACTGGAATGTTTCTAAAGTTACGAGGATGGGAAGGAAGATGAGAATGTGACTTAGTTTGTATTTTACAGATGGGAAAAGAAGCTCTTCAGTTCAAAATCATACCATTTCCTCAGAGGCCAGCTCAGCCCAAACACAATCTGAAGCTTACTTCAGCCATTATAGCTGATACCTGAATATTCGTTTCTTACAAACTGTTCTTTTTCACAGAATCACAGAATGTTAAGGGTTAGAAGGCAGCTCTGGAGATCATCTAGTCCAAATCTCCAACCCATATATATTGGCCTTTAAAACCTTCTCAGGAGAGCTGTAGCTCCTGATGTCAAGAAATAAAACTTCATGGCAATGAACAATTTTTTCTTACCAACAATGAAGAGGGACCTTTTTGAATAATCCTGTATATCTCCCAGGAGTAAAAGATCAAAATAAATACCACAGTACTGAACTTTAATTCCTCCAATAAGTACTTTTGAGTTTATAACGCAATGAAAGTATTACCTGTGTCTGTAAACTTCTCTTAAGTGATAAAAATAGAAAAGCAAAGGAGCCAAATTTTCTGCTAGCATGGCATCAACTGGCTACTTGAGAGAGGGTCTTGCCAAGATGGTATTTAGGAAGGTGATAGATATGGTTCACATGATCCTGGATTAGCACAGAAGAATAAAGTCAAGCTTTGGAAAAAAATACTAAAAAAAATTAGAAGAAATCGAGTGCTATATGTCTGAATCAGCTTAAGAAACTAATGCTTATTGAGAAAATGGATTCAGTGTCATTGAGTTTTACAGGATACAGTTGTCATGCTTGCATATCTCTGCAGATTCTGGTCTTAAAAAGAAACCCGAAGAGCACTCAGGGGGTTGAATGGTAAGTAACACAATAGGATACAAATGTAAAACAAACAAATAAACAAAAACCCAACCTAAACCAACCAAACCAAGAAAAAAACACAGAAAAAAAAGCACCAAAAACAAAGCAAAAAAAAAAACCAACAACAAAACCCAAGCATGCAAAAAACCTCCAATCAGAACCAAGCAAAAAAGGATAGCCAGTCAGGTGCAGTATTACTTGAAAAAAATATTTCAGCAAAATTGCTGCATATCCAGATTCTTGAAACTTTTTTGCTGTGTTTATTTTTAAATTTTGTTCTATGTATGTCTGAATCATTCTAGGCATAATTCAGAAAACTTGTTCTAAAATGCATCTAGATTATGTGGATCATTTGACCCCATCTCTCTTCTGTACTATTTTCAGGTACCTATCAAATGTGTAAATAAAATCTGCAGATTATGCTCACCAAAATCAAATCAAAATTAAATTTAATCTAATCCCTTTTTAACAGAGACGTTCACATCAAAAATTTCCTTTATTATGTATAAAATGGTTGACAACAACACCTCAACTAACAGCTTTTTCACAGTTCACATAAAAACCAAGGATCATCTAGTCTGTGATTCTTATAAACTTATTGTCATGGTACAATTCTGAAACAAAACTTAATGTTGCTTTCACTGAAAATCTAGGACCTCTGTATGCTGAAATATTTAATCTGGCTCCTTGTGATGAGTACTATTCCATTGTTCCATAGTCCTGCCAGGCACTGAGGTCAGGCTGACAGGCCTGTAGTTTCCTGGGTCCTCCTTCTGTCCCTTTTTGTGGATTGGCGTGACATTCGCCAACTTCCAATCATCTGGGATGTTCCCAGTGAGCCAGGACTGTTGGTAGTTGATAGAGAGAGGCTTTGAGAGCTCTCCTGCCAGCTCCCTCATCACCCTTGGGTGGATCCCATCTGGTCCCATAGACTTGTGGGGACCCAAGCAGTTCAGTAGGTCACTGACTGTGTCCTTCAGGATTACAGGGGGGCTGTTCAGTTTCTTGTCACCTTCTATAAGCTCCATCAGTGTTGGGCCCAGTCCTGTTTATTATCGTAATTGATGATTTAGATGAAGAGATTGAGTCCATCATCAGCAAATTTGCAGATGACACTAAGCTGGGGAGGAGTGTGGATCAGCTGGAAGGCAGGAGGGCTCTGCAGAGGGACCTGGACAGACTGGAGAGTTGGGCTGATAACAATGGGATGAGGTTCAACACGGCCAAGTGCCGGGTCCTGCACTTTGGCCACAACAACCCCATGGGGAGCTCCAGGCTGGGCACAGAGTGGCTGAGAGCAGCCAGGCAGAGAGGGACCTGGGAGTCTGGATTGACAGGAAGCTGAACCAGGAGCCAGCAGTGTGCCCAGGTGGCCAAGAAGGCCAATGGCATCCTGGCCTGGATCAGGAACAGCGTGGCCAGCAGGTCCAGGGAAGGGATTCTGCCCCTGTACTCAGCCCTGGTGAGGCCACAGCTCGAGTCCTGTGTCCAGTTCTGGGCCCCTCAGTTCAGGAAGGAGATTGAGGTCCTGGAGCAGGTCCAAAGGAGGGCAACCAGGCTGGTGAAGGGATCCAGCACAAGTCCTGTGAGGAGAGGCTGAGGGAGCTGGGGGTGTTCAGCTTGGAGAAGAGGAGGCTCAGGGGAGACCTCATCGCTCTCTACAACTCCCTGAAAGGAGGCTGGAGCCAGGGGGGGGTTGGGCTCTTCTCCCAGGCAACTTTCAACAAGACAAGAGGGCATGGACTTAAGTTGTTCCAGGGGAAGTTTAGGCTGGATATTAGAAAGAATGTCTTTACGGAGAGGGTGATCAGACATTGGAATTGGCTGCCCAGGGAAGTAGTGGATTCTCCATCCCTGGAGATATTTAAAAAGAGACTGGATGTGGCACTCAGTGCCATGGTCTGGTAACCACAGAGGCAGTGGTCAAGGGTTGGACTTGATGATCTCTGAGGTCCCTTCCAACCCAGACAATTCTATGATTCTATGATTGCTCATCAAACATTCTGTCCAATGATAATGCAAGAAAGCTTGAAGGGAAGGATGGAATGAATTTAGTCTTCTTGGCTATTTATTAGTGACTTATACAAGAATCCAGCCAATAAAGTTTCTTTTTATTACCTCTAACCTTAATTTTTTAGTGTATCATTGGGAGAAAACAATGAGGCAATGCATTCATCTTACCCCCATTATCTCTTATGTTGTGTTACACACAGAGGATTCCAAGTATGAGCAAGTCCATCTCCTGTTCTGTGATACTTTCTATTCAAGAGGGTCTATAATCTGCAGTACTTGTACTTCAAGATCTGGGAAAGAAACACTTTGCCAGAGTCATCTCTCAGATATATTTCTTGTCCTTAGCGTTTCAATGCAGCCAGGACCAACTCAATTCAGAGCCCAGAAAATTAAATGTAAAAGCAATAGAAGAAAACGAAGTGGTCTAAACCTGGAGTTCAGTTCTCTGACTCATCTTCAACTGATTTCATACGTGGATGAGGAACAAGTAATTCTCTATATCTGTATCTCTAAAACTTACTAGTAGCTCAGCCTAGTCAGGTTGAACCAGCTTAAAACTGAGACTTTCAAAAGGGAGAGTCAGGTATCTAGCTTCTTCCTCACTTGCAAAAACAAGGGGGACAATACTTCGCAGGTCTTCAGTGCTTGCTGCATGCTCCTATGTGTTGACAGAGCCAGGCAACCTGCCACTGAGTTGTGGTTTCTGTGGAGCCACAGGGAAAGTGAACTTTCACAGGGAAAGTTCAAACAAAACAAAGAAAAATACATTGTGGCCAGGTCCTGACTGCAGATTAGTTTCATGTGTTTTCTCTGACAACCTTCTAGCTCTCTCACACTAGGAGTAAGTATGATTTTTGTTCCTAGAATTTGTCCATAGTGGTGTTTTTATGCGTTATAAAAGGTTTGGTAGAACTCATGTCTCCAGAACTGTACAACTAGCCCTCAAGTTATGTTATCACTGCTCCTTACAAGGCTGAAGGATGACATTTGATTACTGGTTTCTTATATAAATAAAGGTCATTTCATTTTCAAATGCATAATGAGGCAGTATTCTGTTTCCAGGCATATTCATACTAGAAACATACACAGCTACATAGCACATAAGGCTGAAAATTAATGACCAGAGCTGACTATTTGAAAGCAATCCTTGTTACTTCAGGTACTGAAAAGAAGGAATTTATAACTCAGTTTTATTATTGTTCGTATAAAAATTGCAGGACAACACCAAACTGATACAGGTTGCACTGCATCAGTCATCTGCATCAACCTGAGTAAAGCTGTTTGCATTTACATCACACTCCTCATAACACACGACAGAAACACATCTTAGAAAACTGCTTCACCAGAAAGTCTGCCCACTTATGAGAAACTTGCCCTACAGCTTTCTGGGAATGGTCCTCACTTCCAGCATCACTCACTGCTAAGCATCCCTCTGTGATCCTGAACCACAAAGTATGTGAGTTAGTTACAGTTCCTGATTGTCGTAATTAGTTCTTATTTCAATCTATAAAGACTTGTGCTATTTTCCTTTCAATAGGCCATCCTGATTTAAGCCCAGTATCACCCAAAATAGCAGACAGACACCAGCAGTACTGAGGGACAATTTAAGTGCTGTCTGAAGGTTACTTTAAAATATGTGTAAATGCTGTTCACTTTTCTGAACTACCCAAGGACTTACAGGGTCTGCCCTATTAACCCTGTTCCAGACATGAAATAGGATAACTAATAATTGTACGCTGTATTTAGAAACAATCCTGACTGTGTAATTTCTGCCATTTTTCCCTCTCGTCCTTTTATCATTCACAGCATTTGCATGAAGACAGAATCTTCATTTCAGAGGAGTCCATCTGGTCTGGGTGTTCACTCTCTTCTTGAAGTTATAAAGCTCTATTTGCAACATCATAATCCTCTCACCAAGGCAACCTGCAGTGAGGTCACAAGTGAAGGTTTGTGACTTCAGGTGGGGAAATGAACAGCAGGAGCAGACGAACTGTTAAGCAGAGATCTCATTTTCATTGCAAATGTCCTTTGCATTAAAGAATGAGGCTAGAAAAAGGCAGCCAAGGGAGGACACTGAAGCAAAAAAAAAACATGTACAGAGAAAGAATATTCAAATGCTTTAAACAGTTGCATATGCTGAACTAGGTCCTGGAAAAGCAGTATCTTCATATGTAAAAGAATTAGCTACCTCCAATCATGCTGAGAATTAAAGATGAACAAAAACAACCCTGACCATTCCTTAGAAATTCTCACGCTTCCCTTTCCCTTCCACTTTCCCTTTCCCTTTCCTTTTCCCACCTTACGCCAGAGGGAGGTAATTGATGGGGAGTGAAAGGTCTTCTGTCATCTGGAGCAAAAGTGTAACCATAGGCAGCAGAAGCCCAGGCTTTTCTCCCTATGCCCTGCAACAGACTTTGCACTCACACCTAGGTCCCCAACTTTTGACACTGACAAATGTCACATGGTAGAGTTTTTAGGAAGGGATCAAATAGGAACTGTTGCTAAATGAGAGAACATGGAAAACAGTAAGTAGACAATATCTCTGTGAACTCTACAGCACCCTGAATTATGAGACAATAATGAATAAATAGGTAATGCTATAAATAATCAGGTCCCTGCATGTTAATTTTCAGTAGTTTCTTATGTATTATTGCAAAGAGAAAGTGTTTTTCTGTGTGGGAAGAAGAGTTCACAGTTGTTTTCTTCAAAAAATTGAATAGAATAAGTATGAAATTATTTGGAATTAGACTTTAATATGCAGAAACAATCTTTGTGTGCCTTGCCTGGCTTTTCTCTCAGCCTGCACACCTCAAGAAACACAGGTGTAAACCCAGCGTAACTTTCATTCAGCAGAGGCTTGTTGTGTTTACCCTGGTACACGTGCAGTCTGAATGCAGACCTCCTGCTTCACAGAAGAACCTCTGCTGCTCAGGGTGAGGAAGCAGAGCGACCAAGGCTGGTGAGAAAGGAGAGGGAGAAGGTGCCTGAACAGAGATTTTTCTCCACATCTTGTGGTGAAACAGCAGCCTGTCCCCTGCAACTGATGGAGAATCATGGTGGAGCAGACTCTGAAAGATCACAGAATAGTAGATGTTACCAATGAAGGATCTCATTTGAGCAGCTGTGGGCCTGCCACCGATGAAGGATTCCATTAGAGTAGTTGTGGAGCTGTAGCCAGTGGAAGATCATGGAGCAGAGACTGTGGATCTGCAGCCATGGAAGGGACTCTTCATTAAGTAGTCTGTGGGTCTGTGGGCTTCCTGCACTAGAGCAGTTAGCTCCTGAAAGATTGTGCCTTGTGGGAGAGACTCGTGTTGGAGCAGGTGAAGACTTTGGGGCATCCTTCTCCCTGAGGAGGAAGAGGAGGCATAAAGCAACCTGCGACAAATGGACTCCACTCCCTGTTCCCCTGTACCACTGGGGTTAAGAAGGTAGAGACAGCAAATCCAACGAATTTAGGCCAAGGAAGAAGGGAGGAATGGGAGAAAAGTATTTAAGCTCTGGTTTGTGTTTTCTCTTTGTCCTGTTTGGACTTGATCAGTTAAATTTACTTTTTTCCCCAAGGTGAATCTTTTTTTCCTGTGACCATAATTGGTGAGTCCTTGTCTTTGCCCTTGAGGTTTTAGGTGGGTTTCCTCCTTTCCATCCTCTAATGCAGGAGGGGGAGTGAGCATCTGTGTAGTCCTTTGTTATCAGCCAGGCTCAAACCACAACACTGCTCAAGGGCCATGAAGCTGAACTCTGAGGTTCAATGACCATAAAGTGTCATTGACCTGTGGGACATTTAGTTCATCAGGTTCTGGCAGGAGGTGTGATACAAAGCCCACTTGTCACAATGTTATATGTGAATTTGGTCTCCTGGAGGAGAAAGGTTGCAACACAGACTATCATGCCAGGCTCTGTCTGTTTTGACTTGAAAAAGGGGAAGGAAGAATGGGCCAGAAATTATCTGACTTTTTTTCCCTGACTCTTTCTAATACAACATACATTACCTCCAGAGAAAAGTCACCCTGCCTTTGTGAGTCCTGACATGCTCCCTGATGGGAGAAGGTGACATAGTTGTTTGACATTCAGGACTACAAGGTTGTTGGGCTGTAATCTCCAGTTAAAATTGAATCTTGTACATTGCACCCTGCCAGCACAGCCAGACTCCTCATAATTATTTGGATGTTGCAGTATTTGGATCTTATTTTCCCAGTGAAGAGAAGGCTTAGTTGGATTTATAGTTTGTTGGTTGCACATTAAAAGAGGATAAAACATTTTTTTTTATTTTTTATTATTATTATTCTTTAATGGTTAATGTGGCAAAGCCAAATAAACATGTGAGGTTGTTTTGTTTTGTTTTTAAGAAAAGTCTCCTGCAAACGTGTTGATGAAGAATTTCTATGACAATACACTTGTTCAGAATCCATCAGAACTGAAGAAAAGAAAAAATTGACTTACTCATCAACTGTTACCTTGCTTGTTCTTATGATCTAAGGGAAAACAAAATGTTATACAGATGACGCACTCTAACAACAACAGTAATAGGCAGATTTTAGACATAAGGAAGAAAAAGTCAAATTCACTTAAGCAAACACCTAAGACAAAGTAATGGATTTAAACTTTACATTAAGACCTAGTGTGTTACTCCATTTTAGGTTATTTTCACGTGATGATGTAAATATATACTATATTTGTACGTTATAAAGGAAAACATAAAAAAGAAAACAGGTCTGATTAACTTGTCAGATGCTACATTATATATCTTTGTAGCTATGAATTTTATGGCTTGACATAGGAAGACCTTTGGTCTAAGCAACTTGTATCAACTACTGGGACAAATCTTGACATCAGATTTTTGTCATCAAAATACAAGCTTGTTCAAGCAGTTAGGGACCTGAGGGTTCTAATCTGAAGATCTTAGTGCCAGAAAAGGACTAAATGATGCAGAAGGGCATCGAAACCGCATTCAAGAGATAGTAGAAAGCAATGAACTTTGGTGTTGCTTGTCAGCCTATATTTGACCTAGAATATTAGTATCCTGAAATTTAAACCTATGGGGGTGAAATCTACATTTCTTTAAGAGATAGATAATGAATGCTGTTCCTTGACTACAGCTTTCCAAGTGCACTGCTAAAGTCAATGCTTCAGTGGTGTATGTTTCGAAGCTCCAGTGATGGGCAATATACATTGAACAGCAGGAAATACTGAGCTTAAAGAACAGCCTAAGGTCCTAAAGGTATCTTTATACCACTGGGGTAAATTAAAGGAGAAAAAATGGAAGGAGAAATTACTCATTAATGAAACCCCTATGTAAAGCGGAAGAAAATATCCATAAGAGGCTTGTCACAGGCTTAGTCTCAATCTATGAAAGTTCTGAGCAAATGCGGATGAAGAAATGAGATGTTGTGGACAGGCTGTCACTCATCTTTTCTTTTTGTCCCAAGGTTTCCAAGAATTAAAAGGAAGAAAGATAAAGCAACTCAAACTGGTGTGAAAGCCCACAAAGACTAAATATCCCTTGAACACCATCAGTATCAAAACTCCATCTTTTCCTCTACAAGCAGTCCATGGGCAAAAGATGAAGCTCAGAATCCAGTTGTCTTGCCATGTCTGAACAAGAAATACATATGCTATATAAATAGTTCCCAAGATCTTCACCTGTGCTTTTTGCCCTTTAAGTAATGTATGTCTTTCTTATTAGTTTTTTTAACTTCAGAATATAGAACCAACCTCCTCTTTTCTTCCCCTCCTAACATCTGCATTGTTTTGCAATATAAATCCAACAAGTTTAGAATTAGAAAAGGAAAACCACTCTCAGGTACCTGAAAACATGTCTGATATGTTGGTCCCTTCAAAGGGACATCAAGCCATTGGAATGACATTTGAAATGCTATGTATCATTTCCACAGCAGAAAAGGTGCTGGTAGTTCTACCTGTGGATAGTTATGCAGAAAATTGATGAAAGCCCCAAAGACTTTCTAAATTTTTGATGTCTGCAAGTCACACACACACATGCACAACCTTTTTTTTTATAATGAAGGTAGTTTTCACACTCACTGAACAGTATATTACTTAAATCAACATACTCTGAGGCACAAAGAAATAACTTAATAGGAATTTCCTTCTGTCTCACCAGGGCTATTTTTTAGCATGGAAACTTCTAAGAAGTAACTGATTTCTTGTTTCTTTATTGCATGTTCTATGAGTATATGTGTATATCAGGGCATACTTCTAAGCTTATATCCTAACAATACACACACATCCCTTCTGGTTTCATGCAAGAGACACTTCCTATACAAAAACAAAGTAGTACATCATGCTCAGAATTACTGCTTGAAATCCCAGACTGTTTCACTCATGGGAACAGAAGATGGCTTTTTAAAATGTATTTAAACATGAAAATAAGCACCTGAAGGTGATCTAGAAATGTGGTTAGAAGAGTTAGGCTCCTAATTCCATTTGCTCTCCAAAAGTAGTTACATGCTCTTGTAAATCTTATTAGGTGCCTCCCTGCACCTTCAGAACCTAAATGCAGCTGTAAATCTGACTGTCAAGCCCTGCTTCTTACAGGAAGTTGGAAAACTGCCTTTTCTATTGTATAATTACTTACATTCCAAACCATGAAGGGGAAAACACAAGTCCTTAAATCTGTCACTGATACAGATTAAACACATCCCAGCTTGTAAGTCAGATTCAGATGACACTTTAGGAGAAAATGAGGAAATCTGTTGGTAGGTAGAATAAATAGGAAAAGAAAGGGAAATAAAATGAGAAAACTCTAAAAGAAACAAGTAACAAACTGAAGGAAATTGCAAGTTTTGGTTTGGTTTGTGGGTTTTTTTGTTTTGTTTTGTTTTTTCTTTTGCTGTTGTTCTGGGATAAGTGATCACTTTTTATTGTGAGACACATAAATATGTGTCTGTCCATTCATCAATTTTTTCAGAAATATTTCTGAACTGCATGGTATAGTGATGACTAAATATTCAAGTCTTAGTTTTTTTATAAAATAGTTAGGTAATAAAAGGAGTGAGAATGCATTTATGCCCCTTTGAGGGAGAGGAAGCCATGCAAACTCATCTCTTATGAGACATGAAAAAATCAATGCTGAGATCCAAATTTCATTACTGTCCCTTTTCACAAAAATCTTTAGTCAAAACTCATCTCTTGTTAGAAAGCCCAACAGTATGCCACAAGGCTAAAGGAAACCAAGCATCACATTCTCCATCACCAGGTGCTGATAAAGTGTTCATTCTGTTTTAGTTTGTTCAGGATTGTTGACAGATGTTTTTGAGCAGACAGGGAAGTCAGAATCAATGTGCTTTGTTCTCTGCTCCTGTGCTGTGTCTGAAAAATGTTCTGTAAGGGTCCTTTTAAATAGTATCCTTTAAGTTAACATACTTACTTGGCAAACAGATCATCTTTCATCACTTGCCAGAGCAAGAATGTGCCATGAATGTTTTTGTATGCATTTTCCCATATTCATTCATTTTCCATGATCCTAACTTCACTGGTGTCAATGAAAAGACCTTTATTGTTTGAGACTTAGCTTGTCTGTCAAGGAAAGGGGAATCTTACTCAAAGGTAGACACATATCTATCTGACTTTTAAAGTAAGTTGGACAGACATTTTTCAAAATCTCCTTCCATGCCACCAGCTGGGCAGGAAACTTTTCAAAGTCTTCTTGAATTAATTAGCATTCAATGAAGTATATTGATGGCTTTTAATCTATTCCTCTGAAATCTTTTGATTCTGAAATCAATATGGCTGTGAGTCAGGGTAAACATGGCACCTAACTTTACTCCCAGGTGGGTGAACTGTAAACCATGGCATATTAGGAAGTGGTTTTGTTGTTGTTGTTCTTTTCATATGCAGCTCAGTGTGCCTTTGAAGAACATCAATAGACTTCTTCGATTCTAGACCAGCCATGCAAAAATACTCAATAGATGATTGAATAGGATGGGTTGTAAGTCAAGTTCTGTCAGTAGCAGCCTCAAGCAAAATACAAAAATTATACTGGTAGATTTCAATAGATTTCCTCTATCTTCCTCTAATACTGTAACTCTGGGGGGTCTTACACAGAAGTGTGAGTTTGAGCCAGCTGTTTATCACAGGAATATAACAAGAAAAATCAACTGCCACAAGTATGACTCTCTTTTCCATAGTTTTTTTAATATTTGATCTTCCGAAATGTTTGTCTCACTCCTCCTTGACACTGCCAGATTCAGAGGTTTTCATCTCAAGTCTGTTTAAATGTTCTTTATTGTCAGACATTTTTAAATAGACATCCCAAGCCCCCAAAAGCAATTCACACATACACAACACATACAAAGTACTTACCTTCATTTGCTGATCAGATTTTAGAAAATATTTTATCAAAGGAGAAAACAAAACAAAACAATTTTTTTCACCTCCTCCAGTTTTATCATACTGGGGAGACAAAAGCTTTTCTGACCTCAAAAGACTCTTCACTAGTCTTGAAAAGGATATTTTTTTCAGACTGTTCTACTTAAGCTTCTTTTTAGTTATTTGCAATTTCACAACCCCATTCACAAACTGTTGCCATGGTAAATAATTTTATCACAGATGAATTGTGTATGCTCCCACTTCATGCCTGGAAGAGAAATTGTAAAAGGAGAGGTGAGAATGAGGGAGAAAGAGAGGGGGAAAAAAAATAATCAGAATCCTTTAAAATTACAGGAGAGAGAGCTGAGAAATGATTGCCTCCTTGTTAACATAATTAACCCCATGAATTATAAATTGGTATTAGAACTTCTGACACAAGGAGTAATTATATTTACTCATGTAAAATTAAACAATACAAAAAAAAAAAAAAAAAAAAAAAAAGGATTCACCAGAAGCTCTGTTAATATTATAAAATTCAGAGTTCCAAATAGTTCAGATTCAGAAGTGACTTAAGCAGAATAAACTTTAGTGTTTCTAAGATCTGGATAGAGTGAACATGTTTGTTCACTCATTCTTTAGACAAGGGAGTACTGATGTACAGAGAAAGATTCGTTGTCCCTAAACAGAGTAAGGTAATCACACATAATGTTTTTGAAGGGGACTTTTACACACACCCACACACACACACAGAAAGCTATGTACTTGCTTACTGTACATTGCTATGTACAGACACCTCTCATGAGAAGAATAAATCCTGCAGCTGATCTCTGAACTCTGGTAGAACAAGGAGAGTAAAACAGCTGTAACTGTAAAATGAGAGGTAATCTAAACCACTGGTTTGTCTTTGATAATACCACCCTCATAAGTATATATTTCCTTCTGTGTGATACATATTAACTTTGTGAACAGTATCCATCTTGTTTAAACCTAGATATAGAAAACTTAGGGCTTAGTTTGACATGGTTAGCTCAAGAGTTTATTCTTGAATCAGAGTGGATAAACAGCTCAAAACAGTGATTTAGTCCATCTAAGACAGAGCTCTGAGCTTCATGTAAATGTCCTCCTCCTTTTTCTCTCAACTTAAAAACACTTTATTTTCTTCAAACTCCTGTCTAATCTTCCTACTCCTTCCTAACTCCTTCCTAATCTTCCTATTTTTCTTTGTGTTTTAAATATCTAACAGCACTTCTTTTCCTCTTCATAACTTGGCCATTCCCCATTACTTAAGTACACAAGTGTTGGCCATACCCTAATACTTCACCATTTAACATTTGCTCTCTGAGTTCATGTATTTATGTACTTAGCCTTCTAATTTTTTTATTTATTATTCACTGCTGCCCTTATTTATTTCCCATCAGGAAACAGTCATACAATCCTACATGCACTGTGATGCAACATTCATAAGGTTTCAACCATAGGACTATAAAGTAGTAATAGGATCTTTGGCACTAAAGAAGCTGGTCCATTGAGCAATAGCCAGTGTGACTAGATCTCTGCAGCGAGAGAACCTGGTAGATACAGAGCAATTTTAATTGTTCGTAGATGCAGTATTTATCCAGATTCCAAAATTGTTTCCCTAACTACAATAGGACCCAGGTGTCCATAATCTCTTTATCTCATTAATCTAGACAGATATTTTCAGCCTTAGCTGAACGATCACCTTTGAAATCCCCCTTTCCCCAACATGCTGCACTCAGGGACTGCATTTACCTTTCTACAGGTTTTTCTACCCTTTGTGAATCTTTTGTTCACAGTCATGATCAGACCCATAGAAAAGAGTAGTCATTTTACCCAAGGCTTGTCTGTATTCAATATTTCACCTAGGGCATTAATTTCAATTTTCATGTTTCTACACTGTTTTTTTCCTTTCTCTCTTACAACTTTGTATATACCAAAAGCCTTACCTGCCAACTGTTGGGAAAAAAATGTGATTTCTATTGAATAGTGCACTTTGGAATGAAAGAAAACATTGTATAAACGAGGCTGTGGAACTCATTCACCTATGCCTATATTACTGTGAAATCAATTATGCAGGGCTCTTTCGAAAGTTACTGATTGTAGCAAATTGAATGGCCTCCATTTCAGCATAATTTGGAGAGGTTGATGTAATCAGAGACCTTACACCATGGTGAGATACAAGATTTGTGATATTCAGATGGGAAAAAGGCTACAATGGTTAAGCTTATTCTGTACTCTCTGCTTACCGGCTGTAATGCTTTCATAAGTACAAATGAAATTGTTTTGATGAAGGTGGAGATGTTTCTAAGGGACAGGAATCAGGTAGAAAAAGAGAGAGGGGAGGGAAAAAAAACACCCAACCAACCTATATCAAGTTGTTTGAAATCAAGGTACTGTACTGCTAAGCGAGAAGGCAGTGGAATCTAATCCTGAGCATAATTGGTTGCAAATGAAACACTTTAATATCAAATCTTGAGTTGTGCCCTGGAGCTGCAGTTCAGATTTGCATGAGCTACATTTAAGTGCAGGTAAAATGTGTGTGCTGGAAATTTGTGAGGCAAAATAAATGCTTTTCCGCTTATATGCAAAGATATTCTGCCCTAAGAAGTTTTGTCCTCATAAAAATAATAACATACAAATAAATAAATAAATAAATACAGCAGCCCAAGAACAACAAAAATAAGCAAATTCCCAACAAAATTAATCTCATAATGTCATTCTGTGGCTTAGTGTTTTGTGATGTCTGTGGATATTTATTACACCTATAGTGTTACTGTATAATGACATTTTATTTTTATTACAATCTTTTGGATAAGTGCCACATTAAGCAGACAGAAAGCAGTGGGAAATGATGTTGTCTGGATAACAGAGGAATATTAGCACTTTGGCTTCCTAGTTTCTCCATGCACTGGAAAACTTCACATTCCAAACCTAATCTGGAGGTGAAATTCATAATTTAATTTGTCTCTCTTTGTAAAAAGAAATCATAATACATGCTCCAAGATACTTTTGAAAATGAAAAATAAATGAGCTAGGCTTTGCAATAAAATCTGGACTGAGAAATTCAAGTCACTTTCTAGTCTGTTCTGGTCATTTAAGCGAGGGTTTGCCAGTGCCTTTGTCACTTTCAGGGATATGATATTTGGTTTTGCTCTCCCACTATATAAATTACAAACAATAACACTTCTTTATCAGGACTCATTACCTGCATTTTAATATTGTTTTTGGAAGTAGGAATTAGACCATACAATTTGTATACAAAATATAAAACAAAATGTGACATGTTCCTTTCCTTGTTGCTCAGTCCATGTACTATAGTGTCAATATGTGAAACAGTAAAATTGTCATAGAGAATATTACAATACCACATTAAGAATATTACAATACCACATTAAGAATATTACAATACCACATTAAGAATATTTTCCAATTTAGCTGATCCTAAATAAATGAATAAATTATTTGATTTTCACTGTTTGGAAAGACAAATAATTATTGTTTGTTTGTTTTTCCTACTCTTATGCTCATTTCTAAAGAAAAGGAACCTCAAATTTAACCACAAATTTTAATTTTTTTTTTTTTTTTTTTTTTTTAATGAGATAATTGAAACTGAAAACATGAATCTCACACAGATTCATAAATTCTCATATTTAGATCTCTCTGTTTAAAATCCTCTCCACTTTTGCAGTCCAACTTTTCAAAAGCTGTGATTTTGGTATCCAACAAGCAGCAGAAAACTCACCAACGATAGAAACCTGCAATCTTGGATCTTGACCCAGAAAGGCTAACTGAATATGTTCCAAGTGGCTGGAAGTACATACAACTTCAAATAGGATCCATATTTAATCAGTTAAAATCACCATAGGCTGTAACAGAACTGCTGTTGTTTCTTTCCCTACTTTCAGGAAGAGAAAAATTTGCTACTTTCTGGCACTTTAAGATTCTTTCTTTGCCTGGCAAAGAAAGTGTGGATGGCTGCAGAGCCTTCCCAGGGAGGAAAAATTAACAAAACAGAATTTTGTATATTTAATACTGCATGCAACCAGTCTATAAATTTCATAGAAAATCTGAAAAGAGAAAAATCATGGAAACTTCATTGAGTCTTGATTGAGATTTTATGCAAAGGTAACTAAATGATTGCAGGATGATAGATAGTTTGACAGAAAGCAAGGAGCCACAGCATGTTCCATAATGTTTATATGTAGAAATTAGAAGACTAAATCTGTGGTTTATCAGACCCATTGCATTTGAAATTATAAAATTGTAGATATTTACTTCTGCTAGGTGATTCTTGGAAACTATGGAAATCCTAGGGATCAATTTCCCTAAAATAAACTCTGTGTCACCATATGCTAAGTAACAGCTTGCTGCCACCATGGCATCTCCATACCTCTGCAGAAAATAGGTTAAAAGCATATAGAGTCCATTCAAATGTAGAATACCCAGGGAAACACCTAAAACAAACCTTGAAGTTTCTAAAGACGTTGACTTTGAAACTGTCTTATTCTGTTCCAGCTCTGAAGAAGTGTTTGTATGTCCAAAACACCATGTACTACACAAGTTGTTCAGATAATAAGTATTGCCTCTTACTAACAACATTGCTTTGCCTCATCTGCTGAAGGGAATTTCTGTCTGCAGCTGTCTTGTTGTCACCTTAGCTAAATTCTTCTAGAAACATCTCAAAATGCTGCCACTTTATTCTGTTCTTCTATTTCCTTCACTCAGGAGATAAAGCCAGAAAGCTGACTGTAACTTTCAATTACAGTTAGTTCCCCATATTCTCTTTTAGACCTTATTGCATGTGAGGAAAAGATAAAACTTGTCAATTACAAGCCTAACTTGTCAATTACATAAACAGCTACAATGGAAAGACAACTGGAACCACCTATGATACAGAATTCCTACTGACTTCTTCAGTCAAGAAACCTTGAGTATTCCATAGAGCCCTTAATTGGAGAAACAGCTAAGCTGTCCATCCGTATTGTCTGTAAGATGTCTTGGAAAATATTTCACATTTGCCTGGATGTCACTCTGCCATTAATGTCAAAGATGGGGGCGGAAGGAAGGACAAAAAAAACAATCCCTGCAAATTAAAATTTTATAAGAGGGAAAATAATTGTAAAACAAGGGGGGGGGGGGGGGTAATTTAGTCTAACTCAAAAAGAATAGTGTCTCTTGAACATAAATATCGCCCAAGTTCATAAACAATGAGGCCAGTGGGCATGAATGTAGCAGATGTTTATTTCCTCACGCACCCTCTGCTACTTTGGGATAATCACTTAAATACCACCAAATCCATTTTGAATTTAAATTATCTTTATTTTTAATTTCATGATTATTTCATTTAAAAAATCATATGATTAGCCAATTAAACAGAGAAAGAAAAGGGAAAAGGGAAAAAGACCAAACAAAAAACCAAAACCCACAATCAAAAAAAAAAAAAACAGTAGGACAGCAATAGCCATTAATATTTTCAATTAAGATGCAGTGCCACCAATAAAAGAGAGTTAGATTTTCATTTTATGGGCACCTATGGAGAACATTATGACACAAATGACTCAGAGAAAGGTAATAATTTCAAAATATATTGTAGTGGAGGACTGTAAACAGTGCAGTGTATTAGCTTAGATGGCATGTGATGAAAATACCAAGTTTCCACAAGCCCATTCAGTATTGGTTTCAGTATTTCTTAGGTCATGTATTTACAATACATCTCTTTTATGGGAACCAAAGCCATGTCCTTACATAGAGCAAAGCCCACTACCACAGAGAAGCCTACTCATTGAACTGTGCTTACGTGTCTCACTTGCTTGATCTTGTCAGTATCCAGTTTTTACTCAAAGTATAGCAAGTGTACAGTGAGAGCACCTTTGGGTGACTCTTCTTTCCTTGTTAAAGTTAAAAAAAAAAAAAGATGTCAGATAAAGGAATGCAGAGCTCACGAGGAGAATGGATAAAACAATAGCTGGGACTGAAGTCTGAAACAAAAATGATTGTAAGGGATGGATAAGCTGGGAACTGAAATGGAGAAAGCAACTCCTCGTAGTTTGCATATACATAGAACAGTAGTTATTTCCTTACTATATCTGTAGTCCCCCAGAAAGAAATTTTGGTCACTAACTTCCAACAACTGATTAATGCCCATGGTATTTTTACAACAGCATTTCTTCTCCTTTTAAAATGTAACCCAAAGGAAAGTTGTCTTGAATGTAAATGATAGATGAAATGTAGCATTTGATATGTAAGACCCATCATAGCTTTTTGGTTGGGAAGGTCACATTTATGACCAGTATTTCTGAAATTGAGATACTTGAACAGGAGATCTATTGGAGTTGCTACCAGTAAAATTATATCTTTTCAATGTATTGAGTAGAAGCTGTAAGACTTTGGATGAAAAGGAAATGGTCACGATTAAGGTGGGACGACAGAGAGGAATTTCACCAACTTCTTAGTCATGCTGTCAGTTTGGGTAGTTTTCAGCAAATGATTCTTTAATGGGAGTAGTGTTTATGTTTTTTTCACTTCCTAGCAAAAAGATTTTGCTAATTTTCTCTGGCGATTTATTACAGATTAGTTGTTCAGATTGACAACAGATGTATACAGGCAGAATTAGTGCATATTGGCACATAACACCCATCAAAAATAGGTGCAACAACAAGTTAACACTGCATGCTGTTAAAATAGTTGCTTCTTTTAAATGGAGGTGTGACTTCATAATAAACCTTTTGGATGCAGAAGTAGTTTTAGATTTAAATTAAAATTAAGTCCTTTTTCTCTCATACATGTATTAATTTAGATGTACACAATAGGAATGCTACTATGGGAAAAGTTGATCTCAGACCTTCAAAATGGTGGCAAATATTTTTGCAAAGAGATTGAGTTTATGAATTGTCTCTTTAGTCAGTTTCCATGTATATTGAAAACTTTCACATCAGCACTCCCATTGTTCAAGCTGAAAGAAATTATTTTGGATATATCCACATACAACCCAGTAAGCATTCTTCTCAGGCAAAATCTTTGAGAGAACAATGCAATAGGCAAGGAAAATCCTAGTGCAAGGTATTTTCATGTGGCAGAAAATAAGGGGAATATTCACAATTTTTGACCTTGAGCTTGTTTAAACATGTTCAGTTGTTGGATTGTTCTGCTTGGAGAAAAGGAGGCTGAGAGGTGACTTCATTGCAGTATGTGACTTCCTCACAGGGGGAAGAAATGTAAGGGGAGTGGTACTGATTTCTTCATACCTGTCACCAAAGACAGGACTCAGAGAAATAGCAGAAAGCTGAATCAGGGGAGGTTTAGGTTAGATATTAAAAGCTTTTTCACCCAGAGGGCAGCTGAGCACTGGAACAAGCTCCCTAGAGTGGTTTAAGAAGCCTGTCTGAGTTTAAGAAACATTTGGATGATGCTCTCAGGCACATGGTGTGATACTTGGGATGCCCCACAATGAGGATCGAGTTAGACTTGATGATCCTGATGAATCCCTTCTAACTCAGCATGTTCTATAATTCTATGCTTTTAGGTGGTAATTTATTTAGTTTTGAGCAAAAGGATTCTATGTACAGGGTAAAACTTGAGTAGCAGTGACAAAAGGATGTGCTTGTCAAGGGCATAATTCAAAAACAGGCACTACACATAATTACTCAGTAACATATGCATTGTTTCAGTACAGGGAATGAAAATAAAGACCAGACATTAATCAAAATGATAATCAGTCAATGATGCAATAATGGTGATCTAGCTGTACTTAGTTAGAACACCTCATGTCCAGGAAAATATCCAGGTACTCACCATTTTCATACTGATTATATAATGAAAAATGAGGGTAATGATTCAGGTTTGGCAGCCACAGGGTTCTCCTGCGAGGAGAAACTAATAAATGGACACTAAATCTTGATATACTTATCACACTGGGGCTGTCAGGAGTATATAATCTTCTCCAGAAAAGTTTCCTTGATCATTCAGTGCAGTACAGTTTACTTTTCCCACTTCAGTGACACTTTATTAGCACAGAAATGCTTCATACTGAATTCACACTTTCTTTGGATATTATGTTTATGGCACACTCAAATAGTACTTATTTTCAATAGCAGAGGGACTATTAACTAAAGAAGAGCCAGGCTCTAATTTGGGCAGTATTATTTGCACTGTAAGGAGACACTGTAGTCTCTTATGAGCTCCTTGAATTTAGATTTTGGCACAAGCATGCTACCAGCTGGATGCAATCTGTAAGAAAAATTTTTATTCTCTCTGTCTGCTGCACATATTGAATGAGAAGAAGCATTACTTCTACTCTTGAGGAGAATTACATTACTTCCTTACTCCTCCAAGCAGGAAGGAAGCAAGGTAGTGTTTGCAGCTACAGAGAATGGTTCCATTTTAGAAGGCTCACATACCAAAAGCTAGGAGTATCTTCAATTTCTCTAAAACATTTATTCATGGTTTGTGGTTTTTTCCCCATAGAGGCAATCACAAAACTGCAAACAAATTGTCATTCACAGGTTATCATAAATAAAAACTTTTACAAGCTAACATAAATAGTTTTGAGAGAATACAGAAAATTTTTCAGCTAACACACCGAAATGCCTGTTGTTTCTGGGGCATATTTATGAGTCTATTTTTAAACTGTTGTGGGGTTTTTTGTTTGTTTGGTGGGTTTTTTGTTTTATTTTCATTTGGTTTGTTTGTTGTTTGTGGCATAGGTCTCATTTGTGTTGTTTGGGTTGTTTTTTTTAATGTGTGTTTGTTTGTTTGTTTAATGTTCTTAGCTTCAGTTTTGTTATGTTTGTGTTTAGTTAGTTGGTTTTATGGAAGAGAAGGAGTATATTACAAGATCTATCAAGGTTCTTGCATATCCAGGAAAATTTTTCTTTAATCCTTCATTGAATGCTCCAGATGAGTCTGTACTCTATGCAATGAGATGGAACAAAGTTCAGAAGCATTTCCTAGTCTTTTATTGGCTAAACTATCTTGTAATGATAGAGATAAGAATCTTGATTTAAGCAAAGCTTTTGATGTTGTATTATATGACACTTTGAAACAATCTCGATCAAGAACTATTTTGTATTTCCATTCAAAACCTGAATGAAAGCAGAGAATTTTCCAATACAAAGTTTCATGCTTAACCAGCTGCATGACCACAGGCATCAGAATGACTGGTCAGGATGTAGTCCGTGCTAAAGAGACAAAATAATGTACAAACATAAATATATTCAAGGGGGTATATTCAGGAATGCCCAATGTGAGTAAAATCTCAGGTGTATTTTTATCTGAATTTGCTGGACACTGTGCATGAGTTTTTCTATCTGAAGATTTTTAAGGGCATACTTTATATAAAATAAAAAAAAAAAAAATTCTGATAAAAATATTTTGTTGAAAATAATCTAAGTTTACAGAACATTTTTACCATTTGCTATTAATCCATACTCAAGATGCTTAAGGAATTTCATTTGACATACAGGTCAAACTTTACTGCAGATGGAACCTGTGAGGATTTTGTAGATTTTCATACATTGCTTCATTTTTCTACTCCCATTTTCTTCCCTGACTGAATTCCAGCATCTACTTCTATCTACACTGCCTGATTCAAAACCTATAAAACTCGATGGAAATGGTCATATTAACTTCACTGGGCTTTGGTCCAGGTCTTGAGCCATATGGAGCTTGAACCAAACTTGACCTTAGCGGAGATGAAACAAGTCACCTCTGACATCATATCAGTAGTTTTCTGCTATCCATCAGTAAGATGTGTCACATATGCAGCATGAGTGAATCCACCTGCCAAGAGTGATACTTTTGTGCTACTGGCTGGTGGCCAGTCTGATCAGTCATGCTCTTCTCCCTGTATGATACAAGAAGTTATGCATATTAGGCATTTTTTGCTCCTATTTAAAAATTACATCCTAGGTTCTAACATTGCATTAACAGCTCATAAAGTTCAGCAAATTTCTTTCTTTCTTTTTCTGATTAGCACATTAATGATGTTCAGATGGTTCAGAGCAATACTGAAGAAAGTTTGGATGAGTAACAGATCTCTCTATTGTCACTACTGGGGAATGTTTTAAAAAAGGTGGTGCAGCTAAGAAATATTCATACAAATTATAAGACAAAATAAATTTTAGTTTTTAGGTATATGGCAATATACTCCTCACAGCACAATGTCCTTGCTTGTTTAGTACACTCAGTTCATAAAAATGAATCTTGGGCTACCACTGAGTCATGATTCACCTCAGTGGGTCAAGTGAATGGTGCCCCCAAACTGACAAGAAATTTACAAATTGTACATCAAGTATTCAATGCAAAATTATCACTATCTCTTAATCAGAATAATAAAAATCAGGAAATTTTTGCCTTGCTTGTTTCATGAAATACTCATTATTGAAGATTTTTTTTTTTTGCATAATGCATCCAATACAGTAGTAGACTTACAGAAAAACATTATTTTTCCTCACAGATATTTTCAATAACTTGTTCTAGTTCCTACCTTATTCAAGGTAACTGGCAGAATTTAAAAAAAATAAAAATACCAAAAACATTCATCAAAATATAATGCTCTTGCTACAGATACAGCAAAACCTAATAAATTAGTCAATTTCTGACAGGTGCTATAAATTCTTTTTCATCAAGATTTTAACTAAAAATTGTTTTATTTTCTTCAATAAAGTTCTATTTTGCATAGTAATCAAGTTGCATATGAATAAGAAGATACAAGCAGAAAATTTCAAAACTCAAGGTGTTGTACCTCAAGATCCCTAACCACAGTTACAAGCCATGATGTATCAGTGAGAGATTTCACACTGGGGTCCAGGATCTGCTGTTCTCATGCTTATTCTGTGCTGTTAATCTCTAAAATACTTCTCCAGTGGGGATATACAGATCATACAATCCTTTCAAAACCCTTAGCATGGAAATCATAACATTACACCAATAATTATTATCTTGATGGATGTCTGTACATGCAACATTTTACTGAGTGAAGGAGGTGTCTGTCAGATGAAAAGACAAGAGAAAAAGAACATCTCAGGGAGTTACTCACAACGGATTGTGGTCCTATGGGCAGGTTCCTCTTCACTGGTAATTGGCAATAGGTGTTGAAACTCATAATGTTTATCTCAGTCTCAGAACTACTTCATGCCGACACAGTTCCCCACCCCCTTATTAATTATTAAAAATTTAACTATCATTCATGTGATAGATAACATGAACATGTGGTTCATGTCAGACTGAGACTTACAGGTCTGGCAGGTGAATGATCCTAAAGAGCTTTGAGGAAGTATCTTTGCAGATGTCTCTGATACACACAGAACAGATGGTTATGTTGATTTACTTATTTATTCCCCTTCAAAATATGAATTAGCTTTTTACTCTAATCGAGTAGACTCTGTGTTTGTTCTCAGATCAGTGTATATTTTAGGCCACATCCAACAAACTTTTCACACAGCAGTAATTGAGCTTCGTAGCTTCTACTCCTATCTTATTCTTATTGGTCATACAGATATCCTTTCCACAAGGTTAATCAATGAGACCAAACTCAAAAATGGGGGAACAGAAATACAATGACTATGTGAAATTTTGTGAATGACAAAAGATTATCATAAGCAGCTCTGAGATGGTGCACAAAAAGTAGTATTTAATGTTTAGAAGAACAGAGACCATGAGAACTTTTAATAAACTCCATAGCAGTTCCTAACCTCTTACAATGTAGGTTCGCATGCAAGGGATGTGCCTCTAAGCAGGATTGAACAGTGTGTGTTTGAGGACCTCGTCATAACAACACGTTCTGAAGAAACATTGTCTCTAATAAATGGATATCATTCATATTTTGATACAGTTTTTGTCTTTCATTGTTTTTTAGGAATACTTCAGATCCAGGAAGGGAAAATACTGAAGTGATATTTGAACGGGATCCCCTGTTTTCATCTGAGATTTATGCATCAACTGTTGAATAAGAGAATGGTTAGGGTTGGAAGGGACCCTAAAGATCAACAAGTTCCAACAACCCTGCACGGGCAGGGACAACTCCCACTAGACCAGTTTTCCCCAGACCCCATCCAACCTGGCCTTAAACACTTCCAGTGATCCAGAGACCAACCAGATACTGTAAGAATCATAAGGGGTCCAACCTACTGTATGGATGCCTTGAGGTCATACTCTGAGAAGGAACTGGGGTATGTTGGTGATAAGCACATGCAGAAGCTGACAGCACAATAAGTGTTCAAAAACTCAAGATCCCCAGGGTACATCACATTCCTTGTGTAAGTACTGCACAGGAAGGAATTGGCAGGAAGTTCTGTTCATCTGGAAAGCTTTTGGAATTACAGCACCTGTGCACACAGTCTTATGGTGTTTGTGTACTGAAGATAGGTGCCTTCAAGGAGCATTGGTATTGTACATTTCATAAAATGACCAGGGTGTCCACAGTGATGTTTTAGCCAGGTCTCCAGGTACCTAATAGCCTGTTCCAATAAATTACATTGTCAGAACAAAGTCTTTTATTTTTGTTTGTTTGCTTATTTCCTTTCTTCTCATTGGAAATGTCTGGAAAATTTAGTCAAATGGTAGCCCTGCTTCAGGGGAATCTGGCACCAGAGGCTGAATTCACCATAGCTGTAAGGATCTTGCGTGACCTTGACTAAGTCACTTCTCTTTGTTCCTCAGCTTCTATCTGTAAAATGGAGATAAATGCATTTCCATACCTCATGGGGACCTGCTGAAATGCATTCATTACCAAGAAGTACATTTTATCTTCAATTTACACATTTTTTCTCTGCTGTCCTTGCTAGAAATCTGATTGTCCAACGAGTTCCAACATAAACCCTCTTGCTTTTGAGTGAAAGCCAGGATCTATCTATTAAACTTCTTAGAATTGCCTACTGCATATTTTTCCTGTCTGAAACAACTAGCACTACTCTTTTTATTTGTAGAATTCTGAACTGAACAGGAAGCTTTTCTGACCCAGTCCAACTATTACTGTATTGATCATTATGTGTTGTGTACAGTTCAGGGGATAGCTTAAGAACAACTTCCCCTAAGTCATGAAATTGCAGCCATTTTTTGGGAGGAGCTAAGAAATATTACCCTACTGTGTTCTTCTAGATGACTGACACTATCATGAATCTATTAAATCTAATTTAACATTATCTAATCATATATATATGTGTACATATATAAACACACATATATACACATATATATATCCAAATATATTTATACATACACATTCAGAAATATAAATCTAGAGAAGGGGTGGTGAAACATTAAAAATTGATCACAAGTTGTTTGTTGAACAAAAAGAAATGTTAGAAGATGTAAAACTGTCTTTAAATTGTACTCATGATGGATTTATTTTAAATTTTTTCCTCTGAACAAGAAATGTTTTTTTCCCCTGGGCCTTTGTAGGTTTTATAGGTGTATTATATGGAACTAGTCACTTGGCTGTTATTTCCAGCTTAACTAATGAGGACTACAGGAAAAGGACACATATAGTTTTATCATAGGTCCTGATAAATTCAACAGTCATAATTCAAAAGAACTGGGTGTTTGAAGGAAAAAAAAAACAAAACCAAAAAACTTAGAAAAAAAGATTTATCTGAATAGGCAAAAGACTTTTGTATTTGTGTGGTACATTAGCTGGGATCAGAAGTTATGATTCATTTTAGTAGGAGACCACCTTTTTGCCTTCAGCAGTGAGGTCAAAAATATCCCAGCAAAGCAAGTTATAAAACATAACAGCCTTTTCCTAGGAATCTGTTTGCAGTGAACATGAGCTGAGATCTCATCTGTTACTGAGCTCCTCCAAAAAAGCTTAAACATGGCAAATATCTCTTTGAGCACTGGAGTGAAGTGATGAAGAGTAGGGCAAGAGGAGGAAGGCAATGGGGACAATGTGAGAAGCACCTCTGAGAAGAACTAAAATCCAAAGGAAGACTGGGTTTAAAATTGTGTGTACAGAGAAAATATCACTTCTAATTTCTTTATTTGTCAGGTTTTCCTTTTCAGATGTTTCTGCCAGTTTAGTCATTGTTTCATACTACTTACAGTCAGGTAGTATTTTATTTAATTATGAATAGTCATACAAGGTAAATTAGCTTTACATTTTTAAAGGTGAGAAGTTTTTATACTGCAGCTTTTCAGATTTTATTTTCTTTCCAATAATAAACTACCTATGACCAAAATTAGCTTGTTTTAACTGATACATAGTACGCAATAACAAGTAAATGCAATTAAGCTTATGTGACGTATTTCTTCTATTTTAGTAATCTTTGTACCCTTTAAGGTACAAATTCACATGCCAGCACTTCTTCAACTGAAAACCTGGGCATTTCAATTGAGCAGAACCTCAAACTAATCAACTGTATGAAAAATGATAATATAACAAACCAACATATAAGTACCATCTAGGTTTTTTGTCTCAAAACTCTGCCACATATTGCTTATTCATTCATCTAAGCTTGTCTACTAGTTAATGTTGCTGTGACAGTCAAAATCGTACTATTGGTAGAGTTCTGTGACAATATATTGTGACAAATTCTGTATTATTTTAAGGCTCAAACTCACTGTGTGACAGTGTGCATGTCAGCTGGTTTCTCCTATGATGAAATATATAGATCTGTCTTACATGAAGTTCATCACTGTTAATTATTCACTGATCATTCTTCCTTAGTTTCATGGGATCTTTAATCTCACTTGTTTAATTGGTCTTGGTCAGTAGATATCAGCTGTGGATGGTTTGAATACATCTCACACTAAATGGCAGAGCAGCCAAGAACTTAGTGTTGCACAAATGCTTAGCTTAAAAAACATGAAGTACTGGCCCAGTAATTAAAGAATTAGATCAAGACACTGTACAGCCCTTAATACAGAAGAGGCACTGGTAAGAATTCCTGAATAATTCTACATTTTTTAATACAGAGCTCAGGCACTCAGCTGGGAGGCTACTGGCACTAGTCTCTATAACCACCTCCAAAGAAAGATTGCAGTCCCTTTTGGATCTGAAACCCCTTCAGATACCACAAATTATCTCAGTTTTCTGACAAAAGTAGCACAGGAATAGTGTAGACTAGACTAGACTATAATAGAATATACTATGATACTTCACTTGGATGTAACCTACAGTTTAGTCATTCTGTTTGGATATATGAGTATGTTAAAATGAGATGAGGTGAGCCTGGACTGGTAAGTAGCAGCTGTCATTACATCACCCGTTATGATTCTGAGAGGCTTTAAGTCTCAAGTTTCAACCACGTGTGCCTTGAAATGCCCTATTGGCCATCAGTTTGTCAGCACTTTAATAGAGGCATAGGACTTTATCAGCCTTTTTCTTTCATGGACAATGGCTTTTTGCCAATACCATTTATCTCACGAACTCCCAGTTGTAGGAACCCCACACTTCCACTGTGGATATAGCATAGATAATGCCATCGTGAATTCACAGAACTTTGTGTATGCAAACTCTAAGTTTACTTTTCAAGGTCAAAAATTCTCTGCACTCTGTGAGGTTATAATATTTAGCCAGGCATAGGTTTCAAGACCTATCTCAAGCATATTCCAGACAGACAATAAACTGGATTGACTTGTCTTTTGTCAGACAACTCTTGTCTTCAGCTCTGTATCTTTGGTATGCCATGGGCTCCTCTGCACTGTAAGATGGCCTTCAGCTTTCAAGACTGTCTCCACAAGAGAAATACACAGTGTCACTGTTTAATGGCAGTCAGAGAAATGAAACTGCACATCATATGCTGATCAAACCATCTGTTCTGAGGCAGAAACTTTCAGACCAAATGGGGCAGGAACATCTGACTGCTATTTGCAAAGTTCAACAGTAGCAGTGTTTACTGTTGTACAATCCACTGTAATTGTCACCTCAGAAAGCCCTAACATAATCTTAAAGATGACTTGAATCATATTTCTGTTGAATGCAAAAGAGAGATGAAATTGAGAAAATTCCAAAGCTCAGAACATAAGGCTGAACTGTTCCCTGACATCTTCTGAACAAGAGCAACCCATAGCTGTATCTCTGAATGACTGGTTAGGATGAGGAAATAGGAGTTACTGGACTATACAAGCAAAAATTACTTTTTACTGTGTTAGGTCGCCTAGCTAGACCTTAGGTGCTCTGTCATTTTTCAGCCACTTTGTGCAATAGCTATGACCTTTTTTTTTTTTTCTTGTCACAGTGGTAGGAATCCTAAGTGTATTTGAAAGCTGAACTTGCTACATTGAGAAAATTATTAATATCTGCAAAAGTAGTGTGTGGTAGAACACAGAATTTCTGGTGTAACTTCCTTAGAAAAAAGAAGCAAAACTCAGTCGTTCTCATAACAAATGTGACACTCTAGGGAAATAGCAAGAACATGATTTTAAGGTGGTTAACAGCAATCTTTATGATATTAAAAGACTGTACTCTATTAAAAAAATGTTGCTGTAAAATTTTGAATTTTCTTCAAGAGATGGTTGGCTGGTTGTTTGTTTGGCTTTGTTGTTGGTGTTTAGGTTTTTAGTTGGATCACTCCAAAATGGAATAGGCAAGATTTTTATGGGGTAGAGGGCTTGTATAAGCATACCAAAAAAGAAAAAAGAAAAAAAAAAACAAAAAAAAAACCAAAGAAAAGAGCTGGAGACAAGGAAAGCCATTATTTTTATAATTTTTTTTTAATTGTCCATTCTAAAAAAAAAACAAACAAAACACAATAAACTTTTCCAACCACTAATAAAACTCCTCAAAGTATTAAATTAGATAACCCAAGTAAGCTGACAATTTGAGAAATAGGAGGACAGATAGTCTTCTCTCTCTGGATAGAATCACAATCTCTGGGACATCTAGTTCATTAAAACTAGGAAGACCTATCTGACTAAATATTCTCAGAAGTTTTTATTTTTATTCTCTTACCTGTTTTTTAACCCCTCAGCCTCCCTCAAATTGAGGGATGCCTGATCTGTGATCAGAAAGGAGACAACAGAAAGCTGTGTTGTTTATTGCGCAGTATAATGTCTCCAGATAGCCAACTGTTGAATCATTTTCCATTCGATGAGCACTTGAGTGTTAGCAGATTGCCTCCAGGTTGAGTGCACAAAATGCTGTAGGTGCTTTTTGTGGCTCACTGAAGGGATTGTAACTGACACTGTCGCTATCTGGAGCTGAGATGGTATTAGTACAATAAGACAGAAACAAAGTCAGGCCATGTAGAAAGAATTTGGCCTGAATACTTGTTACAGAAAACTTTTCTCTCTTTCCTTCACGAGCTGCCCATGTTTTACCTCAGAGGTGGCTGCCTTGAAGCAATGTGTTTATGCTCGGGTTCACCAGATTAAATTATATTCTCCAATGTGTCTACAGAACTTCACTCTAGGAACAGTGTTTTATTCTTGTTTGGTTAATGACTTCAGAAGCATCTAGGGTGAAAGATGTATGGCAGCATGAGGCTTGTGTATCACACTATAATAGTAAATCCATATTTTTATCAAGGATCCTGTAGCAATATCTGTACAAATAAATTGAACTTGCTTAGTGTCAGAGAATATACCTGGACACAGGAACCTGATCAGCTATAGTGCTATATACTTAGCCCTGCCTGTGACATATTTTTGACCTAAGCCAAAGATTCTACAAATCTTTGAATCAATTCACAGACATGGATAAGGAGTTAGTTTACTCCAGAGATGATTTCTAATGACTAGTTCTCACACAATTACTTTGTTTCAGAGCATAAGCAAGTTCAGCCAGTACAGTTCAGGTCTTTCAACTTCTTCCAGTGCCCAAGAAGAATCTCAGGTGCTTTTCAGTTTTGAGGATAGCTGTAGCCACCAGTATCCTGGAGACTTGACACAGAGGTCTCACTGCACTACTGTAATGTCAGAAAAGGAAGGGCTTGGTCACCTCTATAATATTTCTTTTTCTTAGAATAAAACACCTAACAGTACATACAAGACCGTGTCACATTTTATCACCTACTTCTCCTGGACAAGGCTCCCATTTAAAATTCCTTATGGTAATCAGTCTTTTGAAGAGAAAGAGCAGCAGGACAAAGTCCTCAGATGGTTCACCAGGATAACGTAGATACAAAGTAGCAGATCTAACTCTGAATTGAAAGAAATTTATGGGTTTGGCATAGATTTATCACCTGGATGAAATTTTGGTTATCTACGCTGATTACCAAAAAGAGACAGACACCAGATTCACCTCATATGAGAAAAATGAGTCAATAAACCCCGCACCCCTTATAGGCTGATCTTATGAATATACTGGGGATTTTTTGCCTTCTTCTTTTAAAAGATGATAGCTATTGTTGCCAGAGATACGGACTGCATACAAGCACATAAGGTTGTCTTGAGTGATGAAGTGGTGAATAAAAAGGCTTGTCTTGACAACAAAAGCAAAGCAAACCAAACCAACCAAACAAACAAAAAACCTAGGAACTGTAACTCTTAGTCCCACATAAACTCCTGTCTCTGTTTCTCAGGAAACATCTGGATTCACCATGACTGTGAGATGCTCTAGTATCTTCTGAAGTGTGTAGTAGGATGTAGGTAATCAATGAAGTGACGTATTAAAAAAATGTGGGGAAAAAAATGGTCCTGAGTTAGTGGTGGTGTTTTCAAAGCAGGGGAGCACAGAGGTAGCTTCTCTGAGAAGCTGCTAGAAGCTCCTCTGGTTCCAATGCTGAAAGTTGAGCAGATATGGGAAGCTGGATGTGCATCTGTGAGGAACATAGTCAAGAAATGGAAAATAAAGCAACAAAAAATATGACAAAAAAGAGATCTATAGAGCAGAGGAGAGGAGGAGTTGAGAGAGAAATACCAGAGAAAAGAAACCAAGGCCAGTGTATAAGGGAAAGGTGCCCGAGCAGAGATTCACCCACAGCCCATGGTGAGATGGTAGTTCTGTCCCTGCAGCCTATGGAGAAGCAGGGTGGAATAGTCCTTGAAGGACTATGGTGGATTTGCAGCCCCTGAAGTGTCACGGGAGGGCAGATGTGAAGCTGCAGCCTGTGCAGGATTGAAGAGAGGAGCAGATGTGGATCTGCAGCCCTGGAGGAGCCCGTGCCAGAGGAGGTGACTGTTCCTACAGCAGCCGTGACTCTGTGGGCAGCCCGGGATGGAGCAGTTCCTGAGGGACTGCACCCCATGGGAGAGACTCATGTCCCAAGGGTTCCTGAAGGACTCTCCCATCAGAGGGACCCCGCTTTGGAGCAGGGGAAGAACGTGAGGAGTCCTCCCCTGAGGATGAAGGAGCAGCAGAAACAACGTGTGGGGAACTGAGCCTGAAACCCCCCTCCAATCCCTGTGCCCTGAAGGGAGGAGCCAGGGAAGCCATCCAGACCTGGGACAAAGAGGTGAGGAGGTGTTGAGATCTGTCCATGTTTTCTCTTTCTCTTTCTCCTTCTAGATTAAATTATTTCTTTTTCTTCCCAAGCTGAACCTGTCTGTTTTATGCCTGTAACCATAAATGGGGAATGCAAACCTCCCTGTCCTTGTCTCGAATCAGGAGCCTTTGTGTGGGTTTTCTTGTCATAAAACTGGAAACATCTAATAAAGAATGAATTCATAATTTTATATTTTGATTTTAGTGAAGTATTTTTGTTTGCCCCAACTGTTTAATATTTTATTATTTGGAATAAAAAATTATATGTGCATGTGTTAACTTGTTTTGTAGCTAATTTGGTTGAAATTTTATAGCAAAGTATTTAAATAATGCAATTCAAAGTATTTACTTGTTTGGGAATTAAAAAGAAAAAACAACAAAAAAGTGCCAATGCAATAATAATAAATAAGTAAAATAAATAAATAAATAAAACCTACAAGCAAACTGCTTATTTTCTGCTTAGAAAATGCAGTCTTACATACAGCAGGACACAATGGACATCAGATTTTCAGTCAGAGAGATATCTTCTAAGTTTGCAAGGATATACAAATTAAAATTTATCTGAAAACTATGTTCAGTAATTTTTTAATTACTAAATTAACCCAGTGATGCAAGCTATTTAGGAAATGTTCACATGTAAGTGAAATGTGTCATGTTACATCCTCACAAGGTTAAATTCTTCTCTATATCATTCTCAATGTTTTCAGATTCATTTCACACTTATATATTTATTCTTTGTGGCACCTGAGAGAAATAAAATGAAATAGCGCCAAATAATTCAACACAAAGAAGTGCTTCTCTTTTAATAGTAAGAATAACAATATCTTTGCAAGAATGCTTATAAGTAGTCATGGTGGAAAAGCAAGAGTGAGAGATTAAATTGGAAAACTATGAGTGTTAAGAGTGAAATGAAAATTATAAGAAAAAAACCTTATTTTTTGAAATATTTTGTTTCTAGCAGAACTGATTTGCGATCACTAGAGTGTCCTTGAGGTGTATTTTGTTTCACATGTATCTACTTTAGCTTCATTATAACCATATATTCCCCTTAAGACAATTTATATGGAAACCACTGTATACTTATCTTTCTAGATACTTTTAACTTGATGCATGCTGTGAACTGTTCTTTATCCTAAAAGTAAATGTCTATATATCTTTAGCTTTAAAAGTAAAATAAAACATTTAAAGACAAAATTGAAATACGACTCAGGGTTATTTTAGCAACTACATTATACCTGCCTCATTTCCACATATGGAAACAACATGGTTACAAAGCCCTTCAATATCCATACTAACTGAAAGGTGTGTGGGTTACCAGTGTCTCAGAAGCCATGGTACAAGTTCTTTCACGTTCTTTCTCTGAGCCCTGACCTTAATCTGCTTGCATCACGTACACTGCATCGATGCCTCTGTATCTGTGTGGCAGAACTACAGTAAAATAGTTCCAGCTTTCTGTACTCTCCAAATCACTGACCCAGATCTTCCTTCCCTTTCTGATTGTTCCTCATGATAACATGATCTGTGGCATGTCATAGGAGCCCACAGGTAAAACACAAGTTAAAGGACACCTAAGATTTAGCATAATTATTTCCTAAACTCAGAACAGTTACTATTATTCTCAATAAATGAGTAAAAATCACATTTAAGAATATGATTTTTAATGAAGGCATTGGTATCTTAGTGATCAGAATGACAGACTTTTGTTTTCTCTTGAATAGATTTGCCTGTGATATCCTGAGGGGGCCTTGAGATATCTTTATTTTTATTTTCATTCCCAGGACAAAGCAAATGCACATGATTCCTCATAAGAAATGAATCCTGTTCCCTTTTTTTAAAAATCGTTTATTTGGTGGTTTGTTTTTTGTCTTGGTTTGTTTCTTTGTTTCAACACATCATGAGATCCATGATATTTATGAGAGCATGTTTCCTGTATCATAAAAGTGAGCTTTCTATGTCACATAGGTGGATGCTAATATTGCGGGGTTCTGAGATCACAGACCAGTAAATCATGTTGAAGAAGAGGCCTTTGCTGACTATATCTGTTTTGTTAATAAGGAAACCTCAATGGAGACCTTAAAAAGTAGAATTTCTGCTGACATTCCAAATTCATTCATAGAAATTAAGGCAAGAACACCAGTATTTAAATTCCTCAGATTCCTTTCTGTTGGCAGAATCAACAGTGTGGATCCTGAGCAATGTATATTGTAAATAACACAGATTATATATTTCCATAATGTTTTTAATTCAAGATGGCAGTTAATTTTTTTAGTTAATGTTTATTTAAGTGTTTTATACTCACAAATTCTCAGTATTAAAGATTTCGAGAAAAAAAAACTTTTTATGAAATAGCAATTTCAACACCTGAAATTTGTTCTAATCTTTTCTAATGACTTTCCAGAAGTGTGAGAAAGTGTGACTGTAGAAGAACCGGAGAAGGAAGAAACAATACCATTCTTTCCTAGTTTCATTCTGGAAAAATAGAATAAGTTCAAAAGAGTATCTTGAAATGAGGAATCATGGGAAACAGTCTTCTAGCTTGCAATATTTTAAAAGAAGCCCCAAAAAGCCTACAGAAAGCAGAATAATTTCACAAAGAAAACATTATTTCTGTTTTCTATGCAGAGGCTATGGACTCTTTTACTAATCAAAGGACACAGAAAATTCAGTTTGAATGTTATTATGCTAAAGCAGAGAACAAATTCAATCTTTCAGCTGTAAAAAAGCGATTTTGTTCCTGCTTTAAATGCAAATCTCCAGACATCTTTTCATAGTGTCTCTACTCACCCTTTATAATGAACGGATTCTTCACTGCTGAAATCTTGAAATCTTTATCAAAACTAAGTGCCTTTCACCAACATGTCTTCTAGTTCAATGACATTTTTTGGGATTAGGTATAGGAACAGTGAAAGCCTATGCTATGGCTCATGCAGGTCAGATTACCTATCTACATGTCCTTTGTGGTATAAATGAAATTAATCTAATAAGCATATGTAAAGGTGGAAAAGCACATAGATGAGAAGGGGAGCAAAGCAGAAGAGGTGTAATCTAGCAGTTTTCTAAATTCTGGAAAGAAATATAATATAACAATAAAGTCTTGGAAGGGAAAAATGCAAAAAAATTCTTATTTTCTTATGTATATAAATACACACATATCACACCTTGGATATGATCTTAATTGAGAAGCTCAGAGCTGTGTAGATTATTTTTCGTAAGGAGTCACTGCATTAATATACTTTATATCTTACCTGCCACAGCAAATAATGATCTGATTTAACCCTATCAAAAAACTTGTTTCACTATGCAAAATCATTGAAGAACTAGTGAATATTTCAACAAAAAATGCTACCATCCCGGACACTCTGCAATTGGGAAGCAATTACTGAGCTGTTGCAGGATATAAATACAGAATTCAACTGACAAGATGTAAATCCACAGACTGATGTTTCCTTATGTTTTTTAAAGTACTATTTCTTATACCAATAGGCTACATAGGGACAAACACTACAGAACAAACAATTTTCCATATCTCAAAAGTTACCACTCACGAGCTCAGCTGAGGTAATGGAAGCTGTACATGTTTCTAGCCTACTGAAAATTGAAATGGTTTACTTAAACCATTATAATTACTCATTATTGGGGATTCTAGAACACAGGGAATCCAGGCTGTGTCACTAGCTTTTCTTTTATGTAATCAATCATTTTGCCTATAAAAGAGATTTTTTTTTAAAAAAAAAGCTATGATACATTTATCATTTATGATCTTACACAGAAAGCTGTTTTAGGAAGATATTTGTGTAGCAGAGAAACAAAACTCTAGTGAAACATCTTACATTCATCCCTGAACAGATAATAATTTTGCGACTTACATCAAGCAATGAAAAAAAATGGGGCTTTATCTACCTCCCTGTCTGAAAGCAAAATATTAGGCATTGCTCTTTAGTCATGCAGTACAAGAGGCAGGAAATACTCCAGGTTTAATGATTTTTTTTGTTTGTGTGTTTGTAAGTGTTTGGGGAAAGAGTAATATTACAATTCTTCTTTCTTTTTCTCTCATTTGCTATTATATGTGGGTGAGTAGGGGATAGTGAACAATAAATTACACTACTTAGAGATGTAGGTTAAGGCTTTTCTTGTCAGTCGTGTCAATAAAGTACACACATAACATCAGTTTCCTATTACACACATCATTCAGACTCATATATTACTCAGTATAATGGGAAAAGGGGCCACTGAAATCTAAAATGAAAAGAGAAATTGAAGTACAACCAGCAAGCAGCAGCTGAGCCAAAAAGCAGCTGTGGCAGCGAAACATTTAGTCACTGCTGCTGGAAAAAGAAGAGCTATCAGCATTGAAGGTGTACAGTGCCACATGCTGGGAATCTTTGCAGCAGATGGGTTTCTTTGGGACTAGAAGGTATTAATTTCTCCTTTTTTTTTTTTTTTTTTTTGGGGGGGGGAGGAGTGTTTGGTTTGGTTTTTTGTTTTGGTTTGTTTTTTTGGGTTTTTTGTTTGGTTGTGGGTTTTTTTGTTTTTTTGTTTTTTTTCTTTTCCTAAAGATTTTGCATTTCATTTAAAATAATTGAATACAAGTCCAAAACACAACCCAGGTCATGCTATTGGCCAAGCCTTGCCAGCTGCCTTTATTTCTTGTTGAGCATCTGCTAAAGGGCAGATGCCACAATTTGTTCTTAGGCTAAATTCTTGTCTTACCAGTTGTGCTACTGTGTTATTTTGCAATAGTGCTGTAAAGCCTCATATCTGGATCACCTTATGTTCAGAGTTAGTATTAGATTCTGGAGTGATATTTTTCACTCATAAGATCAATCTTGCTTTTTCAAGAAAACTCTGCTCTCTATTTTAAAGTGGTGAAACTAGTATTTTTTGATGTAACAGTGTTTGTAAAAATACATCTAAAACACATGATTAGTGACCACAGGTCATTGGTAGCATGTACAAAATCTCTGTTAGAGAATATATTAAAAAACCCCACCACAATAAGCATTTTCCATAGAAGTAGTACAAGTAGTCTTTTAACATCTTTTAACAATTACTTCATAAAGGCCAGCACATGGAAGGTGTGCTATACACAATTAAAGATTAAAACTGATGAGTTCTTACTTGTTTCAACTGAAGTCATATAAGACTCACTGGAAAATCCTGTGGTGCTCTTTATTACTGCATTGTGTTGCTACTGTTATCGTAGAACCATTACATCATAAAATGGTTTTGGTTAGAAGGAACAACAAATCCTGCCATGGGCAGGGATATCTTTCACTACATCAGGTTGCTCAAAAGCCCCATCCAACCTGACCTTCAACAAGTCCAATGACAGGACATTAAAAACTTTTCTGAGAAAGCCATTCCAGTGTCTGACCACCTGATGTTACATGGTAGGACAAAAATACATGAACACTCTGCTTAGGAAGCCTCATTGCTTGTTCTGAACGATGCATAAAATAGCACCTAAAAGGAAAAACATAAGATGTTATTATCCCCTTTTCACAGAAATGGGAAGACTAGAAAGAAAGGAAGTAGACTGAACCCCAAGTTATTATTGTAACACCTAAATTCTCTTTCAATCATTTTTTTGAAGTAAATGGAGGATGAAGCCTCAGTTATGACTTTAAGGCTGTGAAAAGCAAAACAACATTGAGGATCATTATTAATTATAAAACACTAGAAAGGGAGGGATAGAGGTGGTGAAATTAAAGTCTATTTTCTGAACTAATACTTATAAAAACTGGATGGCATAGTCTGTGATTTCATAAATGTTCTGGAAGAAACTGTAGTGATTGCATAATAGTCCGATCAAAAGGGTGGTTGATTAGTTTACTCAATTTGGCATACATTTCAGCTATTATTTTCATTTGTGAAGCAGAGGCTGAATGGCAGAGTTGCTTTTATCTTGTTCACTTCGCAAATGAGCACCCTAAGGTGTGAAGTGGTTCTTTCTTACTTCTTTGGCTATAACTATAGGAATAGTGTTGGAGGATCAGAGTCCAAAATATAGTCAGTGTTTCAGGTTTGAAGAGAATTACAGATAACCTATTTTTCAACCATCAATTCAAAATAAGGCCACAAATCTACATAACTTATATTTTCTTCTATAAGCATTCCAATCTATTTCTTCCATTATAAGAACACAGCAATATCTCTAAGAAGATCACTGATACCAGCCTGTGCCATTTGTCAAACAATCAGACATTTCCATCATCTCTGCACCTCTCAGCTCCAAGATGAAGTCTTTTGACTGCAGCTGGGTGGTCTCTGAAATATTTGCCCACACCCGGAGAAACAGGGTAAAAATCATAGTTGACACTGTATTGGCGGGTATGCTGACTGGCTCAAATTATTCAGCTCCTATGAAATAAATATTTCATGCAAATACCTTTTTTGCCTGAACACAAAATTTGTGTTTCAGAATTTCTATTTCTCTTCTGAAAAACTGTTCAGTTGTGGTGACCATTTTTTTCCAAATCCAGTCTCATTAATTCATTCATTTTTTAAAATGTGAGAGGATTCTGCTAATTCTGAACAATAGCTCAGGGAACAATCATCAGTATAAATGTATTACTATGCTAATGTAAACTTGTGGAACCCATATAGGTGTTCTAGACAGATTAGATTGTGAGAAAAAGAGCTTAATTCTGTTTTTAATAGAAATGGATAGGTCTGTCCTGGATGAGACTAGATGAGACACAGGAAATGAAGTGACACTGTGTGTAATAAGAAGACCTTGGAGCACTCTGAATTATTGAATCCAAGTTATACAGCCATGGTCTAAAGTTTCACAAGCAGGAACTGGACATGTCCTACCCCGTTGTTCTATGTATTTGTTTCCACAAAAAAAAAAAAAAATTGTACTGTATTAGCAGATCTGTCATCACTGTCAGTATCTTACAACCAAATCTTAGTAAAGTCCACTGTGGAGTGAGTGAGTCTTGGGTGAGTTTTTCAGGCCACTTGAGACATTCTCACTGACCTGAGTTGTTAAGAAATTGAGATTCTTATCATTCACCATTTTTAGCTCTTTTGCACTTCTCTCCTAGTGCTTGCTATGATTCTGAAACATTCTTCATTCTAGGGCTATTTTGTAGATTCTCAGGACAATGCCCAAGAAGTCTATGAAACAATCAAAACACCTTTAACGATCATTGTCCATAATTGCATACACACTTAGATACACTGAGGTAAATATAGAACTAAGGAATTTACCCCATGGCTTAAGAATCATGCTTCTTACAGGGGATATTATGTTTTCTATAAATCCATATTAAGAGTATCAGATGGAAAGCAGGAGGAAAACAACTCTTTGATCACATCTTGTGAAAAGAGAAAGACAATATGAATTCTACCAGCCATTTTTTGTCTTCCACTCTTAGCCTGTGATTTCTGCCAGAACTTTTTTTGTATTCCTCTTTTTTTCATCCTGTTTCTCTTGTTTTTATTCTATCATTCAATCTCTTAGTTTTGTTCTTTTTTCCCCACTACTTTCTTTCTTCACAAGCTATTCCTCCCTCTTTGTCATTTTGCATCCATCCTCATCTCTATAAAATAGAGCTTTCAAAGTTTATGTAGTTAGTGCATATTGCTTGCTCTGAGAGAACGAGGAACACAGAAAGTGGTGACTAATATCAGAATCATGAGTGAAGATATGTTTTATTCATAAACCCTGCATCTCCAGTGAAATTAAAAGCAAAGCAAGGGGTCGAAGCTCTGAACCCTCTTTCCTGGAGCCTGTAAACCAATAAAGGCTTTATATTAGCTATCGATATCTATCTCTGACTTGGCTTAATAACATCTTATTCCCTGTTTTCAGCAGCCATCAATAATATTTCTGCCTGCTCGCTCAGGTCCCCATCTCTGCGTGCAATTGCATTATAAGGGTCTATAAGCCCAATTTGCTTCACATTCTTATTTTTGGAAAAGGCTGGCTGGCTTTTGTAATGAGAGCAGCTGCCAAGAAGGCTTGACAGAATTTGTGGCCCATCTGGCTTATAATCTTCATTCAATATCGCAGGAGCCTAAACTCCCAGACCAACTGATAAGTCAGTGCGTATAGGCAAGCTGTGGCAGTAATCTTCCTTGTGATTTCTCATTAAGGACAGGGACATCTCAGTGAATCTCTCATATCCTGGCTATCATATAATATTTTTTTTCCTCTCTCTTTTTTCTGTTGTTTTCTCTTTTGTTGTTGTTGTTAACAAGACCAGTGTTATTCTACTTTAAAAAAATTATGATAGTAAAAAATGTCAGTTAAAAAAGTATTTGTATTTATTTGTATTATATCTAAGGAACTAGGAAACCAAGGGTCTGATTGTGCCTTTAAAACCATCAGCAATTTGCTGCTCTTCAAATTTAAAATGCATTTACTGCTCTTGTCCTCTCAGAATCACAAAAAGCAATGCAAGAGATGATCCTGAGGAAGCACCTAGCAAATTTCCCTGCCACAAAATGTAATCATTTATATCTCCAGGTTCCTCAGGGCTCAGAATCCTTGTATCACCCCCAAACCATTTCTTTAGTGCTTGAAATTCTCACTCTTCAAAGTTTTTTCCTGTTATCTCAGGGCCACTACAACTTGCAGTTTCAACTCTGAACAGAGAAACAAGTTGATTATCCTCTATGCAGAAGTGTCCCACACATCCCTCACTTCTTGAATACAAATATCTCCGTATCTTTTACTCTTTCCACATAAGCCATATTTTCTAGAGCTCTGCTTATCTTCTGTCCCACATAGGACAGGATAGAGAACAAGATGCCTGTATATTTATACATATACATATGCATATACATATGCATATATATCTACACACCAGGATCTACTTTAAATAACAAAGGACCTTAACATCTTAACAGCTAGACTAGAAAGGTATAAATCAGATTACATGAGTGTTAGGATATTAGGGTAGCAAAACAAGGAATTAGGATAACCAACAACAAGTTACCTAGTTTACTTAACAGTAAAGTGGTCAAATAATCAAGTATCTGTATATCTGTCACTCATGGCTAATTATTTGAGTGCTAGGAACTTATTCATAAGCCTTATTCAGGATCTAAAACAATGAACATAATAATATCTGTAAGCAATATGATGACTGCAATTTTTGAAAGAATCCTACAATCTTAAGAGTTTACCTTTAGATGGCTGTAGCTTGGTATCACTTTTAATCCTCTACTAGAGCAATCATTCGAGCAGGTATCCCCTGTAAAAGGAGAAGGTCTAGCACATCTTCTAGGGAAAATGTACAGGATTCTCTCTGATAAAAGAGATGGGACTAAGTTTTATAAAGTGGTTGGCTACTGTCATTTAACTGTTTAGCCATAGTTTGAAAAATATTCTATTGGCTTGTAGCATATTGATTTCACAAACTCAATGGCTTTTCCTTGCTGAGACAAACTGAGACAAAGTTTATTCACCTGAGGGTCCATTTATAGTCTCATACTCTCCTGGGGTCCTCCACAAGATCTTCCCAGGTTCCTCCCACCAAGGTCCAGTATTTTTCCATTGTTTTTCAGTAGTTTTCCACCATTCCTCTGTCAAGCAAGGCAACTTCATTAGTGCATTTCTTTCTTACCACCCACATGAACTTTGCCATGTGCCACATTGAATGACAAAAGGAAAACAAAGGAAAAGCTTAGTCCAACTGGAGCTAAACATAGCTACATGTTTTTCAATGTAGAAGAGCATTTGGTACCACAGATACCAACCTGGCCTTCTGTTAGTACTTACAAGCTTACTACTAGTTCACATTCTGTTGTGCCTTTTTTTTTTTTTTTTTTTTTTTTTAATCCAGAAACTCCCCAACTCCAGACTAAGGGCAGTGAAGATGAGACAGAGTGTGAATCAGAGCGACAAAGACCAGCTGAGTAATAAAGGGAAACTGAGTTAAGCCTGCTGAGGCAGAGCATGTTGCTACATCTCCACTGCTGCTTCCACACTCACTTCACTTAGTTGTCTATTAAATGATATAAAAAGATACTTATACCCCAGATGCACCTGCCATGTTAGACAGGCTGCTCAGCATCCTGACTTGAAGCACCATAGCCTCAGCTGCCTAGAAGTTAGGCCTTCATTTTAAGGCCATTTTGGCTCTTAATAGCAGACTAGACATCCTTCAAATGTCAGAAATGGACAACTCCAGAGTGCTAATCATCTCATCCAATTTAGAGCTTTATCTTCTAAAGATGTGAGGTGCCTTATGAGATAACACTTTCCTTGTTGACACCAGTGGGAACAAGGTATGATCAGAAGCACAACTTTAAAAGGGCTAACTGGATCAGTTACTCTATTAGCAGAGGAAATTACTCTGATTTTTTTCTTATAGCTCTGTGTGGAACATGCAAATTCTTGATTCTTCCTAAGATGGGAGCTCCCCATTTTTTCAATGCCATCTTTTAGGGTATTAATGTAATCATAGAATCATACAATGATAAGGGTTGGAAGGGACCTTCAGAGATCATCTAGTCCAACCTCTCTGCTAAAGCAGTTTAACCTGGAGCAGGTTACAAAGGCTTGGATTTTTAATAGCTCCAGAAAAGGAGACTCTACAGCCTCTCTGGGCAGCATGTTCCAGTGCCCTGTCACTCTCCAGGGTAAAGCTTTTCACCATGTTCATATGGAACTTCCTGTGTTACTGTTAGTGCCTGTTGCCCTTGTCCTGTCTCTGGGCACAACTGCCTCATTCCCTCGACACCCATCTTTTAGGTTTTTACAAACATGTATAAAATACCCTCTCAGTTTTCTCTTCTGCAGGCTAAACACACCCATCTCTCTCAGCCTTTCCTCATAAGAGACACCCCAGCCCCCTCATCATCTTTGTAGACCTTTACTGTACTCTGTCCAGAAGTTTTTTTGTCTTTCTTGAGCTGGGGAGCTCAGAACTCAGGACACAGCCCTCCAGATGTGGCCTCACTGGAGCAGAGTAGGGGGGTAGAATAATCTCCCATGACCTGCTTGTCACACTCTTCTTCATGCAATCCAGAGTGTTATTGGTCTTCTTGGCCACAAAACCATCATGCTAGCTCATCACTTTCTTGTTTATCACCAGGACTTCCATCTTCTCATATGTCACTCTTCCTGATTTGGTACCATCAGCAAATTTACTGAGGAGTTACTATGTCACTTCATCCAAGACATTGTTGAATACATTGAAGAAGACTGTTTTCAGTACAGGTTGCTAGGGAACACCACTAGCTGCAGGCTTCCAACTAGAGTTTTCACCACCCTCTTTCAGACAGCCCTCAATTCACCTCTCTGTCCACTGATCTAACCTATATTTTTTAAGCTTACCTGAGGTTGTTACAGGAGACATTTTTAAAGTCCTTGCTGTAGCTGAGGTTGATAATCTCATAAATCTCATCTCATCTCACCTCATATCTCATCTCTCGTCTCCTCAGCTAATCGTGCCATCATAGAAGGTTATTGGATGACTTTTGTATGAAAAGTCACATGGCTTTCTATTGGTGAATCCATGATGAGTAAATATCATAACTTTGTTTTGTTCTATATACATAATAGAATGAGATATTCCATCACCTTTACAGAGATGGAGGTGTGGCTGACTGACCTGTAGTTTCCTGCATCCTTTCTTGCCCTTTTTGAAGACTAGAGTGACAGTGGCTTTCTTCCGGTCCTCAGGCACCTCTCTTGTTTTCCATGACTTTTCAAATATGATGGAGAGATTCATCACACTTGTGGTAAAAACTGAGATCATACAGTGTTTAATATTATTATATTTGTATTTTTTGAATCACATACTTTTATCAAGAGCCACGCCTAATCAGAAATAACCCAGGAGATATTAAAGTAAGAGATATCAGGTCAACTAGAGAAAAGCAGGAACATTTGTTCATACAGTATTTTTCACACTTTCTTATAAATTTTTATAATACTGAAAACCTCTCTCAAAGCATAAACAAATAAAATAACAAAATTAAACTAATCAAAATAAAATAAAATAAAGCATGAAGTGCTCTAGCTTTCCTGAAAAGATAATTTTAAAAATATGAGAATAAAGAACATTTGGTGCTGAAGCAGAGAATAGATAGTTTAGAAAATTTAGGAACCTATTTGTCCATTTATCTTTTTAATCTAATTACAAAAATATTAAACGCTCTTGTAAAATTAATGACTACTTATCTTTAAAACCCTTTCAACTGTGTTATCAATTACTTTTTTTTTTTTTTGAGAGCTGATTCCAGTTTGGGTAAGTACGCTGCTTAAGTACTACCACCACTTACTGTACCACTACTATGTAAGGAATAGAAGAATAAGAAAAAGAGTGAAGGTTAAAAAAATTTAACTTTTTTTTTTTTTTGGCTAAACTGTTCTCTAACAAAGTAGTTCCCCATGGTCTCTGTTAAGTTGGATTGATATGAGAAGGACTTTCACATGAGTGACAGGAATTCATTTTGAACTAAGACATTTTGGGGAAAGGTGTAGAGAAAGTTAGGAATAGGTACATGAAAGTAAGCTACAACCTGGAAACTATATATTATCTGCTTTCAGAAGAGAACCTCAGCTCATTAGATTTCTAGCTCACAAACTCATTAGCTCTCTGCTCATTAAATACTTAGCTCCATTTATTCTGTTGCTCATCCTTCTGTTCAGTTCTCACCTATTATTTGCTCCATGCACCATATCTGAGTCAGAGTTGGTATGGAGCAATTCATTTCAGTGAAACTCAACAAGATTAAACTCTTTTTTTTTTTTTTTTTTTTTTTTTTTTTTTTTATCTCTGTGGTATAGAATTTATATTATGAGAATAATAAAATGAAAGAAAGCAAAAGTAGCAGTCATACACCTTATCTTAGCTGGAAAAAACAATACTACAGAACAGATTTCTTTCTAAATTTAGTTTTTTTGTTTTCTTCATCAAACCTGAAACCACGTTTTCCTGAAATCTGTAAAACTGCAAATTGGTTAGTGTGTGAAGGAAGAAGCAATGATGCTTGCTCAGTTCAGGGATGCATGCTTCTGATTTGTAAAGGAAAAGAAGCTCTTGCTTCTGACAATAAAAACATGAGTATAGTCATTGCAGTCAAAAGGATTAGTCATGCCCTAAAAGTGAAGCAGAGTAAGATGCAGAAAACCTAAAACTGAAAGGAAAATCACAAGCTGTCAAAAAACAAAACAAAACAAAAAAAAACAACAAAAAACAAAAAATGAAAAAGGTAAAATTAATTTGTTGAACCAGGATCACAATCACCAAAAAGTCATGAACTTGTGTTCCAGAAAACTAGCTTGTGCTTGTGTTTATTTGCCAAAGACAGTATGAAATGTATTATTACTTATATTTCATGAGATTCCAAGCAGCAGGTGAAATCAGTGACCCACCATGTCAGATTAGTTAACAATCTTATTACTCTGAAATATTGAAATTATCAAAAGTCAGCTAAGTAAATCATAAGAAAACAAATTTCCCTGTCTCAGCAGATTCCCATTTGGAGTCTCTTTTTCAGAGTTATAGAATGGTAACATGAACTGAGAATTCCAGATGGAGTAATTGCATCAAACCCCAAGTCTTATTCTCATATTCTCATGCTTTTTTTTTTAAAAAAAAAAACAACACGTTTTTTGTCCAGCCTTTTCCAAAAAATAAATGCATTGAGTTCCATTTCAATTTTTTTTTTCTTTTTTTTTTTTTTTCTTTTTTTTTTTTTTTTTTTTTTTTTATGTAGTGGTGTAAAAAGACAAAAAAAACCCCACCTATTTGTCTGTAGTTATGTGCTAGATAATTAATTTTAGATACCAACAGTTTCCCAGACTGCTTACAGCTGATTCCTCTTGAAGACGAAAGTGCCATATTTACCCTGAGTTAAATCAGGATTAGGCTTGGAACAATTTGGTTTTGTTTTTTTTTCCTGAGCCTCAAGGAAACATACCATTATAACTTACAGAAGAATCATGTTTCCATGTTGTGGGGTGACAAGGCTCCAGATATTGCAGTGTTCTGGTTATATTTACTAGATCTGCTTCTTCTGTTTATTCTTGTCAGCCAAGCAGAAAGGTAAAAAATGTTGGCAAGGGTGATCAAGAAATAAAAATAACACCACATTAAGATTAAATAAAATTATTTCCAAATCCTCTTTGCAGGGTCAGTAGTAGCCTGAGTGACTAACATTGTAAGAAGCAGAAAGAAATTGGGGGGATTTAAGATGGGAAAAAGAAAAAAATCAACTTCATTAGTGGGAGATACTGCAAGAAGGGAGTTCAGGGATTCATTATCTCAAAAATAGCAGTCCAAACTGACAGGAGGGGGTGAAAACTTCCTGACCCCATGGACCAGTGAATTTCATAGTTCCCCATATTTGTCTTTTTAAAACTTAGGAGGTGGAGGGAAGAAAAAGAGAAGGAATAGCTTGTTCTCTGAAGCCTTGGGGGCTTTTCTGTTACTGTGGAAAGGAAGGAAAGGGAAAAAGAAGCATAAACAAACCAGAACTCCTGCCTGCAAATAACCAATAGAGACTAAAAATACTATTACAACTGTACAATAGTTTAAGGTCAATGTATTCCCTCTCCTAAGCCTGTGAAAACCTGACCCACATAAGGTATTAAAATTCATAACACATGAAAATTAGGAACTCCTGGAGCAGTTTCTCCTATAAGTACAGATTTTCACTGCTTACATCTAGCATTTAAAAGAAACCATCCAGATAATTAAAATGCCTATAAAGGAAATGTCAAAGTTAAATGTTTTTCTTCTTTTCTTTGCCTTTTTCTTTTTTTTTTTTTCCTTTTTTTTTTTTTTTTTTTTTTTTTTAAAAAAAAAAAAAAAAAACTACAAAAAATGGTCCCAATGCTTTGGAAAAGTGAAGCCTTTCTTTATTCTAAAATAATATGCCTTAAATATCACTATCTTTGTAAAAGAACAGAATAATTAAGGTTTGCCAAGTAAAATGAGTCTATAGGTCTAACCATTTCACTGATCAGTATGTAACCTTTATGAAGGAGAGGAGGTTTATAATGTGTATATATTGTTTTAAATACTACCATCATTTCATTATTTTAAACATGAGTCAGAGTTCATGTAGCTGTCAGTTCAGTGTTCTAGGAAGAAATTAATCACATGCACAGAAGAAATTAATTAAAAAATCAGTATTTGGCAGCCTTCAGATTCTTTTTCATAACACTCATTTTTCTCTGATAGATGGAGCTGATGAAACAAGGAAATAAATCACATACAATTAAAATGAGTAAAAGTTGAAAAGACTGTGTCAGTGACTATGTTAAAGAAAATGGGAGGTGGAGGGAATCTGTACCATTAAGGGAATTCAAACATGAGTTGGATTCCCCCATTTGTCATTCATTGACACTGATATCTGAATTTTAATTGAAAACGCCCATGTGGTTGGCATCTGTCAAGATGAAGTAGATCTTCAGCAGGAAGAGGGGCAGCTTTTCCTGTGAGGTGGATTTCAAGAGTGTCAGAAATCAGTAGAAGCTCTGCTTCAGAGTTGCCATCATGGTAAGCCGGGAGCAATCCTGGAGGTTTGGGGGGTTCATCTTCCTCTTTTGTCATCAGTCACACTCCAGCTACATACATCATTTTATAACGCCTCATATTGTCACTTAAATGGGTATATTACATCTCCTGAGAGATGCAATAGATCCAAGGAATCTCAGTCATGATGGGGACAATATGTTACCAAGCAAAATATCTGAGGTATTGCATTATCATTTTAATAAACAAATTTAACCTATATTTCGCTATTATTTTGTAATCATTCAGGATAGAGGTAGGCAGATAAAAATGCTGATACGGGATTTTTAATGACAGACCAGTTGTTTTCAATTCATATTTCTGCTTATTTATAAAGTTATTTAATTGTTATTTATAAGGAATATTGTACAAAAGTAAATTGTCTGCTTAAAAAAGATATTCCTCCTTCTTCCTCCTTCTTCCTCTTGTTAGAATAAGGACACTGCTAGATTTATGAATACTATGGTGTTCCACAAGGAAGAAAAAAAAAAACAAAATAAAATAAACCACTGTAAGTATTTCTAAAGAACAAGGCAATCAAGTTGACAGAGTTTAACAAATCAATTTTTTCAGTGGGTAAAGACTGGCACTGACTGACCAGTTAGTTAACTTTGTGTGAATTCTTACTTTCAAGTTTGATACCACTCAAGCCATACCTACTTATTAGTAGTTCTTCCCCTCTGCTTGGTGTAATACAGTGTGGGATGTAGGTAGGAACTTACATCTAACTCAGTCAGGATATCTTGCATGTATTCCTTTGGGCAACAAGAATTTAGTATGGAAATTTTTCAACAGTTTTCTCATATACCAAGTGATTGGGGTATTTTACTACCATTGTCCCCCTCATACCAGAAAAGGAGGAAGGACAAATGCGAATTAGGTTTTCACAGTATTAAAAGAAAATTCCATGACCTGACTACAGTATAAAACAAAAGAGTAATTCATCTGGTACTATGCTACAGGTGATACTGAAAAATGTCTCAAGTTATACCCAGGAAAACAGAAGAAGGGATTACCAAGGTTGTCTACTGTAATATGAAAACTCAGTTCTCACTAGAAGCTTAAGGGAATTAAGCTTCAAAGCCAAGCATATTCAACAGCCCTAATAATAATTCATCAGTTATAAATGAAAAGTGACCCAGCTGTTGAGCAACTAAGCTGAAACTCAAAAAATCCATTTTCCTTGTTTAAATGATACCTCTAACTTCTTCAACATTTCCCAAATTATTTCATCTCTCAGTTCTTTAGTATTCCAACTGTAAAAGGAGGATAATTTTTTTTTTTGGGGGGGGGTTGGTTTTTTTTTGTTTTTTTTTTTTTGTTCAGAGTTCAGATTCTTAGTTAATAAAAGTCAGACAAAGGACAAGATAAGCGAGTATAAAGGGAAAAAAGTTTTTCATCAGGCTTATAGCATGCACTCACAATCTCATTTGAATCCATGAAATGGGTAGGTCTTTTCCAAGTTCATGATTGATAAAGAAAGACTAGCTTTCAATGCACAGTTACTTTTTCCATTATTATTGAATGTCTTGACTAGGGCAACATTTTAATCTCTATACTTTTCTCATAAGGAAATCTGGTGCAAAGGAGAAAGAAATTTACTGGGGTGATGAGTAATAAGAAGATCATAGAGTATTTTGTTTGCACTCTGCAATCTATGAAGGAAGCAATCTGACAGGCTACAATGACAATAACATGCAGTAATATGAAAAACATTATAGAAAAATCATTGTAATTCAATATTTCTGATCAGCATCTCTATGTTTCCTTCTGTTCTTCTATCAGGACAGGGAATAAGATATAGAAAAAATTCTTTATGAATAAAAAATAAAATTCTTTATGAATAAAAGATGGGAGTATCCAGTCTAACATCAACAGAGGAATCATGCATAAAGCATTAATTGACATTCTATGTCATATTTAGGACTTTGTCTTCTTAGACGTGGCAGGGTCCTATATATCAAAAAATATATATAATTAAGGATCAAAACTCACTATTTCTGGCTATAAATCTCCATATCTGTAGGCCTGAGGATACTTACCAGCACCTGACAGTACAGTATTCGTGAATCACAATTGATTATTACTTTTGTTTTATCCTAACCCTGTACTTAGCACAGTGGACGTGGTGCACAAAATCACAGAATCATCACAGTGGGAAAAGACCTTCTAAGATCACCTCCCCAAATAAAATATGTATTGATATTTTTATCACACACTAGAGCATGTCCCATAGTGGCTCATCAGTTTTATAATCCTTCCAGGGATGGTGACTCCACCACCTTCCTCAACAACCCATTCCAACACCTAACTACTTCCCCTGTACCTAACTACTACCTGAGATTGAGCCTAAACCTCACCTTGTGCAACTTCAGGCCATTTCTTGTTCACTATCATTGTTCACTTGAGAGAAAAGTTCAGCACTCACCTCCCTAGAACCTCCCTTCAGGTAGTTGTAGAGCAATAAGCTCTCCTGTCAGTGTCCTGTTCTGTAAACAAAACATTCCCAGTTCCCTTAGCTTCTCCTCATAGAACTTGTTCTCCAGACCTTTCACTAGAGTGGTTGCTGTTGTCTGAACTCACTCCAGCACCTTAATGTCCTTCTTGTAGTGAGGGGTCCAGATTTTCACACAGTACTCGAGACGTGGCCTCACCAGTGCCAGGTACAGGGACACAGTCACCTCCCTTCTGCTGGCCATACTATTCCTGATACAAGCCAGGATGCTGCTGGCCTTTTTGCCCACCTGGTCACACTGCTGTCTCATATTCAGATGGCTGTCCATCAGCACCCCCAGGTCCTTTTCTGCCTGGCAGCTTTCCAGCCACTCCTCAAGTCTCTAACATTGCATGTTGCTATTGTGACCAAAGTGAAGGAGCTGGCATTTGGTCTTGCTAAACTTCACTTTGTTGACCTTGGCCCACTGGTCCAGCCTGTCCAAGTCTCTTTGCAGAGCCTTTCTATGCTCAAGCAGATCAACACTCCCACCCTACTTGGTATTTTTAGCAAAGTTGCCAAGGAAGCACTCAATCCCCTCATCTAGATTATTAATGAAAGTATTGTACAGGACTGGACCAAAAACTAAGCCCTGGGGTACACCACTGGTGACTGGCCCCCAACTGGATTTAACTCCATTGACTAAAACACTTTGGGACTGGCCACGTGGCCACTTTCTAACACAACAAAGAGTATATGTGTCTATGTCTTGAGCCACCACCTTCTCTAGGAGAGTGCTGTGTGAGATGGTGACAAAGGTTTACTAATGTCCATGTAGACAACAGCCACAGCCTTCTCCTCATCTAGTAGGTGGGTAACCTGGTCATAAAATGAGACTAGGTTGGTCAGGAAGGACCTGGCTTTCCTGAACCCATGCTGTCTGGGCCTGATCCCCTGTCTGTCCTGAACTTGTCATGTGAGCACACTCAACATAAGTCACTCCATAATTTTTCTGGGCACTGAGGTGAGGCTGACAGGCCTGTAGTTTCCCTCATCTTTCTTCCAGCCCTTTTTGTAGATGAGTGTCATACTGGCAAGCCTGCAGTCACGTGGGACCTCTGCTGCTAACCAAGACTGTTGGTAGATGATGGATAGAGGTTTGGTGAGCTCCTCTGCCAGTTCCCTCAATACTCTTGGGTGAGCATTGCAATTCATTTGAGTTCAGATTACTATGGATAGATTAACACAGAGTAAGAAGCCACTAAAGGACTTGAAATTAAAGGTGATGATAAATGGTGGTGTATTGAGTTGTGGGAAAGAGTCTAATGATGTGTCTTAAGGACTAGTGATGGGTTTGTCTTTGTCTTCACTAGTGATCTATAATTGTGAGTCAATAGCACAGTTATTAGATTAATGGATGCAACCAAATTGGGAAGTGTTGCAAAGCCAAGTGAGGTGAAGAGTAATAAAAAAGGATATACGGGGCTCGGTGAAAAAAAAATAATACACATGTCAAAGTTGTAGTGTGTGCTGAAAAGTAGATGGAAAATATGTATATACTGGGGGAGAAAGAGAGAAACTTTTGGAAAGTAGCACTGTGAAAGGAAAAAAAATAACATGGTTATGCTGAATAGATGCTAGTCTGCAATGTGATATAATACTTAGAACATATAGATAGATTTCTGTTTGCATACACAGGGATATTATTTCAGGGACAAGGATGTAGGAAACTACATTTCTGTTGTACTGTAAATATAAAGGTTTTTGACCTGTGTGAGTAACAGACACATTTATAACCAGGTGAAAAGGTGTTAGTAAGTATCGCTTTAATTACTCTACCTGGTGAAAGGCCAAGGATTAGGCTCTTCAGAATAGTCAAGTATTTAGATAGTTATGTGCCTAGTGAGATTTTCAGTACCATCTATGCATTGATTTTGATGGAAATTAGGCATATGTGAACAGTTGGAATACTCATTTGATGTCTATTTGCCTCTTTATGCATGTTAATAGCTATATAAGTGTTTAAGCTACTTCTGAAAATGGATCTTAGCTATTTAAATGAATTGATTCTTATGATGCCTTGGCTGAAAGAGCTTTAAAAACCTAGACATTAAAACCTGATTCCTGATACTTCACTTAGAGCTAAATGTAGGAGTGAACTCCCTTTACACTGGTTGTAAAATTTTAGCCTCCTATCTGGCCTACATGTCAAGGCTTTCTGTAATCAATGAACGGAGTTAGATACCTCCAATGAGGCATCTAAAATGGTGCCTAGGAGAAGTGACTCATTTCCATCTCTCCCTATTAACTGCAGAGACAAGGTAGAAAATTATTCTTGCCTAGAATCCATTTTTTCATGGAGTAGTTGGGGTTGCAATGGACCTTTGAAGGTCATCTGGTCCAATCTCCCTGGAATAAGCAGGGACATCTTCAACTAGATCAGGTTGCTCAAAGCCCCATGCAGCCTGGCCTGGAATGTTTCTGGGAATGGGGCTTCTACCAAAAAAAGTTATTCCTAACATCTAGTCTAAGTTTACACTCTTTTAGTTTAAAACCATTCCCCCTTCTCCTATCACAACAGGCCCCGCACTAAAACGTCTGTCCTCATGTCTCTTATAGGATCTCCCTTAAGTACTGGAAAGGCCCTACAAGATCTCCATGGAGTCCACTCTTTTCCAGGCAGAACAACCTCAGCACTCAGTCTCTCTTCATAAGGGAGGTGCTCCAGCCCTCTGATCCTCTTCATGACCCTCCTCTGGATTTGCCCCAACACCTCCATGTCTTTCCTGTTTCAGGGACTCCAGAACTAGACCCGGCACAGCAGTTGTGGTGTCACCAGAATGGTAGAAGTAGAATCACCTCCCTTGACATGCTGGGTATGATTCTTTCAGTGCATCTAAAGATACAATTTGCTTTCTGGATTGTGAGTACACACTGCTGGCTCATGTCTACCAGTACCCCCAAGTCGTCCTCAGGGATGCTTTCAGCACCTTAATCTTCCAGCATGTTCAGATATCAGGATCCACAGCCACCAATAAGATGGACCTTTCACTTGGCCACATTGAACATCATGAGGTTCACACACACCCATTCCTTAAATGGTGTCCTTATATATCCTTGATGAAGATAAAACAGAATAAATTAGAGAATTTCATATCAGCTGCTGTGATCATCAAAGGTAAACTCTCGAAACATTGATTTCAGCTTAATGTCACCTACAAAAGAAGAGCAAATGTTTGATTTCATCAGAGGTAGAATGTCTGTTACAAACTTCCAGAAATATGAAGGAGAATTTTCTGTCATCGATACCAGTGAGAACCAAATTCAACTGGGACTTACAAGGAGAAAAATTAAATAGTAAGTTTTATGTGTCCTAGGTAGTATGCAATGATGTGTACTTTAAATATTTATCCTTAATCTTTATTAGTTTAGCTATATGTGGTCAATCCCACTTCAGCAAGTCCTAGTTCCTGTTCCAAGCTAATTTTTAGCTGAACTGAATGTTCTCTTAATTTTCTTCTTAATGAATTTCAGAATAATTATGGGAAGTATTTGTTAGTCATATCTCTCTTTATCATATGAAGTAAAGAATAACCTAGTGTTGTCCGAGATATTTGTTATTCAACTTTCAGCAGGTAATCCAGGATAAAAAATAAGCTCTAGATTAAAAAATAAATTCTCCAGGCAGACTTCAGAAAGGGGAGAGAAGCACATGTGACTGAAAGACAGTGCTTCCAGCATGGTGCTGTGTTCTAGCAGACTACCAAAGATTATAGGAATAGCTTTTCCCTTTTTATTTTCTCTTTTAAAGAGCTGGTTACAAAGGACCTTTTTTGTTTAGAGAGGAAAAAAAAAATCTATAATGAATTCTTTTTAAACTTCACAGCTTTGCTGTGTTTCTTTAAGATTATGTCCACAGGGAGATGCAGTGCCTGTGGTTTATGGAAGATGGCAAAGATATGATTAAATTAGGTCTCCAATTTCAACAACATCAAGAAAATCTGACATAGCGCAATATGATCTTCCAATAGAATATGATGTTTGGGTTTTTTTCCTGTTGTTTTGTTTTGATTTGTTTATTGTTTTGGTCTTGTTGGATTTATTGTTGGTTTTTGTTTGTTTTTATTTTCTTGGTTTTAAACTATTTTAAAAAAATCGTTTTTCATTAGCAATATTGTATTCATCCATACTAAAAGATTATTCAGTCAAAGAGCTCAAATGCTTTCATAAAGATACCACTGTTTCCTTTTCTTGGTATGAATAGTGTAGAAGAAAAGAAAAAATATTATGAAAATCATCCAACTTTGAACAGATATTGGCACAAAAATTCATAGAGGGAATAAGGTTTGTAGGTGACATATGTGCACAGAAAAAGGGAAATTTCCCTGATTAGACTGGGAAACTAAACTACAGACTAAAACTCAGGTTTTATAGCAATACAATGAAGACATTTATTTATATTTAATGTGCATGTTGCCGGTTTTTAAGAGAACTGGTTTGGTTTTGGGGTTTTTTTGGTTTTTTGTTTGTTTTTGCTTGTTTGTTTGTTTTTTTAATATAGCCATCCACTTTCATTTTCCTTCACAAAAGCCAAATCTCACCAAACCCTTCACTGGTATCACTCTGGGCCCTAACTTCTAGATTCAAGTAAGTCATGGAGCACTTATAAAAGTAGCTGAAAACTTCCATGAGGACTGAGGAGTTGGAAAGATGAATCAGTGCAGCATAACTTCCTTCTGTAAACTTGGAAATTTGGTTTACAGTTCTAATCTGCATTAATTTTATGAATTACATTTTCAGCATAAATATAAAGTCACAAAAGGTTATGAACATATAAATGATTGAGCAGTGCTTGAATGCTAATAACTTTGACATGGTATCTAAGTGGGCTTATCCATGACCTAGATGTGGAAACTTGATGTCTTCTGTAACTCTTCTCTCATCCTTGGGGATAAACAGTCCTCTGAAGGTGTATTACTATTTATATCTATATCAGGAACATTAATCTGAGCATTATACCCTTAGGCTATCTAAATTACTTGTTGCTCAAAGAGATGATGCTGTCAGATGCATGCACAATTACCCAATCTGCATATGCAAATTTAGGCTCTAAATAATGAGCCTGAGTAATTGAACCCCTATGGGTTAGTCTGATAGGATTTAACAAACATGAATCATTTCTATAGTTTTTTGAGCATTCTTAAACTTTTTTTTGTTCAGTCCATCTATGAGAAACTAATTGTCTCTAAATGTGGAAAAACTTCTCAAGTACCTATCTAAGGAAAAGAAACAATGCTTCCATAATACTCCTTCTTTATGTACTTCCACAAGCAAGCTTTGCACTTGATTAACTTCTTAGAATTCAGACAAAGCTGTATTTTTGGGAAATGAAAGCCCAACACATGTAAACACTCACTGAAACAGACAATTCAATTCAGATATGAAAAATGATTGCCATTCACTTAAGGTGTTAAAGGGCATTCAATCATTATTATTCTACTTGGTAGAAATCTGCTGATTTGTAATAGAAACAAAGAAATTTACTTAGAATTATTTAGATCAAACCTTATTTCCTCTGTATGTGAATGCGTTTTTATCAGGACACTTTATAGTTCTTTTTAATGTATTAGCAGCTTTCCTAGTTGTTTGAGTCTTTCATGTCCTCACTACTTAAAGAAGAAAAATGGAATCAAACAATGATATCAAAGAGTAAGAATACAGAAAAAGTGGAACTGAATGGTCACTTCTGAAATGTCTGTAGCCTATTATTATTATTTATTATTATATTATTATTTGCTGATATTATTATTAGTTAACTAGATTCAAAGTATGTGCCTTTAAATGGCATACCTTTCCTTTGTTGATGTTTGGATAGGATTTTGGTAGTAAAGAATGTGCATCCTTGGAAATTAGATGCTCTAGTTGACTTCAGCCACAGTTTGGGGCTGTTTATCTTCTGAAATTTGGACTGAAATTTTGGACTGAAAAAAAGAATCCTAAGGTTATGAAAAAGTATGAATCAGACTTTATTCTTGACAACAAAGATTTGAGATTATTTTTCAAATGAGTGCTTTCCTTGGGTTCCGAAGATCTAATTCTTTCCACTGTGCCTCAGACTTTGATTTCTGGAGTTCTTTAAGTGTTTATGGAAAAAGTGACTCTTAATTATAGAGGCTACATATTCATGTAAAATTGAAATCTAATTGAAGGACGAAGAGGAAGAACATATTAGACCTATGCTCACTGTGGCTTTAACAGACACTTGAAGTATAATAGTAAAGGCAAATATCCACCAACCTGGGAATAATACAGGATCTCTGACAATCTGACACTGGGGTTGTTACTCTGTGATAGACTATACTACAATGTATAGTCTACACAGTTGTCGTCATTAGACAACTAGACTGCTGATATAGTTGTTTGATTCCAGTTTTAAATTAACATTCTCTTCAACAAGAATCCCTTAAAATACTTTTGCAAATCTTGATCTACATCATTAAATAATATCTAAATCCCGTGAGCACTTGAGTTAATTTTAATAGATATTGGATTAGGCCTCTAAAATGTAATGCTGCAGCTTCTACTTAGTTCATAAAGGGCATTATCCAATACCCAGTGACATCAATAATAGCTTTTTTATTGACTTCACTAGTTTTTTGATCAGACCGTAAATCCCCAATACAAGCAAAACTCTTAAGACTCTGTTTAACTTGCTAGATCCAGTCCTGATTTGTGACAGAGGCTGACAATTCCACAAATGTCAGTACTGGGACTGATGTTATTTAGTATCTTTATTGGTGACATGGACAGTGGAATGGAGTGCACCCTCAGCGATACAGTCAACCAACATACTGGTGGGAAAGGATGCCACAGTTTTGTACTTGGGATGGGATGATGCCAAAAAAATATGGGTTCAGTGGAGAATGGGTTGAGAGGAGTCCTGAGGAGAAGAGCTTGAGATTGTTGGTTGATGAGCAGCTCAACATGAACTATCAATGTACTCTTAAAACCCAGCAAGCCAACCATGTCTTGGGCTGTACCAAAAGAAGCGTGATCAGCAGGTTAAGGGAAGTAATTCTCCCTTTCAACTCTACTTGTGTGAGACCTTACCTGGGAGTATTGTGCCTAGTGCTGGAACCTTCAACGTAAGGACATGAAGCTGTTAGAGCAAGGCAAGTGGAAAGCGACAAAAATTATCAGAGGGCTGTAGCACCTCTTTTATAAGGACAGTCTGAGAGCTGGGGATTTTATTCAGCCTGGAAGAGAAGGCTTCAGGGACACTTAATAGCAGCCTTCCAGTACCTTAAAGGGGCTTATAAGAAAGCTGGGGAGAGACTTTTTGTAAGTGCATGTAGCAATAGGACCAGAGAAAACAGCTTTAAACTTGAAGAGGGGACATTTATGTTAGATATTAGAAAGAAATTCTTCCTTGAGGGTGATAAGACACTGGAATAGGTTGGTCTGTGAAGCTGTGCCTGCGCCTTCTCTGGAAGTGTTCACAGTCAGGTTGGATAGGGCTTGGAGAAACCTTGTTTAGTGGGAGGTGTCCCTACCTATGGAGAGGAGTTGGATCCAGATCATCTTTAAGTTCCATTGCAACTCAAACCATTCTGACTCTGTAATTCTAAAATTACACCTCTTATTGCCTTCTAGAATCTTTGTGCATCTTCTCTTTCGTTTCTGTAATTAAAATACTGAGTTTTCACAAATTTTCTGGTGTTCGTGCAAAGGAAAGTTACATTGCCAAGTGATTTACTGCAGGAAAGAGCACCGTATGGATCATGGCAGATCTATGGACTGTCTGAGCTCACAAAAGTATATCACAAAATATTTTATTAAAGGTGAATGTTATTTCACGGTGTCTGTTTTCAGACCTCTAAATTGTTAAAAGAGCTGAGAACTACATTTCACTAACTGAAAGAAAAAAAATCTTCACTAACCCTCAAGTTATAAGAGAGATTAGCTCAGGAAGAAAAAGCTTTGGATCTATCTTACAATAGAGCTGCAAATATCGACAGATGACAAAGTGTAGATTCTGAGCAGTGTTAAGAGTCTTCTGATGTTATAGATTTTAACATAATTATCAATCCTTTTATTATGTCATTTTAATTGCATACAGCTTATTTCTATGGTTTATAGAGCTATATTTGCAACAAGAAAATGCAACAAGCAAAATGAAAATGGAAGAATTATGCTAAGGAATCTTCTTATCTTGAATCCATTCTTCCTATTACATATGAGATTCATTTTTTCTTTTCTTGAGCCTATATACTGATGGTTGTTATAGGTCAATGATTGTCTAGGTGTTTTTTCCTGTAAAGAAGAAACTTCTCACCATTATCAAAATTCTTCCAAAACTACTGAAATGTCACTTGTCAAACTTACATTTTATATTTCTTTGCTTTGTAAGTTCCACTTCTTCAGTGTCCCTTTCATTCAGATTGTGGTTTCTTTCCTGCTTTCAACTCCAGATAGGTGTTCAGCACATTCAAGAAACTAAGAAATGTCTCAGGCCTTGTAGGAACAGCTTCATCCAATGCATTTATCTCTATTTTTCCCTGACTCAATGTTAGTTCTGTCCTTTACATCCCATGGAAATATATTTCAAAGCGGCTGTGTCTCTCTGCAACTTAAAATTGAGCTTTTTACCTGCTTGGCTTCACTGGTGCTGGAGTCTACAGTGTTACCTGCCTAACTGGAATTGTCCTTTCCTCTTGCCTTAATGCAACCACCTTAGCAGCCTAGGAGTTTCATCATGATTAAAGTTATTAAAAAGATAGTCAAAGGAATTAATAATGATTAGATGCTTATTGTCAAGCTCTGTGGGGTGAAACTGTCATTTGCACTGTGTGCACAAAGCATAAAGCTCAAGAGCACACCTTTGTCTAGAGTTTTCCAGTCATTACAAGGCCTGAAAGTGATATCATCTAGCCATATATCAGAATTTTGTCCCCCATTTATATGTGTATGTTTAAATGGACTGACAGCAGGTGTGCTGAAGAAAAACAAGAGAGAAAATGTCTTGCAGATAAGAATTTCTTTTTAAATGTTAATTTTTTAGCCTCCCCCTTCTCTCTCTCCCTCCCAGCCAACCCTCCCAGGTTCACCGCTCCAGTACATCTGGCTGTAAACTTCATCTTTAAACTTTTTTTTCTAAATATTATCACCATCATAGCAAGAGCACATACAGGCAGAACATCGGTTTAGTGTGACCTTTCTGAAATCATAAGCAATTCTTTCTCTTTGTCATAGTGATAATAGAATGGATCAGATACTTCCTGAAGACATTATAATAGAGTTCAACAGTCTAAGCTGTACACTAATGAAAAATGTAAAATCCATCTCTTCTCTATGGTCTCTGGTAGAATAGAGATGCTGTCTTGCAGAGAGCTTTCCATATGCTACGTTGGGATCTCTGATATTTCTTGTACTATATGCCAGATTTGAGCATGGGTAGGCCATCGTTTTCTTCTCCTTCTGTGTGTCATTTCTATAAAGACAGGAACACGTTCACTAATAAGCTTTTATCAATCATCATTCTTTCCTACCTTCCCTTGCAATAGCAAACTACAGTGGAATATATTTTCTGTTTCAAAAAGCTGAGACAGTGGAGGAATGTGATAAATCCTTAACTCCTTTGGCTTTTTATACTGAATCCAATCCTTCTAAAGGTGTAAGGTGTTCAAGGAATTTATTTGACTTGTTTTGAGTTTATGAAAAAAAAAAAAAAAAAGAAAGGAAAAATGAAGAGTTTTAGGCACTTTAGATGTAATTTTTGGTACAAGAGTAAAGTGTCAGACAGACTTCTGTAAACAGGACTTTTGTGTCCATTTTAAGAACAAATTTATCCTTGTTAGTAGGGCTGTCTGAATTATGTTTTTAAAAACATAGCAAAGCAAATCAAAGCAAAAAAAAAAAAAAAAAAAAAAAAAAAAAAGCCAAAACATTTTCTTTTCAATAGGTTGGTTGGTTTTTGGTTCTATTTTTTTCTTCTGGTTTTTTTGGGGGGTTTTTTTTGGTTTTTGTGGAGATGTTATCGGTGTCAGTCCTTTTTCTCTTTCTTTGGCCCTCTTCATTTGATACAGGAGGGAAGGAAAACGGTGAAAGATAATGCAACATACTGTTTGAATTGACAATTTTATGAAGACAAAATGATCATTTGATCAATGAGTTGTTTAATTTGCACCGAGAATGGTGAATTTTGCATTGTGACGTTTCCAAATATTCAGATTTCAGAAGTTTTTCTCCTGTAAAATTTTCATGAGTTTGACTTTTCTTTGTGCTTCAGAACAGAAATATATACTGAAATAACAGACTTTTTACTGGACAGGTACTCTATTTTCAGAGCAGTTACAATTTTAGTTCTTGGCCTCCTTAGTAAGACTGCCAATAAGACTGCTAATTAGTGCCCATTTTCACTGTGACATTTTTTAATCTATATTTCTATATATTAACTTTTTTAAAAATGATAGAACACTGTGTTCGTAGTGTACTTGCATGTCTCTCATTTCTAGTTTATAAATTAAGAAACTGTTATGTACAGGACTTCTTAAGAGGTTCTTTTTAACTATACAAGAGGTAGTTTGAGCCAGGAATTTTGAGATTGAATTTTCAACCTCTACCATGTTTTCCTAAATTATTTTGATTGCTTCAGTTGGCTTCTGTTTTTGTTTTTTAAATTCAGGTAGAGTATATTAAAAACAAAAACCAAACCAAAAAAACACATCACATAATTTTGTCTTGTGAAAAAGGCTAAGGTATACATGGTTTTAGTTCCATGTTAATTGCCAGTGACTGAAATCTTTCCAACGTCGCACTAAAAACCTAAAAGTCCTCCAGTGGCTTAGTAATACTACTTCATTTATACCAGGCAGAAGATCATCATGGCTTGGCTTTGCAAGCGAAGATTTCAGAAGGGCTCTCTCTCCTCACACTTTCTACAAGCGTGCTGATGGCTGAAAAGGCCAACGTGGGACAGGCAGTGAGGTTGCAAAAGGCACAGCAGAAAGTGTCCTGTGAGGGGACAGCCAAGGCACCACTCTTTCTGTGCTTTTATCCTCAAGACTGACTCTATGTGTGGTCTTCAAAGAGGCAGCAGGGGTACAGATGGTGTGTTTCTGTGTCTCTCATCTGGAGGAAGAGAGGACCACTGATGGCAGTCAGTATGGCCAAAGCTGAGGGATTGTTTCAGAGAGTCCTTGTATCTTCTCTTTGGGGCTCCTCTCTTGTGGCAAATGGTGGCAAGTTCACCATAGAGCACAATTTCAGGGAGGTGGTGATCCTCCATCCTGGAGAAGTGCCCTGCCCAGCACAGCTGCCTCCTCAGTAGCATGGCCTCAGTACTGGTGACCCCTGCCTGTTCAAGGACAGGAACTTTGGTCACGTAGTCAGTCCAGTGGGTGTTTAGGATTGTATGGAGGCAGCACTGATGGAAGAGTTAAAGGAGCCTCAGGTGATGGTGGTAGATGACCCATGATTCAGACCCATATAAAAGAGTAGACAGTACAATGGCTCTGTAGACACTAATATTTGTACTTTTCTTCAGGTGTTTATTGCTCCAGACTTTTTTATAAAGTCTTCCATATGCACTGTATGCCTTTGCTAATCTGTTGTCTATCTCTTTGTCAATCTTGGCATATGAGGAAATAATGCATCCCAGATAGCTGAACTGATGGACTAACTTAAGCTCTGAGTTGCCTATGGTGATGTGAGGATGATGGAAGTCATCCTGTGGTACAAGCTGGTAGAGAACTTCTGTCTTCTTCAAGATGACTTCCAGCCCAAAAAGATCTGCAACCTCTGCACAGCAGGATCTTATGCACTGCAGAGCTGCTTCTGTGTGAGCAACGAGGGCGGCATCATCAGCAAAAAGCAACTCAGGGACATGGTGATTTAGGGTCTTGGTGTGGACCTTCAGTCTCCTTAGGTTGAATAGGCTCCCATCAGTATGATATCGGATGTAAATTCCATTTTCTTTATTGAGGTCTGCTGTGGACCTTTGAACATCATGTTGAAGAAGATGGTGAATAGAGTGGGTGTGAGAAGGCAGCCTTGTTTCACACCGTTGATTATTGGGAAGGATTCAGAGAGTGCATCACCATATCTGACTTGGCCCCACTGATCCTCATGTATCAGGATGATCATTTTGAGGAACCTGGGGGGACATCCTAATCATTCCAAGATATGCCACAGGTCTTTTCTACTCACAGTGTCAAAAGCTTTAGTGAGTCCAATGAATGTCACATAAAGCCCTTTTTTTTCTGTTGTCTACACTTCTCTTACAGTTGTCTGACTACAAATACCATGTCTGCGGTACTCTTATTGGCACTGAAACCACATTGGCTACAGCAGGTACTAATCTATTCAAAAGTATTCTTGCAAGATTTTTTCCAGCAATGGAGAGCAGAGTTATACCTTGGTAGTTGAAGCAGTTTGACTTTTTTCTTCTCATATAGGGTGATGATGACTCTATCATAATTTGTTTAATCACATGTCAAAAGTCAGTACTTCTCAATCAGCTTGAATTATATATGCTAACCAAAATCAAGTATGTGATGAAAGAATAGAAAGGATTCAAGCCCCCTGTAGTTTCAGGTGGGGAATGGAAAAGACCAGTTTATGTTCTCAGTCACTTAATGTATATCACAAACACAATAATTACTTTTCACCTCACACAGTCTTGGTAGAAAACAAACAGACAAAGCTGCTACCAACAGTGAAGTTCTTACACAGATCTTCATTAACTTGATCTGCAAAAATGACCTCTTATTTTCTCCTCAGGAAAGGAAAGAAAGTCTGATTAGTTGTGCCACTGTCCTTTGCAACTGAAGGACACTTTGTAGAAATGGAGCATGAGAAGAAAATCAAGAGCTCCTTTCTCTCCAGCCAGAGAACAGGGAACAGGGCAATTTCTTACTAACAAACTTTCCAAAGATAAATTCTGATTTTCTTATGGCTGCTTATAAATTGTAGTAAATTCTAAGAGTAGCTGAAAAGCCTACACTTCCTACTCTGAGAAATTAATTTTGGTATAATTTTCTGATCTTTTATATTCTTGTGTTGGATAATGGTGTAATTCATAGAAACATTGAATAAAAGGCTCAAAGGGATCCTCAGAGGGCATCTAGTTATCCTCTCTGCCCCAAAACGAAATCAATAACTGCAATGTTGCTCCTGACAGACATCTGTTTAGCCTTTCTCTTACCAACTTGCATGGAGCTTCTTCTGTCATCCAAGTAAAATCTGTCATGCTGTAATGTTTATTGTGTTTCATGGAAAGCAGGTTTTATCTTACCTGTGCATTGTCCTTTTCCTTTACATTTCCAAAGTATGTTTCTTCATTCTCTGAAATAAACAGCAATATATACTTTTAAAATTATTTTTCCCCTGATTAATATTTTCTAGATATCTAACAGTTCACCTTATTCTTCTCTGTGGTTTTGCAAGGTGATCCATTTTTTACTTCAAATGCAAGACCTAAACCCAGCTGTAGTACTTACACTGGAAAAGGGCTGATAGCAAGAAAAATATAGACTACATGTGTGTTTTGTATGTCATACTTTTGCATATACATACTGGTACTGTAGAGGGAATTTTTGCTTGTTTAAATTCTGGAATTATTGAGTTAGGAATGTGACTCACAAAAAGCATCAAATCTACTTTATTCGGATTTTTTTCTTGATCAGTGGTTCTGCATTTTGTATTTCTGCAGCTATTTTTAAGTGTGTCTGTCCTTTTTAAACTGCATCATATTTTTCCAGATTATTTCTCCAATTTGTCAAGATCAGTTTATGTTCTAAGCCTGTCCTCTAAAGGGTTTGCAGATCCTCCCAGCTTGGTATCCTATATGTATTTAAGAACCATAATCTCTCTTCCATTATTCAACCCTTTAATGTTTCTTAAAGTACCAAATACCAAAATTACACTAAGTAATGTGACACTAAAGTGTGTCTCAAAACTACAATATCTCCAGAACCTTCCTGTATTTAAAAACAAAACAACAGTAATAGAACATCTACTTTCCATTAACTGTGTGTCAGTTTAGAGAAATAGTATACACTAATCAGACTGACAAAATTGTCTAAAATAAGAGAAGTGTGATTAGTAATACTAACTACTGATGTAGTTATTAAAAGGGTTGAAGGACAAGTGATAAAGTTTGGAGAATATAAATGGTTGAATAACACCAGACCATATTTTCAATCAGTGCTAAAATCATATGAAATATGTCATGGATCATTATGTCATGGAATGACAGACAGTGGGCCAGTGGTCTCTGAAAGGTTCACAGAAAGCATAAAAGTAACTTGTTTAGTTGATTTTGGTTTTTCTTTTAATTTATTTATTTATTTAAAGGTTAGAATCTTCATTTTGTAACTAATAAGGATGAAAAAAAGTGGAAGAAATGTTGCTGACAGGACTGAATATTATGTATATAGTACAGTTGTTCAACATTTGTTAATTTCCTTTTGTGTACTTGCAGTAATGACCTTCAGGTACTTTTGCAGCTGAGATACCTTTCAGCTGGCTTTAGATATTGAGCACCTAACTAACCCTAACCCTACAGTACAGTAGCTCTGGCACTGGAGCTTTCTGGTTGATATTTTTTTAACCTTGAAACTCATTCAGTGTAAAACAAAACAAAACAAAACAAACAAACAAACAAACAAAAAAAAACAAAACGAAAAAACCAAACCAAAACAAAACAAAGCAAAAAAAACACAACAGGAAAAGTTCACGGGCAGCTATATTAATTCTATTCATTTCTTCGGGGTTTTTTCCCCAGATGGTATTTTTTTTTCCCTGTTAAAATGTAGAAAAAAAAAAACATAGCAAGGAATCTTTCACACTTAAAAACTAAATAAACCAAGCTATACTTCTTTGTGTAGGAAAGAAAAATAAACTTCGGGTCCACAAACAGTGTGAAATTCTCTTGCTCTTAGAAAGAATGTTTCTTGTGTTTTGTAATGTCCTTTTAATTTCATAGTCAAAGCTATTGTGTTTTGGGGGTTTTTTGGGGTTTTTTTGGTTTTTTTTCTTTTTTGGATGCAGATGTTACGACTTCAAGATGAGCAACTACAAATCATTTTGGAAATTTTCTAGTGCAGCTAGAGAAAAAAAACAAAAAATGTGCTCTCTGAAAAGATAAGCTAGCATACCAGGGCAGGCCAATAAGTATACCTATTTTAATTTCTCAATTGTAAGTGGCAGAGAAAATAAAATAATAAATACTGTATCAGATATTGCTGAAAGCTTTTATGTTAGCTGTCACCAGGTTTGTTTCAGACTGGTAAGAACCATACAACAGCACAAGTTGAAGCTCACAAGTAGAAAGAAGACTGGCAGCAATGTTTCTGAGTTCTTGTTGGATACCAAGATGACATGTGTCAGTAATGTGCCTTTTCAGTGATGGTGTCAGACATATCCTGGGCTATGCGAGCACAAAGATAGCAGCCTTTGTGAAATGCTCATTTTCTCCAGATGACCCACATGAAACTGTATCAAAAGCCTCACTACGTCGAGCTTTGGGGTCTCCAGACAAGAAAGATACTGAGAGACTGGTGTAAATCCAAGGGGTACCATGAAGGCTGGTGTACATCACAGACAATGACATGAGTTTTGAATCCCCTATGACATCTCTTAGTGTTCACTCTGAAAATCTTGGCCCCTGATTAAGGTTTGGTTGACCTTGATGTTAAGGCACGTATTTCAATGCGAGTCTTGCTACCACAGTTGTACAGTTACAATTCACCTTTAATGTCAATAAGAACCAACCTGATAACTGCCTTCTTAATGCTAAAAAGAAAAAAAGAAAAAAAAAACAAAAAACAAAAACCAAAAAACAAACAAAACCAAACAACAAACAGGTAGCTTGGAATCCCACATTAATAAATGTTACTAACAGAGTTCCAAAGTCCTGAAGATTGTAATGAATAAAAGTATTTAAGCACCATGTGGAGAAGCCCCTTTGGACTTGGCCTCAGGCCCTTCAACAAATGGCATCCAGTTCTCTAACACATTTTATGCTAGGGCCCCACCTATAAATGGTTTACGAAAAAACAAAACCATTATGAAAAAACTAAACCATGAATGCTAGAAGCTACAGACCTAAGAAATCTGTCTTATGTACAGCTGGAGGGACAGGAGTGAAATGTGTTATAGATTCTTATAAGCCAACTGTTTACCTTTTAGCCTCCAAAACCTGCTCTAACCATTTATCAAAACCTCTATTAATCATTTATTAACCATTTAGAAGCTAAATGGTTAACCATAATATAAAGTGCAGCTTCTGTGTTTCTACATCTCTTGCCAGGGGGGACACAGTGGCAACAAAAAAGACAGATTGAATATGGCAAGGGTTCTTGTTTCCTGAAAAATAAAGATGTATTCTAAGCTGGGATTTAGAAGTGAAAATAAATATGGCCTCCTCTTGCTGCATTTTAGTAAGAGTCCCGTCCTCCTCTCAGTTGCAATTTCAAACTGCATGAGGGACAGTTTTCTGTATGATAAACTGTAACAAGTGAACTTGAAATGATATCATATTAAGATTAACTCCAGAAGACTTCACTGAGTCCTCACAGAAACTGCTCAAAGAACAGGACTTCTGCAGTGATTTCTAAATCCATCTGGAAACTAAAGCCACAACAGTAATAATATACTGTGGATTTGCTCTTGTTTCTTGGGAAGGTCTTCTATTTTCAAGGCTGCAATAAGGGTAAGACGTGCCAGCAGTCTGAGAATTGTCACAGGTGAGCAATGCTACTGCAGCCAAGAGCAATCAGATGGAATCTCACTGAGCTGACACCCCAACTGAAGAGCAGACTCTATTCTCACAATGTGTGAATATCTCGTAAATGTTATCATATTTAAGCTGAGAAAGTTCCTGCCAGGTAGGAAAATTAATGTATCCCTGTGTTTCACATTTTGAAGCTGGCATTAAAAACAAGAACAACAAGAAAAATCAAAGCCACATACAAGACACCTGTGGCAAATCTATGTAACAACTTTGAAACTTGATGGTGATTTTTCCAAGAGCCATACCACCAATCAGTATACATGATAAAAACAGGTATGTTAAATGTATTCAAGCATATTAGTTTAACTATATATGGTTAAGTCTACTTCTGCATCACTTACTCTTTTGAACTTAGACAATACATCTACAGTAGTAGGTACACAAATCCACTACAAATTGTCTGCTTTAAAAGATGTAATATGTGTAACTGATGGACAGAAGAAGCCTAATATAACAGGTTTTTTGGTCACCAAGTTAGCCATCACATCATCCCCTCCTTGTTATACACAGTAGTAGAGAGAAAACTGTGCTATCGAACCAATATTGGGATATTGTTATCTTTTTGAGTCTCTCTCTAGTCACAGATGCTTTTATCTGGACTAGATCTTTTGCAGTCAGAATAAATTAGTGTTACGGTAACTGCTGACTGAGGTCATGATGCAGAAAGAGGTAGAGGAAAAAAAAACAGACTTAAAAAAATCCTGGTCAAGTTCAAGGATTATAACAAAAACAAAAAAACAAACAAACAAACAAACAAACAAAAAATCCTCTGATTTTATTTCTCTTTCATAATATTTTAGATTAACCATACAAATTTTAAAGGCCTTAGGAGCTGGCACAGAGTAAAGATTTGAAGAATCAAAAGTGGAAGATGAGCCAAAAGCCTAGTCAAAAATTATTCCATGTTATAGCTCAAATTTGGTAACAGTTCAACTCCATTCACCTTTAGCTAACTACAAACTCCACATTTCTCTTGTGTTGGTCATTTGAATTGCATTTCTGATGAACATGAAGATATAAGGTAATGTCACTCAGGAGCTTCTTCTTTATCGCCTGAGACACAAAAATTGATTAATAACCACTGAAAATGCATGTTAAAAGTGGATTAGTTTAAACCACTTCCAGGGACCTGTTTCAGACTTCATAAGAAAAAAGAGACTAAACCAATTTGTTTTGTTTTTCAATTGTAGTACACTAACCTCTGCTGAAGGGTAACTTATTTTTATAGTCGATTTGATGACTCCTGCCATTCTGGTAGTTATTCAGACTTAGCTTTCTCCTACTTCCAACTGTAACAGGAACAATACAAAAGTCTGATGAAATAGAGAAAAACAAACAAACAAACAAACAAATCCCAAATAACTCCAAAAAAAGCCTAAATATCCAAATAGGTTTTGGATATGAAAACCTGGAAAAAAGGACCGAAGTAATGATTCAAAATAAAACAACTATGCAACAGAATTGTAAAAAAAATCTAAATTCTCTAACTCTCCACTATTCTTTATTTACACCTTTTATGTAAAAACTTTAAGCACTTCAGGACATTTTATATAAGCGATGATATCTGAAGTGTTGAGATCAATGAACTAAACAATCTCTGTTTTTCAAACCAAAAATCTGTTAATTAAAAAAAAAAAAAATAAACAAATAAAAATTAAACAAAAAAAAACAAAGGGAAAAAAACAAAAAGCACAACTCAAAACCTAACCCTAGCATTTGCTAGGATTTATTATTATCAACTCTGCATGTATTAAAGTACTGCAGGTGAAGTTACAAATTCACATATCCATGTTAGAAAAATTCAAAAGGTTCTCCTTAAACTGACATGTCACTGAAGGTGGCTGGAGAAGCATCTTCAGATCTGAAACCCAGAACAGTTGTCTTTTCTTGACTTTTTATGATTTGAACACTTGGGAGGTATCCATTTAAAATTTAACCACTCCTTCTCTTACATGTGTTTGTAAGACTGCAAGGTTCTTCCTCAACCATTAAAATCAAGCTGCCTCCCCTTGTAGGCAACCATGTTGTATAATCTCATTTATAAATTTATCAGGCTCCATTTTAAACTAGTTATGTTGTTTAAACTTGCTACTCCCATTGAAGGACTGTTCCAGAATTCCATTCCTCTGATGGCAAAACCCTCCTAATTTCAAGGCTAAATTTATTCATGGGCTGTTTATACACATTTGTTCCTGTGCCAATATTGGCCTTTAGTTTAAAAAGCTCTTCTCTGTCCCTGATGTATATTGAACTGTTAAAAAATCTGTTAAGCTGGAAATACATTAGACATTGGGTGAAAATCCAACCCCTTCAAAGATTAATAAATGTCAAAGACAAAGGAATTGCAATTCATAGTTGCATTTTTAACCTATAAGCTTTTTTACCCTGGGGACCAATGAAGCTTGTTTATTTTATCCTTCTCTTCTGGACCAAACCAATGCGCTTTATACTGTGCTGTGTCCTTGTAGAACCATGTTAATGATAAATACCAATAGTACACCAGTTTTTGTCATGAAAACCAAGAACTGCTACTGGTAATTACTTTCTTTGGCCCTATGAATCCAGATTTAAAATTTGGATCTTAGAGCTGTGCTTTAATAAAAATATCACAAATGTTTCTCTGATGTTCAGATACCTATTGTCTTCAGTAGGAATTGGCTCCAGCCCATATTCAGTTTTAATCAGCATGTTTTTCTTCTCCGTACTGAGTTTTGGAACTGAAACTCATTCACTGGTATGGGAAATGTTTCCTTTCTCCTATTTTTGTTTTTTTTTGTGTGTGTGTGGGGGTGGGTTTTTTTCTTGTTGTTTTTTTTTAGGGGTTTTTTATTGGTTAGTTTTTTGGTTTTGTTGTTGTTGTTGCTGGGTTTTTTTTGGGGTGGGGCAGGGGCTTGTTGTTCTTTTTTTGTAATAGAAGCTATTGCATTGTGTTTCTTTAATTACACCATGTCATGTCACGTTGCAATGTAAAATGACACAGTGTAACACTTTGTGACATGTGATAACTATGATGAATTACATTCAGAACAAAGACCTGCTTTGAAAGGATATATCTGATCTAGGAGAAAGCAGGTATTTCAAGCACTCCGTGGATATTGTGGATTAGTGGATAATTCCCCATCACATATCACAAATGTTTAATAATAAGATTATGAACATACTGGCAGAGGATTTTTCCTGACTTTTATTCTAACATATCAATTTTTTATTTACTATAGCAAATTAATAACTTCTATCCTTACAATGTGTTTATATATATGTAAAGTGAACTACTTTCAAAGTTATAAACTGCCTATTTGATTTCTTGCACTAATCATATTAAGCATTGAAATTAACATCAGAGAGGAGAGAGGTGCTCACCCTAACAGCACTTTTCCCTTAATATTAAATAAATAAATAAAAATTCTACTAATCCAGCAATAAGAAAATAAAATCCAACACACAACTCACAAAACTACCTATCATTGGTAATGTTGTCAGACATCATAGAAAGTTTAAGCATGAATTCTCTTAAATTGCAGTTTTAAACCGAAAAGAACTACTATCTGAAAAGTGTCTAGAAAATGTCATTTTTAGACTTTCACAGTGATTTTCATATCAAATGTGCCTGATTCATGTCAAAACATGGCTGGGGTTTTTTTGGTTGTTTTTTTTCCCTGACTGACAGTAGTACAGCTGCAAGTTGGGATATGAAAATCAAGTCCTGTTCTGTCATTGTGCCATCAGCAGCAATGTGGATCTTGAAAAAAGAGCTTAGCTCCTGACAACTTTGTTGATGATTCATGAGTCAGAGAAGAATCTAGCATTCTTGTCCAGACTTGTATTGATTCTGCAATGGGAAGTTTATAAAAAAGCTATTTTTCTTTGGTTGGTTTTGGTTTTGTGAGTAAATTTGGTAGATATAAAACTATGATGAAATTAGTCTCTTGTTACTTCAGAGTCTCCTGTGTTTATGCCTCAGACTTGCTTTCTATTTAAAAGTATAATTGAAAAAATGTGGCTGAACAACCACTCTCCTCCTCAGATATTTCTTCCTCCTGGTATTTTCACCAGACTTTCTATCTATATAAAATCCATACACTTTGTCAGTGTGAAATTTGCTGTGCCTCTGGGGAAGCATTTCAGTACTCTGAAATTTAGTATTTTAGAGTGGCACTGCAGCCCTAGCATTTAAGAAATTTTGAACCCTTTCCTCGGCAAAGATCTTAAGAATCACACATAGACACATTTGAATACAATTGAAAGGGAGCACATTAAGTCATTTGAGCAATACTTCTCCAAGAGGCAAAATCATCTCTATCCAAGTTATTCCTCACAGCCATTTCTCATAACTGCACTTAACATGCTATTGGACACCTGTAGAGATCAACACCTTATCCCCTTGATCTTGTTTTTTTGTCTATCTCACAGAGACTGGGTTCCTTTTTCTAAAACAAAAAGATACAAAAGGAGAAATGAAAAAGAAAGAAGAAAAAAGAAGGAAAAAAAAATAAGAGAAGAAGGAAAAGGAAGAAAAATAAAGAAGAAAAATAAAAAAGAAAAAAACAGAAAAAAAAAAAACCAACTTCTGGAAAGGTCTCTTGCTAATTTTGTACAACTAATTTAGATGAGATTCTAACTATTCCTGAAAGATAAGAAATTCTAAAGGTAGATATGTGAGAAAGACTGTTGGACATGTTGCTCTTTTCCACATGGGAAATTATTATAGCAGAGCGCCAGTTCTGATTAACTAAAGGGGAAAATGAAAGACAGTAGGGACAATGTAATTGGGTTTGCTTAACAGTGGACCCAAATGTGCTTAAGGTCAAGCATAGCTAATATGCAATCCCTTAATAGATAAAACTTATATTTTTGAATGGAGTAACATTGACTTTATACCAGTTACAAAGAATACATTGAGTGATGGGATAAAGTAAGGGTAGGCAGAAGCACACTGGAAAATTAGAGAAGGGAGATCCTAGTACAAGAGGATGAAGAGTTAGGCTAAAAGCAATGAAACATAGATACAGTTCCTGGGTGCTGCTAACAGTCCTCTGGAATTATCTGTTCTCCAGCTGAATCCAGCTGTATTAAGTGGAGGAGAGATTAGCTGGAGACGAAAAGCAGATTTGCTGTTGTATTCTGGGGATCTATGAGTCCCAGCTTCTCCTACATCCCATGAGTATGTTAAAACTGTACTTGAAAGGATGTGGTATGCTGAGTCATGTCATGGTCAAAAAATCCAAGTTTTTCCTCCCTACAGGCCAATCAGTACTGAAAGGGATTCACACATAGTTCATCACAGCCACATGTCAGAAACAAGCACACAGATGAGTCATTAAATTATATTGGAGGGCTTTGCATCTTTGGGTAGAGAAAGGGTAGAGAACTTGTTTTCAGTTCTTTTATAGAAGTCTCAGATTTTTTTATCAGAAACTTTACACATCCTGCCCTTCCCTGTACATACCCCTTTCCCTGAAAGTTCTTCACTACCCAAAAAGACACTCTCTGTGTCTGTGTATTATGAGTGTATTGGGTCATCGCTCAAGGAGGCAAGAATTAAGGTCGGATTGGCATGTACCTTAACGCTTCATTACTTGGTTTTCAGAAGATTAATTTTAGGCACTCTCTACATTCTGGAAGGCCATTAGGTACCATTGGGCCACCTTAGCTCTATAATGATAAAGTCTGGGTATTTTTTAAATTTTTTTTTTTTTTTTTTTTTTTTTTTTTTAAACACAGAAACAGAATAGCAATTGTGACATCCATAGTGTCCCTTTGGATTTACAGTGTTATAATGGGGAGGAGAATAGAATTCAGTACAAGTAATTGGTTAAAAAATGCCACCAGCAAGTACTCACATTTAAAATTGGTTTAGAATTTAATTTGATGAGACTTATCCTGTGGGATGACCAGTTACGGATGTTTAAAGAAGTACTTTTAAAAGTAAAGGGGTTTTTTCTATTGTCTTTAAAGACAATTGGTTGGATGGATCCAGGGCTGAACATTTCTGTTGCCATTGATATAGAAAAAGACTGACCCCACTGAAAGCTAAATTCCTTCTCGCTGATGCCTGCCATTTAAATCATGTAGATCAATAGGAGTTATAGGCCTAAAGCAGACGTGCAGCATTCCTCACATCTGCAGATTTATTTACAGTGGAAAAAAAACAAAGGTAAATGTTGCTCATTAATTCAAAGTATGTAACTCTTCCACACATTAATTCCATCATTACAGACATAAATTTGTTACTTTTTTGTAGAAAAATGTCCCGTGACAATTTCTTCAATGGCACAAGTAGAAAGTGTATGTGTAATTCACATTGCACAAAAATGCTTCACATAATTTGTGGAACATATATATATATTAATATGTCAATACACACAAAATAGCAGAAAAAAAATGGAATATCTGAAAGATGAGGAATGGGAGAAATTCACAAGACAAAATTGACAAGATTCTAAAGGACATAAAAAATACCCACTAGAAAGGTAAAAAAATAGTTGTTGCTGATACCAGCAATATACCGAAGATCTTGAAAACCTGAAAAAAGGTTGGGGTTTTTTTCTGGTTCTTGGTGCTGAGTTTGGGTTTGTTTTGTTTTGTTTTTGCTGTTGTCATAGTTTGTTTTCTTTTTTTTTTTTTTTTTTTTTAAGCAAATATCTTCACTTTAAAGAAAATTTGCAGATATACCTTTAATTTTTATAATTATATGACAGGCAGAAAGTATTGGAAGAGGCAAGTATGTGAGAATGGGGGTTAGCATGCTGAGACATTGTATTTCAGCTGTGAAAATCAATACATGCTCCAGAGATAGGGCACTTGATCAGAAAGGATATTGCAAGATACAAAAAAGCAGATATGAAATACCATTCCTGTGAAGTTCATTTCGTTCTCTTATTACATCAGTTCAGCACAAAACATGGTGTGCATGAAAGTATGGCAGTGCCAGAGATTTCTTATTGCTCTTTCCAGATTTTTTTAGAAGATTTGCATGAGATTTTATAATTGTGCTTGGTGCTTCTTCTTTACCAATAATTCAAAGGATGGAAGTTAAGATAATGGAGCTGTGAAGACCCTCTTGTGCACAAGTCTCTATTTATCCTGTTCCAAATTAATGCATGACTTCCCAGAAAAATAAAATAAAAGGCATTACTTCATCAAAGGAGAATGAAATTTCAAGATTTTTTTCTTTTTTCTATTTCTGAGAGAACATTTTTTTTTTTTTTTTCATTTGGTTGCTTGTTTTTTTGTTGGCATTTTCATTTTTGATATTTTTGTTTGGGCTTTTGGGGTCTTTTTGTTTTGCTTTGTTTTGCTGTTATTTTTTAAGCAAGTATTAGAAAAAAAAAAAGCAAAGGAGATGTAGAGGAGAAAATTGACTCTGGGACCACATTAGCTTAGGTGACTGATTTAACACTGCTACTTCACATGCTTGTACTTTATATTTCTCACTTCTTGTTTCTGGACAGAAAATTTTATTCTGTGTCTGAGAAAATTTCATAAAAACATGCTTATACAAATATTTAAAAATCAACCAACCAAACAAAACCAACAGAGGTTGATTTGTCATGTTGGTGAGTTTTAGCTAACGATTTTTACTATAGAAATATCACAGCCTCTTGTCACATGCAGAAAGACCTTTTCCTGCACTAGCTGTGAAAACCCATTCAAATGATCTCACATTTCTGGTTTTCTCTGTAATTTTTCATGCTAACAAAAAGCCATACTGAGCTATGCAGAATTCTAGGAGGAAAGTAACTCTGTATATATAAAGTCCTTCTATTTATTAGTTGGCTCATTCCTTTAAAAAAAAAGCAATAGTAGTTACCAAGCTTAGTTCATTTTAAAGACTCTGGAAAAAAAATTATCTTAAAATATAAAAGAGAAATTTTAGACAGGTTGTTTTTTTTTGAGGGCTGGTTTTTTTCTATGGGCTGTGAGTGTGGTTGTATATGTGTGTGTGTGTGTTTATTTATTTATTTTTATCATGGTTTTCAATGTAGTCTTGTTAAACTTCAGCTCTTAAGAACTGAATTCAATGAAGTTGTGTTGATGGTCCAATACATTCAGGGACTCTAAAAACATACCCAGAGATACCTGCAAGAGGAACGGAGAAGAGACCCATGTACCATATTGGCCTTTCCTGGAAAGGGATTAATCATTACCAGCTTTATTACTGGAGTGAAACAAACTTTGAGAGGAATCAAAAGCCTCTGTTTCAATTTGGGACTTTCTAACTATGCCTCACCTGGGTTATTTTCCTTGCATATTTTCCCTGAACATCTGACCAAGTTCAGATGCAGCCCTACTCCTCAAACTTGTTCTTGCAGCAACATAAGAGGATGAAGACTCAGGGGTGAAACCCTTCATACTAGTAAAAGTGCATTTATCTCTCCCTTTCTACCCCCTCTTCCCTCAGCCCCCTTTCTCTGTAAAACAGAGACACTGAAAGAACTGTGCTGGCAGAAGAGTGTGTCATTGGCAGCTTTCAAATTGCAGCTGGTTGCTAGCCTGCTCCTGCAGCAGAGCCTCGACACTGCTTCTCCCATGAAGCTCATAGCAGAAGATATATTTATCTTAGAATAATATCCCGGTGAGAAGGTGAAAAAGACAAGTGAAATGGCCTATTCTGGCAATCATTCCAAAGCTGATGTTAATGTCTTTGGATTGAAAAGTGGAGAAAAATAAATAGCTGAAGTGCTTTGCCGATTAATGCAAAGCAAATAACTCTCAACAACCAGGGTCAATGACTGTCACTGCTGCAGATGCGATCATCACACAAACTGTCCTCACTTCATTCGTGTAATGTCCTACACCTGCATGCTGGCTGTAAAGAGTCCCCAAAGTGCCTGCTGAGTCACAACAAATGGCACTGGAATGAGAGGAGACGTATCAGTTTAACTGTTCAGATAGTAATGGTTGTTGGGGCATATTTGGTTCACATCCAAAGGGCACAGACAAAAGTTCTTCACCACCAATGCCACTCTCACAGCTTCTCCCTTCTCACCCACCCCAGGTTTCTCTAAGAGGGAAAAGAAATAGCACACTGAACTAAATCTAGCAAATGGGATATTTGATTTTTTTTTATATATACTTGTCAATAACGATGTACTTATTTCATGTTTCTCTTTGAACACAATCCTGAAGATTAGCAATTAGGAGGAAATAATAGGACCTGATCTTATGTGATAGGGAAAGCATTATAATTTCTGCTATACAGATGGAAAGAAAATTGGAAAGGGTTCAGAAAAAGGGTTAAAAGGATAAGCCATGCCTTCCATGGCTTACAGGCAGCTCTGTCTACCGAGCTTATTAAAGAGAAGGCTAAGAGGTTATTTGATTGTAGTCAATACATACAGAAAATTTCTCACAGAGGCTGCTGTAAGCTAGAAATCATATCACAATAAGTGTCAGGGATTGGAAGACCTCCATTGTATGAAGCACATTTGTATCAGTAAAACTAGAGTAACTTTAAGTCATAAAGGACCCACAATTATCCAATATCATTTCATCAAGATTTCATTTCCCCCCACCCTAAGAAGGACATTCTGTAATTCATCCATCAGGTAAGTATTTGCTGTATAAGCTAATGAGTCAATTCCTTGTTTAAACTAGATCAGGTTAATACCATTTTCTATTCTTATAAATCCATCTCCTGAACAAGTTTTGCTTCTCTTCTGCTTTTGCACTGTAATGCAGAGGTTCCTGTGCTTTTCTTTCAGAATTTACTGCTATTTAAGAAGATAAATATCCTAATTTTCATAGCAGCCACTTTCAAAATTTGCATGAATTCCTGGCCACAGTATAGGGAACATGTCCAATGATAGCTAAGATTCCTCACTTAGATTTTCTTAAGTGAGAAATTTTGCAGTATTTTCTGTCATATACTCTAATATTTTTAGATGATATACATGTTAAAATGCTTGTTAAATCCAGATGAAACTCAGATAAGCCTGAACTTCCTGGCACCTAATTTTAGAGGCATCTGGCACCCTGCAGCATGTTAAAAGACATAATATAGAAAAAAGGAAAAAAAAAAAAAAAGGTTTGTATTATTTTTGTTTGGTTGTTTTTTTTAATTAAGCTACATCTTGTGCTTTTATTTGGACATGGACGTTCCTAGTTCAGACCTAGGTGTCTTGGCCAAGATAGCATCTGTCACACTTAGATACAGAGGCTTAATTCGGTGCATGGTCACTCAACCATGAAGTTCATATTTGGTTCTGGATACTAAGTTCCCAGGAATTCAAGGAGGTTTGTATCTGTGGAGTTGCTTTGGACTCATGTCTAGTGTAGTACAAAAGAGAATAAAATATATAAGTGCATAGGTAGAAACTTTTGGTCTATGAGTCTGGCCCATTCTTTACAATAAAAAAAACACAGCAAACGAAAAAGTGACGTTAAACCATAATCCCCAAAAGAGCATGACAGTAAGGAATGTGGCTAGCACAAAAATACTGTGAATTTTTGCAACAAACCAACACCATGTTATTTAGCACGGGCTTTCTGTAATTGTTATACAATGGAAAAAATCACGGTGTTCAATGGCCCTTAAACTCTCCACTCCATCTCTGTGATGGGGTTATCTTCCTGTTGATATGTAGGGTGTACGGGGCCATAATACAAAGCATTCAGAAATAGTGGTTGACTCAGGATCTGTTAAAAGAAACTTTTTGTTTTCAACACTCTTAAGTGCTTCAATTGTTTGCCTATGACTTGGCTTCAGTATTTATAGAAAGGTTCACAGTTCTTATGCCACTCCTGCTGTGTTTATCAACTGTTAACTTTCCTTTGAAATCTCTGAAACATGGAGATGTACCTGATTCATTCAGTACTGCGGGAGGCTGCAATGCACTGGGTCATTTTCAGAAAAGTTAGGAGACAGCCATATGCTGGTTACCTAGGCAAATCACTAAAACTCTATGAAAAGTCTGAAAAGTCTGAAAAATTTTGCATTAGCTTCATCAGCATATGAATAGATGAGCATAAGGCTGATAGATGCTGTCTAGGGAAACTAAAATACCCTATATTTTCCAATTGGGAATTAATGGGGAAAAAAAGAAATTGTCATGATATGTAATTAGAGGTAAAGCTGTAAAATTTTAACTGAAGTACAGAATAGTTATAAAGGACAAAGTGAGATGGAAAAGGCCACACTATGTCAATTTCTACATCAACAAGTAAAGATAATCAACTTTATCCAAGAGAGATTCACTGTAAGGAATCTCTTTTGCATCTAAGCCCCTCCTGGAATCTCATTCCCTGGACACAGTGACTCTGAACCCAGTGACACTGATATTCAACCTCCCAGAAAACCTTTTAGGATCTTCCTTGTGTTGCCCAGAGTGCTTGAAAGGTTTGTGTTAGGAACATGCACAGGTGCTTCGAAATTGTGTGATATTATTCTTGGCTATTTACATCTTATACAAGTTCTATAACCATCTTCATCTATCATCACCACCAGGGGCTGAAACACCTGTGTATCTCATCATTCTTAGCTGAGAGGTGCCCTTTTTCCAGCTTTGATCTTGCCCAAGACACGTGGGAACCATGTCCACTGTCCTGTTCCTCCTGCAGAATTCTGAAAACTAATCTGAATTATTTCAGTTTGTCTGAGTAGTTCTGCATCATAAACACATAGTGCAGGATGTTCACAGAATATTTCGTGGTCACAGTACAAATTTTTGGATGTTTTCCTGCTCTCTCTTAAAAGTGGTTAAAGATAGCCATGCTGAAACTATACTAGACAACTTAGAGATTTCAGCTCTTGGTTTGAGAACACAGCACTTTGATGAACAGCTAGAGATTACAGATATGTATCCACTTGAGGGCATTGTTATGGCCTAATTAAACTGAAATAAATTGCACACTTTTAGACTTGCAAGTATTCTAGAGGGAATACTTCTGTGTAGAAACATGTTCTAAATATTGGCCTAAATGAGAGGGTAGGGCTCAAGTGAATATTGTCAATCAGCTTTGGAATGAAACATTGTTCTTTAAATATGAATGGGTTTACAAATGAGAATTCTACAATATAGAGCACTACTTTAAAATTATTATTATCATAATAAGCAAGCAAACAACAACAACAACAAAAACTTACTGTGCAGAGTGATCGGAGTATAATTCTTCTTGATCTGCAAATTAATCAAAATAAATATGAGAAATTGAATGCAGAAACATATTTATAATTTAAAGAGATATCTACAATTGCTTTAGCAATCTCAAACTTAAGTGCTACAGTTTAGAACAGATGAGAGAAAGAACATGGATGTGCATATATAGCTACAGGACATGAAGGCATAGCTATTAGTATTTTAGCTAATAGCACCTTTTCTATATGTCTATATTTCTTTTTTTTTTTTCTTTTTTTTTTCTTTTTTTTTTTTTTTCACACCTGTAAAGGAGATAACAAAGGTGAAATTTTCCCTTTTGAAATTGAAAAATTTGGTTGAGCTGCATTTTCCATTGCCTTCTATCTGTTTTCTGCGGAGTGTTTCTTGGGACTGGGGAAGGGAAAGGGGAAGAATAATATAGATTTCTTCCTTTAACTTTCACTCTTTTCTATCAAATACATGGATACAATTCTGTTAAAGTCTGTATCAAACATGGTAGCTCTTCTCTTTCATACTCATTTTTTTTACCCACACACTGATATGAACCAAGATTTATATGAATAAATTTTACACGAATGGTACTTTTAGGTTTCTATTTACTCTGTCTAAGAGTAGTGGTCTAAAAAACAGAGAAATGCTGAAATCCTTTTGTTTAAAGACTTTACACAGGGTGATAAATACTAATCTTTCAGTGCTAAGCACTGAAAACATGAAGCTGCAGGCACATATTAATTCATCCATGAATTACATATGAAGGGGGAAGCATTATTGCACTCCTTACACTTGGGCATGTGAATTCACAGAGAGGTAAAGCATTGCAGCATAAATAAAAACAATCAGCAGCCATCTCAAATTTGGAATAACTTCCTTCCATACTATTCTCTATCTATTAAATTGTGTGATTTATTTTCTTGCTTCTGGCAAAAACCAGCTGCTAACAGGTTAATCCCTGAGCACAGTATCGCACTTGCAATTGCCTTACTCTGAGTTCTCAGCAGTCTGCATCTCTGCTGATGTAATGCTGTTTGGCTACAATTTACTTTTCTTCTTTGTGCTGTGAGTACGTACCCATTTTATTATAAGGGAGAAAGATAACCCATTTCCAATCCATCTATCCCTATACCATAAGAAGTGGAGGCAATAACAATTATCTCTATCCTTACATTTTCTCTTTTCTCTGGATAGTTCTCGTACAGTAATGAATTGGAACAGCTCCTTCACACAGACTTCTCTCCCATATAATTAATGTACTAAGATATTCTATTTACTGGTGAAACAGTTTGAACTAAGAAGTGATTACTTTTGAAGTAAACAGAGCTGCTAACCACATTCCATGAAGACACAGCAGTTTCCTTTTCTCCTTTTAAAAAAACAACCAACCAACCAACCAAACAAACAAAAAACCCAAAACCAAACCAAACAAAAAGCCCAAACCACAGAGAAAAGAAAAAAAGTAAAATAAAAACCTTTGCAAAACCAGACTTGCAGTTTTTTCTGTATACACATCGCCTCCAAAAATCAACTTCTTTTTGTCGTTGTTGTTGTTCTATACCTAGAACAGAAATTGTCTTAATTAGCACAATGTTTTTTTTCAACTTTCAATGGTCAGATTGAATTAAAATATCTACATTAAATATGTAGTCAGATCCACAAACCAAGAGTGTTTTTTTTCTGAAAGACAGCTTCCCAATTAAGAGTGAAATATTTTCAGTCTTGAGTATTTATAGTGATAGACTTTATATTCTTATGGAATGAAAGATACAAAATGAGTATGCACACAAAATGAGATAGGAGGTGCTAACTGGCACTGGATTGATAGCCCAGAAGATAGCTTACAGCTTAGCCCCTGAAGTCTGAACTAGGTAGGGCAAGGGAGACTTCCTATTACTTAGCAAAGGATTTGCTTCTAGAGACATTGTTTATTTTCCCACCTGACCTGCTTCCTATCTTTTGATTTTGAGTCTTTTAGAGAGGGAATTTAATGTCTGTGAAACAAAATGTTGGGAAAGGTATGGTTGACCCTTCCTGTAACAAGCCAGACAAAAAAACCTCCTGTTAAATCCATGTATTTACAGCCCTGTTTCTTTGCTACACTGTGCTTTAGAAACACAAAGTCCTAAACTTCTCTTTGAGAAGTTAAGAACAGTGCTTCTTCCCAAATACTACCTCTGGTCAAAATATTTTTTCCTGGAAAATGGGAGCTGATCATCTGTGATTCTCTCCATAGCCCATCAGGAATTGAGGTGTTTCATATTTTTGGACCATTTTTAACCACTAGTTTGTTGCAGTGTAAGTCATAAATACTCTGACATTCACCTGAACGATTGCATCTGATCTAAATCTTGAAAGTACTGTTGTGAAACTCCAAACTAATATTCTCTTTCCTTGTACCTGTGCCTATGGATCCTCCTAGCAATTTGTTTGTCAGCTCAGCTTAGGAAAATTCAGTCAACTGCCAAGAATGGTTAGCTTCCTACCTAGAGAATGAAAAGGGAAGCATTTCACTAATACAGTATGCATCACTCTTCAGAGTCATCAAACACTCCTCTGCTCAGCATATGAAGAGCCTGTGCATATAAATTTCATTCCCAAGAGGGCCCTGTTGGTGCCAGGCCTCTGCTTTTCAGATGCTGACAAATCTGAATTAAATTTCTCAAATAAACAATCAAGGTGTGGTCTGGGTGTTCTATCATGATTAGTTCTTGTTTTGGTCAGCATTCTGAACACCAGAACTGGTGCCTGTATTAGCCTCCAAAAACACAGGATGAGGTCAAAATAAGTAACTAAGTCTCAGTTGCTTATTTGCCATTAACAGTATTTGCTCTCTGTTTTGAACTCTAAATTTTCTAGGTCATATTCAGTCATCTACAACTTATCAATGGATGTCCTTAGTAAGGACTGTAGTCGTAACAGAAGACATAATTTCACATTCATGAGAAACAAAGCACCTAGTAAGTCTGGCAACATTGAGAGGTCTTTGCAGCACCGAGTCTTCCTAATCTTCCCACTCCAAACCCTAAACTTTCTTTCCCTGCTTTGTTTGCCTTTGAGAAGTTTGGAAACCCTTGGAACTCACATTTTAATATTCTTCTTCATATCTTGGTAGAAGATCTCCCTCTCTGAGCAGATGATTTATTAGGGAAGGACAACTAAAAGGGATAACTAATGAAACGGGTGATGCTATAGAGTAAATTAAATTGTCATACAGTAATGGTTTTCGTAAAGGTTTTCTAGCAGCAAATGTACTACTTTAAGAAGAATCCTATAAAGCAGAATTGAACTTGTGCATGAGGGAACTGGATCTCTGCTCTGGATCTTCAACTGAGAAGGGTCAACAAAAAAAAAAAACGTGTAACAAGCCTTCACAAGTGTTCACAGGTGTCTAGTTTTTGGAATAATGTAAGGATACAACCTCATAGTTTCACAAAACAGTTTCTCCTTTCTAAGAACTTGATCTGAACATCTAGTCTATGGAAATTCTCATAAATGGAGAACTATCATCTTTGGTATCTGCAGAAGGACTTTCAAAATTAAGGTTATGAACTGCTGCAGCTTAAGCTAAATAAAGTTCAAGTTCCACAGATGGTAGTGGTATGGGACCCATGTGTTTCCTTGCTCACACAGAGATAGAATATATAATAGACTCTGAACAGTTGAAGATCTTGAGTGAATGTTTGCACAGTTCCAGTGGCAGAAACAGGAGTGGTAATGTGAATCTACTAGGATATATATTACTTATGTCCCCCCTGTAACAGGAAAATCAATCCATTATTGTAACACCAATTATCTACCAATCCAGTGTCCATGCAGTCTCAAGAAAATATGTATCTACTTTTCTGAACAGCATTATAATTTCCTCCTTCTAATGTATTGGTAAAATTTCAGTCTATAACTGAGTTTCTGCTATTTTATGTTTAGCACGGAATTCCTCCTCTCTGATAAGATTCAGTAACATGATAAATAAACACATATTATTTTTACATCAAAGTAACTTATTTATACTCTCTTAAAAGCATAGTGTACACCTGTTTATTTGCTTAATAATCGTTAATTATTTTTATTTTGAGAATAATTCTACTTCTCTTCACAAAAAGTGTATATAACTGCTTTTCCAGCATATGTCTTTATGGAATATGGAATCTTTTAAAATTACGTTTTGTACAAGGTAATATTAGGCCATATTTTCCTGCAATTATCCCTATACAGACCCTGTACAGACCCTGCTTGCCCTTATTATCTCTGATATTCATGAACCAATGGATAGAATGGTCCACTGTTTATTCCAATTACCTCTTAATTGTTTGGTACATCAAATGTAATCTTGAGTTAAAAAAACTAAAATCCTTTCAAATTGATTTTGTTTTGTTTTCTCTTGTTTTGTTAGGTTTTTTTGTTTTGGTTTTGGTTTTTGGTTTGCTTGCTTGTTGTTTTCTTTTACTTTACTAAAATTGAGGTTTAGGTTCTCTTATTACATGGAATACACTATTCTCTCCTGTGAAATACTGGAGAATTCAGAACTGTCAATACGAAATATAAAAAAATGAGATTTCGAAAGTCTCAAGCCCTTTGAATTCAAGCAAAAGGTAAGATTTTTCTTTAGTAGCTGACCATACGTAAGCTTATGTTTCCTTTATTAATGACAGAGTGCTTAGTTTTTTATTTGATTTGACTGTTAATACATGCATGATTCTTGCATAGAATTATTATTCTGTGCTGTTATTTACTTGTTTCCATTTGAAGAACACTGTAGTGTAGTTCAAAGTTCAGACAATAGGTCAGAAAGAAGTGTGTCTGTGTGCTTTTCTTTAATTTACAACTCAGTTCTCCCAGGAGGTTTTTTTTGCCTTATTGGGTTTGGTTTTGTTTTTTTTTTCTTTGTTTAACAAAATCTTTAATGAATCATGATCAAATAAGTGTGGAACAAAGTTGAATAATGTAAGCAATTCTTAACACCGAATGTCTTTGTTCAACTGTGTGGAAAATGTCTTGTTCAAAAAGTAACTGTATTAATCCTATAGTTCTTCCCATGTCATGTATTGGCTAAGAATCTGCAAACCCTTCTACTGCACAAACTTAGTTTCTGTTTCTTCTGGTTTCTGTAACGTCTGTATGAAGAATGCAGAGTGGAGTGCAGAGAAGGAGTGTCATAAGATGAAGCTGAAAAGATGAGAAGTAGAACTTGCCTCACTCTATGCCATTAAGAGAAGCCTTCCAGTCTTTATATGAGAAATCTTTAATGTCTTTCATTTTCCTACTTGCAAATAAATAATAGTGTTCTTTCCTTTTCCTTTTTGTCATTGTACAGAGAATTTTTTCAGACACTGACTACCTAAATAAGCATTTATATGGTGCTTAAGAATTTGGAACTATGCTGTTCCTTAGACAGTTATTTCAGATACAGAGCCGATGATAACCAGCAACACCTGGTTTCAGACTTTGTGTGTGTGGGGAAACCTGCTTTTCAAACTCTTGACAGTGTAAAAGGGATCCATAAATTCTCTATTAACCTGATTAAATAAATCTTCATGCACTGGCCTCAGCAATGTACTCTCTAAAAACTTTGCACAATTTGAAGCAGTGGTATTAATACCTTTCATTTATGATTCATGCTTTCATCTGGTATGTAGAAAGATATACAGAGCAAAAAATTCACATTTAGTTTTGTTTCGTTTTGGTTTTTTTGTTTTGGTTTGGTTTTTTTGTTTTGTTTTTTTGTTTTTTTTTTTTAAATACACTAGGGTTTTCTGTTTTAATTTGGGGGTGTCTGTGCTTGTTTTATTTAATATATCCTTAAATATGCTTGCTGTTCCAGGTTTATGCTAAAAACTGTACTGTATCTGGATGCCAAACAGGCTGATGCCCTTAATTTTTCAATTTTTTTTTTTTTTTTTAAATTATTTTAGTCCATATTCTGAAACACCTGCCATTAACACAACCAGCTTTTAAGTATATCATCCTCAGGCACAAGAACACCAACAGTCTTCATCATGATGCTCCTTGACTTTTCAGTCAGATTATACTGAACTCACTCAGTTAGGTAGAAAATACAATTAAAGGTCCTAAAGTTTTTTTCTGAGGAAGACAACATAAAAAAGAGAGGACAGCTCTAATTTTTTCATAGTAGCTAGTGATGCTAGTGCTGAATAAATACTGTGAATTTTTTTGTTCTAGGCATATCTGTAAGCAGATGAGTCTATATCTAGTGCAAAGGTATTTATTTTTATAAGCCAGACTGGAGGCAACAGTTATTTGAAGTGAGGTTAAGTCTTCCATTTTCAAAGGTTTTTAGCCAACCATCATTTGGATTCCTCAGATTTACTAATATACACAAGTTTCACCTCCATGAGGAGCTGAAGGTAAGTTTTAGACTCCAGCTGACCAGTAAGTACTGCACAAAACCCTGATAGAAATCAGCAGGTGTGGCTAGGATATAAAATCCAACCCACAGATTTTGTAAACCATCTTTGGTACAGCTATTTTCCAGGGGATGATAGTGTAACCTTTCCAAAAGGAGAGATTCTCCATGAGCATGGCCTATGTCACATTAAAACAGACTCCATTCCTGCACAGGAAGAGAGAAGCACAAATGTCATAGTAGAAAACCCGCACAAAACCCAGAGTTATAATGTATTTTAATTGTTGTAATTTAATGTTCTGTATCAAGTTTCATCATGCAAATTGGCACACAGACACTGGAGCAAATCCACCAATTGAAGAAAATCCTCTGTCTGATGATTTTCTGGTCCAGTTCAGTCAGTGGGACAGGTAAATGTCAATGCAATAAGAGCTTTATTCAAAACACAAGCATACATACATGTATCTATGGGCAATTTTCTGCACATTTCCACAGAAAAACATTCATTACAGATCCCTGTCTTTCTGAAGGGCTCTTCAAGCCCTGCCAAATGGGACCCTTCTTGTGGCTGTGCCAGTAAGCACCATGCTGAGACTGTCTCAGCTGGAAGCCACCCTCAGCATCTATTACAACACTGCAGCTGTGTTAATAATATTTGGTGACTCCTTTGTTTCCAATTTGAAACTGAAATGTGCAATCTGTACAGGATATGAGCTTATTTCTAAATCCCAATGGATGAATGTTCTGTATCTTAATAAATTATTTGTTGAATATAAAACCTAGTTGTAAATTAAGGCTTCTGTTCTGATGTGAGTTTATCTTGGATAATGCTGACACTCGCTGGAAGGCTCAGATAGTTTATAAGCTATATCGGATTTGTCCCTTCCCTCTTCTGAAAAGAAGAGTAAAAAACTGGCAAGTTTTATTCTGAAAGGAACCTTGAAACACTTGATATCAGAGTGGAAAGAAAAATGGGGAATTTGTAATCTAAAATATATTTTTTTTAATAAATAGTTTCTGAAGTACTTATTTTTTCAGGGAAGCAGAGACTGTGAAATATGGTGGCAAAAGGGACAGTTCAAAGGAATACAAATTCATATTGTAGTTGTTTAGTAAGTATAGGAGCTGCAGGAATCATATAGAATCATAAAATTTTCAGGGTTGGAAGGGACCTTTAAAATCATCCAGTTCCAACCCCCCTGCCATGGGCAGGGACACCTCCCACTAGATCAGGTTGCTCACAGCCCTGTCCTGCCTGGTCTTAAAAACTCCCAGGGATGGGGCTTCCATCACCTCTCTGGGCATCCTGTTAAGAATCATCCCACACTTGCGGTGTCGTTCAAAACTTACAAATGTTCAAGAAAGCTCAGCTTATAGCTTGAAAATATACTGGATCAGACTATATTTGGACAAAAGGGTCTGTCTACATAGAACAGGAAGAAAATAAGATTGTAAGACTAGTGTCTCTTACAGAAAGAGACAGAAACATCATCACACTGATCATTGAAATTAGCCAAAAGAAACCATTGAAAAGGTATTAGTATTCATTAGCTGTGTAATGGCTAAAATAATCTCTAACCTGCAGGATTTTACTGGTATTTGAGTTGGGATGGAGAAACAAAGGCATGTGATTTCGATCATTCCACAATTTAGGTTTGTTCCAATGACAAGAGGGAGAGAATGCACTGTAATAGACTTTTTTTGATCATGGTTCTTGGGATTAAAAAGCTTATGAGGGCAGCCTCTTTTGTCAGAAAATTGCTCCTTGAAATCCTACCTGACCACCACTTCCTGCAGGTTCTTTATTTCACAGTAGCTTGAATCTTCAAATATTTTAACTTAAGATGGAAAGATTTTTATTGCTGTGCTTCACTGTAGCCCACTACAGTACACTAGGGCAGGTCATGTCTCAGTCTCTGTTAAGGTTCAAAACTTAGAGATGTACTATGCCTTTACAAAAAGCAATTGCCTTAGTACAAAAAACACTGCAAGAATGGGATGCCATCTTGTGTACTGGAATGTCAGCTGACCTAAAGTTTTGATCTAGAATGAAATAGAATATTTACAAGTTACAACAACAACTTTTTAAAAGCATTTTAGGGCAACATTTGGACTTTTAGGAGGGAAAAAAAAATCAAATACGTGATTATCTATTACTACTGATATAGTTAGTAGCAGTTCTAATGCTCAACATTTTGTTTCTCACTGGATTTGTTAGTTTCCCATTCTGTCCTGCTTAAGATCTTAAAGTGGATATGCACTCTATAAAATGTCCAAGAAATAATAAAAAACCCATTACAGAAAGCTTTTTAGTCTACTCAAATAAGATATTGATAGTACAGTTTATATGCAAATGTCATATTGGCATCTGAAATACAACATCTGACCAGACTCAGCAACCTATATTTAGGCTTCAAATCTTCCCACCTTCTGGCGTTTACAAGTGCAACTGCAAACTTAGCTGTAAATATTGAACAGCATCTAAATGGTCAGAAAATAAAAGGCTCAGGGGAGAGCTTTAACTATTTTCTCTTCATGGGAGAGATTATTTCATCAATAGAATTAGAGGTTACTGTAAGAGTTAGATGTAGGATGTCCCTAACACTTACTTTAATGTTATTCAAGTGGCAACATCTAGGGATGAATTTTCAAGTGGAGAATCTCAAAGGGCTGGGATTCATCCCATGCAGCTTTTGCTGCTCAATACAGAGACAGTTGACTACACTGTCTCTACAGATTATAAAGAAAATTAAACACCTCTGGGAAACCAACTCACCCCATATTGCAACTGATAGATAAGAAGTAAAACTTCATCCAGATTATGGGAGAAGAAGTTAATTCAACCAAACAGCCCCTCAACAGATTGACATTGTTATGTTTAGGAGAAATATTTAATAAAGCCCTCTTGAGTTTCTGGGCTCCAAATACCTTGCCTCCTAGCCTGATAGAGGGGAGGCATCCACAGCTCAGTGTTTTCAGGGTTTCAGTGCAGTTCTTCTCTGACCTGTAAGGAGACAACAGCTGGACCCCTGCCCTGTATCACCTTTGTCATAGTTACCTGAACAATTTATCTTCTTCCAGGTGACCAGAGATGCCTATCAAGTGATGCTGTTGCCAGGGAAACCACTTCTCTAAAAATTCAGTTGTTCTCATTAGAAGAAAACTTATTTTATTAGATGCTTTTAATTGAATGGATGACCATCTCCATTTAGCAATCCTCAGCTGCTATGTACATTCTTCCTTCTCTCCTGTTTGCAGTCCAACATGAAAAAAAAGTATGGGGTGAGAAAATGACAGAAGTAGTAGGAGGCTCAGCATCACATGGGCTGTTATTTTGAGATCCATATGAGAACTCATAGCCACAGACAGTATTTGTAAGTTACATAGATGGGTATCACAAATGCTGACTTCAGTCTTATCAAAGCTAATGAAAAAGAATGTACAGAATTCACCATTGGTCTGTATGCTATGTCTTTGTGTCCATGAACTCTACAACATTCAACTTGAGTTTTCCATTAAAGAATGCTTTTATTTATGTAACTATGTTTCAATTATAAATAATTAATATGAGTTATATACACCAGTAATATTAAACCAATTAAAGTTTATGTAATTTATTGTATAATGCGTAATATATTATATGTTTATTATGTATTATGTATAAACACACATAATGAAACAAATCGATTAAAAAACACATGTAAAACTGGATGGTATGCAACTGACAAGAGAAGTAGGAGGGAAGTTTCCATGTGGGAAGTCTTCCTCTCTTTGGCCTACCACAGCTTTTCAGGTACCTTTGTCTGAAACCGCTATTATTTGTCAGTTTTACACTAAAAACTGTGGACAAGGAAGCCTCTGAAAGACATAATTTTTGTCCTTATGTTCCTGTAAAAAATCAGTGTAAGATTTTCATGTTTTCTTCAAACAAATTAAATCCTGATGGGAATAAAAGAACTATTCAGTGGAGAAGGAACTATGTGGCTCCATGATATGTTCTCATTTACTGAAGATACAGATATTAATTTTCTCTCCAGTTTCTTTATCTTTATTGCTACTTGCCTTGTTCCTGTTTGCCTCTTGCAGGAGGAAAAAAATGTGTAGTGTTTTCTTCTTCTGCTCTCCCTTGAAGAAATAAAATTAGGTTTAAAAGCAAAGTCTTTTGTAGGCAAAATAAATTACAAGCAAGTGCTGTGGATAGTTGAAAGGTAAATTGATTTCTGTGTACAAAATGTCCGTTTTGTGATTTGTTGATAAAATTTTAATGTTACACATGTTAGAGATGTAATGCACATCAACAGGACATGGAAAATTTACTCCTTTAACTGTATTTTCTTTTTATCAATTTATGTTTAAAAACAGATTCTAGCATAATATTGGAAACCATGTACGCCAGGTAAGCAGCAAATAGAATCCTTAGACATTTTGAAAAGTGTATTACATCACAGTGTAAACTTTCATATATCAGGTATTACATGCTTGGATATCTGTATCTTACAATCAGGAGGAAGGATAATAGATATTAAAACAGTGCTAAAGCTAGAAGAAAACACTAATAAGAAAAAAAAAAAAAAAAAAAAACCAAACCAAACCAAACAAACAAACCCTGTCCTTTCCAGTATTAGTTAGAAATTACTGAATAAAAGACAAATTAACACAAATATGGATTTTAAGAAGTCTTAACAGATGGAGCATATTCTAATCTGCAGACCCACAAGCACAAAAGTAGAGGAGTTGGGAATGCTATGTCAGTATATGGAATGGAATCTTCCAGTACAGTTTTACAAAAAGTAGAAGAGAGACCAATTCCACAACAGAGACTACTTGTGTGAAAAAGGAATACCCAAAAGACTAACCATACATAAGTAGTTTTAGAGATAAGCCACTGAGCACTTAACATAAGGAAGGCTCCTGTGCTTATTTCCCAACTTAATCTACAATAGTACCACACAGTCTGAAAAAAAAAAATTAAAAAAAAATACACAAAACATTGTAGATGAACATTTTTAATTTTGCAGTTTGTGAAAACATGACAGAAAAGGAACAGAAGAAAAGAACTTTAAAAAGATCCTTCATACAGAAATGCAGAGTTAATCATCTTTCATGGGTTATAGAAGGTTTTAGCTTTAGTCATGATAATGATCACAAGGAATTACTGTCTCTTTTCAAAAGATCTTGTCAAAGCTTCGAGTTAAATACAGTTTTTTCAACCTTCTGTCTTTCTCTCTTTTTTCTCTCTTCCTCACTTTTTCAGTCTCTTTGCTCGTGTGTCTTTCTGCCTCTCTCATTCCCCCTCTCTCTTTATTTGAATGTAGCAAGAAAAAGTAGTGAAACAGTGAAAGGGAAGGTAAAAAAAATACATTGGAGAAAGGCACGAAAGGCAAACAGAGAGGTTAAAAATACTTCATGCCATCTTTTTAACACCTTTCAGACACATACAAGATTAGTTTCATGTCTAGTGATCAATTTCTAAATCTCTGTTAATTTTTGATTTAAATTATTTAGCTCACTTTTTCCCTCATTCAGTTTCATCACATTATTTTTAATTGTACTCCCTTGAACCATTCTAAAGAATTTCTGACTCTTTTTGCTCCACCTTTCAAATATCCTTGGTTATGTGTCTTGTTCTCCCATTCCTTGGTCTCTGTTTACTCAGGCTAAATAAATTCCGCTCTTTACATCTAATAACATCTGAATGTGAAAGAGGGAGATGGTGACTCTGGAATTGTTTCATTCAGAGAACAAGGTTAAAAATATATTTCTGGCTGGGTATCCTGTTTTATCAGTGGTGCTTAATTGATCATAGTGAAAAGGCTGTTATAGTCAAGTGGAGGAGGGTGTTACCTTCCAAAGCATTTTCCAGAAAATTTACTTAATTGTTTCTGTTTACTGCATATCCATTAGTGCTCTATCACGCATTAAAAGCAATGGACAAGATTAATAACAGCCTGCTCACCCCCAAAATATCAGAGCCACTATTTGTATTGATGGCAAGTGACTCATTAAGTTTAAATGGGTATAAGCTATAATTTTCATCACATTCTTGTCTTCCTTTTTTTTTTTTTTTTTTTTTTTTTCCCCACCCCTCCTGAAATTCAATGTAATTCTAATGATTTAATGGATTTAATATTTTATAGAAATAGGAAGATCAGAAGGTTTGCCAAATCCAGTCATAAGCAAGGATAAATACTCAGTAATATTAATGTATAACACAAAAACAGTTAATTAACATTTTTAGCATGTTTACTGCATTTTAAATGTTAAATATTAAATGCATTGCTGCATTTACTGCATTTCTTATTTACATATAACAGGGCACTTTTTGAATGGAAGTAAGCCATGTCTAGCATAGATAGCAAGAAGAGCAACACTCTTTGTGCTGTTAGAGGCCTCACAGAGCACAGAATATTGCTTCTGCTCTGAAAAATGTACCTGCTGCTTCAGACTTAAGGTAAATGGGTTCCTACAAATCTATGAGGAAAATAAAGGACTCAGGCTCAAAGTGGTCTATAACAATGTGTACATTGAATAGCTTAAACATATTATAATAGGATAACCATATTCCTCATGCCTCTCCACTATTCATTTTCTTTAACAGAGAAAGTGAAGTATAGTAAAGATAGTTTATGCCCTCACCTCCCTGGTTCTCTCTGGTCATACAACTGTCAAGGTTTAAAGCTGGATCAGCAATTAAACGAATGAAAGATGCTCCCTATTAGCCCCTCTCCCTTCCCAGAAAGCGAATGAAAAGAGAAAAAGTAGACAGACTTACAGATTAGAAACTAAACTACACAGCTGTGATGAAAAAATTACACTTAAAACCAAACAAAAAATATAAATACATACAAATATATACAAAACTACTATTGCCCTCTCCCTCCTCTTCCCCCACCCAGCCCCCATGTAAATCAAATCACCCCTGTGGATGTAGGGTAGGTGCTGGCAAAGCCCCCGACCTGACCCTGGACTTAGTAACAGATGAGAACTGAACACCTGGATCCAGGAGCACAGGGACTGAGAGCAAAACAGAGGAACTGAGATTCCTCCCAGGGTACTGGCCATGGATGAAGAGAGGCAGACCCTCATGATCTTTCACTTTTATATGGAATATGATGCATATGTGATGGGATACTTAATTTGATTAGTTTTGTGTCATTTGTCCTGTAGCTCCTCCCAGCAGGATGGTCACAAGTGTTACTTTTTTTGCTTCCTTTCATTTCTAGCACACAAGAAGTTCAGCAGAACCAGGCAGTGACCTTGGTATCCATAGGAATAAGTATAAGTCAGGGCTTTTCTGATACCACTTATACAATTACATCTGTGATAATGTGATGGCAGTGAGCATTATCAGCTGTAGAAACAGACACTGTCTGAAAAACCTGCTGTTAACTTCAGAAAATGTATTTACTTAGAAGAGACTTAACTGAAAAGTAGAATTATTAAAAAGAAAATGTCTTGCCTCAAATGAGAACAACAACCAAAACCAAGACAACAGAATTACTACAGAAGACAATTTATTTATTTATTCTTTTGACACATGAAAGAATTCAGATAACTGTGTCTGTGCCTCATTTTAGCTGGAGCTGGTCTCTGGCTACACTGCCTGAATCTGCCCTGGAGTGTGAAACTCCTAGATATTTCTAAAGAAGTGAAGCCTGTGAAGCCTTGGTTTTGCTTGTTTACAGATCTTGGAATCAGATTCAGGCTAATACTTAACTACTCTGAAAGTAAATGGAGACTTGATGCAACTCCTTCCAACAGTGCAGGACCCTTTGCAGTCAGTATAGAGCACTCTCAAAATTAGCCCTTAGAAATTGAGACTATTTCCACAGACCTAACTCTAGTGACTAGTTCAAAACTGGTTTTGTGGGAATCATTAATAATATTGCTTAATTTAAAAGTGCAGCATAGAAGTGTAGAAACACAGTCCCAGATGGTTTATATGCATCTGTGATATGCAGTGACAACGTGATCCCTATTTTCTTTCTTTCTTCCATTCACTGATAGCTCTGCACATGTCTATTTCTGCTTATAAGGCTGACTTTCTCATACATGGCATTTAAATTTCTGTATCTGATGTCAATTTTTTCATATAAAATCATTTTTTCTACTGACTTAAATAGGTATAACGATAAATGTGATGTTACAAAAGAGACTGTAGTACATATTAATATAGCTATGCACAGGGTTACACTCAGTAGCACCTTTCAACACTTGTAGTGTAAAAACACAAATTAAAATATTGCTTCGTTTTTCAGTCTTTCTGCTATTCTTCCTTCACGTGTATTTGTCCCTAACGCAAGTCTGCAAAATGTATTTGCACACAGTGAAAACAGCAGATTTCTATTTACCGCCTGTTTAATTCAGATAAGATCCTCATTGTGTACGTAATTTCTCTTTATCTGAAGACTCCCTGTGCCTCTCATTTTTCTTTCATTTTAATGACTTTATTTTCAGCCATTATTTCATTCTCCGTATCTTCCTTAGTTACAGGATCTTTGGGACTGTTTACCCCTTCGAAAGCCAGTTGATTAATTTTAAGACACACAAAGACAAATTATTAAATTTTTTTTATGGTCACCATTATTCAAGTTTTATGTTTTCAACAATACTGATAACAGAATAAGTAGTAACAATACCACAGTGATATCTTTTTGGGTTAAATGCAGTACCCCATGAATCTACTGAATTTCTTCACATTGATTTGAAGAGAAGTCATTTTGCAGATTCAAAAATAATAATAAAAACTAAGCCTTTTGTTTTTGTTGTTGGTAAATCTTTTTGATTTGGATGATGTGATACAGGTCTAATTTCAGGACTTGTCATTACAAATATTTACATCAAAATCTTTCTTAAAGTGGTTAATTGGAGCCTTAAACTTTATCCTTAGTATAAGGGAAGATGAATTGAATTTTTTTCATAAGTTGCTGTAAATTCACAGGAAAGGCTGTGTCCTTCATTTGTGTCCCTTGGGGTCTGTAACCAAGCATTTGTACTTGCAGGCTGAGTAGATATGCTGCTTAATAGCATGAAAATTGCCCTTTGCACAAAGCAGATGCATGTGTGAACACAGCTGATTGAATCGTTGATCCAGAATTTTTTCCAGTTTCAAATCATCTTTTTTTGGTTGCAAAAATCTCTTCTTTTGAACCTCTGATAAAATATGCATAGATGCCTCAATATAGGTGCAACTTTTACAGTTACTCAAGAGTGAAATTCAAAGAAACTTCTCTCCCAAACCAGACTAGAGTTCAATATTTCACTGCAATTAGTATAACTTCTGCTTTTATTACTCTAAATTTGTTAAGTAAAGAAACAGCAAAAACATAACAAAACAAAAAAAAAACCTAAAATAAAACAAAACCCTCCAAAAAACAAGCCAAAAACAAGCAAACAAAATGCTATGCAAACAAACCAAATAAAAAAAAACAAACAAACCAAACCAAACAAAAAACAACAACAAAAAACAAAATTAAAAAAATGAAGGCTGCTACTGGAAGGTTAATATCGCAGTGGATCGTCTTGTACAATAAACCACTTTTTGTACATATACTGGTATAATTCTAGAACTGTGATGGCCAGCTGGATAATCTGCAGAGTTTTGAAACTGGTGACTGGTACAGCTTTTCTTCTAGGAGTGTTCTATAGGCACACAGTAGCTGGTAGCCTTGTGTATGTCATGCAACATCCATTCAGCCCAGTACAAGCTCTAACTTACATCCCTTATCTATTCCCGTCTATCTACCTTTCTGATACAATTCCTTAAACTGAAATGCCATCTGTCTGAAAATCATGGTTGGCATCACCTAACTTGGAGTTAAGATGCTTCCTTCCACTTCTTAAAGAAGCCTTTAATTTACCTTTACACTGGACACCAGTCCTCAGTGCCCATGCCTGTACACTGACACCTCCCTGGAGTCTGTGTAGCAGGAGCTCACTGGCATGCATTGACCTCACAGGTTTTAACACTCTCCCTCCATATATCATCCATCAAGACCTTTAAAAAGGCTATGAGTAATTGTACCCAGAGCTGTATAGCATAAACTGTTTACTATCTAAAATACATCTGTGCCCTTATATAATTGCCAAACTATTGTTTAACAAGTGAACAAACATGAAAGACGTGTAGATTACCAGACAGCTAAAAAGTTGTCCTGATATGTTGTACTGATTACCTGTGAATTATCTCTTTTTATAAACTGAGTAGTCTATTTTTTTTCAGTAGCAACTTCTGATTTTGCTGTTTAGCATTGCTAACTCCATGCTCTTAAAAAACAAATTAGAATTTTCCAAGACTATGAAGCTTTTATTAAAAATCTGTCCATATACGAATTACACATATTATTAGGAATATTTTTCTATGATTTCTTTGTGTACTAATGTCTTCTATGATGTTATTCAGAAATACTGGGGTTAAAAACAACTTAATAAAAATGAAAATTTATTTTCCATTAGAAAGACCTAAGAGTTGGTGCCTTGATATGTCAAGCGCTATTAAAAATGCAGCTAGATAAAAATAATTGAAGAATGTGAGGAAGATTAGAGAATAGAAGGACTTTTTGGGATGCCACCCTTCAACATGATAATATGTCCTGTCTTCATTGCTCATTACTGACATTGCTTCATTTCTCCATTAAATTCTGAAATTTGCCTTGCAAATAGCATGACAACTAATATGAAAAGTCACTTTTAAAAAAGAATAAACTGTAAGATCTTCTTAAAACAGAATAAAAGAAATTTATTTTGATTCATATAAATAAATCTTCCTTACTATAGTAATTCATGAATCATGGAATTAGATTTATCTAACCTATGTTAATCTTGCTATGGATAATTGTGAAGACTCTCTTATGACCCAATACATAATTAAAAATCAAAATAATAAGAACTATGTTCATCTGTTTATTCATTTTGTAAATCTATAGGCCATTTTGCTAGCAAAGTCTGGAGTAGAAAGATACAAGAAATATTGATTTTTTTCTTCTTTATGACTATTTAATTGGTTAAAGTGTTCACCATTTGAACGAGCCAGCAAGTTGATGCTGGTTACATTTTAATAAATGTACTCCTCACCCGATCAATACATCCCCGGGAAAAAAGTGCTGCTCTATCATATGTTAATGGGAAGAAAATCTTTTTACTATAGTCAGTCATCATGACAAACAAGAATATGAAAAGTGTTAATGAAATGACCAGCTGTCTATAAAATGAGAGACTCACAGGACCGTTTCCTTTCTTTCTTTAATTCAATGAAACAAAATGGAAAATTACACTGGAGCTTGTTGAACAAAAGGTAATGTTCACAGTAGAAATAAAATGCTACGAAGAAAGCCAGAACTGAACCTAATATGTTTATGATCCAGAGACTGGAAATTACCATAGCTGAGTTGACATTGAATACATTTGAATGTCCACAATGGAGCAATTCAGACCCAGTCCCAAGATGGATGACTCCTATTTGGGTTTCAAGCTGCCTATTGATTGAATTGATTTCAGGAAATCAGTCTGAGGTTAGGAAAGCTATAAGGAGAATCTCAGACCCTAAATATATTGATATTGATAGAATCAGAACCATAGTTTTCTTCTCCGTTGTCTCTCTTATCTCATTAACTTCTTGCCTATGTAACTCATTATGAGTCTTAACTAAGTAGATAGATACTATCTCCTGGATTTCATAGATATAGAGGTTTTAACACCACCAGAACCATTGTATTATCAAGTCTCATACTGGTTCTGGTATTTATCAGTTGATCCTGTTGAGTTATATTTGCCTAGTCAAATTAGGCTATATTTGCTTAATCAAATCTTCAGTGTCTCCAGCAACAGGCTTATTTTTGAAGACTAGATCCAAAAAACTTCTCTAGGCTTGTCAAAATGATCTGGCCAGTTCCTGCAAGACATTTTAACTTGTAATAAACAGAGTGTGTTGGGGCCTTGTCCTGGTTTGGGACATACCTAAATGCCCACACACCAACCAAAAAAAATGAAGCAGAAGAAAACAGAAGAAAATTTTTTGCTCTTTAGATCTTCAAGGACTTTCTTTCAAACCTCTAGGGAAATCACAGAAAAATTTGTGCATAAAATAATTCTAAGTCCCTGTATTCCAGGTTAATTACAAAGGAAATAGCTATTCTCTTATTCTTTTGTCTCCACATCTCTGTAAAAATCTATTGTTCTATTTTGTTCTCAGCAAACTGTTGTCCTTTTCTTTTCCTGAAGCATTATCAAAAACTTTCCAACTCCAATAAAAACATTTTTCTTCAAACACCATAATTCTGTACTCAGACTAGAAAGTATTTCAGAATCACTTGCATTTCACCAACAGCAGCATCTCCTCCATATTTTTTAACAAAATAATGTTATTGCTTTATAACAGTAACTTGAATTTTCCTTCTTTGTTATTCAAACTCACTGGGGAAAGAACTCTTTTAAAAACTTTGTTTACTTTCTTTCTGCTCTTCTTACAATGACTTTCTTGTACCTATTCCTGTCTATCTCCTGTAGTACTGTAATTTAGCTATTTAAGAGTGAGATTAATACTGAAACATAGTGTATCAATAACTTGGACAAATAAATACATAGTAAAGCAAATTATCAACCAGTTTTTCCATCAGTATAAATAACACTGGCTACCTTAAAGTTAGCATCTAGCTAATCTCATCAGATAGTAGAGAAAATATCTTCAGGGGGACAATGAGTTAGTGACATCTGGAAGCGCCTACCCTTAACTATGGGCTAGAGGAAAAAAGTTTTCACGGAAAATTACTTTTTGAAAATAACATGAGGTTTAAAGGGGTCTACCTGAAGTGAGGGGGGAATATTGATATAATTTTTTAAGTGAATATTTTTTATAGCCTTTATCAGAACATGTCTTTCTGTCACAGTTAAAATATATTGCTTTATTGGATTTTAAGGACAAAAAAACCCACTAAACAAAATAAAAAATAAAAGCAACCTTCAAAAAAACACAACCAACCAACTAAAGCAAAACCTTATGCAGTCAGGTTTAACTAGCTGATACAAAAAACCTGCATAGAATACTTTGTTCCATTCTTTTATTACTTCTATGATCTTAACACATGAATGCACCAATAGCTCATTTTGGTCCTAACTCAGCTCTGTCTGACTGTTTTACTGCCATCAATATTGCAGATACAATATTGCATCTGGAATTTAACCTCAGTGAATGGTTTAAACAGTCCTAAGCTCTTGATCCAAATCTTACTGAAGGGCTCAATGAATATGAATCTTTTCACTGATTTCAATAGGCTCATCAGGGTTTAACTGTTAACTTCTATCAGACATCCACTAAATTTATGTCCAAATTCATAGTGTCTGTTAATTTGTAATTTATAGCAAAAGAACATGTATAAGTATTTGCAATTACAAAAGTGGAGAAGAGCTGTCTAAACAAGGAATCATTTGCAAAACAGCGAATCAGGTTGTCTAGAAGTTGACCTGACTGAAGACCTCAAGCCTAGTTATAAGAGAAGAATTGGTTGGGACTTTCAGGGAATATAGTTTACTGCTATTTTTCTTTTTTTAAGTATGCATTATCTTCTCTCTAAGTGAGGAGCATTATACACTATATTATGTAATCTGAGGAAATGTGTAAAATAAATTCTTCCTTAGTTATCTTATTAGCGCTTCTTCTTTCTCCCCTCTCGTAAAAGAAGTTCTTCCTTATTTATCTTATTACCACTTTTTCTTTTCTCCCTCTGTCCCATGATATTTTTTTTTTCCTTTTTCCTTCTTTCTGTAACTGCTGTTGCTCTTCAAAAACTCCATGGAGACAGAATGAAGAATGTAAAAAGCTGAAAACCTCAAGAGTTCCTGAAGCCTTACTCCTTAAGTCATAGGAGATGTTTCTTTTCCTCCTCTGGCAAGTGAACACAATGGCAGGAGAAACATACAGGTTCTAGCCTAGAGAGGTGTTAATTAATGAAAATAGAAGCAAGTGCCTTATTTTGTTGTTGTAAATGTTGATCTTTTGAGTCTTATCACCTGAAAGAATTGATTCCTCTTTTTATCCTGAGAAAAGCTATAATTATTTGCAACTAACTTTCTCACATCACACATGTCCATACCACCACACACTAAAATAATCAGGCCCTGTCTCCATTTTCTGAGTCAATATTTTATGCAAAGAAAGAATGTCAACAAGAGCAGGTGGTCTTCAGGTGATCTCCAGACCTGCTCATTCACTGAATAGCTGTGCAAAAGGAAAACTAAAGAAAAAGTAAAATTGAGCCTTGATTTAACAGGTATTAAGGACCTACTCTTCCAAGTAACAAAGATAAGTGCAATGTTCTGGGTTCCAGTTGGATGTAAATGAGCAGTTAGTTCCACACTATAATATATACATTTCTGAAAATGGTATGTGCCCAAATATATCTACTGTTTTTACACAGGATTTTGTGAGATTCACACAGACTCCTTCTGAAACACGATAGGATTTTACCATGTAGGTGTGCTATATTCATGATGAAATTCCTCTTTACGACACCTGAGAAGTGACTAGTATACTGTTTGATAGGGATAGGTAATTTTCATTATTAGAGATAAATAAACTGGAAGATTCTCTGAATTTTTATCTTTAAAAGGAAAGATTTAAAGTATTTTTTAATTACAATGAAGAACATCCAAGAATATGTGATCTCAAAAAAGTACACTAGAAATTCACTAAGTGATACCAAAAAATTTGTCTTCCATCTAAATAAGACTGTTAGGGAGCATGCATAGAGTTATATATATATATAGTCATTTATAAAGTTAAGAATGCTTATAATTATCTACCACATTCTCACTAAGATTTTAATTATATAGTTATTAAAGAAAAAGGTAAATTCTTTTTCCGTTAGTTCAGTCTATGTTTTTGTGGTGGTTCTTGTGTTGCATATATCATAGAGTCTCCTTCCTAAAGCTCTTTTTTGTTTCAAGGGCACATAGTATCAATGGCAACTAGATGTTTTATCCTATGGAAAATATCAATACTTTTGTTCCTATTACTGAATAACTTATTTAGTTTACCATATGCTAATTTAAAATTGTAGTTTTTACTTTTTGAAATTTTGTAGAGAATAAGAGGTTTTCTGTTATTTGTTTCTGTAAGCTGATGTCTAATTTTCTAAATATGCCTCTGAATGTCTGAAATTTCCAAGACTCACAGTGTGAAATTTGGAAACTTTGAGGAGTCTGTTCAAAACAATTATCTCAAGGATTCCAAGGTCCCTTCAGCCCTGCCAGAGTATTTCGCACCTCCAGCTGTCTGGTGCAAAGACCTTTAGGTTAGCTCCTAATTCAATAGCAGAAATGAACTCTGAAATTTGAAAACTAGTGTAATATAACTTTGGGCAGGCTATAAAGCAAGGATGCATTGGATCAGTGGTCTTTGAAAGCCAGGGTATCTTGCATACCAGTCAAATGGAAGTAATTTATTGTACTTGAAGGTAGGGATCCTGAAAACCTGAAATCCTTGCTGACTCTGTTCAGGACATGACACAGACTCCTTAGAAATGCAGACTTTGTGTTAATAAAACAAAATAATATGGGTTGGTAAAATGGCTTTGGAAAAAATAAAAATATTAAGAAAACCAATCTCATCCAACAGAAATTTAATGTGTTTTAGTGTTTAGTGTAAAGTGACATTTAAATGAAACATTTTAATTTTAATGAATTGGGATTTTATGTCAAAACCCTATTTTATCAGACAATTCCCAGAAAGCTGTAATTGAATTCTTCAATAAATAGTAAACAGTAATTGCTTTTAATGATTTAAACAAACAACAACAACAAAAAAAACCTTCCATGATAAATTCAGGAATGTTATGATATGACATGATTTGATATGATATATGATACACTATGTAGTCAGAGAAAGGGAGGAACAAATGCAAAGATATTCAAGATGTAATGAAGACATAAAAAATAAAATTGAAAGATGACATTATACATATCTTACTTAAATTTATTTCATCCAAGTATTTAAAATGAGTTTTAATAGAAAATATATTAATAGTGATCTTTTTAATATTAACTGATTGTTTTAGAAGTAGTCATAAACAGCATGATTTCATTACTAAGGAGCCACCTCTAAACAGAAAAGAGCTTGAAGTTCTTCTTTAAGAAAGACTCACTGGATAAGTGCAATGAGTGCAATGTACACTAAGGAATCTGTAATACCTGACAGATATAATGGTAGGAGAAAAGGAAAATGATCTGTCAGCTGGTCAGTCAGCTGGACCTGCAGGCCAGTCAGCACTATTATTCCATGGGCCTTTCAGAGTTATTCTCAACAGATATGAAAATATCTCATTGCAGTTTCAAAAATAAAACCAAACAGGCATTTCTGCAGAATCTGGTCATACCCAGAGAGCCAGAAAGAGAGATACTTTTTTTTTTTTTTTTTTTGAGAAAGAATAAAGTTATTGAAAAGGAATGTAAGAGTTTTGGGTTGGGTTTTGGTGCTCTTTGAGGGGGAGAAGGTACAGCTTTTGGCATTATTTTTATCATGTTTCTTAAAATATATTAAACCAGTTAGGAGTTTTGAGCAGAAATAATAAAAAAAGTTAATGCATGATTTTTTCCTATGTAGAAGAAAAATTAAAACAATAAAAAATAAGTTTCAATAAATAATAGACATTCTATAATATATTGATAAAAGTGATGGGCTTATTTTTATTGAATTTTCTTTGAAAGTAAATCATAATAACAAAAAGGTCCCAGTTCTAATCAAAGAGACTTGATAGCATACATCAGGTAAAATTCTCAAAGAGATGTGAAGAATATTACCTTAATAAACAGTGATTACTTTGGAAGATATTATCTGTTCTGTAGTTGGAATAATATACCCACATTCCCTGTTGTTTCCTTGTCAGCTGATACTGTGTAAAATCTGTCCTTCAGCCTTTATATATTTTGTAGTAAGTATTTTATCTGAATTAATCTTTAGATTTTAGTCTAAATTCAACTATATAAATATGTTAAATCTCACTTTTGAAATATACATTTATTTACATCTGTTTTTTACAGCTCATCACTGGAAAGTATTTAATTTGATTTGAGGAGAGTGCAGACTGATTGTAAAAAACAAAATTAACACACAGTAACATTCCTGTAAAAGCTATCTTTTTTTGCAAACACTTGTGCATTTGTGGAAGTGGTCTGTGCAGCCAGGAAATGTCACTGCAGATGAATTTTAAATAAAGTGTTCATATTTCTTTGGGGAATTTCAGATCAGAAAAAGAAATAGAATATTTACAATTTGGTGGATAATTCATTTTCAGTGGGTAACTACCAGTTTTATTTCCACCCCTAGCCTGAAAGAATTGAAATCTTGTTGAAAAATAAAAATCGTTAATATTCAACTATAAACATGAAAGCTAGGAGGTAGTAGTATTAATAATTGTAAAAATTTTTGTTAGTTTAATTTTTTTTCCTTTAGCTAGCCACATAAAATAAAGTAAAGCAATAAAAAGCTCTGACAGATGTCTTGCATTTCTCTATGTGGAAGACATATGGTTGAGTAAAATGCTGCCACTTCAGCATTGCTCAAATGTAGATCCTGTATATTGTATGTCTCTCATCCTGTCACCAATTTTACTTTATCTTAGTATCTTTGACTTCAGTGGAGATGCCTCAGACTTATATCTGTGTAACTGCATAATCACTTGGCCCATCAATTGTCATTCAAATATGGCATAGACATTGCACTGAATAGAAACAGTCCTTTTTTTCAGTTGTTGGCAGAAAGATCAGAAAAGCAGAGACTTAATTACAGTTCTGTATGCTACCTCAACAATTATAATGCACTTATAATTAATTACTTTTATGTTTATACAGTTCCTTAAGATGAAAGAAGAAGAGTATGATATGTGTGCAAAATGCTTATATATTATCCTTTCCTTCTGGGGGAGAGAAATCAGCAAAGGTCATCTCACCTCACTTTTAACCTGATACACAGCAGATAAAAAGTTTCAGTCTGATTTCATGCCTGTCATAGCCCCTATATCAGCCTGCATTTATGGAATATTTCAAAGTTGCGTTCATTTCTATCCCAGGCAGATCTCTGAGAGGGCATTGCACTTCATAACAGAATGAGGCTGGCAATTCCCTTATAAAGGAGTAAATGGCAAGCACGCATTTAACCTATTTTGAACAAATTGCATTGGCTGACAGTCAAATATCATACTGATTTTAATATTGCTCATTTTATAATTTGCTCCATGGTCCTAGTCCAACATATCTCACTGACCTTCTTATACCACTGTGTTACAGGCAGCTTCAAGTTTACTGAGCTACTTTTCTAATTTGTTTTAATGATGGAATATGCAATGCGCCGGCAGAAATGCCACCAAAGTACTTTTTTTTTTTTTTTTTTCCCCAATCAAACTTTTTATTCAAACTTTGTTGTCACTAGCATTGGACATATGCATGATTTTGGGGTCTTTGTGTTGTAGATGGCTCAGCTGCCCCTTTTAAGACTCTGCATAATTGTACCACATAGTTTTTTGGCCATTCAGAAGTCCTATTGGGTGCTGCTGGCTTGTACCTCCAATGTCAAACAAATCTTGTACCCAGCATTTAGGTTCACTAAGCAATCACACTGTTAGTGGAAGCTAAAAGACTTTTTTTCAGGTAATAGCTGTCTTTTGGAACAGTCTATCAAAGTGCATTTGGAGATATTCATCTTGCCTAGCTTCAGACATCTAAAACTTGGACATGTAATCTAACCTACAAAAATAGGTTTCTACTTTAGTCCATGGAGGGATAGCAAGACTCCAGAAGGCAATTCATCCCTTCTCAGAAACTTGTCGTTGCACAAGACACATAGTGCTCTCTGCCTACCTCTCCCTCATTCACTACATCTGTTTCTTACTATGTAGCTGAACTTGAGACATGATTCTCACCTTTGAAGCACACAAGCATCCAAATGAAATCCATTCTATGTCTTTAAAATCAAACTTCAGAGGTTGTTGCAATTTTTCTTTTTCCAGATCTGATATTTTTTAAGGATGCATTTCTTCAAAAACCATTCTCATTTATTGGATGAAAAGTAAGCCAATATGTAAAAGATCAGCATGGCTTTATGATTTTATAAAAACAAACAAAAAAATACATAATACAGAAACAATAGTCCTATCTGCAAACCACATCAGTTCCAGCTACAGCTCTTTCCTTTCTCTCCCAGATGGAAGTATGCAAGTTTAACACAGAGACCTCTGCTTTTCCCATATGTGGCCAGAAACTGTACTGTTTTGGACTGTATCCTTAGCACTTATTAAACTTACTGTACAGAACAATTCTTTGCATTACCAGAACTGGCAGATTGACCTCTGAGGCCTTTGACAGATCTAATTTCCTGCCTTCCAATATGTCAGGTTGCCTGGAGGCTGTTGGAAAATGCTAACCTGGAGCATTAACTCGTATTATTCAATGACTGTGCTACAAGTCAAGGAAAATGCTGAAAGTTCATGTAACAATATGTCACATGTCTTCACTAGTCACATGTCTGTGTCATGGGTCTCATTCCTCTTGGACGGAGCTTTTTTTAGTTATATATTAGTAGACTACTTGATATGAACATAACCATTTTCCCTATTGCATTTCTTTGTGATTTTAAATGGTTAAATATGAGAAATATCACATGCATTTCAGATGAATTTATTTATTTACCTTACATGTGTCCTACAAGGGAAAAAGTTGTGGATCGTTACAGAGATTAATTGCTGGGGGGGACACATATCTTTGAAAATAATCTTGCTACTTTCATCATTCATCTCTTTATTCTTAAGCATTTGCCTTGGGTTTGAATATAATGATGACTTCTATTTGCAGAAATCAGTATAGGATGCCAAAGAGAGATGATTCTGATGTGCAGAAAACCTTGTCTTACAGGATCAGCTGTATTTTTTCTTGGGGTTTTTTTGTTTGTTTTTTTGTTTTGTGGGTTTCTTTATAGTATAATTTCTGTCTGATTTTTTCCCTTGTTTATTATTTATTTATTTATTTATGTGGCACTTGACTTAGATCCCAGATTGTCTTTTAATCTCTTTTCAAATTTCATGATGATATGACGGTGCATAAGAGTTGTTCTGAAATATAGTCATAACTGTTTCTGTGAAGCAACTCATCATAATACTTAAATCAGGGTAATTATTATCTTAAGAGTCTCTCTCCAGTCATTCAAGGAGTACATGTTTTGTATGTCTTCTTTCTCATTGGAATATCTACCGAATCTAAGCTGATACTCCCCAAACAGCTGTCTTGGTTAGGTGTCCTGAGTTTGGACATTTTTTTTTCTCCTATTTTATTGCTGCTTCTGCTCATTCAGTAATTCTTCTGAATGCATATGAAAAATAATACTGTTGATTGAAGAGATCTTTTGATGACATGAGGAAGAATCTGTAGCATTTTTTAACATCTACTCATATCCCATAGTGTTTCCTTTGAGAATGTGGCTCTGTTCTTTTATGTGCTCAGAGTGGTCTGATACTAATAGACAGAATAAGGGGGAACACAGAGCAGAACATTTTAACTTAAAATTGTAATGAACCAAAATTTTATGCTGGACCAATAATAATTAGATATATGATCTGCATAATGTGGAAACACTTAGTTCTAGATGATGGATTGTCTTAATATTAGAGGAAAATGAGACTTATTGTTGACATAAGTAAATTAAGTTAAATTAATAAAAATCAAGCTTTTGTTTTAGTATTTGCACTGAAAAAAGAATTTAGTTTCATGTCTTCTTCAGTATACTTCAAAGTCCCAGGTTTAAATTTTTCTTTCTTAAAGGTGCTTTAGCAGCTATTAGGATAATTTTGTAATCAGACAAAGCACTTCTGTTGAATTTGTAAAGGTAAAGACTGATTACAAACCACTAAAGTCAATTTTTTACACAACTCTATTTTTCTCAAAATTAATTGGGGGAGAGGGAGAGGTAAAGCTTTTGTGTGATTCAAACAGAAATATTGACAAAAAGACGATCAAAGAAAACAAAACACAAAAAATATTTTGGGATCTCAAATTTTTTCTTTCTTTCTTTTGTTTGTGTGTCTGAGAATAGTCCTTTTTTTTAAAAAAAATTTTGTCCTTTTAAAAAAAAGTTTTTAAAATAGTCTTTTTTTAAAAAAAAAGGTTTAAAATTAAAACATATCAAAATAAACCATAAAAAATAAACCATATTTTCAACACTTTTCTGACAATGAACTGAGTTTGACTTAGCATTACAATAGATTAACAATCAGAAAAATATTTTTTTTAACAATTACATCACAATTACTAACTATAATAAAGGTATTTTAAAATAATCACTGTCTCCTACTTCAATCACAGAAAAAAGAAATCGTCGTTAACAACTTTACAAAATCAAGAAGCACTACTGGCTTCTGATTTACCACAGCCTTTGAGTAACTTTTTGTGTTCCAGAATCCTTAAGCATATGTTTAATTGCTTCTGTGAACTAAGGTCTGAATCATGGCTTGCAACTATTCTTTCTCTGCTTGCATCAGCACTAAAACATCAACTCAATTTTCATTTACTATATTTTTTGTGACACCACCAACACATGAACAAGATCTCTGGAGGTATGTTTTTCTCTTGCCTGAAAACAGTTTTCATCAAAAAGACTGAATCAAATAGCTATCCAAATAATGCAGATATTTGTTTAACTTATCCTAGGAACTCCAGCATACACTTACACACTCTGAGGCACACATGGGTGTGCTTAGGGGATCAGTTGCTACCTTGATTATAAATAACAAAGAAGTCAAATGGATTGCTAAAAGGAATATAGCTTCTTTTCCCTCTGCAAGGGGCAATGGCTGCTGTTTCTGCATGTTAGCTGTCTAGAAAAAAACTTTATTATGCGTCCTCTCTCTTGTTCTTTCCTTGACTCTCTCTCCTCCTTTTTGCAGTTTATCAGTTCATCACATACCCAATATGATATCTCCTCAGTATATCTCCCTTTCAGTTTTCATTGACCTATGACCTATAATGTCCCAATTTGCTTCAAGTACTTTTATTTATGCCAGTCCTAGGACCTATACATTTTAATCTAAGAAACAGTATTCTCTCCTCAGTGCCTATGGAACACACTTTGCAGGTACCATCAGTTCTGAAAAAGCAGTCACCCAATATATGAGATTGTGACAAGGTATAATGTAATGGTAGTTATGTGAACCTCCAATAAACTAGTGGTACTTCACAGATTACTTGGAGAGAAAGTCTTTTAGCGTGCTTGAAGAAGTATGAAATGAATTTCATTTCCTTCTCATTTGCCTTGCTTTTGAAAGGTTTCATGCAAGATATGTGACCAACTATTATAGTACTAATCCATCCATGACAGAGCTCAATTTTCCCTGAGAATTTACTTCTGAATGGGCTGCAGAAAAACTTGAAAGCTCAAAATTAAAGTACACTGAACAGAGCAACCACTGAGCTGTGGGCAGCTGTCTGTCAGGAAAACCAGTTGGAACAAAAATGTAAATTGGATTTTATTTTTATTTATGATTTTAAAGCAATCTGCAGAGGTAAAGTTTTACAGCCCTGTGTGTAAACAAGAGCAACAAGATGGAAGTGATGACAAGCTGCTGTTGTTGTGAGCTATTCTCATTAAATTAAATATATTAAAAAAAAAAAGGACCATGAGTAACTGACAGCTTTAAAACAGAATACTGTACTGCAGTTAGTCATCCATTATGAGTAGAAACTCTGTATTAATTCAGGCAGTTTTGAGGATTTTTTGTTTTGTTTTGTTTTTGTTTTTTTTTATCTTGTCACCAGCTGGATAAGTTTGCTATTTTATCACCACAATTCTTGAATAGGGTGCTGAGAGAGGCTAAATTGGATTTTAAAAGACATATTGCAATTTAAGATAATACTATATAAATATGAAGCTCAAAAGAGTCAAGTAATCCTGTTACTGTTAAGGCATAGACAAGTCTGTGATGGCCCAGTGATGCAGTACGTGCCTGCCCTGTGATGGAGACAGTATGTGTCACACCATGTAATGCAGTCAGCAAGCATATGGTCTTTCTCAGTGGGGAAGGTGGCTGATTTTTGCACACCTGCTTCCCATGTTCACATAGTATTTTCCTGCTTCTGACTGTGGATTCTGGAACATAGATGTGTCTATGTGAGATACTTAAGGTGGAAAACCAGACCCTTTTCGAGCATGCTTCATTTAACCCACCTTAGATATGGGCCTGAGATATGCATTGTCACAGAATTTCTCACGTATTTCTCACATATTTCTCCACTGTATATAAAGGAATCTATGTGAGTATCTCAGATAGAAGCATCTACATATAGACAGAGCAATTTCAACCTGATGTGTATCTTTACATTAATGATACAGGGATTCTCACTTTGCAGCTGCCTGTACATGAAAACTAATTTCTTCACAAATATTGACAAACTTAATCTTGACCTAAAAAGCTCTCTCATTTGACTGTGGAAAGAACTATTTTTGTGGCACATATGATTACATTCTACCTCTGCCCTGCAGCAAATCTGCAAACATTTGTAAATTTGCCTGAGGCAAAAAGTCACCATTTCCCAAATTACATGTCTCTGACATCTGATAATCACTGCCCTGGAGACTGAAAGGGTTTTTCCCCAAAAAAAGCAATTGCCACAAATGGAACAGAACAGTGGAGATGCAGCAATTTATTCCAGTTGAGAATATGACACAGATCTCAATTTTTTAAAAAATTCTTTTCTTTTTTTTTTTTTTCATTTTTTTTTTCCAGTAAAAGTTACACTTAATGTAGACCAGAAGTGGAAGTTATGTCCATACACTTGCCCCTGTATGGCAATGAAGAAATGTTCCTTAAAATATTCTTCAGTGCTTTGAGAAGTATATTCTCAGATCCCTACAGAAAATTTTCAAGGTGTTGGCCACAGGGAAGCTCCTAGCATCTCTGAATAGCTGTCCATAAAGCTGGCCAGAAATGCAAGAACTTAATTGGAAGGAGTGTAATTTTTGTCAAGATGATCCATACATCAAAAGGCATTTGATGTGTAGTGAGCTTCTTCACGCTCAATTTGAAATAATTACTGCCAGCCCCCAAAAACCTAGATTTACTGAAAACACTTTTTCCCACACAAGTGATTTACATACTGTCTAGTATAAAGTTTTGCTTTTCTATATGAAATTTTAGATACTTTTCTCTATCTAGATTGGTCCCGTCACAGTTTTACTCACATACATACACGCCTCATATACATGTCCCAGAGATTTTCCTTATAATATAACTTAATTATTTTCACAAAGAAACTTGTGAAATATTTATATATTTATTTTTATTTTTTTTTTAAAAAGATGTGTTTTTATGAAAGGATCTAATATTGTGTTGAAAAATCCTCTACATTAAACCAGACTTAAAAAATCCCATTTATTTTTAAGACTCTGATGTTCTAGGAAACATGTTCTCTCTTTTTGCTCATAGATAGATTAAAACATTGGAAATAATTATTTTCTTCAGTATATGATAAATTAGGGCGCTATTGAAGGGTAGTATAGTTTGCCTAAATTAAACTATTTCCATCTCAAAATATATGCTCTCCTTGAAGGGAGGGTACTTCCTCTGAAGGATACATTACACTTACATCAGCTATCAGCATCCGTAAAATCTGACATTGTTTTCACTGAAAAGGAGGAAAAATTGCTGAGCGTCTAGAAGCAACTATATTTTAAGATTTTATTATAAAATTTTGGTTTAGGAGATGCCACGGTGGACCTGTGTTGGTGCCTCCAGCCCAGTGTCTTGCCTTCATTAGTGACTGGTGCCCAAGACTCAAAGAGTGGTTCAAGATACCATGCTGCTGATGGGGTCTCTTTGCAGGAAAAGTGCTTGTGGCATCCAAGAGTCCCTATTGGAAAATTAGAGAATGACAGACTTGAGCATTCTCCTTTTTTATGATCCAGGCTGTAGAATTTCATATAGATTTTTTTTTTTTTTCTGAGTTTAAGTACCAGAAGAGAAGAACACATAAAAGAAAACTTTATTTAAAAAAAGCCCTAAGTGTAGGAAATACATTGATTCTTTCAAAAACAATATTTATTTGAATGCAAATCCAAAATTATACTGGTTTGGTTTTTTTTTGTTTGTCTTTTGTTTTTTTGGTCTTTTGGGGTTTTTTGTTTGTTTGTTTGTTTGTTTTTACAGAAATAGTCAAATAAACAAAAGTTCTCCCTAACACTTGGCTTTCAGTCATTCTATGTTACTGTCATCTGTTTACAAATTTCTTGGGCAAGAGGTCATAGAATGTTGGAGTTTGTGCGAATTCCAAGAGACATCACACACAGAGTTACACCCCCAGCTGCTTTCAAAACACTTCCTCCACCTCGTGCAACCCCTGGTTTTGTTACATATTTTTCTTGCTGGGAAAAAAAAGGTTTTTGGCAGTTGAAATTTACACCTTTTTATATTATTGGTATTTTCAACTACCAGTCTAAACTAGATATTTGTTGCCACTTAGCTGCAAAGAGGGTAATAAGAATCATAAAACAGATACTACTTCTGCTGTACGGGCAGGTTGTATGATAAAGGCTTAATCCTGCTTATAATCAAGAGCCTATTGCAACCCCTTGAGCTGTTTCAGATCTTTTTAACTTGCTAACAGTAATTTTCTTAAATTTGTCCTGTCAGGTCAGATTCTTCTAGTATCTGGGATGATGAATCACATTTTGACATAGTGACAATAAAATATACTTCATTTTCTTCTGAAGTAGCTTTTCATTTTGGATTATTATTTTTCTAATTGTGCATTAAGAAAGATATATTTCAATCATAATTATTTTTTTTCAACAGTTTTTTAATAAAAAAATTAGACCTCCTCTTTGCAGGTTTTGTTCCAAGTTTTGTCTTTATTGCTACATTATATTTGCACATGTGAAAAATGAACCTTAGTTTACACAAAGGTAAGGAAATAAAACATAATGTGTTGCAATTTTGAGAAATCTTCCTAGTGTAATTTGGAGGAGGATAGATTAAGTTTAGTCTTTAGGAAGAAATTATTCACTATGAGGGTGAAACACTGGAAGAGGTTTCCCAGAGAAGCTATGGTCTAGTAGGAGGTGTCCCTGCCCATGACAGTGAGGTAGGAATTAGATGATCTTTAAGGTCTCTTCCAACCCAAACCGTTCTCTGACTCTGTGATATATTATTTGAACTCCAACTGTAGACACCCCTTTACATTTATAGGTAGCAAAATATGTAAAAATAATGTCTCTTTTTAGATTTTTAAGTAGTTTCATCTGAAGCTTATCCCTGAGATGTGTTAATTCTGATCCGTATTAATTCCCAGTTCTGCTATAAAATCTTAGTGCTATCAGAACTAGAAATAAATATGAATGGCTGAATAATCAGTCAAGATGCCCAGAAGGTGGGTGAAGGGTTTAGAGGGAAAGCCATGTGAGAAACAGCTAAAGGCACTTGGTCTGTTCAGCCTGCAGAAGAGGAGCCAGGGAAGACCTCATTGCAGCTTACTGCTGCCTCATTAGGGAAGATGGAGGAGCAGGAGATGACCTCTTCCCTCTAGGGACTGACAATAGGACCCAGTGGAATGGTAGGAAGATGTGCTGGGGAAGTTTAGGTTAGATATAAGGAATAATCTCCTCGGGCAAATAGTTAGGGCACCTGCCTGAGTTCGAGAAGCATTTGAATGATGCTTTAAGGCACATGGTGTGATTATTGGGGTGCCCGACACAGGAACAGGAGTTGGACTTGAAGATCCTGATGGGTGCCTTCCAACTAGTCAGATTCTGTGATTCTAAAATACTGATATAAGACAGAGCAACAAAGAGAAAGGACCAGAGGAAACAGTAGGAACTGTAGAAACTCATGCTGGGGCTTTTGTTACAAAAAGAAGACACTAAAAAACAAACACAAACATAAAGTCTGTGCTCAGTGTGTGCCTTTAAGCCATTGGCATTAATTAAGATTCTATGGCTTACAAACAATTATGACATAATTAAAGTGAGATTCTTTCTACAGTAAAACAATAAGAAATTACTTTTAGAAACTGTGGGAACTATTAAAACGACACATCAGTACCAAATTGAGCAATATTTACTAGTATTAGAACTATTAAAATGCCTTTTGAAGACAAACTTGGGCAATTATTACTCAGAAGAAACTCATACTTTGAGATATAGAACACTGATAATTAAATCCCTTTCTCTATGTATCTCTGGTTTGACAGAACGGAGTCTTTAAGAGAATCTATTTTAATGGCCTTGAATTAGCAAGATTTTCAAACAGAGGGAGTGCTCTTAGCAGGAGGTTGATATCTACTGAAAGCTTTATTCTTATTAAGGGCCCATTCTACAGACACATACCCATACTCTCTAAGTACTGAAATGTCTTACAGTTTCAGTGGTTTGATACTGTGCATTTAAGACTATGTCCCCACTTAGATGCAGGAATTTTAGGGCACAATATGAATTCTTGTCATATTTATGCCTTTAAGATTAAGAGAGTAAGGAGGATTTTTTTTTTTTAAATTCTACCTTTAAATAATGTCTTTTTTTTTTTGCTTGACATTGTAGATGACAAATAAAAAAAAAAACAAATTAACCCAAATTTTGCAGCCTTGCATGAAAAAATTTTTGGGAAATTAAAAAAACAAGCAAAACAAAAAAAAAATCCTCCCAAACACAGAAAAAAGCAAGCAAGCAAACAAAAAAAATCCCACTAGATAAAAACCACAAGCAAACAACACCCTCAAACCAAACAAAAACCAACAACAAACAAACAAACAAAAAATTAAAAAAAAAAAAAAAGAAAAAAGAAAGAGAGAAGGAAAAAAAAAAAAAAAAAAAAAAGGGGAAAAACAAGAAAGAGAAGAAAACCCCCCAGCACATATAAAGGAATCACTGAGAGTGAAATGCTGACTTGACTTGAAAGGAACATACTTCTGAATCCAGTGTTCAGAAGCAGACAATATCAAATTTCTTGTTTGTTATCCTTTGCATTGTTCTTTATACTATAATGTTCCCCTTCAAGCATAATTGCATTAAAAGAAATAAAATATTATTCTTCATCCTTATAGAAATATATATAAATTTCTCAGAAGATCTTGGAAGGGCAACAGAGTGATCCCTGCTTGTGACTGACTGTTTGAACATTTTTATTACAAGAGATTTGAGACCTGGTGTCATGGCATAATCTTTAAAAAAAAAAAATTCCTTGATAAAATTTATTTTTTCTGCATGAATTTAATTAAATTAGTGTGCAATATAATTTACATATGGGGATGCGATTTGAGCTATACAGAAGAGAAAAAGGTCAAGCTTGAGTTTGAATAATAATACTTTTCTCATATTTAAGCACAAATGAGAATGAAAAATGGTTATAAAATATAATAGTATTTAAAATACAAAAATATGCATCTGAAGTTAAACTTAATGGAATTTCTCTAGCAAAATATTTTTGTATTATTAAGGATGATTTATGGCAAATAATAACAAAAGATCTTAATAGGCAATTCTTTGAGTCACATTGATTTAAATGTTCCTGTTTCTTCAGTAAAAGATGAACTGACTATTTCACTTCAATTCAAAGTCAGAAACTGCCCTGGAAGCAGTTGTTATAAAGTTCTTGCAATCTTGATTTCAATGAGTTTGCATCTCCTAGTAAATTTTACAGCACATGATATGTTTTTAACCTACAGTCCCAATAATGAGAGATTTGTTTCAGATACCAACCGGCGCCATAGTTACATGAGACATTAATTCTGAAATTCTAATTAGGAATGACCTTGACTCAAGTGGCTTCTGGTCAGTTTTGAAAATATTGACATACTATTGCAATAGTTTGATTGTTTTCTTCAACGCAAAAGAGAAATGAATATGTGTCATGGTTTAATACTGGCCCAGCCGAAAAACAGATTTAAACCAAATAACAGATTTATATATTAATCTCTCTCTCCTCACTGATAAAAAAAAGAGAGAGAATAAGGAAGAGAGACTTATGGGTTGGAAACTAAACTACACAACTTTAATGAAACAGTAATGATAAATAGGAAAAAATTACTAAATATATATAAATATACAAATATACAGGAAATTTTATACCACATTCCTCCCTCCTTCCCCCCAATAACTCTGCCTGGGAAAGTCCAGGCTGGACTCCTGGAGTCAGCAGCAGTCAGGAGCTGGGGGCAGGAACACACAGATTCAGGCTGGCATGGATCAGGACCACAGGCAGAGGAACGGACGGAATCTTCTCAGGATGCCGAAGGAAGCAGGGAGAGCAGAAAGAAGCAGGAAGGGTTTGACCCTTGTGATCCCCCAAATTTATACTGAGTATGAAGTGCATGGGATGGAATACTCTGTTTGGTCAATTCTGACATCTATCTTGTCCAGTCCTCCCCAAAGGAAGGTTTCAGGTGGGACCTCCTTACTCCTTCTGGAGGGTAAAATGTTCCTCAGAGCTGAGCAGTGTCCTTGGGTCTGCACACCAGTCTCTGGCAGTAACTATAAACATCGAGTGTTATCAGTCCTAGAAGCAGATACTGTCTGAGAAACTTGCTGTTAATTTCAGCAAGTGCAAATACGTACAAGAGACTTATCTGAAAGCAAAAGTACAAACCAGAAAATCACCTTTATCCTGGCCCAAACCAGGACAAGATGGTTAACAAAAATCCTTATTCTAAGTCACTTATATGTTACAATATTTCAGGAACAGCATCTTTTTTTCATTAGAATCCTGCTCTACTCAGATCAGTATAGTACAAGGTAATGCCCTCATGCTATAAAAGCATTACACTCTAACACTGAGGGCATATTCTCCTGCAAAAACAGCTATCTGAAAATGACAGAATTTAATCAAAAGATCCTACTTCATCACAAAAGGCTAAATCTGCTGTGCAAAAATCTCAAATGAGATTGCTAGCCCAATCAGCCTTGCATTTCAACTCAGCAAGTCTGAGCAAATTAGTCTTTGAAATTCACAGCTAAATAAATGCCATATTAGTTAGGTACATACTGTTTCATAGCAGCTAACTCAAGTACTTGTTGACCTAGCTGGATACCCATGTTTTAATCCTCCAGGCAGTAGCAGAACACAGTGTCACTGTTTTTTCAGATCAGCCCAGCCCTTGTTCCAAGACCATACCTGCCTGAGAGCTATTCTACCACCGGTAATGATGTGTTTGCCCTTCACAGATACACAAGATTTTTGTCTCAACTTCATGTTCTATGTCTGTGAAGCATGGAGTTTCCTTAATCCATCAGGGAACTTGGTATGCTATATATTTTTTATTTACCACTAGTCCTTACTTATCTGTTGTAATTCCTTCCTGTTTAAAGTGTTAATCTGGAAAAAGTAGTGGACCTATTTTTCTTATAATTTGGTAGTTAAATTTACAAAGTTAGCAAAAATACAACTGCTTTTATATAAATTTATTTAAAGACTAATAGTTGGTCTTATTTTCTTATCAGCAGAAAAAGAAATGCACTCTGATTAGCTTTCTTTTCCTTTTTTTTCCTTTTTTTTTCCTTTCTTCTCTGGATGGAACAAGAAAATCCTGTAAGGTTCTTTAGATAGTTGGATAATTTCACCTATACCATCCTCTCCTATTGAAGAAGTGGAAAGAAATGCATCTTGCACTGGGTTCTTTATAAAACAGTGTATTTCTGAAAGAAAATCCATTATAGTGAAGATCATAATCTTGGTGCATGATAGTGTTTAGCATCTGGGTCTAAAATAAATTAATCCATGAATTCATTTAGGGGGTCATTTTTAAGGCAATAGTTATTGTTAGTAAATTAAGCATTAGAGCCTTCTCTGAAATACAGATTGCATTAATGGGCTACCATTAATTAAGCATATCATAAATAGATGTCTAACACCACACATACTCTTAGATTTATTATCCTTAAGGTCTACTCTCATGTCATTCTTCAGAGCAAGACTGTTCATTCTTTTCCTCCATCTAATTCAAATTTTTTTTAAAAGAATTATCTTAATATATATTCAATCACCAAACAAATCAAATTATCTCAGAAGAAACTTGGTCTTGTGACTAGATCACCATGTCACAGTAATAAAAAGGACTGACATGATTCCAGTGTGCAAAAATATACACTTCAAAAGATGCCACCTTACCCTTCTCTTTGTACTAGCAATTTTATCTGGTGGAAATCTACAATACCATAGGAGCTAGGACTTTGATATTTACTGTACTATGCAGAATAAGAGTCATATCTGGGTATTAATTTTCCCTGTTGTTTTCCTTCTCATATTTTCTGTTTGAACTTCATTTGCCAATAGGATGACTCCTTATTACAAGTTTCCCATTTGGTACCACAGCCAAGTAAAAGTGAAGACAAACCATGTTGAAACTCCCTTTATTTGAAGCCTAGAAAATGATGTGCCAGGGAATTTCTGCCCTTGGCTTCTGAACTTCATTCAGTATCTGGCTCATCATTCTTGTAAAAGAGTATATTAACACATACAGAACAGGAGTACATTAGCAATCATAATTTCTTTCAGGTACTAATGGCAGTTCATTCTGTTGGTGCAAAAAGCCTCAGGTGTAAGGTAGGTGGTATAAAAGAAGGAAAAATAACCCTATAAAAAATTAAAAAATAATAATTAGGCATAGCTACATGGTTTAGCAGTAATGTCCATAAATGGACACCCTGCATATTGGGTTGGCTGATGTGGCTTTTTTTGTTATGACAAACTATAAAACCTCAGATTCAACCATTTTCATAGCTAACGTTTTGCATATCCGTAATATAATGCATTTTTTTTTAAATCACTACAGATGGGGAAATGCAATGGCTCATGAAATTGGTGAGGGAATATAAGGTCTTTGGATCAAATCTGCTCTTACACAAGTATGAGTTTGTAGCTATAAGACTGCTAACTCCAATCTTCTGGAACAAGGCAAACCTGAAACCTTAAATCTTGCACAAAGGTCAGTAGGAAAAAAATGAAAAAAGAAATATACTTTCTGCTGATCTTCTCTGCACTGGTAATCAGCAAAGCCTCAGCCATTTCCAGCACAATTGTAAGCCTGGTGAGACCTCGCATTGGGTGCCCTGGCAAAACTCTCTGAGGCACAGCACTGAGAGAGATTTCTTGAGTATTGTTGACTTCTTTCTTGACTGTTCTCCTTATGGTGGGAGTAAGGCTTGTACAGATAGAAAGTTACATGTCAGCTTGGATGGCTGGTTTTTATAATGGTAACCTTAGGTGGAATTGAGATACCTTCACTCTGCCTGTGAAGCACCAAAAATACTTACTGCAAACCACGATCTGGCTCAAAAACTAGAAGCAGAATTTTTAATGCTGGCTTATATCTGAAAACAGCTGTGCCTGCTGGCACTAAAAACCAATTTTTTTGTTTGTTTTAAGGGAAAGATGTGAAATTGGACACCATGTATTTTTTCTAAAACATGTATCACACTGGATTACATCAAATAACTTGGTTTTCCTCAGGGCAATTACCAGAGCTTCTGGTCTGTAAGAATTCTTCCATTATCAGAATTAAAAGTTACCTATAAAAGCCAAATATTAATCATTGTTACTCTTTTACTTGAGCATATGTAATATTTCCTTTTGAAAGCATTTATAGAAATTAGAAGAATCAATTATATAACCTAACAGTGGCTAGTAAGTGGTCTTCATGAAAGCCTTTTCACAGTCCTGTGGCTTGCAGGCTTGTATTCACATTAAGAAAAAACATGTTGCTGTAATTGGATCTAATTAGAATCTTCTAACTCAATGGGCTTGACTGAGTCCCTTTGAAGTCAAAAGGAGTCAGATTCAGATCATGTTGTAGCTCCACAGATAATTTGGTCTCCAAGCCTTCCCACGCTTGGTTTGCAAGCCTTCTATGCCCCATAGCTAAGAAACTCTCCACCAACACTGAAAAATGAAGAAAACAAATAAGTAAATAAGGAAGAACTGTGTAAAAGGAGTGAGAGGAGAGAGATGGAGACAATGCTGGAAAAAAAAAAAAATACACTGCTTCTTAATCATTTGAAAACACAATTTTGAAAATCATATGAAAACCTTCTCAAGATGTCCTAGACCAAATAAAAGCTGCAGCATTCCCACCACAGTTCTGCACAGAGCTGTTCAGCATCATGCAGCCATATGCAATGCACTGCTTAGAATGTTGCATTTGGGGAAGATAAGAAAAAATAAAGTGGGGAACACGGTGCTACATAACTACATTTGTCATCCCAAAAGAAATGGGTCTTTCCAGAGGAGAGAAATTTGTTTCTGGAGAGGGACCCCAGCTCTCCTCCAGCTGCAGAGAGCAACATGAAGTTTGTTATGGAAGGAGCAGGCATTCATCATTCATTTAAAAAATGAAGAAAGGAAAAAAAAGCAAAGAACATATCAAAAGTGAGACACATCAGAGCCTAGAAAATGTTGTCAGTGTCACCAATTTGATTCACTTAAAATGAAGAAATTTCTTCAATAATTGTAGTTCCTTTCATTAATACACACACAAGGAAAACATTTTTTTTCTCTGAGAAATGTGTGCATACACATACACACAGACAAGTTAACAGAACCTTAACTGGAACACAGGTATCTAATCTGACTGCCTATGAGGAAGCTGGAGGATCTGTGTGGAGTTTCCACTTGAAATGAGAAACAGCAATGTTTAAAAAAAAATAGAAGGGAAGGAAGGAAGGAAGGAAGGAAGGAAGGAAGGAAGGAAGGAAGGAAGGAAGGAAGGAAGGAAGGAAGGAAGGAAGGAAGGAAGGAAGGAAGGAAGGAAGGAAGGAAGGAAGGAAGGAAGGAAGGAAGGAAGGAAGGAAGGAAGGAAGGAAGGAAGGAAGGAAGGAAGGAAGGAAGGAAGGAAGGAAGGGAGGAAGGGAGGGAGGGAGGGAGGGAGGAAGGGAGGGAGGAAGGGAGGAAGGGAGGAAAGAAAGAAAGAAAGAGAAAGAAAGAAAGAAAGAAAGAAAGAAAGAAAGAAAGAAAGAAAGAAAGAAAGAAAGAAAGAAAGAAAGAAAGAAAGAAAGAAAGAAAGAAAGAAAGAAAGAAAGAAAGAAAGAAAGAAAGAAAGAAAGAAAGAAAGAAAGAAAGAAAGAAAGAAAGAAAGAAAGAAAGAAAGAAAGAAAGAAAGAGAGAAAGGGAGAAAGAAAGAGAGAAAGGGAGAAAGGGAGAAAGGGAGAAAGAGAGAAAGAAAGAGAGAAAGAGAGAAAGAAAGAGAGAAAGAGAGAAAGAAAGAAAGAAAGAAAGAAAGAAAGAAAGAAAGAAAGAAAGAAAGAAAGAAAGAAAGAAAGAAAGAAAGAAAGAAAGAAAGAAAGAAAGAAAGAAAGAAAGAAAGAAAGAAAGAAAGAAAGAAAGAAAGAAAGAAAGAAAGAAAGAAAAGAAAGAAAGAAAGAAAGAAAGAAAGAAAGAAAGAAAGAAAGAAAGAAAGAAAGAAAGAAAGAAAGAAAGAAAGAAAGAAAGAAAGAAAGAAAGAAAGAAAGAAAGAAAGAAAGGAGAGAAAGAAAGAGAGAAAGAAAGAAACCAAAGGTGGAGAAAATTATATATGTTGTTACTCTGAAGACTCAGACTGGTAAAAGTTGTTTATAAATAGATCAAGAGTTGTATATAAATAATGGCATGCGAAGGTATGAGAAAATCTTAAGACTCCTCAGAGAAAATATTTGGATCATGGCAGGGTGAACATGCATGTCTATGTCTATGTTTTTTTCCTAAAACCTAAGAAAGAATCCAAGAATATTGAATTCATCCATTTTATAGCAAGCTAGTCAGTACTTGTGGAAAGTGATAGATTTTATGCACCCACCACTTACTGAACAAATGTAGATCACAGCCAATTTTTTCTGCCCTTTACTTATTTTCCCCAGTGGCACTGTTATGAGGAAAATTTCTTAAATTCTGTGGTTTACATCATATTTCCACCTTTGTCATAGATCTAGCTGTCTGTCAATCAGAGATCATGGGATGGCTATCATCTTTAAAATATTTGCCCCCTTAGAGAAATATGTGCACACCTGCCCCTTCACCCTTCCTCCTCTGTCTCTCTCACAAACACAGGTACAAACCCTGTCTCCCCATGTTAAAATAACATCACTGAGGTTGCAAAGTCAAGCCTGCAGAAATTAGAGAATGTGAAAATTAAGTTTTCTGGTGAACCTTAATTAGCTGGAGGTGGCAGGCACCCTGTGGAAAAAATAGCATGTGATCATGTAATTAAAGACTGTGCCATAATGCGCCCACACAAGGGTGCCAAATTAATGTTGCGCGGGCAAACTTAATTCGAGCATTCCCTAACTTGTTTAGAGTACTTGACTTTGCAGCCTTAATAGTGCTTCTTTAATGCAGTTTTGTATGTGTAATTTTAGGAAGAACTATCTTCAAGAAGATTTATGTCTGAAATATTACTGTCACTGAATCTTATTTAGGGTCTTTTTCTATTATCGTGATTTCATGGCATTTTAATTTATATTGCATTATTGGACTTTTAACTTACTTCCACTACTCAACTAGGCTGACAATATTGTTTCACTTCTAATAATGCTTCTCTTGCTCTTCAACAATTACAATTATTAGAAGGCTATTTAGATTTACCTAATGCCAGTCATAAGATTCTGTTGAGAGTCACCGTGTTAGCTACAGGCCTCGAAAGGAAAGAAATTATCTTCATAAAGACATGTAAGCTTTTTTATAAACTTCTCAAGCTTATGTTCAAAACAAAATAGTACAAATAGAATAATAAGATGGGTAATGTAAGAATGCATTTAAAATAATGAGAATCTGATGTAGATTAGATCTTTGATATTTGATGGAATGTATTTGAGAATATTACATGCATGATTTTTTTGATATCCCTATAGATATCTCCTTACAGCATCTCATAGTGACATGACCATTTAATAGATTTTTGTGTACTGAATACTTTTTACAATATATATAGATATATTTTTTATTAATATCTCCTTGATTGAAAAAGAACTCTAAATTCAGAAAGTTGTATAAATCAGAACTCTGATACATAAACACACAAAGCTGCACTTGCATTAGTAAGTGTACTTATTCTGAGATGCTGTGAGCTGGAGATAGCTAAAATAACCTACACTAGCACATCCTTTTTGAAATAGCTGTTTCTCTCTCCCGATTACATAGGATCCTGATGCAATGTTATATAGTTATTACTGATGGGATCCAATCTGATCAGTCTTACTCTGAAGATTGATTCCTAATGGTACTTATCTATTAAAAGAAATTACAGAGGATGGCACTTTACCCCTTAATCTTTACTCAATGCTTTAGATAGTGAGCAGGTCTGTCATTTGAATTTTTTCATTCTGTATGGGAATTGCACGTAACAGAGTGTTTCACGCAAAAATAAAGACCCACAAAAGCCAAAAATGCTTCTTCCATCTTGGAGGCCTCTCTTATGAAGGTGAACAGCTTTCTCCCAAACCTTCATGTTTGATGAAGGTTAAATAGTTAGAAAATACACTACAGTCAGGGCGGTGAGCACCATTTCATCTAGGTTTTTAGTGTGGGTTGCTGGATAGTCACATTTTGCAGGAGAGAATCCAAAAGTTCTGTGCCATGCTGCTGCAGAATTCAGTTATGTCATTTTGAATGTTAGCTTTAGTAGTGCTGTCAGGAACAAAAAAAATATTCAGTCCCTCTCTGGAGTTTAAAACACACACTCAGTATATAGGCAATATCTGTTACTATCTATTATCTAATATTATAGGTAATATTATTTTTTCAGTAATAAATTAGCAAAGCTGTACCCAGGTGTGGATATGTTTGAGAGGGAGCTTAACTCACCTATTTTGCAGCAGAAGTTAATAGCTTTCTTCCTGTAATTAATTTTGCTGCTAGTCTGAACTCACTGTAATTGGTATATCCAAAAGCAAGGATTAGCAGAGTGAACCAGACCACAGGGCTGTTTTTTCTATCAGCTTGCTCTGACATAAGATAGTTATAAGTTTCCAGAAAGATCATACATGAAACCCTGCAATGAACAGCTGTCATATAATTTCCTTTAAAGATCATATATCTTCCTCAATCTTTTTTCATTTGCTTGCAACATTCCATTTTTGCAGGCAAGGGAGAGTTTGGACTTGTAGTAGCCCACACATAAACAGTTCTTCATTAGAATCCTAATAAGCACATCTTTGCAGGCTTATACATCTTGAACATGCATCAGTGCTGAGCGTGGCTATACAGCTGATCTTTCAAACCTGGAAAATTTAAACTGAATAATTTAAATTTTAGGCAGTGCTTTCTGTTCTGCTGCTTTCTCTGCAATATTTGCATATGGCACTTATGGATTGCCTGTCATCTGGCCCCTCCTCAGCCACCACATTGAGAACACTCTTATCCCATTTCTGAGACAGAGCTGACTGTACCTTCTGATACCTGTTTGACCCTAGTTTGATAAAAAGTCTTAAACTCATCTTTTTAGAAATCTTCAGCAGCCTAAACAACAGGTCTGTACTCCATGCAGAAAGGAAGGTGAGTAGAAGTGAGATCTATAGCTCCTGACTTGACATATCTATTTTTTTTCCAGCTTTACTGCATTTCTCCTTCTCAGTCCCATCCCATGGTGTCAATAGAGGAAGTTTTCCATTCTATCCCACTAATCATCTCTGACATGTATTTGGCAATTTTGTCTGTGAGAATTTGCCTGTAATATTCTACGCTGGTCTCAAGGATTAAAAATGGAGATAGAAACCTTTGAATTCTGAGATCTAAAGGGATTTTTTATATTGTTTTCCTTTGCTATGTTCTAAACATGAACAGAGTGAAGGCTAAGTTCAGTGGATAAGAAAGATTCATTTGGTGAGACACCAAATGGTTTCCATTTGGTGAGGGCACATTGATCCTTAAAAAGAAAAAGACAATCAAAACAAACAAACAAACAAAAAAACCCCAACTCTGTTATTTCTTAACAATAGGAGGGAGCCTCAGCTTAAAGTTATGTGTTTCCTTTCATAAAAGGGCTCTCATCAGCACTCTGTAAACTGCTGGACCAAAATCTCCAGCATGATTTTGGTGGGGTTGTGAGAAAGGAGAATTTAGCTCCAGGTTGATAGATGGCTGACTGTGCATGTGGGAGGGGGATGAGGGGAAGGCTGTTAATTAAATTTGAAGGCGAGATTCTGCTCTTTGCAGCTGAATTAAAAATAAAATACCAATTGAAGTTTAATTACTGTCTTTGCTTACTTGTGCATTCAAACTTGAAAGAAACTTCACACTCCATTTTTAAGCTCCTGTGGCTCAGAGATGATTACGGAGTTTGAGTGCTATGTGACACACAGTCTTATCAAATACCCCATGCTACCACAGAGGCATTTATGCAGCTGATAAGGTAGGCAGCAAGTGAAGTCTCTGGACCAAATTGAGAGGGATGTTACCCTGCAGCATGCAAATAGGAAGGGGGCCTGTTTTACAAAACTCCAGGTTCCCATTGGCTTCTGTTGAGGTAAAAATTACTCATTAACTAGTAGCGGTTTATTCATTACTGGTTAACTATGAGATAACTACTGCTGTCCTGCAGTGGGTGATAAAAAAAAAAAAAAAAAAAAAAGAAAAAAAAAAAAAAGAAAGCAAAAGAAGAAAAAGAAAAAAAAAAAAGAAAAAAAGAAAAAAAAGATTAAATTAAAGTTAAGAGGAAGAAAATCTGAAAGGACTTCTGAAATCATTCCTTCTGCCCTTTCTGTCTGTGAAACACTGTGAGGACTGTAAGATGAAAGGCTGGAGCAGTGTTGTTTATATTAGAAAAAGGGAGAATATAAAGGAGGTATAATTATATATTTTTATAATAACATTTGCCAGTTAGTAGCATTTTTGGTGGCATAGTTTTGTATTCCCTCTTCTTTCTCCCAGAACACAAGGCTTCTGTTATTTTTAACATCACTGAGCATTATTCTGGAAGTACCTTCCATGAACTATGTCTGGAATAAAGCACTTTTTTTTTTTCCAAAAGCCTTTAGGAGTTTAAAGCATTCCAATGAAGAGAAAAATAAAAAAAAAAATTCAAGCAACAAAGCCCTCTGAGGCCTTTTTAAGAAAATCTTGAAATCTTACCTGAGGGTACTGTGCTGTTTGAGTAAGGGTGTCAGAGCTGGCCACACATACTTCTTTACTCCCCTGACTGCTTTTGGCTTTCTTGCTCTCCTTTTTAGTAATTCATTGGACACTTAGGTGGAGCTGGTGGTCTATAGCTATAGTAAATCAAACTAAATACATTTGCACTAAAACTGAAAATGTGTACAGTGGATTTTTTTTCTTTTTCCTTTTTCCTTTCCTTTCCTTTCCTTTCCTTTCCTTTCCTTTCCTTTCCTTTCCTTTCCTTTCCTTTCCTTTCCTTTCCTTTCCTTTCCTTTCCTTTCCTTTCCTTTCCTTTCCTTTCCTTTCCTTTCCTTTCCAAATTTAAAGTACAAACTATTAATACATCTTTACTTCATCTAAATTATTTCTTTAATGTAAAGATGAGCTGAAGCAACTGTAAAGTTAAAATACCATTTACAAGGTTGAATGCTAGGATACATGTTCATCCAGGACTGTAAAAAATCTGATGCTGAAAAACATGATGCAGAAGATCTATAAACTTCTAGAAAGCCAGATGGAAACAATGCAAGATCCAGTGGTCTGACAGATATCTGTGTTTAGTGATAATAAATCATGCCCATGAGAATTATTCAGTTTATCCTAAAATTCACATACTTTTCACAAGCAGAATAGCTTTCCAGCATCCATGGATTCTGTTGGTCTTGATTCAGATGTTTTGTACCGCTTGTACTTGGTGAGGTACTTTGTCCTCAGCTGCCAGTTTAGAAGAATCACAGCCCTGTATTATAGCTGTCACAGAAGTTGCACTCCTAGTAATGCCAGATACCTACCCATGGACAGCAGAACTGAGCTCATCAGTGACTTCTGAAAAAAAAAACCAAAAACAACAAAACAAACAAACAAACAAACAAACAAAAACAAACAAAAAAACCAATAAAAACCCCAAAATAGAATCGTACACTGTCCAGAATTTCCAGGTTTTTAAGACTCAGTCACTAGCTTGCCTCTATGATGACAGCCTGTTCTTGCAGCTGAGTTCATCTTTAAAAGATCTAGGGTCGCCCCTTTTGGGGCAAAAAAACCCCTATATATACACAGTTCATCTCCAAGAATTATCCTTCTCACAGACATCTATTGTTGCTCAAGCAATGGTAGCAACAATTGGCTAAGGCAAATCTAGTTTTTTAATACTTTCACTATTCAATGACATTGTTTAATTAGAAAAATGCACAGATAATTCAGGGGTAGACATAGTCCTTTAAGTGTGTCAGACTAATCAAACCCAAGCATTTCTGTCCTTCTGTGAAACAGTTAACATTTGAAGCTGGAAAGATAATGCAAATGAAAACTATTATGCAGGGTTAGTTTAACGATACACAATTTAAAACTGTAGCAATTGTTTTTGGTCAGTTTCTTGCAATCTGCAAGGTAATTTTTTTCAATTTATTTGGAATTAGTCAAGTGCACTGTTGAAAAGGCAGAGTGAATTGATGTTAAATAGTTTTTGGAAGATGTAATTGTCTGATGATTTGTAAATAGCCAAGCTTATCAAAAAAGTAATTTAAATGTTATGCTGACAATTTTGTTCAGTTTGGTGTACTCTGTAAACTTGTGAATCCAATTTTTAGCCCTCATTAGCATCAGAATTCTCTTTGCACTGCTAAATGATTTCAGATATTTTGTGTGTGTGCCCAGAGTGACTGGTACTGAACTTTTCCAGATCCTTCAGCAGCACAGGGATCATGTAGTCAAGCTGTAATAAAAAGTGTTTCTGTTTTCTAGTCACCATCGAGACATTTTGTTAACAGAGAGACAACAACCAAAACTAGTCACTAATACTTATAAATCTTAAGCTACTCCATGAGTTCAACTCAAAAATAAATGCTGTTTTTTAATGGTTCCTTTCATTCGAGGTTTAATTTTTGAGCCCTATTTCTTTTAATTACTCATGTTTTTCTCTAAAAAAAAGGGGGGAGGGGGGGCGCAAAGGATGTTGGATGATCTTTTTATCTAGACTCACAAAAACATCTTGAAAAGGGAAATTAAAAAAAAAAACAAAAACCAAAAAACCTACAATCATCCAACTGTCTCTCTCAGAGGTAGTCTGTCACCTTCTAAAATTTAAAATAAAATACAACAAAACCCTTTAATATTTACATGCTCTCGACAAAAGTACAAAACAGCCCAAAGAACTATATGTTTCCTAAATAAATTATTTCTGTCAAAAATTACTAAAAAAACATTAGTATCTCCTTAGAGAAGCTCATGCTTGTGAACTTTCCATGTTCTTGATGAAAAAGACAAAGAATGAAAAAACATATTTTTGTCTTTTCAGAAAAAAAGAAAAATAAAGAGAAAGGAAACCCATGTCAACTGTTTCTACCAGCATCTAGTGATATGTGCCATTGCCCATTTCCAGTAGTTTGAATTTCTCTGCAGTAGATGTGGCCATCTGAACCAGTGCTCTTGGCTGTCCATTCAGCTCACTAATAGAAATAGATGTTTTGAGGAGAACATAATTTCTTTCTGATTTAGAAAACAGGTTAAAAAGATAAAACATGCCTTTTATTGTTTATCTAATTATAGCTCTCTATTACCATGAAGACACCTAATGTCTTATACTCTGAAGAGTTCTCTTGGGGGAGATATTTGTATACTAAAACTTTAGAATTAAAAAACATTTCTGTACCCTGACAAAATTAAAGAATAATACTAAACCAGTAACCATTAAACATTCAGATAAATTTAGCATATGAAGAAGCAAAAAAGAACAATAAAAAGAAAAAAAAAAAAAGACAAAAGAGAGAAGAAGACAGTAAAAGAAATAGAAAAAAAAAAAAAGTAAAAGAGATGGTAATTTCATTGCAATATACGCATACCTTGACAGGAAAAATATTAGCTAGTAAAGTGCACTTTTATTTAGCAGAGGAAGCCCTAAAAAGTGCTGAGAGTCACACAAATTCAAGCAGTAAAGCCAACATTATCATCAGAAAGAAAGACTGAACAAGCTGCACAAGTAGTTTTAGATTCTCTGTCACGTGTTTCCACATAAGGAGTGTAAACTTTCTTGAAAGAGATGTTAAACATATATAGCAATGTTAAAAAAACATTGTGTTGTGCAAGAGGATAAAGAGTCTGATTTGTCATTTTCTTGTAATTTAGAAAATAAAAAGGCTCCATTTCTTGACCTTGTTCTTCTACACATTATTTCCTTAGAAAACACACCAAATTGGTGCGGAACTGTTCATTGCTCCACACACAAAACAGACATCTTAGAGTCCCTATAGACATGTATTGAAGTGTCTTAGCCTACATGTTTCAGAAATAGGATTCAAAACAAAACCAGCCAGACAACCAAAAACATATAACCCTCATCATTTAAATTCCAGGTAAATTATTCACAATTCTGACTTCAGAGCACCAGTCCTGAACCTGGTACACCACATCTTAAGATCATACTCTGCCTCTCTAAAGAAATGCCACTGCATCTGGACAGTACTAGGAAGACAAAGAAGCTCAGTTTGTTCACTTCTGGTTTTGTCAAGACTATATTTTAATTAGAATTGGATAAATCTTTCTTTCTAATCCTTCTTTCTTTTTCGCCATGGTTCTCCACTCCCCCCTCCTGATGTAGTAGAAGGAGAGCACATGAATCACAGGTGTGTGTATATAAATATATATATATATATGTACACTTCAGGCATCAGTGCTCTGCTCTTATGTTCTACTGCATTGAAGAAAATGAATCTTTTCAAACAGGTGAATTTTCCAACAGAAATGGACCAAACAGACTCAGTTCATTGAATAGAAAATGTAATGATGATCTAAACCGATTACCTGCAATGGAGTCTGTGACATTTTCTTCAAGCATATTGATCTGCTGGAGGGTGAGGTGGGGGACTGAGGGAGAAAAAGAACTTTATTTTTTTACTCACCATGTGCCAATCATTGTAATCCTCATCACAATGTACAAAAGACTCATAGAATCAACAGGGCTAGTCCTTTGTAGAAGCTGCAATAAACACTTCTGAGAGGCAGATTTAAAAAGAAGCTTTATAATAAATTCTATGCATATTCTTATATTGCTAAGAATAAAACTAATTTTTCTCTGCTTTCCTTCAGAATTTTCCTTGCACAATAGCCAAACTGATTTCAACTAAACACACCCAGTGCCTGTCCAATGGTCCATTCTTCTTTTGTAATTTGTAGTACTTTTCAGCTAGTTAATCACATTTCTTCCCATGCATATCTTTTTCTACTAGGCTGTTAATAGAGACGGAACTATTTTCAAATCTTATTTAACCTAATTTGAATTGGCAACATGTTCTTTAGGAAGGAAAGAAAAAAAAAAAAAAAAGAACACCAGATTGTTTCTTGTATATTTTCTGTTTGAGGTTTTTTTTGTTGTTTTTGTTTGTTTGGTTTGGTTTTTTCTTTGGGGGGTTTTGTGTGTTTTGGTTTTGGTTTTGTTTTTTTGGTATATTTTATTTTGTTTATTTGTAAATTAGTTTTCAGAAGTTGGCAAAGAAACAGAGAAGTCTGCCTCATTACAGAACTGACATTTGTACTGTTTTAGTCAGGGCTATGTCACTTTTTCTGTTAGAGTGTAATTCTGCAGCTTTACTGAATAAATAGGATTTTTTTAGATGAACAAAGTGAATTTAGGTTTTGTCTGTGGGCTTGTGACAATTGATATACCATCTTCTAATTGTATAGGTTTACTTGAATATGCTTCAAATATTTTTATATTTAGAGATTAACAAGGCCTTCAAACTAATACTTTGCAAACAACTTCACTAGTAGAGACAGAAGACACATTAAAATTCCTTGGCAGGATCACAGTGCTAGTAAAGTTCTTTAATATTAAGGTAATATTGAGTCCATTTATTTTGGCATTATCTTAATTTGATCCATTTTGCACCTTGTCCATGGTACATATATATTTTAATTTGTGCCAGTGCATGAAGCTATTGCATTTTGTTGTAATCTGAATTTTATAATCTTGCCTATTACTTACAAGCAATCTGCTGCTACAGTTGTTCCTAGGTGTTTTTATAAACTAATTTAACATCTGTTTGTACTATGTAACTGTATCAACTTACAAATGGGCAATAGAACTTAGCATTGTTGAAAATTACCATGCAGATAGATGGAGTTACATTAGCAAAAGTAAAAACCACTCAGTATTTCATTGTAAGTTCCTAAATAAGCTTTGTTATCAAGATTGTTTTATTTTCAGTAGGGCTTCTGCATTGAATGGCTGTTATTTACAATAAAATATCACCCAATATGTTTTATTTAGAAATAAATAAATAAACACTTTAAATCATAGTTAAATTGAGTTTTAAAGTTCCAAACCATTCTTTATCCATAATGTGATTCTGGGATCTGAAGGCATATATACAATATATGTTAGAGAGTGAACAAATTTAAAGTGGGAGTTAAAAAATTGCTCTGAATCATTAGAAAGATTTAATTAAGATACAAAGCCTGTAAACTTGTCTAGGCTGCACTGAGAGTAGAATTTAGCCCTAGAAAAGTATTAGCCCAGAGAACTGAGTGTAAGTGCTACAAACACCTTCAATCCTTTCTGTTTACTTACCTTGGGATATTTAATGGGGAAAAAAACCAACATTGTCGAGAGCTACTTATTTCCTTAGGGTCCCTACCATAAAGTTTACTCTTTAAACATTTGCCACAGCTTCTCCCCCTACCTGTGCTGAGAATTTTACCAATAGCGGAGGCATGATACAAGCTCTTAGCTGTCCACTAAGATTGAGGTAATGTTTACCAATGTGTTACACATGAAAAAAGAATGAAACCGCCACAAAGAGGTGAAGGGAGATAAGAACTGATTCCTAGGTTATTTTGGGGGTTAAGGTATGATCCACAAAGAAAGGTATTTTGTTGTAGGTCATACAATCTGTAGGACAAGCAGGAACTGTAATCCATAAATTCCTGTGCACTCAAAGTCTGTAGAACATGGCACATAACCTTCAGACAGCTCATCTCACCCTATCACATTCCCATGACCCTACATTGTTGCTAGTGAGAATTCTCAGTTTTTAGGAGCTGAGAGTACAAGATATCAAGGATAGAGTACTTCTGGAGCCAGGATGGGTCACTCAGTTGTGTTAACTCACAGATCTAGAGCAGAAACAACAAAAAATATGTTCTTCTCAGGTTTGCCTCTAGCAGTCAGTGGAAAAATTTACAATAAGATATTATTCAGCAGAAAATGCCTAGCCTGTGGTATTTCCTCAGGTAATGTCATTTTATGTGTTGGTGTACTTTGTCATTGACCAAGTAGCACAAGAAATATCATTCAAGGGTATTTTGGGGAGAATGGTAAAAAAAAACCAACAAGAAAAACACAACAAACCCAACTTATCCTATTTTCCTCAGTGTTGCCTTTGACCTTTCATTGTTGTCAGAATGATAATGGTAGCTCACGGTTTACTTTGAGGTTGTGGATGAAGTTTCTGAAATAGAAAGGAGGGTTGTTCTTTCTCCTTCTCCGCTTGCAAAAAAAGAGAGGTAACACAGAGGAACAGCAAAGGAAAAATATGACAGAAGTGAGACACACATGAACAAAATGGGGCCTTGCAGGGTTACTAATTTATGCTTTTTCCCCCTGTCAATCCCTTACCTTCTATTTGTAAGGATGGGTACATGCATTTTTATTTTATGGGAAGATACATGTATATATCTATTGAAGTCATGCATGTGATAAAGCTAAAAATGGCTGTGGAAGAATAGGAAACTTTTGTAATTTATTATCTTCTTTAAATTATTTTAAAATAAATAGTAAAGTGAATAACTTGAGACAATAGGAAATATGCTGAATATCTCCAGAAGAGAGAATACCTCCTTTCAGGGAACTAAACTTGACATGAAGACCACCAGAATCACTGTAGAAAGTGCATCAAGAAAGTGATATTCAGAAAGTGGGAAAACAGGAACAGTACCTAAAATTTGTTGAGATATCCAGCCATTTCACATAAAAGTGTTTACATTTTCCCCCATTTGGCCAGATGCATTCTCAAGTTATGAGGGAAGTATATTACCAGCTTCTATATTATGAGAGAAGCAAATCTGCAAAGAAATAAAGGAAAATGCAAGATTAGAAAAAAACAATAAAGCCAATGACTTCTAGAGCCTGTATCAGTTTTTTTCATTATGCTGCTTTGCATCTCCATCTGGATATGTCACTGTAAAGTACAAGCCCTATCCAACCTCATCTAATATTAGAAGTAGCCCTGCTATTGTCAGGAGTTGGACTTTTATTCCCAAGGTTTATTCCAACTCAAACTGTTCCATGATACTAGAAATACCTTGATATTTTAACACACTCCAGGGTGGGTAATAATGTTGATGAAGATGATGTGACAGATTTTAGCAAGAAATATCAGTCTACATACTGATATCAAGGTGGAGGGGACTTGATTGGTGAATATATCCTTGTCTGAAGTCTGTATTGCTGCAAAGCCATTAATTAGAATAAAGGCAACATGTGTTTGCTACATCTTATTTTAATGTAGATATACTCTTTGTCTTTTGCTTTCTAGACTTCTTTCTGTTCAGAGAGTAATGGTGATAACTACCTGTGGTCTAGCAAACCAAGTAACTTCTTCGAGAAGGATGCAGTGTGATCTTTTACTATAATGGCCCAGGTTGACATGCAGCTGTAAAATACACTGTGAGATGGCTCACTTGATAGTTCTACAGAGTAAAGGGTGCATTTGTCACTTTGTTGTCTGTTAATCATAATGCAGTATTTTGTAGGATTCCTAGTCATGGAGTAAAGCCCAGTTATGTTAGATGTCTGATATTTCTGTAGACATTATTTAACTGTTTTTACATCTCATAAAGAAAATATTTGTCATTGTTAGTGAAACATTAAAAATCTGGCTGACACATGTGTAATGCTCTGAAAAATAGCACCAAAATATTGTCTGTTTTCAGAAGGTATTTGCAACTCTGAAAAGCTCTGAAGTCTGTACTAAAACAGTTTTTCATTAAAATGTCCATTTTTAAAAATATTGAATCTTTCCTTTGGAATGGATTGTAATGTGATGAAATATGTATTCATTGAATATTAAAGTGAGCCATTTTTCTTTTTCCATTTTGTTCTAATAGTGTTGAAACATTTACTTTTCCTAAAGGAGAAATATTTTAATAATGGGAAAAAAATTATGTATTTCTAATGTCTTTTTGTTGTTGTTGTTTCTGTTAAAACATTAATGCTAATTCCACAGAATATAGGTTTTATTTGATAACAGTAGGTATGTAAATATCTGAGTATACATATAAAGATAATCTAAGCAGGGAAAACTAAATACATCAACATTAGAAAGTAGAATGAAAATTATTTAACCACCTGAAAGTATTTGACTAAGTGGAAATGAAATGTTTCCACATAAAAAAACACTAACAACAAAATGCATCCTCAGTCCTTCACATTCCCAACTTTTTTGCTCTAAACAAATTACTTTACATATTTTTAGTTCTAATTTCCACTTTAGGAGAAAATAGCCTCATTTATCTCAGTAAATTCAAAAAAAGGTCCTGGGATATTCTAAAAGTGTCCCCATGATTAAGTAACTGCTCATCATATCATGCAAAAAAACCAGAGGGACAATCACATTATGATACTTTGATTAATTTACTGTGTGAGAGAGCTCGTTGCAGCACAGCCTTCTACTGACAGCATCTTTTACTGCACTGTGGGGATGGTGCTATGCCCACTGAGTGTAGCAGAATGGTCATACGTAGAAATCTATGCTGTACAAACCTAAAAGCATAATAGCAAGATGGTTTTGCATGTTGCTGTCAATTATGACCAGTTTTTCTTAACACTGCATTTAATTTGGTGAGAACACATTCTGGTAACTTTGAGTCCATTAGCACAACTCTACATTTAAGAAAGCCTGCTTAGAGACCCGTAGGACTACTGAGCTGGATCTACACCAAATTCTCCTCCTATTTCTTATGCATTTTTCTGAAATACAGACAACTGCAATGGAATCAAGTGACTAAAGAGAAAATCATACTCACAGGAGCAGTTCACATGAGTGAAGTAGTATTGAACTTTTCAGGCAATTTTAATTGTGATTCATTGAATTAACATCCACTTTCAAAATATCTGGATGGATGGGGTCCAGCATTTTGATTTGCCTGGATTATAACTAAGGAAAGCTCTGAAATAAAGCCAGAAACCTTAATTTAAATGATGGCAGGCAAGTTTAAAATTAAAACTGTGGGAGGAAGCTTCATTGATTCAGAAGGGTGCACCTTTATTGTGAAAGAAGAAAGAAATTGGTCTGAAAGCTTGTGGGGATTAAGAGGAAAGAATAACAGAACCTACACTGAATACATACAACATGTTCAGAGTAACAAACAACAATGTTATTAGCAAATATAAAGCCTGTGATAAAGAATGACGTGATATTTCATTCACTCTAATAGGCAGGAACAGATAATTGGGACAAATAAACTATTGAAAACTGTCTCTAACCACCTTTCTGAGCTGCTCTTAGAACAAGTGAATCAGGTCCTGGCACGCTGCAGAACCCAGCAGTAGCTTTGGAAACCATCTTTTGTATTTCACTAAAAGAGTATGTTCCCATTGCTAATGGAAAACAACAGAAGCTAAAGATGATCACTTAAATTGTCAGATCTTCTTTTTTCTTCTTATTTTTTTTTTTTTTTTTTTTTTTTTTTTCATTTTTGTTTTCATTTTTTAAGTGGTAATGAGAAGATAAGGAGACAATTCCACACATTTATCAAAGAACTTACAGAACTCTTTGGAATTTATTTCCCATTGAAGTCCCAAACATTTCTAACTATGGGAGCTTTTTAAACCTAAAATAAAGTTACTTGTTTTATCTTTCAACACTCTTTTTTCACATGTAGCAGTTTGTGCATGGGAGAGGTAATTTTATTTTATTTTCATTCCTTCTGTCCTTATTTTTTCTTCTTCCTTTTTCCAACTTTTTTTTCCCATCATTATTTGAGAATCATCTAGAGATTTACCTGGCACTAAGAATGTCAAAGGAAATACTGGAGTTGTGCTAACGCATTTGTTTCTGGGCTATTCTCAGACAGCAGGGGGGCTTTGTCATGTCAGCCATGTTTTAAAGTCGAGACAACATTAATCTTGACATTGAATCATAATTACTCCTCACCTGGGGTTCGATGTACCCAGAACTGCCACTTGCTGCTGTGAGTAAGTGTTTCACATTAGCAGTGATATAAGCCTAGGTGATGCGTAAAGTGGGAATATGGGGGAAATAGGTCTTGGCAAATTACTAAAGCTTTTTGCATAGTCTTAATAATGTAAAATTCCAGCCTAGAGTTCAGTAAACTGCACAGACTGAAATGCTACTGCCACAGTCTCAGTGGTCTGGCAGAAACAGCTGACTTTCAGATCAAATAGATAGCAATTCTTTGTAACTTTTACATGAAAGAGAATCTTTTTCTGCCACACTGACAACTCAGATAAAGTGATAAAAACTGTCCTCTGAACAACATTTTTGTATGTGTTTGAAATATGTTTTGTCACTCTTTATTCACTCACTATCCTATTTTTCAGTTGTGCTGGTTTTCTTTTACTAATGAAGCATTCAAATATTCCTGCTGTATAAGCACAACCACCAAAGCATGTAAATTTAGGCAGGGAGGTACTTACAAAGTGTTTGTGTACAGGGCTAGGTTAAAGCACTAGGTTTTAAACTCCGTGAGCTGACTTTGAATCTGTGTACACCACAAAGTTTCTCTGTGACTTTCAGCACTAAGTTACTGATCTTTTGTCACATTTCACCTAACTTTAAGTATAAAAGTCATACCTAAAGTACACCTATATCTGAAAGCTTGCTTTCTCTGGGTTTCTCCTGCAGTCAGTTGACAAAGATGAAGAACTCAAAAGAGTGATTCAGATTACAGGTGGCCTGATTCACCCACTATCAGGAGCTTAAGTGACTAAGCATGTCAGCTAAAGGCCTCAGCTTAGTGCAATGCATCAAAGACTTAGGACCCAATGGGATATAAGGACTTCAGTGTCTAATCTAGGACTTACACAAAATGTACAGTAAGCACTTAAACTGTCATCCTTAGCTGACCCCTAATGTCTGAGGAGCTTAAAATCCTTTGCCACCTGACTTCTTTAGTTTAAAGTTCCCCAGGCACCTATAACTGTATTACAGTTTGGCAGGGATGAGCTGCCTAACTCATACCTAATATTGATTACCATGCAACAACTAGGTTTTCTTCTGCTCTGGTCTCCTAGGGGATCTAATTCTAGAAGACAATCTTAAAAAGGTTTAATAAGCATTTATAGTAATAGTTATATTGCAGACTGTGTGCTGCAGTGGTTTCCACCTCTCTTTTCAAGCAGATGAATGGTTCTCATCTTTTCTCTACGTTATCATCTTAGTAGTTCAAGCACTTTGCAAGATGTGGCTGACGTATTCATTTCCACACTTTAACAAGGTTCAAACATTTCTCTATCAAGCATGTACCAAATAACAGGATACATGTTATTCCAGCTGCAGGCAGAAGATACAGAGCACTGATTTTCACCTTTTGAGCTCTAGTTATGGTATTTATTACTCTGAAGTGGATGAAGGGTATGAGGGGTGAACATACATGAAGAGAAAAAATACAAAAGAAATATTGTTACAGGAAAGTTAGGGCACTCAGTGGACAGGAACAAACTACGCTGCGTTTACTGTACAGGCTCAGTGTATATTCCAACATTGTCTAAAAGTTAGAATACAAATGCATGCTTGCATTCGAGTTTATTCTACAGTACTTCTTTGCAAGCTGGTACCCAAAGGATCTGGAAAGTTAATCATGGGTTCAAGAAGAGAAATAACTAAATATGATGTGTTTTGTTCAGAAGCCTGAGGTACATGCGATAGCTTTTTATTTGATATTTAAGTAAGATACCTGAAAATAATATAAACTTTTACATCTTGTTGTAAGTGATCACAGTATCCAAACACTGAATCTCTAGCTTTTACAGAGTGCTGTCAGAATGTTCATATCCCACAGGGAATAAAAGATGCATGAAAATATGTACATAGTTCAAATACCAGAGAATAACCATTACAATGACTGAAACCTAGGTTTAGTCATACAACGTCATGACTACATTTATAACACTTAATGACAGCTATATCTGCAGACATGTTTTCTTGACCTTATAGGTCTCTGTGTCTTCTGTACAACTCTATGTGTTTAAAGGGAACATTCCCCTCAACCTGTTAATCTAGATGGATCAATATTTCGGGTACACTTTCTACTGTTTGTATACTCACACTATAGCTGGAAGTATCAGCTACAGAGAGTGGAAGAAAAAACTGATATTTCTTCCACAATTATAAAGACCCTTCTCGTAGGACTCTTAGGAACTTTGGTGAGATGTGAAGAAAGGTACTACTAGTACTGATAGAAATCCAAGTCAAAGTTAGAATAAACCATCAGGAAAACTATACACATACACAATTAGGTTTCATGCCTGTGTGTCTATATAGACACACAAATACATGCATGAACCATTATAATTCTGTTAAACTCCCTTTTGCGTTGTAAAGCACAGATACAAAACAACATGCTACTTAGGGAAGCTGATAAATCACAGTACAAAGAGTGAGGAAAGTTGTTGATAGCTGGAACCATAAATGTCCAGTGGTAAAAAACAGTGATAAACCATAGTAACTCCTATAGACATGCTTGTCTTATGCCTTTCAGAGAAGGAAAAACTCTCCAAAAGTTTGTGATATGATTTTTCATTATTTCTATGACTCTTAAGTTCTCTTTCTAAAGTAATCTTACCAAGTTTCTTATGACAAAACCGTTCTAAATGTGCCATGTTTTCACTGAAGCACATTTCACATAGCTTGTATTGTCACTTTTGGTCAAAATGAGTGTGAATTATATGAAAATGTTGCCTAGGACTGGTGACTTCCTATGGGGAGATGACTTACAAATCATAGAAGACAACAAAGAAATGGTGTCATGGATTTTTCCATACTTATGTGACAGATGCCAGTCTAGAAAAAGGGAAGTGGAATATTTTTTGCTGGGAAGTAACTTCATCCTGCTCAGATTCACACTGATAATCATTAGTTTGGTTGCAAAGTTTGGTTGCTTGTTTTTCAAATATCAGGCTTAAAGAGAAAAAGAGAAGAGACATCCCAGAATGCCTCCATGCAATACAAATTTTTGTTTTAAACTCAATATATTTATAATAATAATAATAATAATAATAATAATAATAATAATAATAATAAAACTAATTAAAAAGCTGTAAGTCTACCACAGAAGAAAAGTTATCTCAAATCTGCACCATTACATTGCATCATATCAACCACCACCTATCTTCCCCAAATTTCCTAGAAATTCCCGCAAGCAATGGGAAGGATGCATAAAAACTTTTTTTTATTTAAATATATGCCCCACTGTATTATCTTAACCAGATCTTTCAGATGATCCTGCTATTCTGTTTCTATTATATCAAAATTCTAAACAATGGAGTTACGTTTCTTCACAAATTAGATGAGATGTGGAATTACTGTGATGGCAGCTGAACCACCAGAGGTTGTTAAACTCGTCTCAGTCAATATAAAATGCGACTCTCTCACACATGCACAGTCTACTTACAATCCACAGGATAATGAAAGGACGAAAAACTACAGCCACAGGCATATCTTATAAATGTTTACTTATGAAAAATCTCCAAGGCAATTCAGCAGAAACACAAATATTGGATATTTTTTATATATAGTTAACAAGAATATATAAAAATATGCTGAAGCAAGCAAATGAAATTTATCAGCCAATTTAAGGCTTCACACATAAAATAAAGTCCTTGCTTCTTTATTATTTCCCCTTTTGTGTGTATAATTTGAAACCTGCATCACAACAACAACAGATTAATATAATTCTTTTTTTGTACAGCTACTGAATCAGCCTGTTAATTGTTTTAAGAGATTTTTGCTTATTGATTTGAAGTCAAAATATTTCTTGGTACTAAAGAGAAAATAACCAAATAAAGGTTTGGACTGGATTTTACTGGTCCAGCAGAAGCATCCTTAGTGACTTTAGTGAAACCTAATACAAAATATATTAAAAAATGATGAGTCTTTTTCATCACCAAAGAAACCATTGCTCATTTCATGCCCCAAACTCTTTAATTTCTTTCTTTTCTGGACCTTGATTTAACACTTATGTGCTGCATTTAATACTTGAATACTGGTGCTATTATTTTTAGCAAATGAGGAAGGACTTTCCTCCTAAGGACAGCTTGTGAAATACTGAAGTCACTTAATACACGAAATCCCATTGACTTGAAATTAAATAGTAATTGGATGAAAAATGTTAAATACCTATAAAACAGTCTGGAAAGCTGACCTTACTCAGGTAAGAGTTTTAACCACTACTCTAGGCAATCATATTCATCATCTCAGTGGCCAAAGACAATTAAATTAAAGGAAAAGAAACCTGTCAGAAGGATGCACTTGGAGTGATTTTCAGTGGCCAAAATGAGGTTTTCAAAACCATGAATTTCATTTTGGTGTCCCCATTTGTGAAGTTTTTAATAAAGGCAAAACTGAAACTGTCTTCTCCTCTAAAAAATGAAAAGTTTGATTTGGCTCAGAACCAGAGTCACTTAGATTTGACCAAGCAACTGCAAGCATCTTCATAGGAGTTCTGCACAGACCACATCAGACCTGACACCTACAGCTTTTGGCAGATGAGCACCTCTCCAGTACTCATTAACCATTTTAGCTGGATTGTCATAGACTATAATAGAAGCTTAGACACACAGGTTACACTAGGACCAAAATTTAGATGTCAAAAATCTCTGGATAGTTTGGACTTTAGCAGCAGTATTTAGTTGCCAAAGAACCACAGACTAGATGGATGGAAGGGACCTGTGCAGTTCATGCAGTCCAAAGCCCTGCTCAAAGAAGGGTTTAAAATCATTCCTCATACCAAGCTCACAGCCTAGTTCCTACCCCTGCTCTAGCAGATTGTTCAGGGTTATGACCAATATGCTTTAAGCACACTGTGATAAACCTGAAGAACCTGTGTAACAGTTCAGGAGGCCTTTTTGTTTCTGCCATGCTAATTTTATGGAAAATACAGAGGCAGTTTCATCCCTGTCTTGGGGCTTGCTTGGGAGCCCATCGCAGTAAATAGGACATAGGGAACAAATAACTTTGCCTAAAGAAAATTATGGGTTTATATAGTTAAAAATCTGGGGAAATCTGACTTTACAATGTATTGAACAATACACTAAACGGATTAATAAAAATCCTTCAGACTTTGGCAGTCAGACTAAACTATCAGTTTGCTAGTTGATCCTACTCACAGATGGAGAAAGAAGAGATTTCTTACTTTGTACATGGTCTGCTACAACTAAAGAACAGTGAGGATAAAAAGAAAAACTTATGATCAGCAGTCAGAATCATTCTGTCAAAGTCAGACTTCCTACATATCCTATATTTGCTCCCGAGCAACCAAACAGCAGGACCAGTTGCAAAGGAAGGACTGAGGCCAGCGGTTACATCAGTAGCGATGCTATACTACATCTCAGGAAGTTTCAACATGCCAATTATGTAACCCTTAACACTGATTGGTAGATGAAAGGAACTGAGGGCCACATCTGGATTTTCATCTTTCTTGAGTCATTAATTGAATTCATAATCTTATGCAATTATACCTGCAAAACACTTTCTGTCCCTCAATTAACTCAAGTCTAAGACGATCATTATATTATCTTCCAAGGTGTCAGAAGCTAATTTAATTATTTTAGTTTGTTCTGTTTTGTTCTGTTTTATTTCAGTTTTAATGTCCAGTTTGCTTTATTTTTATTTTTTATTTATTTATTTTTATTTTTTATGTGTTTGATCTTAATTTGGAAGAAAATCAGAACTTTTAAAAGTTAAAATATTTTCCAAGTTTTGAATAAGGTCAATAGGTCAATAGCAAAAAGTTTATAATTAGTCATTAGTAATTAAAATTGATATAATTATAGTCAGCCATTATGAATAGTAGACCACATAGATGGTAGAATACAGAATCTGGATTTTGATTTGTTTGTTTGTTTGTTTTGTGTTTTTCTTCAAAAAACTTGGCAAATTGATCCTATTTAAAAAAAAAAACAAACAAAAAAACCAAAACAAAACATAATCTCTGGTTACTATTTTATGAAGTCATGTAATTTACCATGCTTGTTTGATTATTTTGTTGGGGTTTTTCCTTTTTTTTTTTTTTTCTTTCATGTCCCTTTTTTTCTTTTTTTTTGTTTACTTTGCTTTATTTTAAGTTGGACCCCATGTCACCTAATAATAAAAAAGTTAGGTGTCTGTCTCAAATGGTCTATCTTTTTCTCAGTCATAAATGTAGAGAGTCAACCATTGATAGGTGAAATCAGTACTAAAATAGGTGTCTTCTTTGGAGCTGAATTTTCTATCTGTGTCTAATGAGTGAGAATAGGTAGCTGGCTTAGAATAAATACCAAAGTTTTAGAAAATTAAAACTAGGGTAGATTGATCCAGCCATTCATGTTCCCTATTATTAATTTATGATGTATGTTAGGAAAATAAATCACATATTATTGATTCTGGATTATGAGTAGGTTGTGTTTAATTAGTTCTACAGCATCCTTTATATCTTTTCCAGCCCTGGAGAACAAGAATTGTAATTACACATTACCTTCTCATGTTCAGGAATCCAATGATGCTTAAGTTTCAAATATAAGGATTCTCCTGACCACAGAGTAAAATGGGTACTTGAAGTTCTCTTAAATGTTTAAAATATTCCAGGTTTATCTGTCTGTGATACAGCTCTACTTCCTCACAGCTGTGTTAATACTTCAGTACTAATACAAAAGAAAAATAATTTACAATTTACCTTTTGAATAATCTCTGTTTTTTGTTTTTTGTTTTTTTTTCTCAATGAATAGAAGATAGCCTCTTATGACAAACTTATTTTCCATTACTCTCATCACTTAACTCACAGCACACAGCGAAATCATAAAACATCTATCATGATTCCTACTAAGTTGCAGTGAAATCCTTAACAATTGAAGCCTAGTTCTTCAATGTAGCTGGACTTTATTACCCTGAAGATTTTGTTTCAAACTATAGTCTGAAAAGTAAAGATGAAAAAAATACAGTGATTACAAATGAGGTCTCCAAAGAAAAAGGTAGAAATATTTAATGTAGATAATTATGCAAACAAGATTTTTATATCCTAAGTTTTAATAAAATTAGATTTAACAAAGCTCTCCACGGAGGTGGCCCTTAGAAGTTTATCAAGATGAGCGGCCTTAACTAGGGAAAAAAAAAAAAAAAAAAAGAAAAGAAAAAATTAAAAGAAAAATAGCTTAAGTCTAAATGGAATTAAGAATGAAGAACTAAAAAATATCAGTGGTATGCTGGACAAGAATTTTATACAACTTCAACCTATTTTAAAATTAAAGTTTAGAATACAGAAGAAGAAGAATTAGGGGAAAAAAGGGACAGAAGAAAATATATATTTTGGCTATTTCAAAATATGTTCCTACATTAAGTACCATAACTGAGTACTTGAGATAACGTAAATGTGAAATCAGACACAGTGAATTATCCAAAGTTAAACTAAGTCCCACTTTTCAAAGGTGAAATCTTAAGAAATTTAGGCTCCCATGTTCTTATGTTCCATCTCAAATTGAGATTTTGTCTCTTATGCTGCCCAGATGTTTCTGAAAACATTGCTCAGTGTGAGTCTAATTTACAATTAGATTTTAAAATACTGTCTGTACTGGGAAGATCAGACAAAATTCAAATTTGCTCCAACTCTGCTAGAAACCCTCCAGGACTACTAAGGGTCTCTTGTGTTTCTATCTGTGTCATTTTCATAGCTGAACCACACAACAGAATAGAACTGATAGAATAGAATTGTTAATAATTACAAGAGTACATAGGATCACTTAATGTAGCACTTAATCTCCTGAACAAATGGTATTCTTTCTTCCCTATTAGCCTCTTATTATTTTGCCTTTTTACTAGGTATCGATTTATTTGTGTGGACATATATTCCTCTTTCTTCACAATGTCACTTTTTCCGGAGCTGATTTCTACTGTGCCCGCATTTGTAAAGCACTGCCATATAAATCCATCTGCATATTTCTTTGGTCTAGCTATACCAAGCTTATAGAGCAAACCTGTATCTACAGGTAAACTTAATGTGTAACCCACATTAGCTGCAGAATGATGGCTGACAGATCTCACTGCATAAAATCCGTACCTGGTGATAAGCAGAGGTTACACTTCTCTAGTCTTTAATATTAAAGGATCATAAAGGTTCTTTTTAGTCTTAAAATCTATGAATTTGAAATGAGTTTTGACAGATGAGAAGAATCTTCCCTTTCTGGAGTAGGTATTACTACAGTATGTTTTTTTGTTGTGTTCATATTTCTACTGATATTTCTTATCAAATGCAATTGTCTATATATTTTTACCTTATATTATATGTCCCTGGATTTTATAATACTACAGCCTGAACTGCATGGTTTCTTTGTGTCTGGTCTGTTTGATGCAAATATCAATATGCTGTTGCAGTTAGAATGCCATTTCTTTCTTGTTTAAACATAATCAATACAAAGAAATAAAGAAAGGAAGGTAGAAATTATATTTGTCCCACATAGAATACTACCATTTTTGTCTAGAAGGACAACTTTAATTATGTTATTTGAACTCCTGGATGACATTTGGGACAGAATTTTATCCTGTCTTTTTTGCTTAGAGCCTATGGCTTTTAGTTGTTCTAAAATACGCACATGTACATCAGTAAGAACAAAGAGAGACTTAATCAGAATGATGAAGAAATTCCAGAGAAAAATATGAAAGAACATACAATAAATGAGGCATACTGTGAGTATATCAAACATACTGCACATGCACACATCGACTCAGTGGCGCATGGATGTGGCACAGAGATCATAAGTCTTCTGTGATGAGGTTTCTGTGTGTTCATAAATCCTTGACAAACTACACTTCAGTGAGTGGAGCTAATGGAGTAGGGAGGTAAATTCCCTTAAGCCAACCTAGTCAATCTGTGCTTTCTGTTTTACAATATAACCTGTGACAGAAATGTTGTAGAGGCCTTTATCTTCTATCATGGTTGGCTGTGGGATCTAAGGTGTCTTTTCTTGGCTAACTTGAAGTTACTAGTGTAACTGAATTGCACTCAACATTTTTCCACAAGACTATGGACAAAAGAAAGAAAGAGAACTGAAAAAAAATATCTTCCACACAAGTCTTGAATGAATCTGTTGAATTAGCCTTAACCTATTATGAGGACCTTAAGTATTTATGACTCCAAATATGGCTTAGCAACTGAGAAACTACAATTCTCAGGCAGAATTCTACCTAAAAATTACCTCTGTCCATAAGAAGCTCTGATTCAGGATGAGGACCATCTTCCTTTTGGCCCAGCAAAAGTTTTTTTTCTTACACCACCTTGATTTCTCTTCATGTAGACATTTAAGAATATCCATGTATGTATTCTACTACGAAAAATAAAATTACAGTACTGCCCATTACACCAAAATATTCACACTGAGAAGTACTTAGAAAGTGTTAGAAAGAGCCACTATGAACAATATTTGGATTGTATTAATGAGAAAACATCATAGGTACATTTAGATTGGAAATCATCTAACTACCTCAGAGATGGGAATAATGTAAGAACTTGAACTGAGAAGAACTGTTTCTTTTGATACAGATGTTACAGATGGCCTTAGACATGAATGATTTCTGTGGATTCCGCAGACTTTCAATTTTAAATCCCTAGTACCTAATTTCCCTCATGAATATTGGGTTCATGTCAGATCATCTCTTAAAAGAAATATTACTTTTAAAGTAACTTAGAGTTTCAAGAATACCTTAAGAAATAAGCAGCCCAACAAGAAATGCAAGGAATGAATTAACCACAGACCTTAGCCATTATTTCACCTTGATTCCTTTGAAGAGTGGAAGCTGGCAAAACCAGAGAGCTGAATTTAATGCTGTGTTTGTTACAGACGCCTTATTAGTCCTCACGTAGATTACACTGTGCACAGTTCAGAAGGTTAACTTTGTGGTCACAACTCATTTTGATTGTTAATGCATGGAGCCAGGGTATGCCATGCACAGGCACCCTGACTCACAGATTTGGCTTGATCTTGGACTTTCTATGAGTCACAGTGCTAATTTAGGTATTTGTATTAGCAAGACTGAATGCATTTCTTAATCTTTTCAAATCTCCATGCCCAAAATGCAAAGTGGAATGATAACATCTTCCAAAACTGACTCATACAAAATCAAATATATTAAATTTGATGAGTCTTTGAGAACGTCAATAATCATTAAAACTTTCCAGATCTCTAAAACACCTAGCCAGTATCTTCTGACAAAGCCACTCTGTAAAGAGAAGAGGTCTGGCAGCACAATTTCCTGATTGTTATTGTAGTTTGTTTTTTCAAGCAGGAATATTTTCTTTTTATTATTGGATACTGTCCTATTTTTACTCAGTTTTAACACCCTCCATTGTATGTAATTATCTATTCTAGGCTAAGAAGCAATGTGAACTTTTTGTATTTGCAGATGGAGCTGGCTTGCCAAAAGATTATTTTTATCACAAATTTCCATATAAAGACAAGCAAAGATCTTTGTAGAAGACAGGTGAATACCATTTGAAAGAGTTAGAAGAGAACAGCTCATGACAAAGCCACTGGAAAATTCAGTGATTAACCATATTGGGAAGCAGTGAAAAAAGAAAACAGAGTATGTTATACAAGCAGTAGTGATTGCATTGTGTAAAACACTTTCTCCAAATAGATACAGGGGGTGGGATTCATACACAATGCCAACATCTACATCTGAATTACCCACCCCAAAATCCTCTATGAGGAGAAATAAACAACTTTAGGATTCAGTTCATGTGGCATCTCTCAGATATTATATTTAATATAAGACTTCATTTTCTGAATTATTATTACTATGTGGGAACTGAGGTGATCAGCTCAGAAACAGATCTGTGTACTGCAGAGTTCCATAGCTGGTCAGATGAAACTTTCTCCAGGGGTCAGAAAAGTATGAACACAAAATGCAGAAATAAATGGAGAAAAAAAGTTGTGGTTTTTCAGATAATGCAAGGAAGGTAGTGTTTTGTGTCAGGTGACCTAATGCAAAACATTTGAGATTTTGTATATGCGTATGTAGCATCAATTTATACAACTAAAATTATAAAGCATTTGGACCTCTTGCTGAAGAGTAAGAGTACCCAGAATCGTGGGAAACCCACAAAAAGCCTAGTTTCTTTGTTATCTCAGATGAAGAAATTACCACTTGAGGCAAAAAGAAAAGCCAGTGAAAAATGTAAAGACAGATACAAATGATAAGATCTTGAGGTTTACTTGGGTTACCCGAGACTGAAAGCACACAGCCTGAAAGGAAAGAAAGAAAAGAAATAATAATAATAATAAAAATCTAAACCCTTAACATCTACAGGACAGAAACGATATTCCTTTTGTTTCCAAGTTCACAATACATGATAGTTAGCACTGTGCATTTAAGTCACTTTTTGTCGCATTTTAATGTGGTAATTAGTTTTTCCATGAATCAAATACATCTTAAGGAGATCAAACTGAAATAGCATTTAGTTTAATTCTGATGAGGCTGAAGCTATGCTTCATTTGACCAAGGGTGTTTAAGAGTTGAACAATAATGTGTAATATAGAAAGTCTTTAGCAGCAACCTTTTCCATTCTAACTAGTGCATAATATTGGTTTTGCAATCATTTAGTAATTATATAAGGAGGACATATTTATTACGAATTATTGATTTTATAATTACTGCTGCTGGTGTTCACATTATTACACAATGAAAATCTTTTAATATACAATGTTCTTCACCCTCAGCTGGCAAGAAGATAGTGCAATGCAATTTACTGAGTAGCCAAGAGTAGATTTTTATCAGTACTTTTTTTTTTCCAACTACCTAAGTGTCTTGCTTTCTGAAAAAAAATATTGCTAATGGCACTTAAACCAAGAATAAAGTCCCATCTCTCAAGGTCATTCCTGGATGATTATTATATTCAGTCAATGAAGAAAGAGAAAGACACAGAGAGAAAGGAAATTGTTTAATTGTTTAGTTATTTTACTGCTAATATCACTAGGAATTAAAAGTTATAGCTTTAAATTTTCTGTAACCTAAATAGCCATAAAAGGCTACTATCATGTAATGGATCATGACAGATATATCTCTTATGAAATTGATTTTTCCATGTGTGCAGGCTGACTTCTCAGTGCAGCCAACCTACCTGCAGAACTGCAGAGAAAAGTTATATTCGGGGTGAGTGTATAATTGTCAATATGTTTTATATTCTCCAGCAATGGATTTTTCTTCAAGACATGTACAAAAGAGATTGTCCAACTTCACCATTTGATTGGGTGTGCAGCTGCTCACTAACAGCTGTTGCTAAGAAACTGTCATCCCAAACTAAGAGGAGTTCTGCACCATCAGTAATCTTTGGAAATAGGGTTCTACTATAACCGGTATCAGAATTTGATATCCTGGTTACAGAATTTAGACCTGGCAGGTTCAGGAAAGAGGATTCAAAAACCCTCCACAACTTCCTCTGCTTGCATGGAACCTTGACTGGAATCATGCAAGGTGTCTATTTCTGACAGACACATGTGCTCATAACACACACTTAAACATATATGGAGATTCGACAATTGGTTCAAGGCTGGATGTGAGTCTGAATTTTCTTGCCTAATATTTTTTCCCCTTAGTAAAATGTTTTTTGTTATAATAGTGCTGTCATGTAATTTTTTTTATGAAAGAAAAAGATACTAAGAAAGTACATCACACCGAGATCACCTTGTTCAAAGAGAACTATTGGCGTTTTATTCCAGTATAGACTGCAGATCATCTCAGTGAAATGATATCTTGCTCAGTGTCTCACTACTTATGAATACACACATACAAACAGAAATAAAGTGAAAAATATTTGGACCAAAATGTTTGAAATGGAAGAAAAAAGTTACTGCTATATGGACATCCTTGATGTGATATGGCAAGGAGTAGACTTGAGATTTTAACACAATGTTGGGATTTTAACATAATTGTTGGGAAACAATGCACACACACACACAGAAAAGAAATAGGGAAGAAATTAATTTTTATAAGGGATTAATTGTCACAAAATTATGAATGCCCTGCATTTCTGAGGTTCATGAAATATAGAAGGATGAGTAAAAAGGTACCATTGCTTTCATTTAGTCAATGGGATTGTAGCTCAATTTTTTGAATTTGAGTATTTTAAGCTTTGTCTAGTATAAAACCAGGCTGATACAACATTTTTCTAACACCTACCAGATAACTGTGTCTAAATTTAAAACTAAAGCGTCAGGAGCACGTCAGAGCAATGTTATTCCATAGCAAGATGACATCAGCATGCAGCACTTGACCTTGTTGCTTCTCATCCTACATTTTAGGAAGGTGAGCTACAAACCTTCTAACCTGGTCCACATGGGTCAGAAGCACTCTGGGATTGCTTTGCTTTTGCAGAATAAAAATCTGGTGTTATAAACAATTGCATGAGTATATGCAATGTATCATAATGATTGTGATATGCTGGCCATGGCAAGTTTTACAACTGGGTGTGCTTCATCATGACAAGTGCCTGAGAGATGTAATGTAAGGATCAATCAATCTTGACTCACTGTTAAGACACTCTGGATGGTCTAATGAGTCTTTTCTGTCTCCTATGGTAAGAGGAGATCAATCAATGAAGAAAATAAGATCAGTGATTTTAAAATAATGCTTTTTCAGAGTTTATACCCAGAAGTTTTAAACTTTGGAAAGTTTGTGAGCTATAAGAACAATAACAAGAAATATAAATTTGCTACTCCTTTTTTTTTTTTTTTTTTTTTTTTTACATTTATTTTTCCTAGCAAAACAAGTAGTAGAGAGGCAATCATTAGGACTTTTTCACTGTGTTATACTCCACATATTTACCTTTTGAAAAAGGTAAAAATATACAATCTTAAAAAGATGAATACCTGGAAATTTAACACAACTTTTCATAAAACATCTCTGATAAATGTTTTTTTATAAGTTTCATGCACCGAAGCGTGTCCTTTCTGTTGCCTTATTCTCTCCCCACTGATATACAATAACCTAAGGAGCAACGTACAACCATTTTGCAACCTGAGGAGGTGCAGTCTGAGCTTTTGGGGTTCTGTGATGTGTCAATAATGACAAATAATTAACTGGTGCAGTAACTTAGACATTTAAAGAAAAAAAAAAAAAAAAGTAATCAACAAGTCAGCAGAAAACATACCTGCACCAAGAACTCATTAATGTGTTCTAGTTTGGTGAAATAACATTACATAAATTTAGAAAGCAGTAGCCAGCAACAAGTATTTAAAGTTAAAGCTTAAAAAGAAATTCAATTTCCCTAAATCTAGACTACCAAAATTAAAAATTTAATTTGTGCTTATAATGTCAGCTGTAGTCAAAATAACTGAAGAGTCTGCTTGAGGTTGTGATTCATTCCATTCTACTTAGAGTTCGTAGGAGAAGATGAAGTGTCTGTTGTAGGTGAATAGCTCTCTCTGTTGATTAAGATAGGGATTCCAGGTGGCAAATTCAGATTACATCCAGGATTTTTAGATTAATTATTTGAGGTTTCCAGATTTGAGAGAAACATACACATTATGCTTCAATTACTTTTTTTTTTTTTTTCCCATTCTTGTGCTCTGGATGTTGTTATTACCTTGGCTGAACTATGAAATTGATTCTTTGTTTGAGCGTTCAATTTATGTATAAAAATACTCAGAATTATCTATGGAAAGTTTCCTACAAATGTCAAACTCTTTTATCTACAGTGTTTCAAGATCGAAAAAAGGAGATCCCAAATCTATGAAAAAACTGTCCTGCGTTGTCCTTGTAATTTATTCTTCTGTGGTTTAGCCTACGAGTCCTAGCCAAGGGCAAGTTTCTTTCTCTGTGTGTACAAGTAAAATAAAATTAAAAATGTAAAAATAAAAAATAAAAAAAATATTTTTTCCTGCCACAGAGATGTTGAAATTTATGCAAAAGGTAAGAAACAACAACTTTTAAAGGCACATGGCAGGTGGGCACCTGATTTGTCTCTCAGATCTTGCATTTCAGATTTTGTTTAGAAAGATTTTAATTAGAAAATTGAAAGAAGACTCTTTGTTTTAAGGTGACCAGGTATGACTCTCATGAAATCCTTTGGGTCTTTTTTATTTTCTTGAAAATGTCAGGCAGTGCAATAACAACAATTAATGATGATGACTGTTGTTTCAAAGCCAAAGACTGTGAGTTTAATAGGTTCAAAAGTCCATTCCTTGCTGTGGATGTTGATTTGTGACACCCTGTCACAGACCTGTCAGGCATTTTGTTAGTGCTGACACGAAAATATTTTATTTTTCCCTGAAAAAAGTAAAAATAATGAAAGTGATGAAAACTGTTTTAAGTTTTCTTCAACATCAACATTCAGAAGTGCTCAGCTTTGGGTTTTTAAAAATTTGTTCTGTTAGAAAAAAACCTAAAAGTCAAATATATTTTATAAAAAAAACAATTAAAAAAATGAAGAAATTACTCCTTGAAAGAGAGACATTAGCAAAGAAAAACATAATATCTTTTTTTTTTTTTTTTTCTCCTATGAAATGCATGTGAAAACAACTGGTCTTCACGAGAAAAATAAAATATTTACAGAAGTTAACCTGAAATTCTGAGACCAGATTTTTGATGCTATTGGCCTCAATGCTATACTAAGTTCTAACTAATCACATATATGTTCATCTTGAAGTCAATTTTCATGCTATCAGATTTCATCTACAAAATATACACATTTTTTCTGTAGCCCCTGCTTTAACTAGAGATTATTGGTTGTAATTTTACAAGGAAAGAGGGTTTGAGACCACTAACACTGAAGAAAAGGCCTCCATGATTTGCCAGCTTCTCACAGGTTCAGCTACTAAAAACAGAGAAAAAATTATGATCTGTCAGTGTAAGGATAGCTAGTTGTTTTAAAGTGGTTTTAGTTTATTTTTGTTAAACATCTTCCTCTATTTAAGTTTGTAAACTAACTCTTCAGAAAATAAAGCTAACCATATTTAAAGGATGATTCATCTCATATAAAAGATACAAGACAGGCATAAGATCTTTTCTTGTTTCTCTACCAGTTACCAGGATGAGTTAAGAAGACTGAGAAGAAACTTTGAAATTCAGTAGTAATATTGAGGTGAAAGGCATATGTTATTCTATAAACACTTCTGAATTTAATGGAAATAATAAAAACTGGAAAAAATAAATCTAATACACAATTTTAGATGTCTGTAAACCTGCATGACTTCTGCTGTTTGAGTTTTCAGAAGTTTCTTTAAAGTCTAAAACTAAAACGTGGTTCCATTCTTCAGTTTTATCTAAGAAACATTCTTCAGCTGGTGAAGCATATTTGCAATATATGCAGGAATTATGATAATAATTACATAATACGCTCTTGGTTTTACCTTTTTCTTGAATGACAATGGAATTTAATTCCATGAAAAGCTCACAATATTTCTTTTTTTCTCATATGTATTTATTATTTATACTTTATTTTCAATAAATTTCTATAAAATAAGAATTTGTATCTTTCATAGGTTCAGATAAGAAATTAGATAACCTTGAATGGAGCCTACGTTTTTCTAAAGTCAATAAAGATCAAACAAGTTTTTTGAGAGCAGTTTTTTGTAATTTACTTTCAGTTTTACCTTATTGGAATGGCAAGTAAAACTTTACATTGTTCCATGTCACCACTATAATCCTTGTGACTTCTTTCAGAGAATATATTCTGTTTTTCTTGCTAGCTGCCTACTTTTCACTGACTACTTTGTAGCAGACACATCACTGTATAGCTGTATAACTGTATAAGACAGTGCCTCTGAGTTCACACTGCTTCACAGAACAGAAAAGGATTCACAGAACAGAAAAGGAAATTTCTGTTTCAAGTTAATAGTAATGATTCTTAGAGAAAAATGTTTTAGAGAAAAACAAATTTTGTTAAAAAAAAAGTAGCAATGGAGAATCCAATATAAATCTTGTCATTCTAAGAGTTAATTACTCTCACCACAGAAATGTAAATCTCTCTACTGTAAATTTTCACTTTTTCCTTCTTGTCTACTAGTTGAGTTCTGTAGAGTTAGTATTTTTATTTTTATATTTTTACTGTGTTTTCTTCATTACATGATTTTCTCTTAATATATTTCTTCTTGTTAGTTGCAATGAAAATATGCACCAGGCTTAGACACAAAACATATTATTGCATGTCAGCTGATCTCTACTGTCTGCTCCATTGGGTACAATAAGTCTGCGTTAAATATAAGATAAACTGACTTTGTTTAGCCCTCCTTTCACCAAGCTAAAATGATTTGGACATCCTTGATTTTCTGCAGGGTAGGCTACTCCCATGGATAGTTATCATGAATCAGCTGACTTGTTATATGTGATGCCAGAATAACTTGTTCATATATCTCAGTATAAAAGAAGCCTTGTCCCCAGATTATTTGAGACAGAGAGCACTGTGTATCAGTGGCCTGTATTCTTCATTATTTATCATTCCTTTACCTTTTGTATCAACTCCAAGCTTTACTGGTAATGATTTTATGTTTTCTTCCACCTTTCTGATAAAATGTTTACTAGCATAGAGCCAAAAATCAATGCTAGGGAGAGCCCAGTCAAAACACAACTTATTAGTATTAATTCACAATTTACAGTTAAGCTGTGGGACATGGTTACAAACCATTTTTTTTTTTTTTTAATTCAATGTGATTTAAAAGCAATGGGATTTTAATTTTTTTTTTAATTTCTTGTATACAAACCAATTTCTTTAAAGAAGTTACGTTATTATTCAACATTATTACTTTATTGAATTGGATCACTCTTTTCATAGAAGTCTTGACATAAAGTGGTTTGAAGAGATTGATTTCCAAACGGTGGATATTTACAGGCATTAATACATTACATTCCTGTAATTTGTTGTTAGTTCAGGTTTGTCTCAAGTGGTCCATCATTTTACTTCTAATCTAAATGAAACTTGTAATTGCTTGCATTACCTTATTTATTCTTCCTTTAAAAGTTTATTACTATACATTCTTTGCTATGCTTGTGGTATGTCCTGAAGTTTTAAAGACTGGATTAAATCTGTTTAATGGTTTGGATAGCTCCTGATCCAGCACTTTAAAATTTTTTAAATACAAAATTACTGAGTCCTAATGATCTAAAAGGTAATCTCATGTGAACCCAGTACAATTTAAATGGGAAGTATTTCATCATGATGTAACAACAAAGTACTGATCATAAAATTTCACTCATCATTTCTTGGGTTTCTATTTCCATTATAGATATTTCTACTAATCCCATGTGCTACTATCCCAATGTCCTATTGTAACACGCAATATATACTACTTTGAATGACATTCTGCCATACACTTAGAAATGGTAATCTTTCAAACAACTTTGTATTAGCCATTACAAACTGAGGTATTTTCACTGTAAGAATTTACCCTTCATGTGAGCTACGTAAGTGAGTTGTAGTAATCCCTGTAGATGAAAGATGTAGTAAGGGCTCTTAGCTCTTTTGGCAATTAACACAAAGATCCAGATCAAGAGGTGGTCCCAGCAGAATCTAATCTCTGCTTCCAGAGCTGGGCTACCAGCTGTTTCCTTTAAGATTGTAGAAAAGGAAAAGGAAGGCAAAAACTTGAACAAGAGTGAACCTGTCTTTAATACCATGCATGCTAAGAAAACAATCACATTATTGTATCTTCAGTCATATCTGATCTAGCCACTTTAATGATATTCCCTACTGTCACTCCCATCCTTAGCTCATCATTTTTACAGCTGTGGTAGTTACGTTACCTCTGGTGCTGTTTGCCATCTAGAATTACTGTTGGGGGCTGCCTCTACCTCTGTTGTACTGTTAGCAGTAAATTTAGTCATCTGAGAAGATCCTCATATTGGTACTTAACAGCTTCTGAACTAGTTCCCACTGCAATAGAATTGCTTTGTTGCTGTCTAAGGACATGGAGAACAAACACACATACACACTACTTCCAGGGAGAGCATCCAGGGACCATTTGCAAGATCACCCTTTGTTATCCAGCCAAAGTGTAATAATTCTGTAATTAACATGAAATCAGATGATACTTAGATGCTTAAATGCTTAGAACATTAGGTGTCCACCAGGTGAACAAGGATAAGCCTTAACTTCTGGTCTTTAACTGGAAGTCCATGTCATTTTTCATGACAATTTGTATGTCTGTTCTATTAAGACATCAGATGATAATAATTCAGAAATTCTAGGTTCAATGCAGACTTGCAGCTGCACTTCTGCTGCTCACTAAGCTATGTCCATCAATTAAATTGAGATAATGATGTCTCCGCCACTTCCATTATCTGTTTAGACCATAAACTCCATTACAGAAGGTTTTGTTGTTGGGGGCAGGGAGGGTGGTGTTTGGTTTTTTGTTTTGTTTTGTTTGGTGCTTTGAGTATATTCACCACAAAAGAATTCTGATTAGTTCAAGACATAATCATACTCTACTAAGAATATCAACATCTTTACATGGCTTCATCGTTTCTTTGCCTTTCTCTGGAATCTGTGGTACTTCATACAGGTGGAATATCTTATATATCCAGCCCTTTTTACCTTCCCAAAGAAAGAACAGTTTAAAAGTGTTTTCACTAATATAGGCTGGGCAGTAACTAGTTTGAGAGCAGCCCTGAGGAAAAGGCCTCAGGGCTGTTGGTAGATGAGAAGTTCAACAAGAGCTGTCAGTGTACACTTGCAGCCAGAAAGCCAACCAGGTCCTTGGCAGCATCAGGAGAAGCATGGCCAGCAGGTTGATGGAGGTGATTCTTCCTTTCTACTCTGCTCTCATAAGATCTAACCTGGAGTACTGTATCTAATTCTGAGCCCCCTTTTACAGGAGACACATGTCCAGAGAAGGGCCCCGAGGATGATCAGAGGGCTGGAGCACCTCTCCTATGAAGACAGGCTGAGAGAGTTGAGGTTACTGAGTCTGGAGAGTAGAAGGCTCCAAGGAGACCTTATTGTAGTCTTCCAGTATCTGAAAGGGACCTACAGGAATTCTGGTGAGGGACTTTTTAGGATGAGAGGTAGTGATAGGACTAGGGGGAATGGATTCAGACTAGAGGTGGGTAGATTTAGCTTGTGTTAGGAAGAAGTGCTTCACCATGAGGGTGGTGAGACACCAGAACTATTTGCCCCAGAGAGGTGGTAGAAGCCCCATACCTGTAAATTTTTAAGGGCAGGCTGGACAGGGTTCTAAGCAACCTGATCTAGTGGGAGGTATTCCTGTCCATGACAGGGGGATTGGAACTAGATGATCCTAAAGGTCCCTTCTAACCCTGAAAATTCTATGATTCTAAATGATTCTATGATTCAGATAAAAACAATCAGCTCAGCTGTATATAAAATGCATGAGGAAAAAAGGAACCCTCATTCCATACTCTGTTCACCTATCATTTTAAGGGATTGCCTATGAAATGCCCTTATTTTATTTTATTTTTTTTAATTAATATAGAGTATTCTACCTTTACATTAGAGAATGAAAAAGATTTTAACTTCTTCAGCGTTCGTGACTATTTTTTTTTTTCTTCCAGTCAGTCTTCATCTGCAACTCCATTTGCCTTAAATGGCATCAGCTAAACCATTTCTCATTACATAAACTGTGCTTCTCTCAATTGTTTTTCTATATAAGAGAAGCAAGTAAAAATTGTCTTCTACCTAGATGTAATGAGTAAGGCTATCTACTGGATAGAGTTCTACCTGATTTTCTATGGGGAATAAATTTATTAGGAAAAAAAAAATAAATAATTAAAATAGCATGATTTCACTTGAGATATTTTGACTACTGCTATGCATTGTTACACTATTCTTAACAATACTCTCATTTTTATTTGTCTACTTTCCTTTAGGTTTGTACTCCTAAGAAGACATGAAATAAAGGAGGACAAGTTTAATTTCAAATGACATGGAGCCAACTTCAAGATACTTATCCCATGAGGAAAAAAGGGAAAAAAAAATAAATCATAGAATGGTTTGTGTTGGAGAGGACCTCAGAGATCATCTAGATCCAAACCCTCCTGTCATGGAGGGGGACACCTCCCATTATACTAGGTTGCTCCAAAACCCATCTAACCTTTAACACTTCCTGGAAGGGACATCCACAACTTCCCTGGACAATCTATTCCAGTGTCTCACCACCCTCACAGGAGAGAACCTCATCTTAATATCTAACCTAAATCTCCTCTTTCATCTTAAAACTGTTCTCCCTTGTCCCCTCATTCTATGCCCTTGTGAAAATCCCTCTATATCTGTCCTGTAGCCCCTTCAAGGTACTACAAAGTCACCTTGAAACTGCTCTTCTCCAGGCTGAACTCTTCAGCTTTGTCAGTCTTTCTTTGTGGAAGAGATGATGCAGCCTGTTAATCAACTTTGTGCCTCTCCTCTAGATTTGCTCCAACAGCTCTATGTCTTTCTGATGCTCTTTCTGAGAGCTCCAGAGAGGGATACAGTACTGCAGGTGGGGTCTCATGAGAATACATGAATTTGCAGATCATTAAATCCATGTGGAAACATACTAATAGCAAGAAGGAAATTAAGCTTAATCAAGCTACATTTAATCAATACAGGTTTTGTTGAATCTACCATAGGACAAGAGTTTTTCCACACAGTCTCTTGTAATTGCTTCATTTAGATGTTTCTGAGATGGATAAGTTATGGGAAAGTAAGTGAGAAACAGCTTCTACCCATAATAATGTAATCATAGAATGGCCAAGGTTGGTAGTGATCTTAATAGTTACGAAAGGATGATTTGTGAAGAAATACCTTGCTCATGCTTTTTGTGATACCTGCTGCTGCATGGTCAGTATTTTAGGTGATTTTTTTTTTTTTTTTTTTTTTTTTGCAAATGGTAGGCAAACTGGGGAGCAACTGTAGAGCAGTCATAGAAGTCTGCTGACTCAGATCATGTTTTTGCACCTACAAAATAGTGAAAAACATTATTTTCTATCAGATGTTTTGAATGTACTTCTGTAGACTATAATAATTATTATTATTACTGCTGTTAATAAGAATACATTTGCTAATATATTGAGCAAAATATTCGCTGGTGTCTGAAGTTCCAAGAAAAGTGAATCTCTTCCGTCTGTTAGCTAACACTTTCCTTCACTTCTTTCCTTCATTGAAACGAAAGCAGTAGAAAAATTTCTGATCAGTATTGTTGCTGCAAAGTCAATAGGAGCCAGTCATTTGACTTCTTCAGGCACCTTTGAAAATCCCAGCCTGACATCACCACAAATTAGCTGAACAAGAGTAGGTTTTTTTCAGGGTAAGTAATATGAGAGTCACAAAGCACTTGTGCTTAACAAATGTTTCCTTTTCATTACAGAACTCTCAGACTTTTTTAAGCTGGATTCTCAGCATGGATTTTTCATATGGAGCAATAGTTAGCACTCTGACAGGTAACACAATGAATGATTAGGCAGTAATTTATCTGCTACAGCGTAAAGCTCCAAAGAGATGAGACAACTTTCTTAAGATTTCTGGCAGGGCTTTTCTGTGTCTTTGTCAGTTACTTTTTATTCACACCTGTCTGTATTTTATTCACACATGGACCACTGTGTTACGCAGAATGAACAAATTTCACAACCTTCACTTGTTTTTAAAGGAACACATCTATTTCAAGATTTTTTTTTCCCCAAAACCTATTTATCTGAATCCTACTACTAGTGTATATACTATGGATTAGATCCATACAGTTTCTAAATGTTGTCAGTAAAATGCAGAATTAGGCATCTAGGTAATGTATCTAATACTTAGGATGAATCAGACACCAAGAAAGCCGTACATAAAGCTGAGAAGTTACAGTAGGAAATTCACAGGATAAAATGAGCTGCTGATTTCGGACCTGTGGTGAAAACATTTTGCTCTGGTTGGACAGAAATATATGTTAGTACCGTAGCTCATTCATCATCTTGCTCAAGACTTTTTCCATTGACTTTACAGGCTGACCAAGCTATATTTAAAGTCATAAATCTGGACATATGAAAACCCTCTTAAATGACCAAGTCTGTGTTACTTTGCTAAATGTGTCCATGGTTATTTTGAAACATTATCTAGAAAACCCTAAAATATCTTCCAAAGATAAACATAATCAGTTGCCCTTCATCAGGATGTGTTATAGGCTGTAAAAGAGCCTATATGACTCTTCCATTGAAGAATTCTAGAAAAAAAATTAGATTAATCTTTCTTTGTTTTTTTTTTTAATTCCACTAGAGCTTAGTGGAACTCATTAACCATATCCCTAAAAGGTTAGTTGGCTATGTGCATATAGCACAGGAGAAGTGAAGCTGTCTATGGCAGAAATTTAGAAGTCTGAAAAATCTTGGTACCACAGTGTGGATGCCTAATAAAAATGTTTTGATTAAAAATTTGGGTTTGGCTATCTAGAACAATTATTTTAATGATCAGAAGTACTTCTTCAAAGGATCAAACAACTCTTCAGTTTTAAATGTTACTGATGTCAACAGCCCTTATGTACATACATGCTTTTGCAATTCAAATTCTGTCTCAAGGTCTGGATTATAACAATTAAAACTGACTATAATTTAAATAATAAAAAATATGTTATTATTATTTAATATATTATTTAATTATTTAATACATCTACATTATTTTAAGATGTACTTCTGTTATAGAAGCATTCACCCTTCTGAAAAGATTATGTTCCCTAAAGTTATCTGTTTTAAGCAAGAAAAAAAAAAAAAAATCTTCTGCAAGCATCACTTAATGATGGATATGTCCCTACGTCACTCATCTGTTTCACTTCTTGCCTTTAAGTCTGATGAGTTCAAACCAGATGTGCATCACTGAATTCTCAATAAAAGGCCACTGCTTGTCCTGCTGAATAATAAGAACTGCTAATGACACCAATTAAGAGCTGTAAATGTCATTTCTACTTGTTTGTTATTTTTCAAGTCAATAAGGCTATGGAAGGCAGGGAAGCCTGAGATCACTTAGACTAGAGCAGTCTGAGGGGACGTTTTAATTGAAATATTACCTAGAGTAATAATAATAAAAAAAAAGATAATGGAGCAATTACATTTGTGACTTGGTCAGTTTCAGAAGATGCAGGGTACATTAAATTATTTTCCCACTTGGTGAGCATTTGGAAACCCAAATCTGAACAGAATTCCAGTAAAATGGTACAATGATTAATTAATTAATTAAATTACTTAGTTAGTTATTTTAATTATTATTTATTTCCCAGTGCTTTCCTTTAGAGAAGGAGGAGTGGGAGAAGGAGATGATAGGAAGGAAAAGAAAAAAACAAACAAAACAGCCAAATAACCAGGAAAACAAAACACTTCTATCTTTGCAGACTGACATTCCATTTACATTTGTTGTTTTTGTACTCAGACCAACTAGCAGTTATTGAGTGCTTTTCAATTGGCATTTATGGCTGCCTCTAATGGCTTGCTTGTACATGAGGCTTGCATATCCTAACTAAATATTCAATGATTTTTCCTTATTCAAATGTCCTTAATTAGATTTATGAACTCCTTACTATGTTTTATGTTGATGAGGGACTAAGAATAAAATCCCGAAATGCTCACTCTAATAAAATATCACAGCTAACCAACTTGAGCTTTTGCATGTGTTATTTCAGTGAATAATGAGCTTTAAATAAAGTTCTGAATATGTTACCAAGGATAGGATAAAGAAATATAGACTGGTGATCTACTACGATACATTAATAAATACACTGGTACATATAGTTTGCTATCCATAAGGCATAATGGATCATGTTGAACAAGAACAAGTTAAAGGATTAGGGCTTGAGGCTTTTTTTAAAGTCTTGTATAAAACTACCCACATTATATAGAAGAAATTAATATCTTGCCATTTCCATGCTACTTTCATTTTTTTTCTTTTCTTTTTTTTTTTTTTTAATAGTTCTTTGAGACCAAAGTAAATTATTGAGTGAGATATAAAAAATGATTGTAGTGTGAGATAGCTTTGCCTTACATTTTCATACTAATTAATTAGCTTCTTTTTGTAGATTAAATATTGAAAATATTTAAGTGATATAAACCACAGTAGCTGTCAGGAAGTAGCACTCCAAACAAATCTAATATAAAACTTGCTAAAAAATCTGGCAACTAGTTTCATTTATAAGAAAACTTAGTACACCCATATGTTTAGGATGTGAAGATTAAGACAGCTTTTTCTTACCAGCATCAGATCATTCCAGTGTGAATACTCTGGGTACTAAGCCTGCTAATGTACTCTGTAGCTAATCATGCCTTCTATTCAGGGGAAAGTGTACAGTTTTTCAGAACTATGACCAGATATAATGTATATCAACAGAGTATTACTGACTTCTATAATTCTGCTGTGACTGACATCAGACCAGTTAAATAAGCAAAAGCATATTCTGCTGTGTTTTATCTTTCTGTGACTTCTTGGTACTGCAAGGAAGACCAGGAGAGTTAATCTGTTTTGGGATGTGTTTGAGTAAGCAGGTAGTCACATCATTCCTTCTTCTGTGAAGGAATCATTTTGTTAATGCCTTCCATAATTTCTCTCTCCTGCTTTTATATGACTCTTCTTGTCTTTGCCAACAGACTTGAAACATTTCCACTGACTCTGCTGTGTTTTGCATAAGCACATGCAATGATGTGGGTTTTCTGTCAGGAACAATTTTTCATTGTTTTCTGAATAGCTAAGTGTATTCTGAATTTTAAGGCATGCTGATGTTCCTTTACTTGCTACTGCAACTAAAATTATCTCGTGAGATAAAATTATTATGCCAAGCGCAGCTGATAAAAAACTTGTAAGAAATTCTCTCAGGAACTCCAGAAGAGTATATACATATATCCTTAGACCCACACTAAATCATATACAGCTATATAATATGTTTCTTTCCAGTGTTATTGCTAAACTACATAGTTTTCCATTTACATATATATCAAAGAGTAGACATTAAAAGCTTGGAAACTTGCATTCACATGTAGATAAGTATATGTGAATCCAAACTGCAAAGCAAAAGCTATATAAATCAAAAGCATAAACCACAGCTCAAGAATTCAGATGTCTGATGTCCAAGTTCTAATTTGAGGTACAAGTGTGAAGTTAGTTCACTTCTACAGAGAAATTTTGTGCTTAATGTGGCACAGTAAGTGATGAAAAGCCACTAAATATTGGAAAGTTTAAAGCAGTCAAGAGTGTAATTTCTAAGAGAAAAAAAAAATACATAGGGATTCAAGATGAGATATGATAACAGAGAAAGTTTAAAAACTCCAAGTAAAACATGAAAAAATCAAGAACTGGCAAGCTAGCATTGTTGAAGTATTTATAAAAGATGTGGATTCTACCACTTCTTTGTGATGCCTACTCTAAAATTTCATCGACTGCAAGAAGTTTTTCCACTTCCCTTCCTGAACAAGATTCTGAAGACCTGTAACCAGCTTGGCTGGTTGTCACAGTTCAGGACTCTTTTCAAAGCAAATATTGGGACAGGGAACAAACTAAAACTGAACACAGTGTTCCAAGTATATCCAAACAAGAGATGATGAGAGTGAAATAATCACATCCTTCCATCTTGTGGCTATGTTCTTGCTCATGCAGCTTAGGGAACAATTTGCCCTGATAGCTACAAGAGCCATCTGTTGACTTTTGTCAAATTTGATGTCCCTCAGGACATTTATCTCATGTAAAGAGAGATGTATCTCATATCTAACCTTGTGCAGCTTTTGTTGTCCCAACATTGTGTATATCCTGTTTAGAAAGTTTCTTTGCTCAAAGTAGTATTTTTCCTAATCCGTGTGACTTGGGAGAGTGGAGGATCTTACAAATGAGATCACAGATAAAACTGGTATTTAATATAGTCTATTTGTCACAAATCCAGTTCAATACACTTCTAAAGAGTTCTGAGGTTTGCCATAGATGTAGGTAATAAGACAGAGACTGTACTCTGTGAAGACCCTTAGTATAAATCATAGAATCATAGAATCATAGAATCCTAGGGGTTGGAAGGGACCTCGAAAGATCATCTAGTCCAACCCCCCCTGCCAGAGCAGGGCCACCTAGAGTACATCTCCCAGGAACGTGTCCAGGCGGGTTTTGAATGTCTCCAGTGAAGGAGACTCCACAACCCCCCTGGGCAGCCTGTTCCAGGGCTCTGTCACCCTCACAGTAAAGAAATTTTTTCTGATATTCAACTTGAACCTCCTATGCTTCAATTTACACCCATTATCCCTTGTCCTATCGCTGGTCACCACTGAGAAAAGCCTAACTCCATCTCCCTGGCACTCACCCCTTACATATTTGAAAACATTGATGAGGTCACCCCTCAGTCTCCTTTTCTCCAAGCTAAAGAGACCCAGCTCCCTCAGCCTTTCCTCATAAGGGAGATGCTCCACTCCCTTAATCATCTTAGTAGCCCTGCGCTGGACTCTTTCAAGCACTTCCCTGTCCTTCTTGAACTGAGGGGCCCAGAACTGGACACAATACTCCAGGTGCGGCCTCACCAATGCAGAATAGAGGGGGAGGAGAACCTCTCTTGACCTACTAACCACACCCTTTCTAATGCACCCCAGGATGCCATTGGCCTTCTTGGCCACAAGGGCACATTGCTGGCTCATGGTCATCTTCTTGTCTACCAGGACCCCCAGGTCTCTTTCACCTACACTGCTCTCCAGCAGGTCAGCCCCCAACCTATACTGGGACATAGTGTTGTTCTTCCCCAAATGCAAAACTCTACACTTTCCCTTGTTAAATTTCATCTTGTTTCTCCCTGCCCAACTCTCCAGCCTGTCTAAGTCTCTCTGGATGGCAGCACAGCCTTCTGGTGTGTCAGCCACTCCTCCCAGCTTAGTGTCATCAGCAAACTTGCTGAGGGTACATTCTATACCCTCATCCAAGTCGTTGATGAAGATATTGAACAACACCGGTCCCAGTACCGACCCTTGAGGGACTCCACTAGTCACACACCTCCAACCAGATTCTGCCCCATTGACTACAACTCTCTGACTCCTTCCTTTCAACCAGTTCCTGATCCACCTCACTACCTGATCACCAAACCCATACTTGATCAACTTATCTACAAGGATGCTGTGAGAGACGGTGTCAAATGCTTTACTGAAATCAAGATAAACCACATCAACCGCTCTTCCATCATCTATCCACCTAGTAATTTCCTCATAGAAGGCTATGAGGTTAGTTAAACATGATTTACCCTTGAGAAAATTAAAATGTGTTAATTTTTTACTATATCCACTTTCCATTCAGAACCATAAAACTGGAGCTCCTGAGACAGTTACTGGATCTTTCAATCTACTATACAGGGATATCTTGAATGAATTACATCATTATTTTATATTTTATCTATATGAATCTCACTTAAGGGTCCTCCAGTTCAAACCGGTCTCTGCTTCCAACTAGTATTCTGTAACAGGGAGGTGAGAGCATGATCTGCCAGTTCTGTAGTATGATAGGTCAGCTTGAAGAAGACTTTCTTACTTTCTTGAAATCCCCTGGAAAGAGCTGTGAGAAACACAGAGAGTGATACTTCTCTTCTTGAAGTTCATACTGGACTACATAGAAATCCACACCCTCCTTTCATATATGTGTTGTCATGAAAATAAAACCCAGGCCTCAGAAGCATACAATGCCAGCTGAAACAGTATCCTTTAGAAATAAATATTTTCCAACTAGAAAATGCATTTTTTAGTTAACAGTGTCTTGATTTGACAATTTTTCTTTCGCTTTTCCCAAATGAATTTTCAAACCAAACAAGCACCACATGTTGAAAGTCACATTAAAATATTGCATTTCAAAGTGTTAATTTGACTTCAAATAGCATGTGAAATAGAGAGTTATTTCACAATAAATTGCAATTTGGCACCTCAGAGTTAGACAGGTTTAAATATCAAAACTGTTTTACCTGATGGATTTGTTTCCTGTGCAAATATAGTAACTCTTCCTTTAGAAGGTATTACTCTGTTTTCACAGAATCACAGAATTATTGAGCCTGCAAAAACCTCTGAGATCATCAAGTCCATCCTATGACCTAACACCACCATACTGGCTAGCCCATGGCACTTTCCTAAAGCACTCCTAGGGATGCTGATTCCACCGCTTCCCTGGTCAGTCCATTCCAGTGTCTGATCACCCTTTCCATGTGGAAATTTTTCCTGATATCCAACCTAAACCTCTCATGGTGCAGCTTCAGGCTGTGCCCTCTCATCCTGTCACCAGTTGCCTGGGAGAAGAGCCCACTCCCCACCTGACTACGACCTCTCTTTAGGTAGCTGTAGAGACTGATAAGGTCTCCCTTGAGTCTCCTTCAGGCTAAACAACCCCTCATCCTTCAGTTCCACCTCCCAAGTTCCTGCGCAGAGTCTTTCTACCCTCCAGCAGATCAACAGTCTCCCCCATCTTGGTGTCATCTGTGAATTTACTAAGGGTAGACTCAATCCCCTCATCCAGGCTGATGGATTCAACATAAAGATAGTGGATAGGACTGGTCCCACTACTGATACCTGTAGGACACCACTGGTCATCAGACACCAACTGGATGCAGCATCATTTGCCACCACTCCCTGGGCCTGGATATCCAACCAGTTTTTAACTCAGTGAAGGATGCATCTCTCCAAGCTTCAAACTGCCATCTTTTCCAGAAGGATGCTGTGGGAGACTGTGTCAAAGGCCTTGAGGAAGTTGAGATAGACCACATCCACATCCTTCCCCTCATCCATTAAGCAGGTCATCCAGTCACAGAAGGACATGAGATTGTTCAGGCAGGACCTTCCTTTCCTAAACCCATGCTGGCTTGATCTAATGCCCTGGTTACCTTCTACATGGTGCTTGATGGCATTCAGGGTGATCTGCTCCATAACCTTACAGGCACCAAGGTCAGGTTAGCAGTCCTATAATTTTCTGGATCATCCTTATGTCCCTTCTTGTGGATAGGTGTCACACTGGACAGCTTCCAGTTATCTGAGACCTTTCCAAAAGACAAAAGAACCTCACCTCACATCACATTCTTCTGTGAATGTGAATTTTCAGTGCTTTAATCTGTCTGAATTTGGGGTGAAAGTAAATGTTGAAGTAGTGGAATATCAGAACACTGGGACAGGTTTCTAGTATGTGTATATAGCAAAATGCTTCAAAACATTTCATCATTTTTAAATCCAAGTGACATAAAACATTTTGGAAAAGTGCTGAATACATTATAGTTCATGTTTAAGGATTCTTTTTTGATACATTTGGGTTTTTTTATTAGTCCTAATTGATAGTGGCTGGAGTATGACAACAATGATTTTCTCAAGGAGTCCAGAGTTTGTTCCGTGTGAAGATTTCATGACTGAGCACAAAGGTCTAAACAAGACCTTTTCAATCTATGTTTCTTATATGAGGTCTGTCCTGCTCTCAAAGCACCAGCTCTGTATTAATATGTATATAATATCAGAGCAACAGTCTTTGAATCAATATTTATAAATGAATGTTAATCTTTTATAGATGATTCATTAATAAAAGTCAAAATTTATTACACATCTGTTAGCCCTGAGATACTATTATCCAGCCTTACAGTCCCAAATGAATATATCTTCAGTGCAGATTTGTTACTGTAAGCTGCATAAGTATCCAGAAAATAATGTGTTTTCTCTACTTACTTTTCTTTAGGATAAACAGTGAAACTAAAAAAGAGCCTAAAACACAACAGGGGATGCAAAACAGACAAGCTGCACCAGCCTACATGGGAAGATATTACAGAATTACAGTTGTTGTTGCAATGGCTACCAGCTGTGAATCTGGAATGAGCAGATTTGGAGGCCAGGAAGTTTTAATACAAGAAAAAAGTTTGCCTCAGATGCTCACTCCTTTAGATTTTTATTTCAGTCTTTACCTGAAATGTTTTAAAGAAAAACATTCCAATGGCTCCAGTTATTTCTCTTGTTCTTGTTAACTTCTCTGTCAACAGCTACAGGCAGGTGGAAGCATATTCAAATTTGTGTTGCTAGTATTCCAGATCACTGCATTCGGTTACTGAGGTTTACATGACTTCTTTCTTTGTGCTGCTTTTGCAGTGGCAGGGAAAGAAAATTATTTAATGTGATAGGTAGCAGTCCCTTTACGTTGGTCCCTTACACCAGCCAAGAAAACAAACAGTTCATTTTTTCACTAAACCAGATTTCACATGTCCTGATTCTAGACGCTGCAGAAATACTTTTTTTTTTTTTTTTTTTTTTTTTTTTTTGAGAGGGCGTGTTTTTCCACACAAATCCCCTCACCCTGTTAAAACCTAATAACCTAATCCACCTTCCAAAGAACCATGCCTTTTCACAGGAAATGAGACTGTGACTACTCTGAAAACAAATGCTTTCAATTGAACTATGCTCAGGAATGTACATGCCTATGTGCATGTGGCAGCAAACTCAGATGGCACAGTAAGTGTAATTCTGGCATTTTATAATTTCTGAGGGCTTGACTTAGATTAGCTGTTTATTGCAGGTAATAAAAAAGAGTTCTGAAAAAATAGAGGGGGAAAAAAAACACCAGAATTGTGGCTGTGCTGTGGTTATGGTGACAATCTCATGTCTTATACATCCCCTGAGCACTTGAAGTAAAGATATAAAGTCAGACCACATTAGGGAGTCATTCTCTATATGACACATATTCTGATAGCTTTTGACTTGTGATTCAGTACTCATCCAGTTTTTCACCCAGTCAGAGTGTACCCCCAGTTACCACCTGAGTTGCATGACCAAGTTATTGCTTGGAAACCATATTTCAGCAGATATACCCAGAAATCTCACAGCATTACAATTTTAAGTCCCTTTCCAGTTTCTGAATATGAGCATGTACCAGTAGGTACATTTTTTTTACCATTTTCATCAGTTGGAGCAGATCCACCCAGCACCTCATATGAACAAGATTACTACAATTTAAGATGCTCACACCATAACCATATTAAATCTAATTTAAATATGTATATATACACACACACACATACATGTTTACGTAGCAAGCAAAAAAGTCATCAACAATTTTTTTAGTAATACTTTATTCACTTTCCCCAGATTTCCTTGGCCAAAGATGGCAAGCCTTTCGGGCTTGTATCTTTTCAGGAGATAAGTCAAATTACATTGAATTTATCAGAATCAAATGTTTTTTAAAGTTATTCTCAGAAGCAAGACTGGGGAACCAATACTTGGCTTCTAAACTAATCTGACTACTGTGGTCTTATTCTACAAACCCTTGGTTCTTTGTCCTTTATGTCTTGTTGGTTATCATTTTCAGTATTCGTCCTATAAGCAACCTGGTTGCTTCTCCTCCTTTCTTTAAGATCTTGGACAACTCAGATAATCTTCCTGGTATTCTCCAGTATCCTTTTCTTTAATGAGAAGATCAGCTGGCTGTATAGCTTTCTTCAATGTATACTGCTAGCTAATGGCAACTTTATTAGGTATCTGCAGTGAGATGATGAGCCACCTGAGAGTATTAACACCTGGATTTACAGTCACAATGGTAGAGCTTATTGAAGTCCTTCACTACACTGAATTACTCAATAATAGCTTTTGGAAACATAAATAATCAAGAAGCATCATTTTTGAAGATAAAAGCCAGGAACATGTCTGGCTAATTGACCATGATGGAGTTATAACTGTGAAATACTGCACACTTTTGGAGTAAAGTTCTCTAACAGCCTGCCTATGTCTGAAGCATCGAGGGCTGGCAACTCTACAGAAGTTTATGGATAGTGACTCTTGCACGCTGCTCCTGCCAATAAGATGCATATCAGATTTTACATAGGTCTAATCTGTCACAATAAACTGTGGCAATCTAAGAACCACAGAGATAATGTGAAACAGGAGGAACTGAAACAAGATTAGCTCATTGAGAATGACATCAGGATTGCTAATTCAGTTTGCATCAAAATCCAGGAAAGGTCAGGTCCTGGTAACAAGAAAACATTTCATCCTGTTTCTCTACATGCAGTTAAAAAAGTGTTGAAATCTATTTGTGTATTTTAATTCTTTTAACTCCAGTTTATTAGAAAAGTGCTTGAAGTTCCATACGATATAATCACTTTCTTGGACAGACTAGAATTAAATTTTAAGTTTAAAGGATAAAATTAACCTTTACAACTTGGGTAAACTGAGAACTATGTTTATTAAGTTATCTCCTGCCTTTTATTTACCAACACACAAAATTTCTACTTCTTGTCTAAATAACAAGATTTGGGAATTTTAGGAAAAAAAAATCCATAGCACCAACAGTTATTTCAAAACTTTAAGAAGTATAATGAGGGCCTCAAAATACATTGACCAGTACTGAAAAACTTATTTCAGCGACTATTTGAGAGTAAAAACCACAACGTTTTACTCACTTCCTCATGTAATTAACTGGTAAGGTATACAATCACTTCTCTTTCTCTCCCCAGCCCAATGAGTATTTAATTATTCATACAAAGTGGAACAGTTTCAACTGAACAAGTGTCAGAAACCCACTCTGGAGCATCTCATAGCTCGACAGCACACAGACTCATGGGTTCCCATTTCTCCTCTGCATGGAGGTGAAGGAAGCTCTTCGCCCTCTCACAGTGTGGGTGAACACCCCAGAAGATTTTGGGGACCCCTCTGTCTCATGCCAGGGTGTCTGTGACCCAATACCGCCTTACAGGATCTTAGAGGGTCCCCTGGGCTGCTCCTCACCCCAGCTGTGAGGCTGAGCATGGAAGATGAGACCACCACTCTGTTTCTTCTCCAGATAATCTGACTTTGGTGGATCTAGTGTTCTTATAAACATATTTATTATACAAGGGCAGTTCAGTAAATCAAGGGCCTGGCAGAGAGCACCTGTCCCAGCAGCCAGAAGAAGGACACCTAGGATGTATATGGGAGAGCCCCAGGCACCGTGCACCTCTCGGAGGTTGGGCCAGGATTTTCAGGGTCTGTGGATGGTCTGGGTAGGGCTGTTGGGATCTGGAGACTCATGGAGTGCAGCCCCACTGAGGCAAGGACTGGTAGCCCCCTAGATTCCCTCCTGGGCAGAGGGAATGCCTCCCATAGGAGGATGGGATGGGACAATGAGGTCTGTGGGTTCCTCAGAGCATCAATCTGCACAAGAAAGCTGGTATTAGGTGTATTTGAGAAATGGAAAATGAAGTTACCTCTATAAATTCAGACAGGGATGAACAGGACACAGAGCTCATTCCTAAATTGTTTACATAAATTCACCCACACCCTTTTAAGCCCAGGTTGCTGTTTAGTTTACATCTCCCAGGATTATAGGCTACTCTTTGTAGCCCTCATTCCCAGGAAGACCATGCTGTCACCTAGAGACATACTCCTGTGCATAATATCTGGCTTGAAAAGGTTGTAAAACACACGTTCCTTAAATCCTTACCACGTAATATTTAAAATTGTATCTCCTAAGTGCAATACTCTGCAGTATTCTAGACTTCATCCTGCCAACAGCCTGTACAAGTACTCATCCATTTAATCACAAATTCATCATCTGAGAGGAGAAGGACTGTAGCAAACAAGTTAAAACAACTAGGCAAATGTATCTCCCATATACATACAAACATAAACCAGGCATGTTACACTATCTTGAGATGCAGTGTTTGGTTAAATTATAGATTTCTAGAATGGCTTTGCTTGGAAAATATCATATAATTCTACCCTCCCGGCATAGTCAAGGACACCTTCCACTAGACCTGGATGCTCCCTGCCCAGCAAAGCTTCTTCCATGGGATGCTGGCTTGAGTGTGTTGTGCCCAGGAGAGAGTGCTCGGTCACGGTCAGAGACATGGGGCAGTCAGAGGAGAAACCTCCCCTGGACTTTGGTGAGCACGAACCTTTTGAAAACAGATTTTTGAGTCGCCTCCATCCATCTACTTTCCTGCAAAGTCTCTCCTATTAAGAGTTTAATCGCTGTCCTGTATCTTCTCATGTTTAGATATATGGTTACCTGGGAATAGGTGGGCCAGCAAGAATTTGTCACCTGCAGTTCAAAATGTGCTGGAGATCCTTTTTTTGAAACCCTATATTTTGCATTCAAGGAAAACCTGAGAGTCTTTTTCCCCTCTGTACCTCTCCTTCTGTGCCTATGATAGGCCAGCTGCTCCCACTGGGACAGCTGTATCCCATCCCCTGGCCAGAAGAAGAGAAGACTTTGTGCAGAGGTAACCCAGGAGATGGCCCCATCTTAGTAAAGATATTTTTTACCATAAGCTAGCAGTTTAGCTCCTACCTCATCTCTGCTCAGCAGGAATGCAGAGGCTCAGCTATTTTTTTTATTTATTTGTTTGTTTGTTTTTTCCCTGAATAAAAGCAAGTTTCTGTCTCAGGCTCTTTGAAAGATCAGGTGGAATAGATCAAGGGAGCTGAAGAATTGACTAGACCACTGACTAATGAACTCTAACCTCTCAGCTCCTTTGTTTTGGTGATGGATTTTCCATAGTAATATTCATTCCCCTTTCTGTCTGAGGCCAGAGGTATGGGTGAGGCCTCTCAGTGTCCCACTGACACTTCCACCTCTGTCCACTCTTGGAAGCTAGGTCCAATCCCTCTGCCAAAGCCACCACATCAGGAGCACAGCTGGATGAGACAGGGAGATGTCTGAGACAGAGATGACAGAGATTTACAAATTGTTCACAGACACTGTGAGGGCTTTGTTATCCCCAAACATCACACCTTTGCTTTTATGCTTTTATTTTAATCCATTTTTTCCCCTCTTCTCCCCCTCATATGTCCCTGATCTTTGCCTATGGCACCTTTGCCATCTCCAGGTCCTACTTCAGACACATCTGCTCCAATGAAAATCAGATGGAGATCTGGGTGTATGAGAACTTGGAAATGTCCTCAGGGTACAGATGGGTCAATGCCATTTTCACTAGGACACCTTCTGAGAAGCTTCCCCCTGGGGGGCACAGGCTAGATTGGACCCCCTACAACTCAGGAATTGCTTCCCTGTAGGTCTGGCAGTATCGTGGTTAAGATCACCTCTTGCTCTGTTGTGGGTCACATTTTCCACTCCAAGATCCACCCTACCTTTCCAAGGTCATCCAGGTCATCTCTAGGAACCAGATCCGCTTGATTGAGGTCTTGATGGATGACTAAAAGCATATCTTCTGCAGGAGGTACCAGCAAGTTGCATAGGTGGCTATAGACGTACCAGCCACACTGTCAGGCTTCTTCTGCTCCCAATGGAGGCTGATCCTACTGGGAAGCTCAAGCCTGAGCAGAGGGAGGATGTAGTTTTAGCCTGGAAGCCCTGGAAACCTCCTGTAGCTGGGAAAAGAAGTGCCAGTGTAAAGAAGTAGCAAAACTTTATAGCTTTTGTTTTGTTTGGATTTTGATTCTTTTTTTCCCTATTTAGCCATTAACTTTTTTTAGTTGAAAAGGATCAATCTTTAAGTGTTTTTTTGGGTTTTTTTGACATTGCTAAAAGTTTGTGCTCTGATGCCGAACTGTCCCAGGACTCTTCAATGAGAGGTGCAGCTTGAGGGTACTTGCCAGGGACTGGAGGTGTCTTGCAAAATCTTGTCAGCAGTGTACTAGGCACACCATGACAGACCACAAGAAAGTAGGGAGGACCCCCAGGTGACTAGGTTTCAGTTAATTTCTTATTCACAATTTTCATTAGGAAACTGGACATGAGAAAGACAAGTAGGGAAGAAATCACTGAAAGGAGTTATTATTAATGGACTGCAAAATACAGGGCATGAAGCTTTTAGAGTTGGTGCCATTCTCTTCCTTTCTTTGCCAGCCAGTCAGATAAAAAATTTGCTTAGACGAAGGCATCCAAGTTTAGACTCAAGGGACTTCACTGTCTATTGAAATCAAGACAATCTAAAAAACAGCTCTGTTCTGCTTCAAAAAGGTAAATGAACCTTCTGTGGAAAGCAAAAGTGTGAAAGGTTCAGAAGAAACCCATTACAAGCTTCAGCACACACTTGTGACAAGAATTGTGACTCTGTATTTGCAGAACACAGTCTCCCCTAGGGATGCCAACTTTGAAAGTTAAAACAGGGCATTCACTTCAGCTGAATAACTTTTTCTCTCAGATGGTGGTCTAATTGTTCCATGTAATGTTGTCCCTAACAGAAATTAATTCTTTTTAGACTTCTTTGGAGCAGAGTTGTTAGAATTTAATGGTAAGAACATATTTTATTAAGTTAAATTGTATCCTATCATGTGGTTTTATCAAAAAAGAAGTATTATATGCAAGTGCATTGACTTCAATAAAGTTTTCTTCAGGGTAAGTTTTATTTTTCATTTATTTTTACTTTCTCTTTCAGTGAGGGGATGAATGCTTAAGTTCCCTTGGACAGGAATCCAAAACCAAAATCATTCATTAGGAAAATAGATATTTCAACACAATGTGGAAAAAGGAGTTAAGTTTCAAAACCTTGATAGTTGCCGCAAAATGAATGTGTCATCCTGTTGACAGCTCCAGTTCTTTAAACTGTGTTGCCTGACACTTAGTAGAGCTTCCAGTAAATGGACTTCTTTGATCATATCTAAAGAATTGTATGTCAAAACCATGAAACTCCTTGTTCACTTTCACTCTTACTTTCTGTCTTGCTAAATAAACCCGTGTAGCGTATATTTTGCATGTTACTTATATCATAAGAAAAATCAACATTGTAAATAGTCAGGGTGAAATAAAGCTTCAGCTGAAACTGGAATTTTATTATTTAACTACACACACACAATAAATGCACAAAATTATATGTATTCACTCCAGGTATTTTACCCCACAGTACTAATGCAGGCAACAAAGGGACATGCTTCTGAAGTGCTGGCTTTTTGCAAAGAAGTACCTGCTAGAAATCCTAACCTGGGCTTTTTCCAGACTTCTCATCTTTCACAGATTTTGAAGAGGGTTCTCAGAAAGTGAATTGTAAGAGTTGTCTTTAAGTCTTAAGTAAAGAAAGCTGTTTTCAAAATTCAACTACTTCAGAAAAACTTTGCAGTTATAAGAAAGTTCTTACATAGTGGTAGGAATTATTCCTATTGAACAGTCCATATACAAACTATTTTGTTTCAGGAAGTACTCTCCTCTGAAGGCCCAGGAGTACATAATAGATAGAGCAAAGCAGTTGGTGAAATCTCAGACTTCTAGAAGAATTATCTTCTAGTTTCTAGTGTATCCCAAATGTCAAGGGTTTTCCACATTACTCAGCACAGAAGGTTGGTACTGATTTTTATGTACATAGCATTTAAATTAAAAAGGGCACAAAATTCATCCTTTTAATGTCAAAATGTAAACGCAGATTAAAAAAATAAACAAAACAAAACCCCAACAAACTGCTATGAATAGAAATACCTGAAAGCACTGACATCTCACAGGTTCCTTTTTTTGTTGTTTTTCCTGGTTTTAGTTCTTCAGTGTGAAGTCTGTATAAGCATCAACAGCACACTACTTCTGCCATGAAACTTCATTTTATGCTTTTTCCACTTCTCCTTAGTCTCTGGATTCCTTATTTAGAGTTCACTTGTTACAGATTTTTACTCGCTTTGCCTGCAGCATTGGTTAATGAGCAGTGCTTTCATTCTACAAAGAAGTAAAGGAGTCATTATCGTACAAATTGTTTTTCATTAGGGAACCAGGGTCTGGTCAAGGATGGGAATTTTTTTGCTATGTTCACAGTTCTTAATTTTCAAGTCTGCTAATAATCATATACAAAGGAAGAAGTAGGGGCAATTTTTTCTTTTAACTGCTTCTCATTCCTATGTAAGCAAACATGCAAAATCCTGCAAACCTTTGTTCCATCTATGGACTTGCCACTTCATATGAACCAACTTTCAGTCTGTGAATCTCTTTGGAGCCATAGTGCTTAGCACTGCAAATGACCCACCAAATGAACCTTCAAATCTTTGGAACTTATTGATACAATTACCTCTGTGCTGCTGAGCTGAATGTAATGTCCATTGTTTGTCTGTAAACTTTGTCTGCAATTGCAAGAAAAAGGAAAGGGGAAAATAATTTAATCTCTGCAGCAAGTATTGTGTGGGTACTCTTTCTCTTTGGATCAAGCTAAGCTAAGAAATTTCTTTAACCTTTTAGTGTCAAGTTTGATGGACCCAAGGTGACAGTGTATTTTTTCATTGTGCAGTACAGTTTATGATTGCAATAAACCTGAAGAAAAAATTGATGTTGACAAAGATTACATATATACTTTTCTTCTCCTCCTGGTAAGACAGAAAAGTGACAAGTGTCACTTTTAAAAATCAGTAGCTTCACATACAACCAAAGGACAAGGTTAGTCATCAATCATGTCTTTTCATAAGTCTTCACTGATGAGTTTGACTTTGGACCTGTAATCTTTGAACCTGGTTTCAGCTTTTGTCCCAGATTCACAGATTCGTTCATTCATTCACAGATTCATGGATTTTTAAGGCCAAAAAGGACAATTACAATCATCTTATGTGACCTTCTACATTACACACGGGCCACAGCCCAAGCTTTCATTATGCCTACTCCTACTTCTTTCCCATGTTTTCACATTGTTCTTCTCTTGCACTCAGTTGCTTTCTAACTCATTGTGATGTTTAAACCTCATTTAATAATGTCTCTGCTGATGCTTCTCCTTGTTTAGGATATGATTCTCTTACAGAGTAACTGTTGCATAAAATTTGTATTAACCTACAGCAAGTACTTGTTAAAGACAGGTAAAATTAACCCTTTAAAAACATCTCTTTAAAAGTGTACATCATCTAGTAGTATTCATCAGCAGACACTGTCTTTCCTGACCCTAAATATGTGGATATATAGACATTTAAAAAGTGCTTTTCCAGAAAATAGCTTTGTCTTAATAAATGCATTAGAATTACAGATGCTATTGAGACTTATATCCATACCTGACACTTCTCCAGGCCTCAGTCAACATATTTCCCTTTTTTCCCCCTCTCCATCTCTCAAATCTGTCTGAACCTGTCTCTTTTCTTCTCTATCTGTCTCATAAAAGTTTAAATGCAAAGGACTTCTCAGTTCACAGGTAAAACTAATAATCAATGTGTGTCTAGTAAGAGTTCATAGCCTTTTATTTCTGCCACCCCTCATACAAAAATTAATGGGATGCACCAATCTGCCATTATGTCCTTGACATGCAATTTGTCATAAATAATAATACAAATTATTACAGGGAAAGCTACTACTGCTAAGAGTGTATCAGTTTGCCAACATGGGGATAAATAAGACAGCTCTCTCTGTGGGTGACTCTGTCATCATGTTTTGTACTGGCGCAACCCAGCAGGCTTAACAACATGAGTCCTGTCACGGCTAGTCTCAAAGTTTCTTCAGAGAGAAGCTGGAGGGCTAAAGCCTTTTTAAAGAGAAATAACTAAAAGGAGTTAAAAATAAGTGGCTCTCCGATGGGCTGCTGTGTCGAATGTATTTAATTGCCCACAAGTCACATATCTTCCCTTCTTCATATTATTGCAAAAACCTGCTGCATTTCTATGGTACAGCAGTTACTCAGGTTTTATCTTCTACAGAGACAAGCTGTAATTCCTTTTATAGGGAAAGGAGAAAAAAAAGACTCATAACAGAGAAAGCAATTACAGGAGCAACAGTCAATGTCAAGGATGGGAGAAAACGTTGTGTTGTTATTCAGGTGTAAACCTGAGAATCAAAAGTGCTAGAATGTATAGCAGTTCTACCCCATACCTGTGTGGGTAATTTACTTAGATTTAGCAGAAAACTAGAGAGATTTACTGAGATTTTTTTTTTTTTTTTTACAATTCCTCTCCCAGCCCTGAAACTGATTCTACCCTCTTAGGTTTTTTTATATAACCAAATTTTTAATATCGTAGTACCATTTAGGAAGACTCATTTAAATGCAACTATGCATGTTTCTATATAAAAAAATACTATCAGTTACCAAAAAAAATTGTGACTTTCATGTCATGTGAGTTTTATTAAAATTTTTGTTCCAACAAACAAAAAAAAATTTCTATAAAACCATGAACCAATTTACCACATTTTTTTGAACCACCATAAGAAATCAGAATCGTAAATTAGACTCCAAAGACTTGAGCAGAAGATTTGATGAATCATAGGAACAACCATATGAACATGGAGAGACATGAAGCTGAGGACTATACTTTACTATTTTCCTGATTTAAGTTATATTTTTTCTAAAAGAATCTTTCCTTTGTGCTTAACAGACTACTGGAAAGTCTTGTTCTGATTATCTCATACTGTCTTATGGGTGGATGAATTATGCCACTCATAATGAACCAAACCTTTGAGTAATGCTATTTTTCAGAATTAATTTAAAAAGTAAGTAAATAAAATAAAATTTAAAAACCCAAAAAAACAAAAAAATCCACCAACCAACCAACCAAACAAAAAAGCCCAACAACTAACCAACCAAAAATAGATCAAGAATAATTAATTTTAATGTAATATTTTTTTAAAATTACATTCCATACAGATTTATTTTCTTCATTTTTTAAGATTTTCATTCATGAAAAAAATTAACACGAAGATTCTTGTATTTATGCACAACAGTAAATTTCCTCATGCTATTATTTATCTCTTGCATTAATAAAAGGCCTCAGAACATCCATTATGATAGCATTCCTAGAGGTGTAGTTAGTAGTCTCTTTTTGCTACCAGTGGTTTGTAATTGAAATAGATTGTGTTATCAGGTTTAAAAGAGTTCAAAACCCAAACTCCTTCCCCTTATAAGTACTTTCAAAAATAGTGCACCCTCCACTATTCAAACAGGACTCCCATTTCCCTCTAATGTATATAGAGGACATGATCTTCTGGGTCCACCAAATTGTTCTGCAAAAGGAGGAACAAATGGATTTCAGTGAGGTTTGCAAGACAGGATCAATGTAATGAATTACCTTTAACCACCCCATAATGGAACATTCCCATTAGACAGATGAAGGAAATATCTCACAAGTAGTGACAGGGTTGGTAAAGTGAGGGCTTCAAATCAATTACGTTCATTAGTAGAGAGAGGAATATATTAAAAAAAAACAGCTAAACAAAAAATCCCAGCAACCTAGTATTGCAATAAAACTGATGAAATATTTTGAAATATCAAGAGAACATGTTAGCATCTCTTTTTTATGTTCTAAAAACATAAGGAGTCATAATGAAAAACTCTTATTAAGCTCTAACAGAAAGAAAACAGATTTTCTGTGCACCCATCAGGCATTCTCCATTTGGATCAATACTACTAGGAGCCATAGGTACTTAGTCCTTTCAAAACTTGGTGTTTAATTCAGTTGGTTATGCCATTTTGGTGCCTGCCTTTAAATCCTTACAACAAAAAAATCCTCATCTGCATTTATAATCCACTGTTGTTTACATTTTCCTTCCACTTTGATTGGCAGATATGATAAGAGTTCTAAAATAAAGCTAGCATGTTCTGACAAGCTTTATGACAGTTCTTTAAATATTGCTGTGAAAAATAAGACTTTGAGACACACACAAAAAGCAAACAAATAAACAAGAAGAATCCAACAAAATGAACCACAAGCCAAACCCTCAATGAAAATACAATAGCTACCAATATTAAAAATCTGTTTCACTGAATTGCATCCTACATATGAAATTCTTAGGTTTATTCTCAGGTGTCTAGGGATACCTTTTAATCATTTTATTAATTTTTACTTCCAAACGTGTTTCCTCTCCATCGGTGATGAATAGCTGCATAAGGTTTAAAAAGTCAGGGGCCTTTCCAAATGGATTTAACTGACAGCTTTGAACTACTGGCTCCAGCTTGTTGTGATATTTAATTATAATGACAGGATGTTCTGGAAGGTACCCTTATCAGAGCTCTGAGTTATTGGAAAATATAAATATTACTAACAGACTATAAAATACAAATGCAAGAGACATCTTTGTGTTGCCATTTAAAGGTGGGCAAATTTCAGGGAACATTATAGGGAATAATGCTGTGGGAGAGAGTACAATATATACAGTGCTCCTCACTTAAGGAGTAGTTGCTGCAGATACTGAAGTGTAAAGAAAAAGCACAACCTTGAAGCACACATTTGCTTCCTAGCATAATATTAAAATATAGTATAAATTTAATGTGTGACTAATACTATCTATTGCCTATTTTCTTATTTTTATATGCACTGAAATTCATTAAGCAAACATCCTCTCTATTTTTTTCTCATTTTTCTCATATTTTTCTACTTGTGTCACCCTTTCAAATAAAGTACACCCCCTCTCCAGTATAGTTTAGAACTAAATTAATTATCTTTCAAAAGTGAAAGGCATATGCACTCAATGCAAAAAGGTTTGAATGTGGGCAAGTCAAATGTTAAACATAATAAAAAAAGGATGAAAAGATTAGTGCAAGAAAGAAGCTGTCAAAGACACTAAAATAGAAGAAGTAATAATAAAAAGTTTTTGATATCCATCAAAAGCAAGAAACTTGCCAGGGAGTTTATGGGATTTACAAATGACCAAGATGTAAAGAATCATACAAGGAAGATAATGTCATAAGAGAAAAGAGAAATAAATTCTTCACACCCATTTCCAGTATGAAAAAGGGAAATTCTGTTGCTTCCCTGTGTTTGAATGTCAGTCTCAAAATGAAATGTAGAGGAAGTTTTAAACACATTGATAACAAATAACAAATCATCAGGACTGGAAACGATTTACTGAAGAGTCTGAAAGGAATTCAAGTATATAATCACTGAATTACCTATGTTTTAAAGCCTGCTCCTATGGGAGAATTGATAAGGTCACAGGTAAGTAAGTGACTAAGCAGAGTAAAGTAAGGGAACAGAAAATAGGTAATATGACTTGGCAAAAAGGAGAAAAGAGAAATAAAAAGAAAGTAAGAGGTAAGAGGAGGGGAGGGAGGATAAAATTAATTGCCTGTAAAGTTGTCTTGTTCAAAAGATGAAATCGTAAGCCCAGTCAGAATTCCTGCTAATTTAACTTACATTACATTAAGGTTGTATGCAGAGGTTCTACTAGGACATTTTTGCTTGTTTTCCTTATTAAAAAAAAACAAAAAGAGTCTGATTATATGGAAGAGCACCTTGGCAATTTCATTAATGAAAAATGACTTCTTTTTAATTATTTTGAACATTTAACATATTTTTGAGCTTAAATGTTTATAGATTCATATTTTCTTCCTTTTTCTTCATAATGTCTCAGCTACCACACCAGACTTCTTGCTCAGCTCATTAAAAAACCAAATCATAACAGCACAAACAACAAAAGATTTCCAAAACTGTGCTTAATTCTTTTTCTTTTAAGGAAATGCAAAATTCATTGCTGACGACATGGCAATATTCCAATCAAATATTTCCTTTGGTGGCAAAGGCAGAAAGCATATAAAACCATAAAAGGTGTTTTGGCAATAATGGCTTTAACAAAAACCACTACACAGTCACTGCTGTCATTGTGAAATATCAGTCTTTTAAGTATTATACTAATTCAAGTAGCATAGCACTGCACACAGGTAAGGAGTCCAAAGACCTTGAGTGTTGAGAAGGACTACAGATCTTCAAAGTCACACACACAAACCAAAAAAAGAACCCAAGAAAATATTAGAATGTTATGGAGACCTGAATAACATAAAAGGTTTTGTCTGTGAGGAAGGGAGGTGAAGGGGAGGGGGATGGGGGGGAGTAATATGGGAAGCAGTGGAGCACAAGGAGAGGGAAGTGTCATAGGGTTCTCACTTGTTACTTAGGTCCCACAGACAGCAATATCCAGACTAAATGAGGAGCTGGATGTCAGTACTGACCTAAGTCAATGAAGTAAATACAGGTGCTGAGGCTTTTCCATAGAGAAGGAAAAAAAAAAAAAAATATTAAAAAAAAAAGAGATTGTATGGTTTGAATTTTTGGTTTATTATATATAAGTACCAAATAGGAATTATGTCAGAGGGGGAGGAAAGATGGCCAATTGTTTGTAGGAATTCAAGATAAAAATTTGAAAGAAAAGGAGAAAAAAACTATGAATGTAGAAAGCTAGTAGCAGGTATTTCTAATGACATAGGGAAAAAAAAATATTAGAACAACAGTGCAATGAAAGATAGAAGAAAGACCCACACACAAGAGAAAAAACTGGAATGATCAATTATGCAAATGCATTTACTAGCTCTTTTTTTAATCTTTATAATCATATAACTCAATATTTCTCTTCTTTAAAGCCAATGACATTTTTCACTTTCATGTTAATATTTTTACCCACCAAATCAATTTTTTAGCCTGGCCCCAAATTTAATTAATCATTTTTCACATTTGTTGTCATCTAAAAAAAAAAAAAAGAAAATCAACAATTCAAAACTTACAACTAAGAAATTATAATTATAGGCCTGCAAGCTAGGGCCTATTACACAAGATAATAGTGTTTCAGGGGGAATTCAACCCCTTCATTTAGAATGCTTCAGAAAGCTTCTTAAGTGATCAGGCAAATAAAGTGTGTATCAAAAACCTTCAATCTTGCAATTAAATAAAAAATAATTCAAGTAAATTCTGAAACTTGAAGGACCAGCTGGACTAGAAATCATTTTTATATTCATCCTATGACTGTTTACCAGGTAGTAATGTTAAAGCTGAAAGAAATCTTCCTCTCTATGCTTTGATAGAGTTTAGGAGTAAATAGGTCACTGCTCTTAAAGGCAGTAAGCAAATGCTTGGGATTAAGGTCTTAATTCAGCGTAATGGGTGATTCAGTGTTTGATTCTTGCCTCTGGCCATATTGATGGCAGTTTTCAGAAGGGGATTTTCCTCAATCCTTCTTCCTCTTGGAACTGACTAGTTTCAGCATTTTTTAAATACAAGATGAGAGAAGGGAATTTTAAAAATTCGTGGTTCTGTGGGTTAAATAAATTTTAGTTATCTGTACAAAAAGGAACAAACAGAACAAAAGAGGAAAAAAGATCTTTCTAGCTATCCAAAAACTAAAAACGTTTAAACATTCTTTTAAGAGGTGATCTTTGTTGCTTAAATGTTGTCAAGGAGAGAAGTGAATTGAAGCTGTTTTAGTCTCTAAGGTGTTGAGTTAGAAAGAAAAGAATCTTCAAGGAAATAGTTCTTCATGTCCTGAGATCTTCTTCCAAGTCTTCTTCTTCAACAGAGAGCTGTCCTTTATTTTGTAATAAAATGTAACAGTTCACTTTAAGGAAAAAAAAAAAAAAAAAAAAAAAAAAAAAAAAGAGGTGGGGGGGGGAGGAAAGTAAAAATAAAAAAAGAGAAAGGACCTTCACATTTTGTTTTTTCTCACTGATTTTACTTCTTTATCTTTTGCTTATTTTCCTTTAACTAAGCCAGAAAGTAATTTTCATATTATTAAACCTATTTATTATTAAACCTATATTAGCTTTATTTACTATTATTCCTTTTGATTTAAATTTCTTTACCAGGCTACAAAATTTGAGGAGTATTGAGAAGCCTACTTGTATTAGAGAGGATTTGAGATGATTTTCCTACTCCACAGTTAAAAGTATAGACTTCTCTTAGATATATTTATTCATCTAAATGATAACAAAGGTACTAATTTCCTTATTTTTTCTTATTTTATTTAACTTAATTTAAGTGTTTTATTGATAGAGATAGGTGAAGGTAATTTTTCCCATAGGAATCTGAAGTCACATACACTAACAAGAGCCAAGGCATTTCAAAATTAGTCAAATAGCTCTTGCTCTTCTCAACAAACTTTATTTGTCCTATGTGTAATCTCTTTGCTGTATTTTCTTTGGATTTTTGCTCATTGATTAGTTTCCTGGATTTAAAACAAAACAAAACAAGAACAAAAGTACAATAAATTTAAATGCCAGACACAACAGAATTGAAAGACTACAAGAAATTAAATAATCATCATAGAATTCATAATGGCAAGGCCATGCTTCAAATCATCAAAATATAGTCTTTGTACTGAGGAAATTGTGTGTCTATGTTGAATCACATGGAGGGGCTTTAAGTCTGTGTTTGCTGAAACCAGCTTTGCCATTATTTCAAACCTTTGCACAAGGGTCATGAACAAAAGGCAGTGCAAATACCCAACACATGTGAAAGTAGCTGCAGACAAGCAAGACACACCTATGGATTTCAGTATGTTTCAGACTTGGAATATGGTAAAGTGAAGTCATATGCCTGGCAACGTGAAACCTTGCTCTCAGTTAAGATCTTAGGTTCCACCTCAGTTCAAATGTTGTTACCACTATTAAATTTCAGTGCAGACGAGACGTCATCTGAAAAGCAAATCACAGTCAGTTCCTGGCAGGCAATGTTTTATCTTGATCTAGCCTATATCTGGTTGGGTTGTAATTCTGCTGCTAGAATTTGTCATTGCCAGGGGACATGCTTCCAAGCTCAAAATGACGACTGATGAAACTTGTCCTTTTTTTATGCACTGGTAGCTAAGATCGCCTGGCCAACAGGAAATATCAGGACTGTAAGTTATTGGATTTTTAAAGTGTTGATGAGAACATCCATATATTTAAGTTAAATTCTGATAAAACAGAGAGAGAGAGACAGACAGACAGACAGGAAGATAGAAGACACAGTGTACCTATATGTTTTCTATTTAAACAGCATACACACATATAATGCCATACGAGCTCATAACTGAGATTTACTGATTCTCATCTGAACAAAGTTTAGTACTGCTCTCTACAGATCAGGAATTTTGGGACTTACACTATAAAAGTGTAAAGAGAAAATTGATCCCTTAAACTACCTACAATTCCTCCATGTTGAGTTTCTGTAATTTCATCATCCTATGAGTCTGATCCTGTTCTCATCCATTTTAATTGTATAGCAGTCTAGTTCCACCATCTTTCTCAAAGATTCCAATTTATATCAGTGGGACTGATGACAGATGTCATTATTCACTTCACAGAACATCTGTAAATCTAAATTTAGAGACTTGCACAGCTCCTATCCCCAACCTTTCTCAAGATGTGTCACACTTCAGAGTACACTTTTGCCAGGTATCCTGCTTTCCACAAGTTAAAATATGTCTTGGCAATTTAGTTGTTCCTGACAGCCTAGACATGTCATCAAATACCAGGAATATAAAGTAAACTTATTTGGACAAACAGCTTTCTTTATGATTGATTTTTGATTAAATATAGAATCATAGAATATCTGGAATTGGAGGAGACCTTTAAGATCCTCTTGTTCCCTTTTAAGGACAGGGACACCTCCTACTACATCAGGTTGCACAAGGCCCCATCCAACCTATCATTGAATATTTGTGGGGCGGGGGGGGGAGAGGGGGAGGGCATGCACAGCTTCCCTGGGTGACCTGTTCCAATGTCTTACCACCCTCACAGGAACAAATTTTCCCCCAGTGTCTAACCTAAATCCCCCCTCTTCAAGTTTTAAACCATTGCACCATATCCTCCTGCTACATATCTGTGAAAAAGGCCTATCCCAGCTTTCTTGTAGTCCCCCTTTAGATATTGGAAACCCACTATAAGATCACCTTGGAATCTTCTCTCTTCTAAGCTAAACTTCCTCATCTTATATCTATAGGTGAGGTGTTCCAGTCCACTGATCATTTTAGTGGCTTTCCCCAGGACACACTCAAGAAGCTCTATGTCCATCTTACACTGGGGACAGAACTGGACACAGTACTCCAGGTGTGTACTCACAAGAGCAGAGTAGAGGGGGAGAATCAAATCCCTCAACTGGTTGTCTATGCTTCTTTTGATGCAGTCAAGGACATGGTTGGCTTTCTGTGCTGCAAGTGGACATTGACAGCTCTTGCTAAGCTTCTGGTCCACCATCACCCCCAAATCCTTCACTTACTTCAATGCTACCCTTAGTACTTTCTTTTTTTTTACTATCTTTTAGTACTTTCTCCTCCCAGCCTTTCTTTGTGCATGGGATTGCTTCTACCCAGGTGCAGAAACTTCCACTTTGGCCTTCTTGAACTTCATGCAGTTTGAAGAAGCCTCTGAAGGTTCCTCTGGATGGCATTTCTTCCTTACAGTGTGTTGACTTCACCACCCAGTTCGGTGTCATCAACAAACTTGCTGAGGGTGCATTTGATTCCACTATCCATGTTGCCAACAAAGATGTTAAAAAGCAATGATCTGTGTATTGACCCAGATTGAGGAGCAACACTCATCACACATCTCCATTTGGACACTGGGCCAGTTCCTTATCCAACAAGTGCTCCATCCATCAAATCGTTATCGTTCCAGTTTAAAGATCACAATGTCATGCAGGTCCAAGTAGATGATGTCTGTTGTTCTGCTTTTCTCCACTGAGGCTGTGACCCCATCATAAAAAGCCACCAATTAGGCAGGCAGGATTCACTCTTAGTGAAGGTGTGTTGGATGTCACCCGTCACCCCTTTCTTATCTTCATGCCTTAGCAGAGCCTTCAGGAGGATTCACTCCATTATCTTGCCAGGCACAGAGATAGATATGATAGAAGGCATAAGGACAAAACCTATGAACAATTTAACACCTTAAAGTGTCTTTGCAAAGTTGATAAGGAATCAAAATGTAGATATATTTAAAATGAATGAATCAGAAAAACTCTTCATTGAAGATCTTCAGTTATTCACAGAAGATAAAACTTGGAAGGGATACCAAGAGAAGAGATAAACTCAGAGGCATAATGCTATACTGTTAGGACTTCACAATTTAACTTTGATTAAATTCTTCAACTCAAGACGCTCCCTAAAGTTCATAACAGGATTTTCTTTTCAGAGTATAATCAATCAGTTAAGTAAGAAATTTAAATTTTATTATTATTTAAATATTTAAATATCAATTTTAAAGACATCTTCAGTATGTGATAAACTGAATAATATTGTGTACATGTATTTAATATGGATTGTATCCTAATGAATCCTTTATGAGGAACATGCTGGAAGTACAGTCATTCAGTCTTATCACTAGAATGATAAGAAAGGCATAACATTAAACAGATGGTAAGATTTATTTTTCCGGTTTACTTCATACCCTGTTTAACACCACTATGACTATTATTAGCTAGAACCCTGTAGTCATGTATTCAGTACTGATGTTGACTATTATGATGACAATGATGAAAGCAATAGCAATCATAGCATAGTGATCTTCCTACTTCTACATAAACATCTTAGATAAATTAAGATTTGTGTGTCCTGTGCAGAGAACGAGTGATTTTCAACAGTTTCCAAGAATATGTAAAGAGAGGTAAAAGAAAGTAACACTGAAATACATTTGGGTTCTTTCTTTTTAATTTTTGGTTGATTCTTTGTTGCAAGGTTGGACTTTTTCCAAAGAAGTTGTGTAAATTATAATCCAGAATAAGGCATTTCAGTTACACAGTGCCTTCTCATTACATTGATTAATTGTTTATGTACAGGATAAAGAGATATTCCACTGTCTTCACTACCTTTCTCTTTAGTTTCTTAATCTCTTAATTACAAAAACTCATCATTCTCATTTTTATGTCACTCTCCCTTCCCTTCCCTTCCCTTCCCTTCCCTTCCCTTCCCTTCCCTTCCCTTCCCTTCCCTTCCCTTCCCTTCCCTTCCCTTCCCTTCCCTTCCCTTCCCTTCCCTTCCCTTCCCTTCCCTTCCCTTCCCTTCCCTTCCCTTCCCTTCCCTTCCCTTCCCTTCCCTTCCCTTCCCTTCCCTTCCCTTCCCTTCCCCTTCCCCTTCCCCTTCCCCTTCCCCTTCCCCTTTCCCTTCCCCTTCCCCTTCCCCTTCCCCTTCCCCTTCCCCTTTCTCCTCCCCCTCCCCTTTCTCCTTCCCCTTCCCCTTTCTCCTCCCCCTCCCCTTTCTCCTTCCCCTTCCCCTTTCTCCTTCCCCTTCCCCTTTCTCCTCCCCCTTCCCCTTCCCCTCCCCTTTCCCCTTTTCCCTTCCCCTTTCTCCTTCCCCTTCCCCTCCCCTTTCTCATTCCACTTCCCCTCCCCTTTCCCCTTTCCCCTTTCCCTTTCCCTTTCCCTTTCCCTTTCCCTTTCCCTTTCCCTTTCCCTTTCCCTTTCCCTCTCCTTACTTTTCTCTTTCCTCTATCTCTGAAACTTTAGCATGCTTGTCCACATTCTAAGCACCACCTAGCATGGTAAGATCTTTTCTCCTTTTCTTGATACCTCTAATACTCTAGCCCTGTTATTCAAAACCAGCTCTTTCCTTCTCAGGGGAAATTTGCACTTCCATCTTCAGAATTAAAAATTAGTTGAAGATGAGGTTTTCCAGTGTATTTTGATATTTAAAACCAAAACCATAAACATCCAATTCCAATTCTCAGTTATATACATACATAAGAGATGGTTGTGCAGGTTAAATTCAGTTTTTAGTCCTGTCACAATTTAATACTGTCTCCCCACACCTCCCTTCTGCCCAGGCCTGGTTCACTTCCCTGCCTCCTCCCCTCAGGGCACAGGAGGGGGGGTTCAGGGTCAGTTCCCCACATGATGTTTCTTCTGCTCCTTCCTCCTCAAGGGAGGACTCCTCACGTTCTTCCCCTGCTCCAACGTGGAGTCCCTCTGATGGGAGAGTCCTTCAGGAACCCCTGGGACATGAGTCCCTCCCATGGGGTGCAGTCCCTCAGGAACTGCTCCATCCCGGGCTGCCCACAGAGTCACGGCTGCTGTAGGAACAGTCACCTCCTCTGGCACGGGCTCCTCCAGGGATGCAGCCCTCTACATCATCCTGCACAGGCTGCAGCTAGCTCCATGTCTTCCCACCTGTGATAGCCCTTAGCTTCAGCTCCACGTCTATCCAGTGTTATTCTTCAGGAGCTGCAAAATCCATGCCTGTCCCACCATGCTTCTCCATGGGCTGCTGGGGCATATCTGCTATTTTAAAACAGGCTGCAGGGAAATATCTGCTTGGGCACCTTCACCCCTTCCTTCCTCAGTGACTCTGGTGTCTTTGTTCTGGCATAGCTCTTACCTCCTCGTCTCCTCTGCAGGTCTTATTTTTGCAGTTTTGTTTTCCCCTTCTGACTCACAGAGGTGCATCCATCTTCCAGTACCTGCTGGGTCTTCCCAGTAGCTTCTCACAGGAGCCGTCTTTGTGGCTCCCCTGGTTTCCAAAACACCACTGCACTAACCAAAGACAATCCTGATATAGTGTGAGTGGCAAATTTAAGCAACTTGTCTCAATGAAAGGTAGAAATATCACCGTATCCTTCTCTTTGTAGCTAGTGTTCCCATCTGCTGTAAATGTCACCATTGTTAATAGGCTGATAATTGTGAACAAAGCAATCTGGGCAGAATCGGCCTGTCTCAGAGCAAAGAACATAGATATTTAAATCAGCATTGATATTTCCACTGCTGGAGCCAGATGCTTCACTTCTAGATGTTTTCATACAGTGAGTCACCATATCTAGGGTCCTTCTCATACCCTTCACTCTTTCCCTAAAGGTCCTCAAAACAGGTTGGTCTGATTATGATAATAGGAGTGTGATGGATTTTCTCTGAGAAAGATGCCATAGAAACCAGTGAGAGTCACTACTTTATAATGCTACTTATTGCTATTGCATGACCTAGACTCATAGTTCACAGAGTCAAAAAAGCTAGCAGATTGTTAAAGAAAAAAAAAAAAAAAAAGGCTTCTAGGCTTCTTCTTAACTTTATTAACTTTTTTTCAGATACAAAATGAAATTCTGCTATAACTGTGATTCCACACTGTTATTTAATTCTCCCTAAACATTCAGACTGCAATGTTTTATGAACATGTGCAATGTTAAAAGTTAGGAGCTACTCCTGACATTTACCGGAGTATTAGTCTGGTGACATCAATTCACCTTATACCCATTGGAGATTTACCAACTCAACATGTTCTTCCTGTGAATGTGGAATTGGTGTGTTTGAACCTGTTTGAATCCCTAGGTGAGCCCAAGGTGTTATATTGCAGCCCAGTTCCAGATACCTGGGCACCTTTTCCACCAGGACATCACCTGGAGGGCTGATGACCTTCAGTGCATTTGCTTATCCCTTGATTTAAGTAAGCATCAGTCAATTAGGAAGCTGTAAATAGGAAGCCTTGGCTGAAGCACACTCGTCCAATTAGACTCATATTCCTCTTTCTGTTTTCTCAGTGGATTGGAAAAGGTTCATAGAATGGATTCTAAGGAGAGCAAGCAAGTAAGCAACAAAATATTAAAAAAAAAAAAAAAAAAAAAAAGAAAAAAAAAAAAAGAAAAGTTTCTTTCCAAAATGGGGAGAAAAGGGGGCTTATATTAAACAGCTCTTCATCTAGTAGCCCTCACAAAACTACTAGTTAGTATTCCATTTCCAAGCTCTGGCAAGCACCCCATGCCATTGTGAGGGAATATAATCTTCTTTTTGCTACATCGCTTGTTTTTAATAAATCACATGCAGAGCTTTTATATCATAAGCCTCCAAAATAAAACTCGTGTGCATACATCTCAAATAAATAAAATAATAAACACACATGCATACACACACAAGTAGAAGCCAAATAATTACAGAGTTGCCAGGGTCCTGATGCTGGATTGTAAATTATAGATTGGTTTGGGAATTTTGCCCTGTTTGCCTCAGTTGTGATAAATATGCTTCAAAACATAAACTGTGTGATGCTGATATGCTGTAGCCATGTTCATAGGGGGTCTGGGTGCCTCTGATATATTATTCTGGCTCATGCAGAAATGTCAGCATTTCATCTTCTTCTAGAGAAAAGGCAAGCTCTTGTAGGTCTGGACAATGCCATGAGTATTCTTTGGCAGCTTACTCTGTTTCCATATGTTAAAAGAGGGAGCACTAATTTCATGGGAGCACTAATTTCATACTTAGCCATAATGAAGGCTATTATGTAATTTTCTAAATAGGCACAATTATCAGTCATAGATATGCACAGTAAAATACAGGAAATTATTCAAAATTATGATTTTATTATAATAAAATGTAAGGTTTTGTTTTGCCTGTAAGTTTTTTATATGTGTGGGTACTGTTGCTACATGCTTCTTCTTGGAATTATAATAAGTATACATTTATGCAAACAAAGAGAAAAAGTCTTGCAGTCACAAACATCAGAAAAGAAAATCTAATAGGTACAGATTTTAGAAATGCAATACATTTTATGACACATGACGAATTCATAGCACTGAGTAGAGGTTGTCTAATGTAGAAATACAAAAGCATAAATTTGAACTTAAACAAAAATTACTTTGTTTTCATTCAAGCCTGCATTTCAATTTATTGCCACCCCAACATGCAACTGGGTAGCCATTCCACGAAGAGCAGCTCTTGCAATGTACTGTGTATCTGTGTTGGTAGTGACAAGCCATAAAGCTTCGATGTGTTCTACTTCACTTTGCAAGCTAAAAATGAATAAATCTTAAATGGAAAGAAATAAAATCATTAAAAATCATCCCAGACAGGCAATGACCTAAATGTTTATTTACTTTGTTTTTAGTTAGTTATTGTTAAAGTGTTTATATCAGGCTATGTTTCTTCCACAGTAACAGGAAATATATGGACATAGTTGTCCCTGCATACTGTAGCTGAGAATGTTCTCTCAGCATGTTTCTGGATGAAATAAAATTGTAGAAGTGGGTAGCTCTGCAACTCGGAGATGGTCTTTCATTATCATGAAATTAAATAAAAGAATAAGTTCTAAGTTATCTATCTGGAATGGAGTAACACCATGCAACAGTAGAGACTGGAGACCAACAGAAAAAGAATAAAGCTTTGATTTGTACTTTCTAACTTTTGGGGTTTTTAATTATTTTTAAGGCCTGAGAACTGCAGGGACATGGATGGAGTTGTTTTTTTAAAAAATTCTTTGCTACCTTTTTATGTGTCAGTGTGCAAGTTTGTTCCATCAATGACTTTGCTATGGGCAACTGTCCAAGAAAACAAGAAGAATAAACAGCCAGAGAAGTTCATGAAACTAATGCCAAAACAGAAAATATCTCTTCACATTTCTACGCATTTTTTTCACTGCTTAGAGATGTCTCAAATTCTAGTTTTTGAGCTCAAGCCACTGATTCTAGTTGTCTTCAAGAAAAGTCTTCAGTGTCACTGAGTATAATAATTCACAGGCTGAAATGCAACACATACAATCAAAAATATCTGTGTAGTTCTGTTCAGAAGGGGAAGGGGAAGGAGAAGGGGGTGGGAAGGTGAAGGGGAAGGAGAAGGGGATAGGAAGGAGAAGGGGAAGGAAAAGGAGAAAAAGAAGAAGAGAAAAGGGGGGGAAGAGGAAAGGGAACACAAGTCTAAGCATAATTGGTTCTCTTAAAGAATTGTCTTGCAGCTATGTTGTTTCATAAGGAAGGATTTAAAATCTTAAGTGGCATAAACTCCTTGTCTCTGCAAAGGTATGCTAGGTATTCGCTATATATTATAGATACATTAGACATTTAGATAAGATTTTAAAAGGCATGGAACAATCACTAAATGCAGAGCTGCTTCAGGCACACCAATCTACAGGTGCTAGCATACTACAATTACAACTAGGTTGAATTACAGCTACCCAGTAGAGATTTAATAAAGGTATGAATTATTGACTTGGCATCATCCTGAGACAGTTTTGGTCACAGCCTTGCTATGTTTTGGAGATGATAGAATTATATTTGTATGACGTAAAATTATAATCAAAGACAGTTCAGGATGAAAGATGACCACCAAAGTTATGAACGCTAGTGGAAGGCTGCCTACTCTGATAAAGAAGAACGGCAAGGACAAAAGTATTGATCATTTTGTTACATGGACCCAACACCAGATTCCATTCAGAATTTAACTTTAGAATTTATTCACTTGTCCAAACAGCACATATAACTCAGGGAATTAATTTTATCAGACTGGTCAAGGATTGTAAAAAACATACCAAACAATGGCATCAGATCCCAGAGTTGTGCAGGTAACCACTGGAGAAATAACAAGGTTGTAGGGAAGGAGATGTGATTCACAGTCCAAGATGAAGGGAATGCCACTGTAATGACTCTCATATACAAATTCACTCTGTGAAGCAGAAGCAAGGCAATGTTGCTATCATTTATGACCTTTGGTTAATATTTTTTTTTTTTTTTTTTAAATCTGGCCTTATGCAGCTGCTATTTTGCCTCTGAAATAGCTGTTAATATCTCCTGAAATCCAAAAAGTAGAACTGTGATAAAACTGTGTTGTATACCCAGTCAGGATGTTATTTGTCTTCTGTATTCATGCAGATGAAGAAACAAAGTTCAGTTTCTTCTTGAAAATAACATTTCCTATTTAGAGGTCATTAAATGTCTGTCTCTCACTTGATTATTTTATCTTCAGTAAAGTCCTTTATTTTTACAACTAAATAAGCATTTTATGGACAAAATTTTTGCTTTTATTTTTTTTTTCCTTTGTTCCATTCCTTTGTCTTATATTTTTTTCTTCTATAAAATCCTAACAATGAGGAATAAAAGTCAATATCTGTATTCCAGTATCTCACAGCTGTGAAGTCTGACATGGCATCATGCAGCATTGTCTACTTAGTTAAGCTTTCCCATCTATTTTAGACATTGAGACCAAAGTCTTCTTTTCAGCCTTATGTAATCATAAATGTTTAATTTAAAATAATGAAACTCTAATTCACCAATTTACACTCTGCCATAGGACAGTTTTAAGTCTTTACATAATTTTAAATTATATGTGAAAAATACAGTAACTCATATTAATATTTCCACAATATGATCAATTACACTGTATTTCTCAGCCATCAAAGTACACTTTTATAGCATCAATAACAAATGTAATAAAAATGTATTTCCTTATTAGCCCTTTTTAAAGAAAACAAACAAACAAAAAAGACAAAACTAGAATTGTCTTCCTTAAAGTTGCTTTCTTTTAAAAAATGGTTTAATTTTTCTTGTATTGCATAATAAAAGAACAGACGGTATTGACAGATTAATTCTGGAAAAGATGGTTCCTATTTGGTTTTTATCTTCCAATAAAACACAATGCTTGACTGGAAGTTGAAAAATGGAGTAATAAAAAGAAATCACTTACTTACAAAAACATTAGAATTGGTGAAAGAATTGCTTTTTTAATTCAGTAGCTGATTTGAAGAACTCTAAACTAGCATAAATATTTTAATCTAATTTTGATTTGTAATAATCTTATTTGCAATTATTCTAATTGAAAAAACAGGAAAAAAAGTTCTACAGTGTTATTTATGGTTTTGGTTTTGTTAGGTTTGGTTCGCTTTGGGGTTTTTTGTGTATATTTGATACATATTGCTTTTCACCAGCTACTTCTGGTTTTTGCTCTCCACTTGCTGCACAGAGGCTTTTATCTTCAAAACTTTTTTCTTCCCTGCTGATACATAGGTGGGGAGAGAAGGGAAATGTACTTACTCAGGAAGGAGGTAAATTAGCCTGTAGGACTTCTTTTATGAGGTCTGACCTTTGACTGACTGAGGAAGTTGATGTTTGTATGGATCACAGACATCAATAATTCTGTGATTCTTTTGTCCTAGGTCTTTGAAAATCACACTCAGGCTTGTCCCAGAACTTGTCTAGGTCAGTACATCATCTAACAAGGAGACTGTGGAAGCAGATTGACGTATCAGGCTGCCTGTCTCTCTTGTCGTGTGTGAACTTAGGGGGAGTGCCTCTTATTTTTGAACATTTTAATTTCCTGATCTAACACAGACATAGAGACCATAAGAAGTCATTATTTCTTATATGCTTGAGGAATTTCCTTTTCGATGGATTTTCAAAATTCTTCCTGAGACAAATTGAGTGTGATCACTGTGTATAAACTCATGTTCTCACAAGTGTCATTGTTGGTCTCTTTAAGACTGGGCACTTCCTTCTTCTTCTGTACCTATCCTTAAAATAGGATCATATCTAGTAGATGTTTATGTACATGTTAAAGAATAATGCATATAAATCAAGCCGATGGTATGGTTTATTGATTCATTTTGCTATGTATTACTTTTCTAATATTGTGATAGATTATTAGGCTTACTACCAATGTATTAGACAATTTTCTATAGTGGGGGTGTTATCTTCATAATATCCTATAGCAGAAAAATCTGATTTTAACTGAGGCTCGGTGATTGAAAAGTTAGTTCACAGAAGCCTGGGACCTCTTGTGTAGAGATAATGCCTCTGTATTTAGATGATACCTACCACCTGAGATTATTATCCAGAAAAGAGATTATTATCTGCCAGAGAAGGCAACTTTGAGAACCTCAGCATTCTTAAAAAAAACCCAACATATTCCTGTTATGCTCAGAATGAGTTGCAGCAGGAACATTTTTGTGAAATCTAGATCTTCAGAGGTCAAGAACAAAAAGTCTCAGAAGTAGGGGATAGACTTTCCTACTTCTTTAACATATTTTCACTTGTGTCAGTGTACGTGAGCATATGACTATATGGGACAGAGAAATTCAGTGTAGATAACTGAAACTCCAATACCTGCTTTACATTCCTATTTGAGATATTTTTTTTTTTAATGTATGAAAAACAATGACTTTACATAAGTGAGTTTTACCTTGAAAAGTATGGTTGCCTTAGATTCACAGTAGTGGTTTTGTTCCTTGCTGTCATTCTTTTAAATGATATTCAACAAGAGGAACTTTTCATAAAGGCATATTGATAGGGCAAGGGGTAATGGTTTAAAACTGGAAGAGGAAATATTTAGGCTAGATGTTAGTAAGAAATTCTTTAGTGTGAGGGTGGTGAGGTGCTGGCTGCCCAAAGAAGCTCTATGAGACCTTTCCCTGGAAGCGTTCAAGGCCAGGCTTGGATGGGGCTGTTGTACTGTTCCTTTCCTCCCTCCCTCCTTTCCTCCCTCCCCCCCCCCTCCCTCCCTCCCTCCCTCTCTCCTCTGTCCCTCTGTCCCTCTCTCCCTTCCTTCCTTCCTTCCTTCCTTCCTTCCTTCCTTCCTTCCTTCCTTCCTTCCTTCCTTCCTTCCTTCCTTCCTTCCTTCCTTCCTTCCTTCCTTCCTTCCTTCCTTCCTTCCTTCCTTCCTTCCTTCCTTCCTTCCAAAAAAACCTAAATTACAGTAAATCAGATTGTACCCACAGCTAACCTACTAGAAAAACTGCAGCTCATGAAATTTGCCATGGGTCAGGAAACTGAGAAATTTTATTTTAATAAGTCGTATTTGAAGCAGAGATGCCACTGCAATAAAAGATTCATAACAAGTGAAACCTCGCAGAGAGAACAAATACAGGGATATAAATTGAAGGTTTTTTGGTTTTTTTTTTTTAATTGCACACTGGGTAGTTTCCAGACCTAAGCTAAGAGTTTGAAATATTAGCAGAGATCTTGGAATTTTCATCTAGCCTTAAATGTATCATCATTTGAAGACTGATATTCACCAAGACCTTTATTACTTGTACAGTCCAACTGCTCTTAATTATATACCAAAAATGTGTTTACCTGATGTTAACTATGGCTGAAACAGTATATTTTTACACAAGCTCTTCCTACATCCATAGCTTTCTCTTTTTACTCTCTTCCTTTGGGTTTTAAAAACCTCTGCAATTTGTAGCGTTGTTGTATGCTCCACAAGTATAATAAAAGCACACCTCAGCTGCACATCACAGAAAAACAGTATTTTATATTTTTAAAGGACCATCTCACAATCTTTACCCAGTAACTAGAATTACTAATGTAAATTAATTTAAGAGTTTCCTCAAATTGCTTGTATTTCATAATCAGAATTCTGCATGCTGATTAGGTTATGGCTGTAGGGAAGTACTCATCTTAACACATGAGGAATTACTGTGCATAAAAGAAGAAAATTTATTTTAAAAGCTCATTTCTAATTTCTTGGGGAAACTCGAAGTAATAATGAGGCTTTGCACGTATTTAATTTTAAAATACAGATCTTTAAGAGTTTGAGCCAAACAATAAAGCCAAAATACTATTTTTCCCTAGCTAGAATTCTGAAACAAGGTCAGGTATATATAGGTTTTGAAACACCTTAACAAAGAAAAAACATTAACAGTAAAATTATTCTTACTTCATCTTACACAGCTGATAAAAGCCTAAAATCATTGGGAAAGGGTCAAATAGTTTTTACCTAGCTATTATAATTAAAATAAAGTGTTTAGGAATATTATTTTAACTAAGTTAATTCAAAGGTCCTTTCAGGGCTTCCTTTTGTTGAAATATTTAACTTTGTACAAACAATATGATAACATTCTTTTATTATTGTTTTCATCAATGTAGTTACATCAGTATCAGTCATCATGTAAATACATTTATGTGAGTGATGAGGAATAGTGACGAAAGACACCTTCTACTAGTACCACATCTTCCCTTACTTGTATAATACCTTCAAGGCAGTTAGGTACTATATAAGAATAGGAAATAAAGTAAAAAAACAAACAAACAAAACCCCCCAAAATAAAACAAAGAAATAACAAAACCCCAAAACAAACAAAAAAGAACCCCCTAGCCCTCCCAAATCAAAATAAGCCCTCGAAACATTATGGTCTTCTAATTTGGGGATCTAAAGGGAAAAAGGAAATGAGAATGTACCTCAAAAACTTCAGGTAAATGTTACCATATTGTCTATGCTGAGGGGATTATTCAACCTAGCTATGTAAACCTTTGTGCATCCATCTTGCTGAGTACTTCATTAGGCCTCATAGGGAAACTGCATTTGTCTGGACAATGTGTGGTTGCTATGATCCCACGAGCTGTATAAATGGTCCCGACAGTGGGAGAGCTTGAAGGCTGCATGAAGAGTTCTCAACATGATTGGTGTTATGATATCCAGTTACCAGATTGCATAACTAGTCTAGAAAATATATGGATTCCTTCTTTTCATGTAGAAACAGGACAGTCTATCAGAAATAAGATCCTTGAAGGTGGATGCCAGGAGGGTCTTTTCTTCTGTTAAGTGTGGAACAGTCAGTCTTTCCATCCTAAAAGCAGAGTTAATATGACCAGAAAGATCAGTTGCGAACCATAGCTTCCAAGATCATACCTGTGAACAAGTGTACATTTTTAAGTGAAAAATATGTGTCTACAGAGAAAGAAGTGTCTTAAATATGGAACATGATAACTATGCCGATCAGAAAATATTTGACTGTATGAATGATGCTCTATTGAAGAAACTAAAGGAAAAAACATTTATATATTGGCTTTATGTTATCTCTTTCCAGTAGCTTTTTCACTTACATGGTGAATTAACAGTTATTAGTTCACTTTTATCTATGTATTTATTGAAGAACTCTTAAAATACTTCCATTAGCACTTAAAATAACCCTTTGAGTTTAGATCCATTTTGTGACATCATGTGCAACTTAGTTCCATTGTAGTGTCCTCATAAAGCTGAATCAATCTCCCTTTACACTAGCCAACTAGCACGTATTTGAATATAAATGTAATTACAACTTGATTATCTTTTCTTCACATTAAAAATAATAGTAATAATAAATCCATTCATAACTGTTGCATTTCACCAAGCCAAGAGCATTCCACATAAGACTGGAATACAGTTCTCTCCTTTATTGCAGGTTAGAGTTGCTAACTAGAAAACAAGTAGCATTTACTCTGTCAGCCTTGACCTGTGGCTAGTGTCCCACTGATCTCAAGGGAGATACAGTCACCAGAGTGAAGCAATTCAGTTTCCAAAGCAGAACCTACCTTTGGCCAGATCCTCAGATTACAGTGGTTTTAGAGATAATACAATGAATTAAACTAGAATGGTGGGTTTGACAGATAGATACATGGAGAATCACATCCTTTTAGGAATGGCAGCTTGATGCCTGAAAGGGCAATAGACACCTGTGCTAACAACAGTTATATAATCAGGGTTATTTGAAGACAAATTATTTTTTTTAAAGGAAATTTTTAGGAATAAATAAGTAAAACCTTGGAAAATGTGTAGTCTTCTAAACAATGGCAATTTAACTAACAAGATACAGAATCCAGACTGTCACTATATTGGCAAAAGTTAACAGCTAAAACAGGTGAGAACCAGACCAGCTGAGAAAAAGGACATCTTGATCCAATATATATCCTGTGGAAAGCACTGCTAGACATGGAAAATGAAACAGAACAGAACTAAAATTTAGGCAGAGATAGAAGTGTGAGCTATGAAAAATAGAACACCTTACAATCTCAACAAGTGGGATGTATAGTAGTTAAATGTGGGTAATCAGGATCTTTAGGTTGTGTCTGCAATGTGTCTGAAGAACTTCACAATCCTCATATTGTTCTATTCATTTGATTTTTTTACATCAATGACCATTATGATTCTTACTGTGTTTTCTAGTCTTCAGCAACATAATCTGAGAAAATACTACTCACAGGCAAGTTTTGAAGACAGACAAGATAGCTAAGAACATACTGAAAAAGTAATTTTGAAATGAAGGAAAAATGTAAACCTTTGCTTTAGAAAACAGAAGAAAACAAACTAAAAAAAAAAAAAAACAATAAACAAGCCAAACAAACCAACAAAACCTTCAACTGAATAGTCTAGGAATGTTAAAGGATATAAAGGAAAATTTCAGAGAGATGGGCACTTAGACGGTAAGCAAAGTATGGCAATATATCCATCTCAAACAAGATCATGAGACTAATAAATTTCCATTACAGATCAAAATAGATGTACACAGACACATAATCCATCACTTGTCTGTTTATATTATAAATTTCAAAACAGAGATAATTTTTGACTTTCTATCACAGTGGTATTTGAGTCCTTGTAGGAGCTTCTAGGTACTATCATACTAATTTAACCAGTTAATGAAGAGTCCACCCTTCTATGAAGTTTCTGCTACATTTTCTGTGGGATTACATATGGAAATTCATTTGTATGTACAAGAGCAAAGACGAAGAATTGTATTACATAAATAGAGTTCTCTGAAGTGTACAAATCTATATCTTAGAGGTTAGCCTTAGTCTAGAAGTGTCAGAGACACTAGAAGACTGGCCAGATTACAGATGGTTATATGCTAGATTTCTATTTGACAGATTAGATGTAACAGAAATGAGTTTAAAAAATAACAAAATAACAATAACAGGTGCTTTTGAAATTCTTGACTGCTGACAGCATTTTTTTCTTCCTTCATTCCTATAAAGTTTTTTCCTGTCCTATAATATAACAATATTATTAATTCTCAGTTGTGAGGGTTCAAAATGATGCTTGAATATTTACAAACTGCTTAAAGTAGCTATAGCACTAGGTAAGGAAAATAGTGGGATTAAATTCTCTTTTTTTGCTTAGTAAAACATTATTGTTTCACAGGTTCAATGCATATCATTAAGACAAAATGTTAGCCATTCAGGAAGGTTAAATTCAAAGGACAGGTCAGAGATGCTTGTTTTGCCAAAGCCGATTTCTCTGTTGATGGCAAAAACATAAACATTGAGCTGTGGTTTATGATGTAATCACAATACCCTGCATACTTGTCAGCACCTGCCAGATCTAATACACCTGATGGAAAGGAGTTCTCAAGCTTCCCAAAGAATATAATCCTGCAGTTTCCTGCATTCAAGTGGTCTACTCAAAAGTGAAAAATAAGCCTGAACATGAGTCATGGGTGTCAACACTGATATTTCGTCCTGAGTTTTTTGGCTATAATTCTTCCTTCAAAACTCTTCCTTAGCAGCACTTCTTTACCTGTTGCAGCATGTTTTTCTTTTTTACAAAGTTCTTGATTCATGGCACCTTCTGTCCCTCTGTCACTACTTTCCATGTCACATTTTGCTTAGCTAGGTATCTTTTTGGGGAAGTTAGGCAGTAACTTTTAGACAAGTCCCTGATTTGCTCTTTTCCCCTACCAAAACTGGAGCAAAACCTAATGAAACACAATTTTGGAATTGGTGTATTATTCAGAATATTTACTATCCATAAAGTCAAATATAAAGTAAGATCAAAAACTTATCCAGTGCTAAAGAAATCTTAAAAATAAACAGTATCTACATATATGGAAAGTACTTATGCACTGTGATGCAATCTAAAAATATTTTAGAGATGGAGTCATAATGATCCGTGAACTTTGACTGTAAGTGGGAAATCAGGGAGCTTTTCTATTTCTGTGTCTGTCACTAAAGTCTTGTTCTTGTTAACCAGGCATAGTCTGATTCCAGTTTTTCCAAATATAGAAAAAAAAAATGCAATCAATGTGTAAATGCCCTGTTCTCCTGGAGCTGTTAAAAACCATTCATTTTTATTTGGTAACTGTAACTGGTACACCAACCAGGAATATGATGTGCTAAATCACAATGAATACACATATGTATATGCATGAAAGTATGTATTTCCATTAGAAGAGACTTTGTGACATAAGAGAAAACATATGCAAAAAAGGAAGATTTTACTCCCTCTCTACTACAATACATATAGACATCGATCTTAATCTTTTCCCAAAATTGGTCTAAAAACAATAAAAAACACAATATAAATGTAAAAATTTGAGAAAATATGTTAAGAATATACAAGATGTGCTTTCATTAAACCTATAAGGCAAACCAAATTTCAAAACTAAAATCTCCAAAAGGAGACTCTCTTCAATTTTCCATTCTTCAGTGTTGGAAACTAAGCATTGGCTCTGTCTAAGCCAAATTTTATCAAAACAGAAATAACTTCAGATAAAAAGTTTTTCTAGAAATTTTTCATGAAATTACATTTTTCTGCTGGACAACTTTCTAGGCATTTTTTTGTTTTGTATTCCTGTATTTTTATGAACAACTATAGGTGGCATAGATATTAACCCCTGAACTTCTGGCATCTTTTCCATCACCTAGTGACACTGTGTGATATTTCAAAGACATCGTGGTTTGCTTAAGGGCAAAGAAGATCTTCAGAAAATATTTACCATTTTCCTCTTGAAAATGGTATTAATCATATCACTCATATAATTCTCCATGATGTTCCAGGATACACACTGAAAACAGAAAGAAAAAGCCACTGTAAATGTTTCTAGTTTTTGCTTTTGTTTAAATCCCTGTCACCTGCCAGAATGTCTTATCCTCAAGATCACTGACAGAACAGGTTTTCTTAAAAACATGATTGAAAGAGTCACAAAATGTCAAGGAGCAAAAGAAAGGAGGGATATTTTGACAAGTAGTGATTATACTACTGAGATCAGACTTGCTTGTTTAGTGCAAGCACAATTAAGATTTTTAGAGAGTCAAATGAAACAGTAGTGAAGGCCACACAAGTATCAAAAATGAAGAGTCTCTGTCTCTTTTTATAATGTTAGTTTTGAGGCCAAAATGGACATGTAAAGCCACACTACCTAGTCGAACATAGTTTTTGTTAAAGACACTAGGACAAAACCACAGAACAATTCAGCAGTCATTGCTACAGTTATACACTGGATGCAGAACAAAAAAGACCCAAGTGGGGCCCACTGCATGAGGGTTCGCTGGAGGTTGTTCAACTGATGCATAGAAAAGGTACACCATCACTCATAAAACAGCAGCTGAATGGGCAGACAATAAAAGCTTAACTGCAAGAGGCAGTAAATGATAAAGAGATGCTGCAGCACTGAACTTGCTTAGGTGAGAAATTTTTGTCCAGTGCCACTCCATTATGATTAATGTGTGCACATGCGAACTTTATGAAAAAGATAATGAATTGATTGTGTTCCTAAACTATGCCATTTTAGACCTGTTTGGGTTCCTGCCTTCCCTAGGGAGAAGATGACCACAGTCTGCTAGCTTAAACAAATGAATTTTTAATGGTCATCTTTCTGCCAGGCAAGTGGAAAAGGGGAAACATTTATCAAGAGAAGGGAGGAAAAAACTGATCAAGCCAGCTATTCATCTGGGATATAGGTGCTGCTAAGTGGCTATTGAGAAGGGAAAACTGCAGCAGTTACCATGTTAAAATCACTTCAGGCATTGTTCAGAATATGGATTTCACAGAATACACTACTGGGGAGATTCTACATCCTGGGGTTCTCAGAATACAAAGGCCAGGAAAGGTTAGTTAAATTACTTAGACATAAAGAAATGCAAGCACAGGAAGATCTTGCAATTGATGTGGTTATTCTGAAATGTTTTTATTTTCTATATTTACTTTTTGCTCAGTGAGACTAGGAGAAATCACAAAAGTATGTAATGCATTATATAAAGGGTTTGTTTTCTTTTGGTTGAGTTTGTTTTTTTTTAATATCTTTTTTGCTTTACATATTTTTTAAACCACACTTAAATTTATATCCTCCAGTTCATTCCGTTATTCCTAATGGATGGGTTGCTTAAGCAAAGCAAATAATCTAACAATTCAATGTCTTTCTGTGTGCAGGATTTTACCATTTACAGATGTATATTTTTACTGAAGAAAGCTAGAACGTGACTAACTTAAACTGAACACTAAACTTAGGATGATAAAAATCATGTTTCCAGAGCCATAGAATCATAGAATGATTTATGTTAGAATGTACATTAAAGATAATTTATTTCCAAACAACTGCCATGTACAGGGACACCTCCCACTAGACCAGATTGCCCCAAGCACCATGGAACCTGGCTTTCAACACTTCCAGGGATGGGGCAACCACAGTTTCCTTGGGCAACTTGTTCCAGTGTCTCACCACCCTCACAGATAAGAATTTATTCCTAATACATAACATACAACTGCCCTCTTCCATTTTAAAGTCATCCACCCTTGTTCTATTTCTACAAATATTTGTAACAAGTTCCTCCTCAGCTGTCTTATAGTCCCCTCAAGTACTGGAAGGTTGCTAGAAGGTCTCCCCAGAGCCTTTTTTTTTTTTTGAGCTTGAGCAATCCCAACTTTCTCAGCCTTTCTCTAGAGCAGAGGTCATTAGAAAACAGCTTTACCCCACCAAAAAAAAAAAAAAAAAAATTATCCTGGTGGATAAGTTGAACTTGCCAGCAGTGTGCTCTTGCAGAGAAAGTTAACTGCATGTGGGCCTGCATTTGCATTAGTATAGTCATAAAACTGAGAGATTTGATTATTTACCTGTATTTCACAGGTACTAAAATGTATCTGGAGGTCTGTGTTCACTTTTGGGTCTTCAGTGCAAGAAAGAGATCGGCATATTAGAACAAGTAAAGGTGAGGGCCACCAAAATGCTCAGGGGACTGGAAAACGTGATACATTAAAAGACACTGAGACATCCAGTATTGTTCAGTCTCAAGAAGGGATTGTTAGAGCATGGAAAGGTTAATAGATGTTTAGAAGCTGTAACAGTGGAAATTCCAGCTTGATATTAGGAATTTGTTTTGTTTTGTTTTGTTTTTTCTTTGATACCCTGAAGATGATCAAACAATGATCAGTGACCCCACAGAAGTGGACAAGCCATTTTTTTAAAAATTAGAAACCTGGCTGAACCCAGCCCTAGCCTATGTGAAGTAACCTTGAATTTAAATCAAAAGTTGAAGATTTGAAGTTGGAATTACAGAGCACACCACAGCACCTACATTTTGACTGTGGTATCCTATTGACTACATATGAAAAATAGATAAAAATGCTAAGTGTCACAAAAATATCCCACAAAAAAACAACAATCTAACTTAAACTCTCCAAGAATAATGATTTATTCTTTATGAAATCTTTGTCTCCTTGGGACACAATGACAGAAGAAACTACCCTGACTCAGCATAACTATTCCTTTCAGCCTCACCTATATATAGCGATTCCTTTTCAGTTTATAGCTCTCTGATTTTTGAAATTTGCTTATTCCAGAGATAGCTTTCCGATACATCTATGTACTAGAACAAGAAAAAAAATTCATTCAAATAGCAATTATAATTTCATGTGTTGTTAACAAGATTTACAAATTTTAGACATTCATACACAGAACTCCAATTGGTCCTGAACAATCTGTGGTTTTTGATTTTAATATCTCCAGAGCAAAGCATAAATGATCCGTATAAATACTAGGAAGAATGTTTTCACTGTGAGGTGACAGAGCAGTGCCACAGGCTGCCCAGGAAGGTTGTGGAGTCTCCTTCTCTGGAAAAATTCAAAGTCCACCTGGATGTGTTCCTGTGCAACCTGCTGTAGGTGACCCTGCTTTGGCAGGGGTGTTGGACTAGATGATCTTTCAAGGTAGCTTTCAGCCCCTAGGTTTCAATGATTGTATGATTCTATGATCACTGAAATTTTGATATAAGACTTTCTCTGAAGTTGACTTAAAGTTTCCCACAAAATGAGATGGATTGTAAATGCAAGTAACCATTAACTTAAGACTGAGCTGCATGCTTCTAGCTCATCTCTTTCAGAGTTGTTCTGTCAACAAATGTTTTCAGGAAGATCTCTATTAAACAATGGTTTGTTTGTTTTTTTTCTTCTGACAGCTTCTTCTTTTCAGACTACCCAAAGTAACATAACTCCAGTTAGTGATGTAAACCACATGCTTAGCTCATTCATTCTGCTAGCTAAATTTTTGCTTTGTAAATTATAAACATGCTAACCTACTTAAAACAACTCAGGAGGCTGGTGAGCCACAGCACCTGCCAGCTCTTTGAATAAAAAGGATTCATTTACTCATCTGCTCTGTCTCCATCTGCCTGCTAAATTTGGATTGACTGCTCACTGTCCAAACTGATAGTGTAGGGCTCTGTTTGAGAAGAATTCCTCTAAACAATTTTTTCCCGTTTTTTTCCTCTACAGTACCCTCTCTTTTTGTAAAACAGGTTTGTTGCTCTGTGTTAACGTGACATGATGTAATATAAATTGTCACCACACATCAGAAATTAGAAAGAAAATATTTTTCTAGGCTAGGATTCTTTTTGTGATTTTTATTTCCTTTGGCTTTTAGCAGATTGAGTATTGAATTCTTCAGCTACAGCCTGTAGAAAATTTAATACCCAGAACATTCCTTCTAGTGTGAATTACAGACACATTTGACTTGTTCAACAAGGCTCTGAACACATTGTTTCAGGCCCTATCTATTTCATGGAAACCTTGCAAGTATTGATAGATGAAATCCCAGAGAAATCTCTTTAAATAAGCTTGTTTTTTTTAAAAACGTATGCCGAACACCCCGAATACCATTTCCATTTACTTCCATGTACAGACACTGGCTAATTTCAGGTTATGTAAATCAGCAAAAAAGCCACGGCCTTCAACAGAGCAAGATAAATCTTCACTCTCAGATAATCTTACTCATTTTTAAGTTATTTTCCTTTGGAAATTTTGTGGGAGGTTGCAAGCTTATACAAGTAACTTGACATATATTTCTGTCTTTTTTTTGTCAGTGTATATCTCCAGTAAACATCAGTAAAATCCATTAAATGACATCAACAAAAGTTATGAGAATCAAAGGAGAATCAAGATCATTGTATTTACACAGTAATTTCCTTCAGGTATATGAAAGAATATATGCTTCTATCTTTGAAAACTGAAATGCAAAATTACAGCAAGACTGGGAGTCATGTTAATCTAATCCATCATTCCCATCTAAGGGAAAGGCAGTCAATTTCAATAATAATCTCAGATGTCTGCCTACATTCAGGTAAATCAACCTTTGGAGATGCTTTCTTTTTTGTAGTCCACCAAGGCATCCTATACTCCAAACAAAGATTAACTATATAATGTTGTACATTATATGTATGTATGCATACATGGATACAAGCATCTTGTCTTATATCCGAAACAGTGGTTTGCAGTGCTAGGACAGTGATCATTCCTCTGTATTTGGCACTGGTGAGGCCACACCTCAAATCTTATGTTTAGTTTTGGGCCCCTCACTACAAGGGGGACATTGAGGTGTCCAGTCATGTCCAAAGAAAGGCCACAAAGCTGCTAAAGGGTCCGGAGAACAATTCTTGTGAGGATTGGCTTGAAGTATTGGAGCTGTTTAGCATGGAGAAAAGGAGGCTGAGAGAAGAGCTAATCACCCTCTCCAACTACCTGAAACGAGGATGGAGCAAGGGGCTCTTCTCCCAAGTAGCAAGTGATAGAATGAGAGCAAATGGCCCCAAATTTCATTATGGGAGGTTTAGATTTGATATTAGGGGAAACTTGTTCAGTGAAGGGGTTATCAAACACTGAAACAGACTGCCCAGGGATGTGGTTGAATCACAACACATGGACGTGTTTAAAAGCCATATAAGTGTGGTGATCAGGGACATGGTTCTGCACTGGACTCACGAGACTTAGGCTTATGGTTGGACTCAACAATCTTAAAGCTTTTCAAATCAAAATTATTCTGATTCTGTTATGTGCCTAACATCAGATTAGATTAATCCAATCTTGGTCCAACCATTGAAACAAATGAACAAATGAAACAACAACAAAAAACCTCCCTCTACTATTACCACATAAAAATGTGTTTAGGAAGTATTTTGCATTCTTACTTTTGAATGACACACTCTTCATCTTTTAAGGAAAATATTCTCCTAGTTCATTACTATAACTATGTTTAAAACTTGGGGATACTTTTTGAAGAAGGATTTAACAGAATGTTTGTGGAGATATCATAAGTGGGTAACAGTGAGTATATTGACATGTATAAACAATATAGAATATAAAGTATTCCTCATTCAGTAAAGAAATTATTTTGGGTGGGTATTTTTTTTTGTTTGGTTTGTTGGGTTTTTTTATTTGTTTTTTTCACATTAACTTCACAGGATGTACACATTGTTCCTGAAGTGTCCAGGAGAGAAAATATACCTTAACACAATTTGCAATAGAAAAATTAAAAAAAAAAAAAAAAAAAAAAAAAAGCAAAACAAGAAAAAAACCTAAAATTTGCATTAAAATTCAGGAATGAGTAATATAGCTAAACAATGGTGTTTAAATTGGGCAATTTAAATAGTTCCAAACACTGTGTTGACTAGGCCATTATGTTCTTCACTACCTACAGTACAATCTAGAGACTTTTTTAAATGTAATTAATTTAGTCAGATCTAGGAATGGAATTATGTTGCTCAAAAGTGTCTCAATTTGTCTTATCCTAAATTAGGTCAAATTATGTGAGAAGAACTGTATTTTTGGAGTTCCCACCTTTCTTTACTGATTCTAAGGGGAGCCAAAAGCTGTCTACCTCTATCTGCTCAGTGTAGATACTTACAGTGAAATGAAATTAATCACGTTTCTAATTTTTTTTTTTTAAGCACAGATTGGAATCTTAATTATCAAGGCTATCAAATTCATAATAAAATCACTAGGAAAGGCAAAGGAGGAAATGAACAAAAGAAAAATTTTTTGAGGATAGTGATTGTAACTGTTTGGAAATAGAGCTCTCCTTTTAAAAGACATTAAAAGCCAAAAGTCTAAGTGTTATTGATGTGAGGTGAGATAGAAAACCTTTGAGGATGAGAGACAGGTAAAACATGGAAGTTGGGGTAACAAACCTTTTGTTCCCCAAGAAAACAACTAAATTACGTACAAGATTATGTATTCTGCAGAGTAAATTCTTAGTTCATTCTTTTAGATTATTTATGTGTATATTTTTTTCTCTAATGAAGAGATAAATATGTCAATTGAAAATGGATCTTAAATGGTCTTCCCTCATATATATATATGTGTGTGTACATTTTTTCCCAGTTTTTAATGTATTAATCCAAAAGCATACAAGCATTTTAAAATGCAGTTTCCTTCCCTGTGGTTGAAGCAAATTAAAAAGTAGAAGGCTAAAAATATGCCAAGAAAATGTAAATTTAATGATTTATGAGTTTATTTATATGTGGGTTTGATGGAAATTACTTTTTCTTTTTATTTTATTTTTCCTACTAATAAGCTTTCTTTTTTTTGTCATTTCAAGGCTAATTTAGTTAAGTAAGGAAGCAGTCAGTTCAGAAAAAAATAAAAATGAAAGGAACCTGTAGTTTATGTTGCAATTTCAAAGTCCTAGCTTTGATTATTTTATATTCATGATCAGTCAAATAAAATGGGATGATGAAAACGTTAAGAAAAAATAACCTTGTTATAAAAAAATAATAAATTTAATTTTAAAAATAGCCAATGAAAGATGAAAAAGCCATCAGACAATAATTTCTGGCCAAACCCAAAGAAAATCATCCTTTGAACTGTGTCCAGGTCAATGAACTCTTGTCACAAAAGACAGAACCTGTAGGTGAGATTGGTAGCTCGAAAAGTTCTCTGATTTCAAGGCTCGGGTTAAAAGTTAAAATTTGGGAGGTAAAGATTAATATTTTAAAATATTTAAAAAAAACACCTCTAAGCCTCCATTATATTCAAAAGGAGTAAATGTGTTTCTGCAAAACATATCTTTTAGCTGCCTTTCAGTACCTAAAAGGTGACTAAAATAAACATGGGGAGGAACTTTATATAAGCATATGTAGCAACAGGACAAGGAGAAGTGGCTTTAAACTGGAAGAGGGTAGATTTAGGCTAGACATTAAGAAGAAACTGGATGATCTTTAAGCCCAAACCATTCTGTGATGAGTTTCTATGATTCAAAATAGAATTAATGATGAATAATAGCAAATGATGAATTACGGTATTTAAAATGTTAAGCCTGTACCTTGTTCATCATGATGGCCTTCCCCTCACCTTATCCCAGCTCTCCTATGCAGCTTTCTAAAGAGATGAAGAGAAAAGAAACACCTCCTTTTCTTCTTACTGGCTAGCATAATTCCTTTCTCTCTCTTGTTGGAGACTTGGCCACCTTCTGAACTTGCACATAACCTTTCAAACCTTTTTCCCTACACATTATCATGGAAGCCAACTCACTATTTATGCACCATGATCTTTAGCTCCAGCTGAATAAAATTATGCACAGACCGAGCAAAGGTACTAGCTGTAATTTTCAGTAGGCAGAGATATTGATGATTTCTCTCTGGCAGGAAATGGTCCATAATCACTGATCACCAAACCTCTTATTCTGATTTTAAAAGTAAGAGATAGAAGGTAATTTTAGCTTTAGATATTTAGACGGTTCAGAGCAGAAGGCGTAATGGATGTTGAATTAGAAATGGTGCACTGAACCATTGTGATCTTCAATACAGCAGTTTCTGGTAGTGACGGACTTCAAGGTTGTAAAATATAAGATATCACATGAGTTATTCTGAATAGAAGAGACCATGCTAGAATATTGTCCAAATCAACCAAGTACTTGAGACAGCGAGTTAAATTTTCAGGCCAAACAGAGAGATAAATTTTAATCCGAAATTTTAAGCCTTGTATCAAAAAGGTGAACAAAAAAAACTTTAAAAATCTCATGAGAAAATATTTTTATAAGAAAGATATGATCTCTATGATCTCAGATGATGAAGTTTGAAAATACTTTCCTGAAAACTCTTTGAATATTTTTCATAAGGTTGTGTGTAGAAAAATAAAGACCTGTATTAAAGGAGTCCATGTGTAAGGGTCTATTCTTTGCTGTCAAATTTCTGGATATATCCAATACAAATAGAGGCTGTGTAATTTAGAGGTGGTCACTTGTGATACTGTACTATGAGTAGTCATGTCTGAAACTATTTCTTTATTCTCATTTAATGAGCGGGCTGTGAATAGTTATGTTTCACTTTAATGTTATAATGTTATGTTATAATGTTAAAAATTGTTTTATTCTGCTTCCTTGCTTTCTTTTTTCAGGATAATACAAGTGTTTTATATGTGTTTTGACTTTTTGTTGTCGTCTCTGATGAACAAGATTAACCTCTAATAATTTAATAAAGCAACAAAAATATTAAGGAAAAAATTTATTCCTCTAAATTCTGTCACATATACATCTGTATGTTCTGTACTAAACTCATACAGGTTTTGTTTGTTTTTTTTAAGAAGGGATATGTACAACGATCATACACAAGGCTGGAGTTTGTGAAACTTCACTGGGGAAATCTATAATAATTAGGTAAATAATGTAGTCAATAGATGCTACAATAATTAGAGGTCTATATATAACATTGAAAACTCAGTTTAAATACAGGGTTTCTGCTCTCTATGAAGGATGTGTTATCAGGTAGAAAACAGGAATTGAGATTTTAGCTATAATTTTCTCTTTCACCCTGAAGTGGCAGGAATCCATAGATGAAAGTTTTACAACTTAAAAAACTGTACCATTCATGAACTCCACAATGAACTGGAAAATACCTGAGAACTCATAGAATTCCCTGCTTTTGTCACCACCTGACTAGAAGCTCTGTTACATAAGGCTGGAGCTTGTTATTTGGTGGATTTCTCCAACACAATATTATCTTTAGAGGAAATAACAGCCATTGTAAGATGCCTATTGGCATACTGTTTTTCTTACAGTAAATCTTATATATAAAGATACTTGCATGAAGCAATAAAGCAAGCTGATTTTTGCCATCACGACCATGCTTTATGTGTGCTGCTGTTCCATTTTATTTTTCAAAAAAGAAATTTCCTGAAGTATGCCCTCACAAAGTGAGTAGTCTGGGCTTGCACTGTTGTACGAGAAATGTTGCAGGCAATTCATCCTCAGTCTCCATCTTCACACCTCACCAAGATTTATTAATTAGTAAGGATGCATTTTCCACAGAGTGCCAAGAGGACTCCAGCTCCCATTAGCAGTTGCTTGTAGGGGCTTACGTTCCCTGTTACATTACAAGGGTAACACTGTATGACTGCTTTGTCCTCTCATCAGATTGTGGCTGTGTCCAATCCTGTCGCTGTTTTTGTTGTAATTGCAAACAGTTTGATTTCTCAAGCAATCTCAGCTCTTGCTATGCTCCCCTGGTCCTCTTATAGAAAAATAATTTGTTTTTCTTTCTCTGCCTGCAGATTCCATAAACATCAGATCACATTTTGAAGTGTTCCCTCCACCCCCAATCACTATTTAAAGAGCATAGGGTGACTGATAAGATCTTAAGGTGTGCACTATTGCCAGAATATTTTAATAGGAAGGGAGTTTTAGGACTTGAATATAAACTCCCTGAGTGACTTTAACATACTCTCTTAGTCTTTCCTATACTCCAGTTGGATAAATGAGTAATCTTACTATCCTTTAAAATGTTATGAGATATTTGATTTATACCAGGATATTTAAGCACCTATGTGACCTTTGGGTGGATTGCTATTGACCCCATTGTCTATTTTTTAAATTTGTGGGGTTTTTTAATACCTAACTCATAATAAAGCTTCTTAAAATCCTAGCTTTTATATCCATTATAGATCCCTATATAACATATCTTTAATATTAATAGTTATGCATTTCTCTATAACGCCAAGTTACTATCTTGAAAATTATAAATCATTAGATAAGCTCAGCCATTTAACTTTTTTACTGTTGATAATGTTTATGTTGTGTCTTTTTACTTAAAATGAGGGAACAAGACAATAAAATATGTCTTTTGCTTCTAGGAAATTACTGTTTTAGCATGTGTTTTCCTGTCAGTCCTTTGCAAGAGTTGTCCTTGACAGCAAATGCCAAAATATCTTTTTTATATAAATTATTAAGAAAGAGCATTGCATATATTTTGCACCAGATAAATTATGCACCCATTTAAATCTAGACAAGAAATAAGGAATTCCTATTCCACCGCATATCTGAATTTTGTATGGAATTTTGCACATACTGTGATGTTGGGCCCAATATTTTATGCATCAGCTTATCTCATGTTTTCTTTATAAACTGCAGAGAATCTGCACAGTGAGTTATGTATTTCATAAAAGGGAAGAAAGAATCCTAAATTAAAATTCCATAATCAAACAAGGTGGGGGGTTGTTGTTAGGGTTTTTGTCTCCCTTTTCCTTTTTCTTCCTTACCTTTGTATATTTTCCCATACATTCTATTTTGGAACATTTTGAATCTCTTCAGTCACATATAATTTCACAAAATTAATTTCTCAGTAGGAGCCTGAAGAAATAAATATCCAGTGTACCAAATCTGATAATATAAATGCTGCTTTGCTCTCCAACCACAAACTTTTGCTCATTTGAAGTAAACTTTTTGTGTGTGTGTGTGTGTGTGTGTGTGTGAGTGTTAAATAATGTGGTTACCTTATTAATTTTCACCGTGCTTTTAGTCCTGCCAAGATTGCCTCTAGCAAGGGATATTGATAGGGAAAGGTAAGAAACATAAAAGGTTAACACAGAAGGGCAGATAAACAAATAGGGTTTGATCCAAAGCCTGTTTGAGTCAATGAGAGATTTTTCCATTGACTTCAGGAGACTTTGGATCTGACCCATTAAGCATTTATGTATTGATATGCTGAAATGCTGAGCAGCTCCTATAAAATGCCAGTTGTTCTCAGCTCTTACCTGTTACAGAAAGAGTTAAACAGGTTCAGTGCCCTGAAGATTTGGAGTATTTAAAAGTTAATAAGAAAGTACATGGCTGAAAGAAGAACAGGAAGACACAGACCATATACTTTACTTACAGCTTCTGAGAAATCCCGTTGAAGTCAATCAGATCAGGCACAACCACTTTGGTGAATTAAGAAGGGAGTAAACAAAGAGTCAGAGGGAAGTAGACAAAAACCCCAGTATTTAACAGAAGAGTGAGAATGGAGGAAAATACAGAAGAGAGCTGTGATTAAACATGAAGCAGGAAGGTGAATATTTGGTTTGGTCTGTTTTTTTCTGCTAGAGCATGTGATATAGGATGGAAGTTAAAACACTTTTATTCTATTTTTTCTCTCTTTTTATCACTGTTTAGTTTTCACTTCCGATTTTTAGCAAGCCCTAAAATTGCATAAGGTCTTCAGGACATTTAGCAACCTCCTATTTCACACATTACTCCCAATACCTTTCCTAAGGTCTATATTTGAGAGCAAAATGCTTTTCACAGTTGGTGGCAGAACACAAAGACTTTTTTACCTGTGTAAATTTTACCCCTTAATATATATTTTTTTCTATTCTATTTACTCCCATGCCAGAAATATTTTCCATTTCTGTTATGTGGGTTTTACAGAGATACAGCTTCAAAAAACTGATGTATTATTAACAGATCACTAGGAAAATGGGAAAAAATGGAGGAAACTGATTTGTGTTAAGTAATAGTTTATAAGTCACAAATTCTAAAAAGAGAGAAGAACAAGATTCGTGGGTTCTCATAAATCACACTAGAAGGGACCTGCAGAGAGGAACAACAATAAGAAAATAATTGCAAATATTGAAACTTAATAAGATAAATTATTTCACGATAGTGCCAGTTCTCCTAACACCATCTTGCCATATGCTCCATATGGTACTTAAACTGTTTTGATTCATAAACTTTGGTGATTTTTCTAGGCTAAGAGCCATTCTTTTTCCCTGGGCCAAAGTAAGGTTTTTGTGCCCATCATGCTACATGGAAGTAATGAGAATAATCATAGAATCATAGAAGCACAGAATTATTTGAGTTGGAAGGGACTCTAGAGATCACATAGTCCACCTCCTACTCTCATGGAGAAGGGCACCTCCTACTAGACCAGGCTGCTCCAAGCCACAGCCAATCTGTTCTTGAACACTTCCAGAGAGGGAGAGCCACAACTTCCCTGGGTAACCTGTGACACTGCCTCACCACATTCATAGTGAAGAATTTCTTCCTAATGTCTGACCTAAATCTACCCTCTTCCAGTTTAAATCCATTCCACCTTCTGTTATTTCTGCATACCTTTATAAAAAGTTTCTCCTCAGCCTTGTTGTAGGTCCTCTTCAGGTACATGAATATCAAGTCTTTAAATTTACCAAAAATTGTGATTTGTTTTGTTTTGTTTATGTTTTACTACTAATGTCTGAGTAAAACAGTTTACAGAAACATGAGAAATAGAGACCGTTGAGCTGATATTTCTACTGGAAACAGAGAAGTGAAAACAATCGTAAGAATCTGATAAAAATTATTTTTCCAGCCTTGAAGAAGAAAAGAAATTTAAAAGTAATTTACAATGTTTCTCTGCATTTTTAAAAGCTTACCAAAAACATACTTAGAAAAATAATAACAAATATATATATAAAAAAATAAATGAACCTTCTTGTTCTTATTTTAAAATATTACAGTTAACATGAACAAAAAATACATTTCAATAAGAGTTCAGCGATGACATTCTCCTTTGCAAATATTTGGAAGAACATGTTAATTTTGAAGAAGCTTTATTAAAAAAAAAAAAAAAAATTCATTGTAAATGATGTTTCTTCCAAAATTAATATTATCTCTTATGGTACTTTAGGGAGAGAGTAAAATTTTCACTGTCAGTCATAGATGAGAACATTTGATGATTCAGGATTTCAACAGAAAGTTACTAAAGATGGGTTTTATTTCAACAAATTTCATGATCTAACTAGTTTAAAGTCATTATGGATGTTTCCTCTATAGCTATTGATTAGAGAATCACCTAGAGAAGGCAGTTCAATGACTGATCTATGAAATAAGTCATACTTTGGACTTTCTTCTTTCTCTCTCTTTCTTCCTTACTCTTTCACTTTACCTTTCTTTTCCTAATCCATTCTCAAAAATCTAATCCAATTCTGCTTTCTCTGTTCCTCTTTCCACTACAAATGGAATGTATAAATGACCATTCAGAATACTTGTCTAACATTCAAACTGAAAAATGCCCCTTAGGTTTTAACTCAGTAGTATCATAAGGTTACTACTCATGGTACTCACCTATTTACCAGAGCAAATACTGATTTTTTGCTTCTTCCACGATACAAACTTTACATTTTCTTTTGCATCAACATTTGATGCTCATGTGTTATAGACAGATGGAGAGTGATGAAATCTACTCAAGACTCATCTCAACACTGGGGTCATAAGACATTAGTAATTTTATTAATCTCCAGTGGAATTCCATTTCCATAAAGGAAATCAATCTGGAAATTATTATTCCAGTCATTTGGCAAATAAATATATTAAAGAAACCCTCACAATTAACCCAAGAAACAATACTTTAGGAAAAAATATATTATGAGTAAGTTCAAGAGAATACTTAAACCAGCTGATTTCCATTACATTTGGGTTTATATATCTGTATAATCTTTTTTTTTTTTTTTAATTCCTTCCCCCCAGAAATGAAAACAAAAGCCATCCAGGATGTTCCCAGAGTTGGGCTTCTGGCCGTGTAGAAGCAGACCTCAACTGAGTGCTATTTACTGTTAGACTTTCTCCTTCCTGTTCGTTCACTTTACGTGCTACCCATGTTGCCTAAGGAAGTCTGATACAGAGGTCATTATGACATCTTTGCTTGAGAGATATTAAGGAATCCATTTTGTTAGTATAAAACCTTTATTATCATTGTTCTGCAGTATGATTAATGATTTTGAGATTTCTTCTCCCTCCCCCTTCCTTCCCATACGTTATGTTAGTACAAAACTTTGACCTCACAGTGAAAGATAATAACAATATATCTGTGGTATCCATGTGATTAATACAGCAGTCTGTGACTCAGAAGGAGACTTATGGAATAGAACTAAGATGCTTGATTACACTGATAATCTTTTTGCGTTTCTCACCATCTTACTAAATAATTTATCAGCTTAATGATAATGACATTCAAATATCATAATTACAGCCAACTCCTTAAAAACATCAATTCAAAAGCTGAAAATGTAGCAGTTCTTTCTTTCTCCCTCCCTCTGCACTTTCCACCATTATCTATTAATGCCAAAATATGGTCTTTATTCATTCTACTGACATAATATAAAACCAACGTAGGTTTCCCATTTTTCATAAAATTTCCATCCGCACTATTAGTTTCACTGATAGCAGGCTGGGAAATGTTGTTAGGCTACAAGATGGACGACACTGCAAAACCTCAGCATGTTAAGAAGTCATAAAATTTTATTCAGTTCATTTACTGTTACAGTCTGGTAACCCTATAGTAACAGTGTGCAATTTTTATTGTGTATTTATTTAAAGGTTGAATATTCCCTTTACTGGGCCATCTAACCAAATTACTATGGTTTCCTAAAGAACTCTATTGTAGGAAGTCAAGGGTGTGCATCTGACCCATGGGTCCTCTTTCTTTCTGGTAATCTTGAGAGAGTACCCTGTTGTTCCATAAAAGATGAGTTAAAAAAAAAAAAAAAAAAAAAAAAAAAAAAAAAAGAGAGAGAGTATAAAAGTGCAAAGCAACAAGCTATGAGTGAAAAAGTTTTCCTTGAGGAAGACCGTAGGGAATGTAAAAGTACAGTTAAGACTTTTACTGATATGCATCGAGACACTATTCTCACAGGCAAAGTATCTCCACCTTTTTACAATGGTATTAGTCAATTATATTGCAACAGTCTAAATTGTCACCTGGAAGTGCATCATATCTCTTTTTGCAGACTGCAGAAGGAGCCTATTTGAAACTGGATTCCTAGCTTCTGTTGTTCATCACTTTTCACTACTCACTTCACTTGCACAACAGAAGTTCCTCCTGTCAATGAAGGTGAAAACCTTTTTAAAGATAATTACAGGGCAACTAGGTTATTTTGTTTATCTGGGCACCCTGTTCTGAAAAAAAAAAAAAAAAAAAAAGCATATCTAGAGAGCAATTTATTCTGACTATCAGCCATTTATCTTGCAACAGGCTAAATTGTCCTCTGGAAATTCCTTGTATCTCTTTCTGCTGACTGCAGAAAGAACCTAGATGAATGCTTGAAATGGGATGCCTAGCTTCCAGATGGCTATATTTACATGAGATGATCTTAATGCATGACTAGAAGTTGCCAACTATACTTAAGTAATGAGGAAGAATCTGTTTAACATAGAATAAAGTAGATGTTCATAAATTAATTATGAGAGCCTCATAAGGACCAGGCACAGCTGTGCCTACCAAGGCAAATCCTTAGCTGAAGAGGGTGGCAAGCTGCCTTTTAAAATTCCTGCCCATAAGAACAAGCAGCACCTGACCTAAGATGTTGTTAACATGCTGTATGCAATCTGTGGCTCAGGAAATCCCAATATCACTGACTATTGGCAGCCAAAGACATAACAGGAGACAAATACCTTCATGCTTTTCAGATTCTTTCTGTAGGCACCTATAACCTAGTTTAGAAGCTAAACGAGGGTCAGATGGTGTGTAGGCACACACACATACGAATATACTTAAAAACCCCTCACAAGACAGCCACATCTAAGACACCACGAAGAATCTCTTCATAGTTCTCCAGCTTGTCAATTTTCTCTTTCATGTCACATAAAAAATAAATTCTTCCCAAGTGCTGTATGGAGGAAATTTTGTTTTAAAGGTCTCTGAATTTTTCCTAACACTTTTCAGGAACTGTGAGTCTACAACCTTTCCTTGTAAGCTATTCTACCTCTTGAATTGCTCAGAAAATCAAGACTATTTTACAGGAATCTGTGACATTTCAAAATAGATTTTGATTTAAAATCAGGATAAAAAAAAAAAAAAAAAGAAAGCGACATTTGAAATTGTGCCTCTGAACATTCATAATTAATTTCAAGAAACAGATGATCAAACTGTTGAGGTTTTACACTGATTAAGTGAATAATAACTTGAATGTATTACTGATGCATCTTAGTGGAATAATCAAAAATTGTTACACAATATCGGATTGAATGTCTATAGTAATTATTTTAGAACATTATAAATATAATTTTATTTAAAATTAATACAACAGAAATCCAAAACAAAAAATACTTGAGTAGGCTCTGTTAAAAGAGTATACCTACTTTTTCAAAATAGAACATGTACATAGAACATGTACAAACTAACCAGATAGTGACAATTGGTGTTTTCATTATCTTTAACACTGGTTGTGGAACATTTAAGAACTGATATGTGTAGTAAACTATAGTCTCTCATAACATAATGTTACATATACTTCCCAGAATATATAATATTGAGATCCAAACTAAACACAGAAAAACGAAACAACTTAAAATAAGTAAACCGGACTGTGTGATTAACTGTGATTGAATACAGCAAGTTTGAAAGGGATAATTTCCCCAGTCAAGAGGAAAGACACGGCTTCCCACAGGATACTAATACCAGGAATCTTTTTGTGTGGCCCTTTCAGACATGAAGAACTTTGTGGAGACAGAAATATTAAGCTGTAATGGAACATCAGTACCAGTGTGGAATGAGAAAACCTCAGATTACCCTTTTGACTGGTAATTTAAGAGATAAATAAAGAAAACAAGGATTAGAATAAAGACTTCCTCTTCTATCATTATAACTATCAGAGGCATTCAGCTTCCAAATATGTTTTCTTTTTCATCCCCTCTTCCTATGAATATTGATGAGCCAAGAATGGCTCAACAGAAGTTATGAATTTAAGTCTGGGGGATAGGGCCTGTCCTTGGGTAACAGAAGATGTAGAGTAAAACCCATTTGGGCTCAGGAAGGTTTATTCCTAACTACTTGTCCTGGTTTGAGAGGACCAGGATAAAAAAACCCTGCCTGGAATACTACCAGCAGCTCCCAACCTGTCCATGTTGCAGTTATAACAAAGAGCAGCTGAGTTTACGGGGGTGGTGGTGGAGAGGATGGATCATGTGATGATCATGAAAGGAATCAATCATGGTATTGCTTCCCATGGTGCTCAGAATAAAATGGAGCCCTCTGGGTGTATTTTTTTTCCTTTTTCTGGTGTGCTAGCTGGGTTAAGGCCTCTCTGCTGTTACTTGGTTTCTGACACTGATGCTCTTCCTCATTTTCTCACTAGAGAAGGACAGCATAGCATAACCAATTTACAGGTTACCTTCTACCTTCTCAAAGTTTTTCAACTTTAAAGTCTCTCTCCCTTATTCCCTTCTTTCCTTCTTCCCTCAGGGAGGGAAGTGGGAATAACAGAGTATCTGTCACTGCCCAGCCACTGTCCAAACCGTGACAATACTTTAAGCACTAAGTTATACAAAAGCAAACATGGAAGCTAGAAATAAATCAAGAACATTGCAGAAAAACTTGCCTCTTGTCTCTTAACAAAATTCCCAGACCTACATGGTATTCATCTTTCTAAGTGCTGGTTTAAACATTGAAATGTGTCATGCAATGTCCCAGTAAAAGTTCTTTATGTATGAAAATTGAATGTTCCATGATATTCAATACTTGTTCCCACTAAATATCCAGGAAGCCACCTGGAAAATGTTCACTCTGATCAGTTTAAGCCAAGTAAAACACTGGATATATATACATAAAATGGATATATATACATCTATCAAAGCCACCATAACAGAAGAAAACATGATGGAGATTCTAGAGAAAAAAAAAAACAACAAACAAACATATATATAAGCATTCTGTAAAGTTACAAAATGGTATGGGAAAAATAAAAAAAAAAAGAGGATAAGTGCAGTCTTCAGAAGAGCTTTTTACAAATCAAAATATCCAAGACACATTTCAGGGAAAAACAAATTAAAACAAAGCAAAAGCATAAGACTATTATTCAAAAAGATTCTTTGCCCCAAGGCTGTAGCTGAGGCTGGGGCTCATCAACTCTTACTCCCTGCTGACTTAAAGAGAAAAACTTAAAATAAATAGTTCAAAGAACAAAAGATGTGAATCTCAAAGCAACTAATGAAAAAAAGAGCAAGCTCCACCTCCTACCCCAAGATAACTCAAGAAATAAGAAAAAAAGTATGAACAGAGCAGAGATTTTTCTTTTTTTTCTTCGCCTTTGTAAACTCATGAGGAAAAAAAAAAAATAAAAAAAAAAGAGACATAGCATTCCTGGATGGAAACTTCAAACACATATAGTTAACGATTCAATAGAAAAATATCTCCTTGAATATATCCTTCTATGTTTGTGTGTGTACAAATTCTTCTATTTTTATCTCTAAAGATATTTCAGGAAAAAAATTCTGAAAAAAAAGTTAACTTCTGATGCCTCTTTTTTCATCAAATGTTCCTCTTACAAAAGTCATCATTACATATTTTTTTCAAATAATGTCCCTGCGAACTCTGAATGTTTTTATAAGCTACATGTGATTCATAGTGTTCTTCTTTGGTATCAGCTTGTTTGGGCATTTTGTCTGACAGTTAGCTTTTACTTTAAGAAATATTGCTTTCATGAGTAGACTTTTATCAGAGTTAGCCAGGAAAGTATGGTCCAGTGTTCAGTGTGATGATGAATTACAATGTGGAGTGATGAGGAAAACAAAATGTTTTCAGACACTATAAAGTTGCTGTTTTGATCCAAGTGATAATTAATGATAAAGTTTAGAGAGAAAATGTATGATTCAGAAAGTTACTGGGGAAAACCAGTAAATTTTTTCTGTTGAAAAACAGCTAAGCATCAAGTAATGAGAAACCACAAAAGTCACTTTTGTTTATGTACATTTTTATAACATTTTTGTTTCACAAGTTTCTTCTTTAAGTTAATTTTAAAATTATTGTTATTTGAAAACAGTAGTTTTTTTCAGAACACAAAATCCTTAATGAATACCAAAGTGAGAATAAAATTTAAGAGAGATAACACCTGAATAAGTGAAGTTTAATACTGTTTTGAGAGGTTGCAGAGATGTGACCCTCACACCATGCCCAGCAATCTGTGTGACAGCTCAGGCAGCAGTAATGAACAAACAGGACCATTGCTAAATCTGACCTGACTGGCAGGAAGATATTTGACCAAGGGCTGTAGTATGTTGACAAGCTTAGGTATGCCTGTGCTGTACAAATCAATGTGAAGTCAAGATGTCAGGCCATTTGTCCTTATGTCTCTAGCAATATCCTGATGGAGTGAAGGGATAAAGGATATTCACCTGCCTTTCCTACATCCATCTTTGATCTAAAAACCCCTGTCCTCCTGGGATGAAAAGGCATCTGCACAGCTAGTAAGATGTAGAACTATTGTTTCTTCTTAATAATCAAAGGTTGAAGACTTCTATTTCCATTACAACACAAAGGCAGCTAATGTATCACAAAGTCAGCTAAACATTTGATATCTCATGGGAAAGAGTTTCCTCTTTTTCTTCACTTCTTGTTGGACTTCCATGTTCCATAGGATCTCAAGCTCATCTTTGTGTTCCAGCTCTTCAGCTGATTAACAGAGTCTGGTGAAATGCAGGCCCAACTTTACCAACAGTGCAACAAAATTTATTTTTGCCTCTCATCATGTTAGCAGTGCAGTTCACAAATCATTCCTGGTGAGCTGTGCTGAAAGCTGGGATGGTAAAGCAAACCAAACAGATATGAAATGTGGTCAGACTAAGTTCCCGCACTGTGGAATTACCACATGAAATTATGTGTTCCCAGGCTGTACTCATTTCTAAACAAACCCGGAAAGTAATGCATTATTTGCTGGGAAAACTGTTACAAGGTTCTTTGTGTTGTACTATTTTATTACTTTTTTTTTCTACCACAGAGCAGACTTCATTTTCAGAGTATCATGTCTTCATTAACCTATGCCTAATTACTGTATCTTAGAAAAACCTGTAAGTGCTCAAATTCTATGGCAATGGTATGACAATTCTGTGTATATAATTATCAAGGCAATTACTGCCTTGATCAGTAAATGTTGATTTGAAATGTTTCTCCAGCCAAACCCCACAGATAACTGCACACAAGACTTTAAAGAGAATCAGGGTCAAATCAAGTCTTGTCAATATTGTGCCTACCTTTGTCAAACAATAGCACTTGACAACATGATAACCCCATCACTTTGATTTCAGAAAGAGAACATGGAAAGTGAAAAAAGCTTTTCTGAATTCCCTGTAGCTCATATTTGATCAAAGAACTCCAGATAAAAGACTGAAAAATTGTTTAAAATATATATTAAAAATCCCCTGGTTTTCAGCTGTCATAAAAGTTACTACTAACAGGAAGAGAACATTCCTCTTCAATATAAGTTTTCTGAGACTGAAAAGAATTTCTTATCTGACTGTTACCTCTTTAAGAGGAGTCTAGGTATATTTTTGTTTTGTTTAAAACTTTATTGTCAGCAAAAGTATCACAGGAGATATGTGAATGCATGACAAAATCTGGGATTTATTCAGTGTATTCTACCAACGAATAATTTAAGTCTAGGGAATAAATTATTTTTTTTTAAATTCCAGACTTGCAGAGTATAGTTGTAGCCATCATAGTATTATCTACACCTTCCCTATACAGTATGCATAAATTTGGGTATATAACTTATTTTCACATGATTTTTGTCAATGATCAAAAAAGATCCTTTCTTCCTCATGACTCTTGGCATGACTGCTGGGAAATGGAAGTTGAAAATGCTTGAATAAATAGAATATGGAAGACTTATTCAACAACTGGATTATTTAAATCTACATAAGGAATGAGACCTCTAAGGCAAACTTCTGTATGTAATTCAGCAGGCATTTTGAAACTTATTGTTATATAATTTCTTTAACTGCTTACTGTGGTGTTTGAATCTTATTATTTATTTTTTCCTGAAATTGCTACAACAAGATGAATTCTAGAGAAAAATCTACAGTGAGACAGGTTTTGCTGATCAATTAAAGCCCCATTTTCTCTCAGCTTCGTAAGTGTAAATCAGGAATAACTATTAACTACAGCAGCTGCAGTGAAGTTATTCTAGATTTACTGACATAAGTGAAAGCAGAATTGCGTCCCTGAGGTTCTTCTTGCTCAGGCAGTAATATTAGTTGCACTGAAGTGCCAAATGGATATTCACCAGTGTTTGAGTTCTGTTGTTTCATTTTTTCCTTCAAAGTAAATTTAAAATTTGTGAATGTTGTTGTCCTTAAGAGAGGCAAAAGAGAAGGTAAAAGAACTTTAATTAAAAATATATTGCCTGGTTCTACACCTCAATTATCCCTCCTTAATTTGATGCATGATTTTATATCTGCAGATGAAAGCTGCTAGAAGAAAGAAGAAATCATGAGTCAGATGACTTAATTTTAAAAGGTTTATAATTGTGGGATAGCTCTGGCTGTGACTCACCATGTTTCACCTAATTTTACCTTGTTTATCTCTACCTTGGTTTCTCCATCTACATAAATGGTATAATAATAATGCTGAAAAGAGCAAACTGCTTGCTAGAATTTGAGTTAATGATTCTTTACAGCTGCATCGCGCAGACACTGGTTTTGCAAGATGCTCAAAATATACAGCCTTTTGGGAAGTATAATTTTCTGTACTTTTTCGGAAGACTTTATGAGTCACAGTAAGTTCTGTTGTTATTGTTGTTCTTTTAAGAAGAAGCAACGTTTTAATATTTGTTATGACTCAGATAGTAAACCAGTCTGCAAATTTAACAAGAGATACTCTTATCTGGGAATTATTCCTTTGTTGTTCCATGGACAATTTTAAAATTTACTTCTGAGATAGTGAATGCTGGCTGTTCCCAAGAGCAGGAGTTCCAGTTTTCTATAGTCATCCTTATGCATGGGATGTAGGTATGCGACAGTATATTTGTAAGGAAGGGTGGAGAAATAATGCCTAGGTTAATATTAGCATATACTTATTTCTAGAATAATGTTCAGACAAAATACCTCAGCATTACATTTGATGCTAACATTTAACTATACACACAGTGTAAAGTCAGCTAAAACTCATAGGGAAGATGGAGAAAGATAAAAAGAGTTAAAGCAAGATGCTTGCTGGCAGAACAAAGTAATTTGTACATAAGAGGTTTGCTCTGTTTATTTTGTATAATGCCTCACAGGAATACTAATGGAGTCAAGAGGTCTCATTAGAGCAATATATAATTGTGTTAATTTCGGGGGGTGTCATGTTTTTTTATTTTTTTTCCAAGAAAAACTAATGCAGTTTTCTGGAGCTTGAATAACATTATGAATATGGCAAACAGCCTGGGAAATTGATCCTGCCCAGCCCTCAGAGTGAAAGCTAACCCACACCAAATACATGCAGCACATGCAGCATTTGATCATTATTACTTTTTGTAGTTCCTTTTTTTGGGTGGGTAGGTTCACGTCGCAAAAATGAGCAGGATGCAGCTTACTCAAAGATGGGCAGCAATCTGTTTTATTGACGTAGAATAATAATCTGACAGCATTAGTGATTTAGACAAAGAACCACTGACAAAGGTGTTATAAAAAGGAGTTTTAATATGATATGAAATAAGGACTTAGCAAATTTCACTCAAAATTTCACTTGGCAATAGTTCACTCTGGCAAGGTTCACTCTGTTAATTACTACAGTGAAGAAACATGCGAAGGACAATTAAGTTATACTCAAATTAGTAGTATTCACAGAGACTGGAGATTAAAAGAGTAAGGAAGACCTTTATAATGTCTAGATGGGATCCCCTTGCTTTCAACACTCCTTCATAGAGAGGAGTTTAGGTGTAGCTGAATCCACACATTTTCCCAGAACAGTCAACAGTTTATGACTACGGATCATATATGTAGATTTCATGCAGTGGTTCACCAGCCAGCAACTGGACTTACTAAGGCAAAATAAAAATTGCTATGCCAAAACATTACATGTGATATTGGTCACTTATCAAAAATCTGCTATTGGTTAAAGGTCTCTTTGCTTCGAAGAACAACCTTGTGCAGTATCTCAGCTCAACGGGATTTGTGCCATGTAGCCATGCTGCTTAGAAGAAAAAGCTCAAAGAAGCTTCACCTAAGCTGCCCCATGTGCTAGATAAAGTGGTTGTCTTGTAGTCAAATTAAATACCATGGAAAAGGTTGACATGAGACTCTTTGTATCCATAAGTTCCTCTGATACTTTATAAGTAAGTCTCAGAAAAGCCACTCGTTACTCATCTGTCGGTGTGTGATTGGTCAATCCAAGCTCATACACATCAGTATTCACTTGGTCACTCTTCCCCTTTGCGCATTTCCAGAGAACAGATTTAAACCAGGTGAGTTCACAAGCTGAGCTATACCTCCTTTGGAGTCTGTACCAAACTACTGCTAGCTTGATTAAGGAGTCAAGAGCACCTTCTCACAGAGGACTGAAGTAAAAAACAAAGTTAATTCCTTCAGCGCTATTTCCATCTTGATTGGAAACTAAGGATGTCAACAGGCTTTTAAGAGAAATCTGAAGATATATCTATTTGTTTTGTCTTTGTACACCAGAGTTTTTATGCCCTGTTTATTCTAAGTAAATATATTTATAGGAACATAAAACATAGGTAACCTTTTTGACCATGACTTCAGAGTCTGCCATGACTGACACAAATTAGCCTTACATCTTCAGCAACTAACCATCCAGACACAGAGCCTAGGTTCAATGTAGGATCAAATGCATCCTGCTCAGATGTATAGTCTTGCTTCTTCCAGAGCTCTGCAAATTGAGCTACATAGCTAGAAAGAAATTTAAGGGATACATATGTATATTTATCAAAACTGGACCTTTTTTTGTGTGTGAGAACAACTATTTTAACAAAAGTGATGAAGATTTTCTCAGTCCAGCATTAAAATCTGATCTCAGAGAGTCAAACTGACCCATATAATATCTGAGATGCTAGATTATGCACAGTGAAGACAGAAAAAACTGTTATAGGCCATTGGTCTAAATGGGAATTTTCCACTTAGATATTAAGAAATCCAAGAGATCAAATTTTGATTTGCATGAGAGCAAAAACTAATTTTGAAACAATGTCCTTTTCATAAAATGGAAGTGTTTTTCTCCAGACAGTCCTAATGAGCTGTCATAATAATAACAAATCATATGCTTATGCTTACTAGATTTCCTGCACAATATTGTAACATAAAGAGTTTTATATCAGATTCAAAACAACATCTTATGTTGGGAGATATACCCAAATAGTTTTAGTTAAGTTTTTCAAAATATACCTGACATAAATGAAGGAAGAGTAAAACAGGATTTTATGCTGGACAGAATTCTTTTTTTTACCTGTGCTTATCCACCAGAGTGGGCTTAGAATAAATGATCTGCTTCCGCATGGTCTGTAACACAAGGATTGCAACAGAATTAAGATAATTTGCTGTCTGTAACAAGTATGGATCCAATGGATGGAGCACCAGATAACAGTTATACAAACTGATATGAAAATATATGTGTCCATCCCTTACAATATGTATAAATGGGGGAAAATAATTTGTGACAGAATCAAACCTCAAAAATCTTGAATTAGTTTTTTCTCCCATCAATTTTAAAAAACTCAGGTAAAAATATTTATTTATTGCTACTGAAGTAACATTCAGGAAAAAACACTTTATTTATTGTGTCTGTAAGATTTTCTATGCAATTAGAGGAAATCTCTTAGATATTGGTATTTAAAGACCCTGATGGCAAAATGAAGGCACTATTATTTTTCTCTCCACCTCTCATTTCCAGTGTTGTTCATTTAGATTATGTTCATTAACTAGAGAAAGCAAAGTTGATTCAGTACCTCCATGACAAAACATGGGAATATGGACATACTAAGTTCTGTCTCATGTATGAGTGAATATTATTTATACAGAAGGAAACAATTACACTGAAGAAAATTAAAACTATTTCAGGTACATTTTAAGACCTTCGTGCTTATCTTCAAAATGGGAAGACCTACAAATTACCAGCCTCATTGTGTTCCCTGGTGTAGACCAGTATATACAATTTTTGTTGTAACTACTATGATGCAATAGGCTTTTGTGCTGATCTGGCTGAGCATAGTATCAGGACTATTTAGGCTTGTATTGATCTGAGATGATTTCAGCTTGCTTTAGCTGGTAAAAGCAGTCTTTTGGTCAAGAGGCTATTGCTTAAATTGTTTCCGCTTAGGTCTGCTAATACTGTATATAGTGAAGATCTAACAACCTCTGTAATCAATGAATAGCAAACATTAAACCTCTATTTAAACTTGGCCTGAGAAAAGTTAATGAAAATCTTTAGCTAATAGTTAATGGGTGAATTAAATTTGGAAGGAATCAGTGAAGAAAGCAAGCAGGAAACTAATAGAAAGTTTATAAAAGTGTCCCCAAGAAAACCCAAAATTAAGAGTTTTGAGATCAAAGTCACCATTATATTTGCACTGATTTTTATTTTTTTTTTTTTTAATTAAGAAACTGATCATACGGTAACCTCTTACATTCCCATTCTCCAAAAGAACAGGACTAGTATACTGTACATGAATATCTGAGGGTCAGTTGAGAAAAAGAGTAAAAACCATAAAGTTTGACTGTATCAGTCTGAGATGCATTAGTAAATGGAAATATTGTCTGTGTCACTGAAATATTAGGTAGTGTTATTTTTTGTAAGAGTGGACTTGATCTAAACTAACAATAAATTATTAGCTGTATATATTAGATGTGTTTAATTTTGGCCATAAAATTTTTAATCTAACACTAGGAAGACTGTAAACCAAATCTTCCTTGAGTCATGTCCATGTAGGTATGAAAAGAATAAGAATGTGACAGGACTACCCTGGATTTACCACTGAAAAATTTTGCCTAAAGAACTAGATTTCTTCTGTGATGTTTTGACTGGCTTGGTAGATAGTGGAAGGTAGTGCAAATTGTTTACTTTACCATTAGCTTTTGGAACAGGGTCCTACAGTCTTCTTGCAGTAAAATTAGGAAAGAAAAATGGATGACATCATCTTCAAAACCTGCCTGAACTCAAATTTTGAATTTGACTCTGCCACACAGCTTGGAGCAGGGTATCACAACAGGTGACCTCCAGAGTTCCCTTTCAGCCTAAATTATTGCACCATATTATGATGTCCTCAGTACATTCAGGAGAATGGTTGTTTAAGCTCTTCTTGAAGAAATGTAAGTTTCAAATCCTTTTGAGTTCAGCAAAAAAAGTAGTAAGCATAATTATTCCAATTAATAAATATTGCAAGAAATTCATGTCCAATTCATCATTAGAGCACATTCATAGATCCACCTCCCTAAGTAATTATATAAAGATTTATTTTCCTTCTCTCTTTAGGACATGACTGTATGACTTCTAACAGTGAAAGAAGGAAAAGATTTTCTTTATGAACACTGGCTCTTGCTTGGGAGACACCTTCAATAGAGCCCAGGTGTCTCAAATTCAAGAGCAGAGATTTGTTTTGTCTTGTTTTCCCAGTCACAATGAAGCAAAAATTTAGCAGAAATAATAAGATCCAATTGCTCATAAGTAATTGGCAGATTAAATAAAAACAGTTGGGCAGTAAGTGCTTCTGTGTTTTCAGACATTTTGATTTCAAGCTTTGTCACTGACTTTATTGGTACCTCTTCAAAGATTTTTGGTTAAATATGCCAAGAAAAAATATTTAGAACTTTGTAATCTAAGCAATTTTCAGAACTCTGTTACACGCATCATTTACCAAGCAGTTTCTTATGTCCTTATCCTTATTCAGTGAAAAAGGAACCCGAAACCTGAATTCATGATGAATATTTCCTTTCTAAATTCTGTGAAGAAAGGCTTTTCAACATTGATACTGACTACAAAGTGAGAAGACAGGACCAAGAACACCTGTAAAAATGGAACTGTTAAAGTAAAATTTATATCTGACACTGTAGTTTGACCAAAACCCTCTGTATTTACAATTTTGTACAAGCTGTGAATTCTGCAATAATGTTATTAATTTAAAAGTCCCATTTTATTCAGCAGGCCACATCCTCAATGTAGATGAGTGTGGTGGGAAGAATGCCACAAAAAGGCCAGTCTAGTCACCAACAGATCATTATCTACAGCTGAACATAATCTTTGTAAATGATGAGGGCATAAATTGTATAGTAACAAAGGTTAAGACTAACCTCTACTTTTAGATGTCTTGATGTTAAGTGTCTAATTTAAACTATTCCCTTAGATTGTTCATAGTTAATGGGGAGATACAGTTAAGATGAATCACTTTCTGTAGATCACCCTCTTAAACACCCATCATAAAATGGGATGAATTGCCCTTTGAAGGCACTAATCTCCCAAAGATGGCTATAGAAGGAAACAAGTAATCTATCTGAGACTAAACACCTAATCTGTCCTGAGATGCCATTGTACTTCTCCATCAGATAGCTAGGTATCAAATAAAAAGATCTGACTTTTTCCAGATAAAAAATGTTCCAGGTCTGAAAAGGAATTGCTGGGACTGTAATTCAGGCCTGACTGTAGGTTTCTTTGTTGATTTCTCTTTCCTTCCCTTTTGTTTTCAATGATAAAAATACTTTAAGGATATTAAAGGGTAAGGTGAACATCCACAGAGAAAAGCCATGAGAGCTCCAAAGCCAGTTTTTTGAGAACCTTGAAATTTCCCTTTCCTTCCCCTGTGTTGCCCTACTTATCCTGTGTCAGCTTCATGCTGTTCTGCACAAATCAAAGAAACATCTTTGCCAATCATCCAGGAAAACTCTTTTCTTATCAGTATTTCTGTATTCTTTACCTTGCCAAGAAGAGAATGCAAATTATTTTCTTTATTGAAATACAAAAGCAGAAGAATACAAAAACAAGAGTTATTGAAATAACTCTTCTGAAGGTTATATTTCTCTTCGACATAACAGTCAGGTAAAACTCCTTTCAAAATACTGTATTATTAAAAGATCTTCCTTTAAAATCTTCCTTTAAAATCAATGATTTTCTGTGTAATCAAAGAAACAAGAGGTGAGATATTGCTTAAATTTATTCTTAGTGCTGGGATTAGGAATCCAGGTTTACTCAACTGAGCGAAAGACTGGAATAGGCTCTTAACTGATTTACAGAAATACTGTTTCCTGACCTCCTAATTTAAGGGGTTATACAGTTTGGGCACAAATTTCTATTTGGAAAGGATTTCAAAATAACTGTTATTACTGTTCTATAGTTCTCTTGCTGTGAATTTTACAAACAGATGAGGAAAAATATAGTGTTTGTTAATTCTGACTGCCATATTTTTTTGAGCTTCAACTACTAATACATATTAAATGGAAACTGCTGAAGTTCATTTTATAGGGATTACATTGATCTCCATTTCTATAATGAGCAAAGATAGCCTACCCACACCTTTCTGTATGCAAAATGAGACTAAGAAGTTGGCTAAGAACAATTTACTGACTCTTCCAAAATATCCAGTAGTTAAAATCACAGCCAGAAAACATTAATAGAGCTAAATCCTTTAGAAGTCAAACAGCAATATGTCCATCCTAATGATCTGGGTTTCCTCATTTTCCGTAATGTTTCTGGAATGCTGAAATTGCTAATTGTGTGAAATTGATGTAAATTCTAATGTCACTGAGAAATTCATACTCCACTTATTTATGGATAATATGAAGTTCTCATATTCCATTATACAGTTTTAGTGCTGAAGGAGGCTGTTGAAGGCAAGATTAAAGATTCTCTAAGGACCTATCAGTAGGGGACCTCAGACCTCTGCCAAGCTTTAGTGACCTGAGAGGATCATAGCTTTCTTTTGCTGTGATAGTATATGTTATTTATATTATAAATATAATTGGCTATTATTCAACTTGTTTTAGCTTAGGTTTGTAAGTGCCATATGTAGTACATCTAATAAACCACTATAGTCACTAAGTAACAGATGATATAACCCTATGTGCTGGTGGGCTGAGGGAGATTTTACCACGTTCAAATGTTAGCTCAGTTTATTCATGCTTGTGCAAAGAGGATCCATGAAGATCAAAGACCACAGTGGAGGAAACACCTATCATCAGCAGCATGTTCCTCACAGTGGAGGACTGGGGAAACAGACACTGCAAGCCCTCTCCTCTTTGCCTGCTCTTTTTCTTGGGGAAAATTAATGTTGAGCTCAGGACTCAGAAAAATAAAGAAAGTTAAATAAGAAGTTTAAGTCCAGAGGAAGGAGCTACATAGTAATTAAAAGAACCTTGGAAATCTCCAAAACAATTTCAAGTACATTTGTTAAAATCTATTTGAATTTTTATTTTTTCCTTCAGGAAAAAAAGCAGACTACAACCTGTAATTCACACACTCTGTGCCTCCATACAGTTTTCTGAACTAGTTACATCCATAATTCCAGTTGTCCAATGTCCCACCTGAGCTATCACACCACTGTCATAATGACATTACAAAATAAAAATGTTAGATTTTAAAAATCATAAATATACATAGCAAGAGGTTAAAAAGGAAATGGAGTACAAAGATATGCAAATTCCTTTGAGGCATCAATTTCTTGGTTTAAAACTTTTTATATTATTATAGACAATTTAAAATTTCATTTTCTCTAGGGATTTCTTGTATCCACTCTACCCTTTACGTTTATTCTATTCAACAGCACCCTACCAGGTTCAGTTTTATGTCAAAACCAAGATTCTTTCTGTTTCCTCCTACAGAACCTTTCACAGTTTGACAGATCTCACCCTAATTAATATTTTTTGATGTCCAGTCTAGGAATTTATCTACTTAATTTTCTTTCATTAATTATCAATCAGTCTCTTTGAAATGATCTAAATACAACTTGTGCTTTCCTATTTATTTACTTCCTTGAATGAATCACAAACAATGATCATATCTTCTCAAACCTGTCCTTTGGTCAATATATATTTAGTTTTTAAGCTACACAGAGGAAGCCCTTGTGGATACAGGGCTGATCATCTGAGGGTTATCCTCTATTTGTTCTTTTTAGTGAGTAGTGGTGCAGAAATACATTCCAGATTTGATCAAAGGTATCTAGTATCTTACTCTGTTCAAAGGCTGCTCATTCATATTTTACACTTTCAAGAACAACATTGACCTAGGAATCAATATGAGATGTTAATTTTTTTTTTTTCCTACCTATACTTGCTTCAAGGTAACATTTATGTTTATAAGTCGCCACCACAGAAGGTTTTTATTTCATTTTATTTGTTGTTTTTTTTTTTATCATTAAGTTTTTTTTAAAAGTTAGATAATATTTTTACTGAAGACCATGGAAGATTATTTTAAATGCAAACCAGCTATATGAAGTATAGCAAAGAAAGACAAAAGCAGCTGCTGTACCTAAGCTCTTCAAAGAATAAATGCGGAGGTAAAAATCCCAGACACAAATTTCAAGAAGGTATTCAACACTATTCAGTTTATCCCATGACATTTAAAACTCTGAGCTATTTACCATTTCTTATCATATGCATCTAAACTTTTTGAAAACTAGAGGAATAGTTGTATTTTCCACCTAGAAAATTTCTCATCTCACGGAATCACAATAGCCTGCCACATAAGTAAATATTGACACAGAGTATTTTAAATAATAATAGCAGAGTATAATCCATCCATCAAAACGGTGGATGTTTTCATTTGTTCATTTTAAAGTGTATTTTTTGCATGAGAGATATAAATTTTTTACTGTAGTTATCTACTATTCTATGTCTTGTCTTGAGTGTAAAGGGTAGAAATCTTAAAGGCATGAGACCCTGAATACCTTGGGATATTTTTAGGAGATATAGAAGCTATAAATCCCAGGTTCTAATTTTATGCTGCAGCAAGTCAGTTGTATCATGTGGGAAGTCTCCATTTTGTTCTCAGCTGCAACTGAGGTGAATGATGCACTCTCTACATTCAATCTCTGTGCATAAATAATGAGATATTTAGTGGATCAGCTTGAATACACAATTGTTTTTTCATAGGCCTTGTGCTAGAGGATTCACTGGAAGGGAAGGAAATGACATTTGCTGTACTGAACCCAATAGAGGAATTTGAAACCAAATTTCTTGCATCTAGGAAGAGTGGAATCACCAAAAGCTAGATATAAGTTCTATGACTCCCGTGTCTCTTTGGAAACACATCTCTTGGCTCCCTCTCCTTCAAAAATAAAGACACAGGTGCAAAATTTCCGGGATGCTGAAGGGAATATTTTGAGATTTCTGATACTTTTAAAATATTCAAATAAAATATACACAATTGAATCAAATTAGTGGCTATTTATGTGGTCTGAAACAGACAGGTTTTATGGAGGACAAATAAATGGCTGAGACATTCCTTGCTTATTCCCCTTTCCAAAAAATGTGTCCTGCTACTATCTTCCTGAAGAGAATCATATGTTGATGAAAAACCTTCTGGGTAGTGCCATTGGACACCTTAGGAGGAAAAATTTATTTATCTGCATATATAGCTAGATAGTTAATGCTAATAAATGTTTATTGGCACATAAAAATAAAGTGATATTTATAAGTACAGGTTTTGTTTTCATTGGCTTTCTTTTTTATAATTTTTTAAACAAAGTTGTACATGCATGAATAATATTACTATTGATATTAGGTAGGAGGTTTCACATCTGACTGGTAGATGCTCATTGTCACGCTTAAAATAGTGATAGTTTGTAAAAAGAGCATCTTTGTTTTACAAACATATTTCCAGTCCAGCTTTTAGCATGTATCTGTAGTGCTGCCATCTACTGAATAAAACAGCTCATTCCTGCTCAGGGGCGCTCGTGTTCCAGAAAGCAAAACAACACTGCCTGTGCCTTTGCTTGTTTAAATTGCAAATCTTATCTCAGATGCAGCAAGTGTGAAGTTAACCAAGTGTGTACAAGTAGCCACTCATTTCTTGTAAAGCAAGACCAGTGAGTACTTTTTTGGACATGTTTTTATGCTGTCACCAAGTGAAGCTCAACAGGTGATAGCCTCAGCATCTGCCTCTGGGAGAATCTGAAATTACAGAACTTTATTGCATTTCATTTATCATGCTGTGCTTGTTAGCATGCTGTTTTATAGGCACATTGCTCTGCAGTGTAACCATTTTAGTGTGCAAACTCTATGTTTTTAGTTTAATTTGCAATAGATATGATATAAAGATAAACGAGATGGTGTTTCTTACCCACCAACTGGAATTGTCCCCAGCAGTTTGCTAGACATCAATCACAACAGGCATGAAAGACCTTCTGCAACACACATTAATAAGTTCTTATTTGTAAAGACGAAAATGAAGTAAAGAGAAAAAAAACACATATGATTTCACTCAGCTCTATACATTATGGATTACAACTATGCACAGATTTCATATCTCAGCAAAATAATGTAGAGAAAAAAACAGATTCTAGGAATAGTGTACACATCTACATTGTCTACATTACAGCTCTTAAAAATGCAGGTATTGTTAGTAATAATGATCTATTTACACTGTTTGACCAAGGCCCAGACTCGTCTCGACTAAATTTTGACATTTAGATGTGAAGGTTATGCATTTTGTTTCTCTTAGCAGAAATATAAGGTACCTCCTTAGCAGTAACTGATAATGGAAACACAATTTGGAGCTTTAACTAGGCAAGGTAACTACAGAAACTATCTTCTCTCAAGTCCTTTACCAAGGTATCTAAAATTAGAAGAAATAAAAATATCTGAGACCATCAAGTGACACGGAGAAGATTACTGGGAAACTTGATGAAAACCAGATGTACTGCATTTGTAGTTGTACAGTTTCTTGTTGCCAACTTTTCAGCTGTGAAAAGCTGAAATGAAAGATGATGTTTTACTGGACTGACAGTCCTTCCTGTGTCAAATGAGTTCTTAAGAGACAGTGCTGTCTCCTACTGTAAAAAGGCAAAGAGCATGCTTAAGGTAGTGTAGACCATGTTTTGGTTTTGTATACTTTGTCCAAATCCTGTATCATAACTAAAATTACTTTTGTTCTAAACAGAATTTTCCTTGCACTGAAAAAAAAAAAAAAAAAAAAAGGTATTTTTATGACATTAGCACAGACAGTAAAGCTGATTCCTTTCAGTTAATGGACCATAATGGATATTTGGTGTAATTTAGTGATAAACAACACATAAGAAAGAATATGTAAGAACATATTTTACTTGCTTGTTAGATGTTTACTTTCTAAGGATTTTCAAGAAATATTTTTTTTTTAATAAAGATCTTAATACATTTTATAGAGTTACTGTTGTTATAATTACGAATGGACGAACTATTGCTTTTTCTTTCCTGGAAGCATTTCAGATTTGAAAGATTCCCCCTTCCATTAGGACAGGGAAGGTTTGATGAATAATGAAAATGTTAATGACTCAGCTTAAGCAATGCATGAAGAAAGAAAAGAGTAGACTAAAATATTAAGGGGCTTCATGAGAGAGAGATATGAGCATAGCTGAGTTGTTGTGGGCCTATGTTGAGTCTATTAAGTTATATCAACAACTTATCTTAATCTTTTTTCTTTTGTTGCCTTTCTCAAACATAAGTTAAAATTCATCAGTAAAGCCAAGTCTTAAAAATAAAAAATATTATTTTTGAAACCAGAACATTTATTTCCCTCATAATAAATTGGGAAACAATTTTCCTAAAACTTTAGTATTAAAGTTTAAAAAAAAAAAAAAAAAAAAATTAATTAGGAGTGACTGGTACAGGAGAGAAAAAGTGCATGAAATAGCATGTTACTATATAAAAAATATTTGCTTAGAAAATAATTCTGGAAATATGAATTAGACTGTGAAGATCAAAGAGTCTTAATTGACTTTTTTTTTTTTTTTTTTTCCAAATAAAGCCACAAGGACTGGCTAGTGTGGGCCATTTGAATCAGGGCTTCACTGGCACCTACTATTTACAGGGTAACACTGCTGATTTATTTGATTTCCTCAAACGTTAAACAACCTCTTGCTGAATGTGAAAGGTTACAATATAAATCAGGTAGTGGTAAGAATAAACTGGATGATTTGACAAAAACAAGTCGAGTTAGGAGAGATGGCAGTTTACACCAAGAGTCCAAGACTTATCTGCTTTAGTAGTTAATTGTCATTAGTAATAGTGCTAGAGATTTTTACATGTACACAAATTAGTAACCTTAGGGCATATATAATTTAATTGCTTTTGGATGAACTTCTAGATTACATATACTCTTAGTTATTGGAACTGAAAAAAACTGTATGACTAGGGGTGTTGATTTTCTAAATCTTGTCCAGTCTTCCTAGCTTCAGACAGTTCAAGACGTAGATGAATTTATGAAAATGGCAAAAGCTATCAGCTTCCCCTGCTGGTTGTCCCATGGCTGATTTTGAGAATGATTTCTTCCTTTGCACTATGTTTAGAATCTTCAAACTCAATTTCTTCAAAAGGCTCAAAGCCCATTTCTACTATATTTTTTTCAGAGCATTAAAATAACTTCATTTGATAAATGTCTGATTGTCTTCTATTTAGTATACCTTCTGTTTTCCCAAGCTGCTTGTCTAGGTAATACTACTTGATTACAAGTTTAAACTAGCTCTTAACATGCACTATCTCAAATTTTACTCCACAAAATCAGACAGTGGTTTCCAAAAAACAGCCGCACTTGAAATACATTCTGTTAATGCCGGACTTGACTGAACTGCAAACATCTGGAACAGAGAAGGATTCCAGGCAAGACTAGTCAAAACAATGAGTGCTTATAGTAGGTTGGCTAGAAAAAACATCAAAAGTCAATTCACACTGATAAGAAGCACCAAATACTCCTTCCACTGGTTAGATCTTCTGTCTTGAGGAACTTTGACCTATGAAGCAGACCTTAAACTTAAAAAGTATATACTTTCCTGCAGTGATTTTTGTTTGTTAAAAAATAAAATTAACATAATGTATTAATAGTAAGGACATGTTAGGATTTAGTAAAGAAGAGGGAGAAAAATATGAGATGTGTGGCTGTATGCAGCACTGTTTGCCTTTTCTGCCCTTTTACAGTCTATTTAACACTCTATTAATACACACATAAATGGTAAATGCATATATAGAGTGCAAGAAAAGTGAAAATTGCCAAATATTCAGAACAAAACGAGGTCTTAGAGGGATCATTCTATAGCCATTGTATTCTACCTGAAATACATTCAAACATGTTGATGACTAATATAAAGTATCATAAAAGGGCTAAATGTCTTACTCTACTTTTCATCAAGTTTTATGTTGTAAAGTCACTATAAGGGAAGGTTATCAAGCAGATAACACAAAAAGGGACAAATCTTGTTATGACTCCCTTAGCATAACCTATCAAATTGCATCTTATGTGCAGTATTTGATGCACTGCTTTTTTGTCTCTACATACTCAATTTGAAATCCCTTTGTAAGAAAGAAAGAAGTCCTTGACACATAGCTGGGATGATCTGTATATAGAAAAGTTCTATCTAAGTATCCACCTGGATACCCTGAAAATGAGAGTATGCAAATCAAAACTGGGAAGGAAAAAGAAAACAAAAACCAAAAAGAAACCACTAAAGCTGACACAATATAGAAAAGATTCTCCACTTGCATAATTTGACTATTTTAATGGACCATGTTGTGCTTATGTCCTGACTTTTTATGTGAGGCACTAATGAAGCTGGTTTTCCCTTTAAGGAGGCAGAGGGATTTGGGGAGTCATTGCTAAGTTAGCAGTCAGGCCAGTGGTCTGTTCATCCACAGAAGCTGTCGGGTGATGCCCATGACTCATGCTGTGCAGCAAGAATCTGCCCAATTGCATTTCCAAAGGGACATGTGTGTTTTATGTATGCAACAGCTGTTTCATTACCTCCCTTAAAATGACTTCATAAAGCAGAGGACCTTTTCCCAATTTATTTTAGTTGCTCTCACTGAACAGCTTATCTGTGGCTTGATCCAAAGCCCATGGAATTCAATGGAGAGACTTTTCATTAACTTTTTAGAGCAGGCATTAGATTCATTAGAGAAAAAGACTTCAGATTATTTCTTGTTTCCTTTGACAAAAATCCCCATTGTCCTTAGCACCGCACATACTATTCTCTCTATTTATATAGAATTAAATATCGGAAGGGAAATTTCCACAGGTTCAGAACTCTTGTTCTGTTCATGTATATGTTGTAGTTCATATCCAAAATGTAATTTGATACTTTTGCATGCTTATTTGGGTTGAAAATCTTGAAATAGTGTTTACCTTTAGAGTAATTTTTTCTGACCCTGTCAAGTTTTATAGACTTTCCCTGATATAAGAATTTAAATAGATTACCTTTATTTAATAGATAAATTTTAGTTTTGGACAGGGTCTTTTTCCTTTGTAAAGAACGAGGTACTGAAACTCTGCCAGAGGATTTTGTGTCCAAAGGAGTTTGCGATTAAAACCAGGATTTGTTAGAGGGGCAATAAAAGAGAGAGAAAACAGGAGAACAGAAGATACTATAGTGCACATTAGCACATGATATGACTATAAGGGGCATTTTCATTTACATTGGTTTAACTATTCCATTGAGCACATTAATCTGTTTTCCCACTGTGCTGTTCTACCCCCTTCACTTCTCTTTGCCCTTTAATCTTTTTCTCTTATCCCTGCTGTCAGAATATTATCCTTTCTCAGGTTCATTAGGATACAGTTATGAGAGAGCTTCTAGCCTCATTTTGAGGATGAATCCTGCAGACTTTACTTGGACAAAACTGTCATTGCATCCTGGTGTGACTCATGCATGAAAGCTGACATTAGGATTGGCTTTTGTCAGTTGCTACTAGGGTCACAGCAGTGCCCAGAAGGGCCATGAGTGAGGACCGTACTGTGCTTGATGCTTCACATGTCTACCAAGAGCCACTGTCCTACAGTTTGATAGCAGTCTAAATACTGCTGATTTCTAGTGTGGGTGGTAATGTAAGACACAGTAAATTGGATGAGTACCATGAAGCATGGATGTGGAGATGTTACTGACATCTTCACAGAACAAATTATCTTTCCTTTCTCTCTCTTCTCTTAAGAAGAAATTAATCTCCTGAACAGGGGCGTAAGTTTAGTCTGATGCAAACATATGTGGACATCTAACTGTTTGGTGTCTAAGAAAGGTCAGTCCCATCACCTGACAGGGGTAGGGTCATGAAGGTCTGAGCATCTGGGAAAGCCAACTTTCCCAGGCTTAAATTTCTGTCTTGAGAGAGCTAGTAAGTAATGAAGAAAGAAGAGTAGACTAAAATATTAAGGGGCTTCATGAGAGAGAGATATGAGCATAGCTGAGTTGTCGTGGGCCTATGTTGAGTCTATTAAGTTATATCAACAACTTATCTTAAAAATAGTTTTTAAAAAATAAGTCAATATGATGTATAGACTAAATAGCTGATATTTTTTTGTGGAAGAGGAGGAAAGATACTATTACTAATGAAACACTGGGAAGGAGCCAGAAAGTTGCTCCTGGGGCCTCAGAAATAATTTGAATGAGGCCTAGAGAAATGCGCAAAAACAAACCTGTGAAAAAGAAATGGAAATTCAGAATCAACTTCCAAAAAATTTATATACCCTCCCCATCCAGAAGATTTAAATCTTATTAATAACATCTTGCATCCTCAGATTTTCTTGGTTTCCAAGACATACTACAGATGTACAAGAGACTTCTAATATACATTACACTGTGGGACTAAGGTCAAAGCTATAAGCTGGTGACACTTTAAGCTCAATGTAAATATCACTGAAATAAAAGAAGAATTTAAAAAAAAATCTTTATTTTGTAATATTTGATTTACTGTTTCTTCAGTTACTGTTGATACCACTGAAATAGAGGTGCACAGATGTAAACTGCCTGCAGAGTGAGAACCAGTTACCCTAAGATGCCTGTTGGTGCAGGAGGCTGCAGATGTCACTCATGCTAAGAAGTTTCTGCATCGCTCCAAAGTGAATTCTTAGTAGAGATATTGAACCATTGTACAGTCAGGGCAAGCAAAAATAGTTCTAGAGTTGTAAAAATAATTTCTGATCAGGTATTTTGTTCAGTGTGACTTTAAATTATTTGTAAGATTTTCTTGTCTTCTTTTGAAGATGAACAATATTCCAGAGAAAAATTTGCAATGTAATGTTAGTACATAGGAAAAAATATAGAGAAATCTATTAATTTCCTCTTCCTAAATTCTGATACAGGTTTATCTTCTGGGTCATGTGTATTTCAGTTTTATCTTTTGATACGCCAGTTATTGCCTAAAAAAAATGAAATCTCTTTAGAAAAGGTATAAGAATGATTTCTCAGTTTAAATATAATACTTTGTTAATATTTACCTTATATTCAACACTTCTCACTCTTGTTATATATTAGACACGCAGGTTACGGCAAGAGAAAGGAATTTGTTTTGTTTTGTTACACTATGTGATGGTTTATCAAAACAGATAATTCAGTTGTGGGACTTATTGCCACAGAATATTGAACATCCAACCTACAAAAAAGTTAAATTACTTTAAGGTGGATTTATTGGTTGATCCAGGAAAAGTGCATAACAAGATGTTAAGTAAAACAATATAGGTGAAAAATATGGCTCTAGAAATCCTTAGGTTTTTGTCTTATGTAGTGCCAGAACCTGTCAGAATTAGTAAAGGAAAGCATTACTGGTCTTCTCTTCTGTCAAACCTGCTACTCATCACTGAAACCACTGAGTCCATGTGTGACCTGTTCAGCTATCTTTTATAGTATTTCTTTACAGTGGAAGTGTGGAAATATCCTTATTCCTGTTTTACAGGAAATAAAGAACATAGAAAACTATTCATTCATGGTCATGCAATGTGTCATCTGCATCAGAGGGACAAGTTAATGGACAAGTTAATTTGGTCCACACTACGCTCCATGAACAACTCTGTATAAACTGACTTTGTTGTCAAGATTCAGCCTGGAGAAAAAATTAAATTTTTCAGAGAGAAAATCCAGGTGTAGGACAGAGAAAACTATTATGTGAGTAGGAGCACAGAAGCACCATTTGGCTTGAGCACCTGACTCAAGTTTGAAATAATTCCATATGGCCTGAAAATCCAGATGCATCTGTATCTTATGCAACAATAAACAGAGACAATGACTTCAGAGGTCAAAACCAGAAAAAGTTTGAACTGTAGCACTATAGTCTCCCATTCTTGGATCTGAGTAACTGAAACTTTTTCAAGATTAAGACCAAATTTAAATTCTGAATTTCAAACTCTCAATTGCAGTTCTTGAGTTTTTAGTAAGAAAAGATAAATTTGAATAAAAAGTAGAAGAAAAATATTTCAAGGAATTATTTTATAGTAGAATTGTAGCATAAAATTGAATGCTAATGTAAAACTGGTTATAAAAATGCCATAGGAAGCTGTTTTACTCTTCTTTAAGAAAGTAATTTTCAACATTTTGGGGGGGGAGATAGCTAAATTTTGGAACAAGGTAAAGTCACAGGAGAGATTGAAGTTATATATTTTTTAATCTAAATCATATGATTCTGATTTTTTGTAATGTTTCATATAATTCATATGAGAATTAAATAGACTAAAGTCAATTAGTTAACTCTTTTAAAGCAGGAAAATATTTTTCATGCCCCTTTTTTTTTTTCATTGTTTTGATATTGTTGCCATTTTGGTTGTTTTGGTAATGTTTTTCCCTACTCTTCTTGAGAAAAATATTTGATGCATTTTTTAGGATTTTTGAATGGAGAAAAGATTATGCTTTACTTGCATAGATCCTTTCTGATATCCTGGTCCCAAGCAACCACTGAACCATCAGCGAGCATCAGTTTTAAATTATTAGCTCAGTTCATTAAAGTAACAACAAAAAACCCAAAACAAGGAAAACAAAAATGAATACTGAAATTCTAAAAACTTAAACAAACATGGCACCATATATGGAAATGTTACACTATGTAGATAACAGACATCTCTAAAGTAAGATTAGTAAGATTATGACAGTCATCCCTTGCATTAACTACTGTTTAGTCTTGAATATTGTAATGCCTGTGTTTGCTTCTCTCTTAAGGTGCAATATGATGATAACTATACTACTTTCTCGGGCAGGGAAGCTGAGGTAGAAACTGTGTATCTCAAAGTGCTGACAGCTATTGAAAACTCTGCTACAGAAGAGTACTTGTGAAGAGGGACTGAGTCATGAATTATATTTTCCATCCTGTATGTTTTCACATTAACTGCTAACTGCTGTGTCTGTGTACATGAATGCAGCCAAAGATCATTATTGAATAGTCCTGGAGCATAAAATTTCCACCTGTCCTGCCAGAAGGAAGTGTCTTTCAATTTTATGCTATTCAATTGAACTGACCCTCTTGGAGAAGAAATTCCCCTTTTCCCAGAAAAACAGGGTATTATTGCTACAGGATTGGATGCCTCCTCAAACATAATACAACAAACAAACAAAACAAAATCAAACAAAATTTTCCATAATATTAACACCTGGGGGGAAGATTTAAATGCTCAAAAGTTAGGAAATTTGGCATAAAAACATCCAGTCACTCTGTTACTCATTTTTAAATGTCACTAAAAAGAGGACATGATGTTATTTGCCATATGTGTTGCTATATCAGAGTCTTGCAAGAGGAGTTTAGACTTGCCATGAGAACTTCCTTATATCTATGGACTTAAATCAGACCTATAATTTTGGTATAACAGTTAGCAGCATCCTCAATGTACAATTTGGTTTGATGTGAGATTCTTTATCTGTGAGTTGTTGCTATGGGAGACTGTAACAACTTCTATCAAGAGAGTAAAAATGATTCTGTTTGCATATTTTAAAATATACACAGATGGAGCATGTATATATACAAACACACACAAATACACATGCATTTGTTCATGCATATATAGGCCTTTATGTCTATTTTTATATTTACATATATGTAAATTGCCCATAAGAAATGCAATGCCTAACTGAGCATCAATGTGTTCTTATAAAACAAAGAGAAACAAGAGTGTTGAGGTTTTATTCCACTCAAAGATTCAATCCTAGTGGACACTACATTGTCTGGGGGGGAGCTTGTTAAAATTGGTCTGTAATTGAGGCAGTAAAATACTATTTTTAGTATTTTTTTCCCTTTTTCCACAACAGGAAAATCTTTACAAAGAGCACAGCATATTGGCTGCTGAGGGCTTTTGACAATCAAGGTCCATCTGCTCATCATTTTGCAAGATGAAAAACACGTATAGCCCTGGTCTTGGAGAGCTTATAATGTATCCGATCAAGGTAGGTACTTCACTGACTATCCATTTGACACATGTGGTGATGAGATCTGGGCATAGAAATGCAGTTTTTACATTAATTTCCTTGCATATGCTACAATATGTATTCAGAAACTCAACCATACCACTACTGAATTTTTTCATGAATTATTGGACTAGAAAACCGCTACTTAGAGCTGAAGAAGCAGTTAGTGTGTAACAGCAAAATATTTCTAAAGAGCATCCTACATCTCTAAGTAGCTAACTACTAATGTAATTGGAGGAAACCTGTTTCTTTTGCAGATTTAGAACTTAAGACTGATCTCCTGTTGAAATAAATGCATATGCATATTTATTTTAAAAGATCTCCTATAGCCATCATTTTAGAAGTGAGACAAAAGCTTTTCCTCTCCTTGTATGTATCTTTTCAGAGTAGGGTCTAAGGACTTTATTTCCCAGTATCCAAATTTAGAAACATCCTGGCCACACTCCAGTTGAAAAGTTACAACCCTTTTTCTTCTACTGATCTACTGACTGTGTTCATACAGGGGGTCTCATGTATATGTGGGTAAGTACATGGAAAAATATGTTTGCAACAGAAAGAAAAATGTATGTGCAGCAGAGTAATGAAAAAATTACAATTTGATTTTCATTACAACTTATAGAAACATATATACAAACTTATATACAACATTACCTCTGTAAGTACTGTACTCACATGATGCCTGGTATCTCTGGGGTAATTAAATTACACATAAAGACTCACTGTATGATTTTACTACCTGCCGAAATTCCGAGTCCTATAAAATACAAATCTAATATCAGAAACTTTTTCCCACTTAAATTGTTAAAGTCTGGTTTTATTTATCACTCTACATACAAGTAGGACCAGCTAAAAGCCAGTCAGGAGTAACTAATATCAATTCAGAAAAGGTATCTTGTAAAATTAGAATTTTTTTTTAATTTTTTTTTTTTTTTCACAGAATCACAGAATGGTTGAGGTTGGAATAGATCTCTTGAGGTCATCTGGACCAACCATCCTGCCACCTAGAGTTAGTGTCCTGGGAACATGTGGAGACATTTACAATGGACTTTTTTTTTTTACAATGGACTAATTTTCTTCCATTTCAGTAATAATACGTAGCATAAATCCTTAATTATATCTGTTTGGAATCCTGCCTAAATGTGGATAAGAAATTTCCAGTGATGTATATAAAATCTTGACGTTATACATAATTTGTATGTTCAAAATCCTAAGCAACCCTAAACTGCATCCAGCATGATCTGTAATTCTACTTTAATTTTAGTTAAATTATTAAAGAATTTAGCAGCGCAGTTTGTAGGGGATACTTTGAGGTGGAGATCTAATGCTTGGGTCTAGTTCTACCTGATGCAAGGATGTATGTGAGATTTATATTAAATGGAAGCTTTGTGCCAGTTCTTTGCACGTTGTACTCCTTTTAATGACAATAACTATATCAGCATCTCCCTTTTCAAGCATTATAGATTTATTCTCTGTCTATCATCTCTTAATCTTCTCTACTGGATGGAAGAAAATGAATAAAAATAATTTCAGCAATGTTTTCAAATTAGCGTGACAGATTTTTTTATTTGTTACTTAAGCTAAGTATATAGGGATATTTAGAAAATAAAGAAATATTTTCCTTTTTTTTTTTTTTAATCAATTTAACATTGTAATAACAAAAGGATGATCAGAAACTGAAGTATACTGTTCTTACAAATAAATTACTGACTTGCTTTTCTTTTTCCTTTTTTTTTTTTTTTTTTTCCATCTTTGTTATGAAAACCTGCTTTTGCTTCACAGTGTTGTCCAAAAATGGGCTTGGAAAAAATGAACAAACCACCAACACTTTTTTCTGAAGTATTTATGTTTATCATAATTTAAAATTTGGTAAGAAATGCAACAGACTTTGTCAAAAAGTATTAAATACTTTATTAAAATTAAAAAAACACTATGTCTATTTAAGAACACTACATAGCTAGACACACAGACTTTTTTTTTCCATTTGATAGACTAATGAAAACATTAATTCAATTGGAGAACTTTATCTTCAGATAACAATAAATGGAGTAGCTTAACTACATTTATAGACCTATGTCAGTTTATAGCCGCTGAGAATCAGTTCCAATTTTTTTTTCTTTTGATAAAACTGGACATATTTTGTCTTTAGCAGATGAGTAGTTTTTTGTTTGTTTGCCCCTTTTTCTTTTTTTAAACTCATTAGTACAGAATGAAGAAACATCATGATGATGATAAATTGTAAAGAAAGTGGTAAGTTGAACAAGCAGACTATTTGTGACCTTACTGATAATATCTTTACTTGTTTATTTGTTTTAAGAAAAGCCACACCATGCATAGCCATTTAGATATTCATTAAATATCCCAATCTTGTACCTGCTGTTAGAACAATATTTTTCAAATATTATCCTCTTGCTTGCTCCCTTCAGCATCCTGTTTTCTTCATGTGACAATCTTCCTTCATGAACTGATGACTCAGATTCTTCCATGACTGTGTTGACAATGTGGAAAAACTTGCTCACAAGTGGCACCAATCAATTTAGCTACAGAATAGACAAAAATTTTCCTCAGACTAGGAAGTGCTTGTAGCAGTGTTTCTACCCCTCAGTATGAAGAATAATTCTATATCTGAAACATTCATATTGTAACGAAATAATATAAAAATACAGACTCACATTCAGGAAAAAATATGGAAGCGTGTAGTTAGTTATAAATACATACCTGATTTACCTGAAATGTAATTCAGTTTCAAGTACTTCTCAATATCTCATTTTGGAATTGAGCACTGAAGTCTACTGAGATTTCAGAAAAAAACGAGCATGAAAATCTCTGTAAAACCTAACATGAAATAACATAATGTCATGTAATGCAACACAAAATAATGTGCAATAATATAAGGCAGAACCTTGCTTTTCCAGCAGGACATAGTATTTTCATGAGTTAAAAAAACCTTATCACTCCATATGAAAGAAGCATTTTATACCAGTCATTATGAATCAAAGGTATACAGTGAATAGCAGCCCAGAAAAATAGCTAACTTCAGCTCTAGCAATGGCTTTTGAGTTACCTACTCAACTACTTTTTGTGACATGATGTTATGAATTTTTTTTTAACAATCTCTTCTTAAAATTTTGAAATGTTCACTCAGAAGCTTCACAACACAGACTTTAAAAAATTAAAAAGAAAGAAAGAAATGTTTAAAATATTTAGTTTATTTTTGGTTAAGGAGTCTCATCTTAAATAAGAATCAAGTATTTCTTTTGTCCCCACTTAGATTATTCATACTTATTAATACACTGGTGAAGTGTCATGGGGCAAAGTTAAAAGATTCATTAGACCCCAACTCCTTAATAAGCAAGTAATTCAGGATGACCATCACAATAGTGATTGAATTTTCCAAAGTGAATTCTAAATTTTTAAAACCCCTGTTTTGATTGCTGTCAGAAATACCACATCTTCCTTAATTTCAGAGGATCTGAGCAATAATTCAAAAAGAAAATTCTGTGTTGCAGGTGCCTAGCACCTAAGGTGCAGGCTAACAGTTTAAATTTTGTGACAGCCAATATTGTGGCCATGTGGCCTTCATTGTGCCTCATGTGTGTCAGCATTAAATGCATATATTATTATGCTTTAAGATAGTAGGTTAGAAAATAATAAAAAGTAAAAAAAAAGACAAGCAATTAGTAGATTCTGTGACAATAGATCTATGCTCCCTAATATACTCAACTTTTATTTATCTAGTAAAAATACAGGGCAAAGAATCCCATGCATTGAGATTTAACACAGAAGCAAACCACAAGCAACACTTGCTAACATATATCTAGATTTTTGGATGACAGAACACATGGCACAAATGGTAAATGTATGTTAGGAAAATAATTATAAATAAATGTTTCTCTATTTAATACATAATAGTTTCATGCTGTTGGGAGAAGGATGTTGTTAACCCATGTATACTCTCAGGTTAGAGCTACAGCAGGACAGCCAGAGAGTAGATGATGCACTGATCTCATAACTTGTGGATTTTTTATCAGGCATGTTTGTAACATGCTGTACAAAGAACCTTTTGCTTCATTACTTAGGTCAATGTATTTTTTGAATAAATTGAAATTATTTCCTCTTTATATTTTAATTGCTCTTTACTGTGTATATTGTGTTGTAATATATATAACATGGAAAAGTCAGTAGATGTAATGTCAGAGATTATCCAAGGAACTAAGAAAGACGGTAATTAAACTAATTATTTCAGAGGCTAGAAAATAAAAGGCACAAAGAGGAACTCTGGAAAAGATCCACTTCTTTCAAGTACCAAGCCAAGCTTTGTCACTCTCTCTCAGTGAAGTCCCGTTGGGCACACTTAGAAGCAATTGCAGAACCTGAGGTATGATCATATTTAAAATCCTTCTTTCTGAGATGAGAGCATGGGTTTATACACTTGCTTTTATAACGTCCATTTCAAACTCTAGAATTTGAAAACATCATTGGATGTTTTACATTACAGCCATTAGCCTTGTTTGGCTGATAGGATTCATTGTCCTGTGTTTTTGTTTTGAACACTGTTCTTTAAACTTGGCACTGTTGTGGCAATACCTCAGGTTCATCTATTTTTAGTCTGTCTGCTGTAGAATAGTTGGGGTTTTAAATCAGTTTTGAGGTTTTCACGTTTTGGGAAAGGTTATGTTTTAAAAGTGGAACAAATAAGTTGACAGCACAATAATATTACGGACTTTTTAAAGCATCTTGCATGCCTTGTAATAAATTTAAATCAAACTGTTAAATCTTTTACTAAGTTAAATGCAAGCTTAATCTTTCTAAATTCACCCTAAGTAGCACAGAATCAGAATAGCATAAAGCTTTGTGAAGAAATCTCCCTGTGTTTCTCTGAAGGATCAGCAGCAAAATAAGGGTCTTGTCTCAGAAATTGCCTAACAAAGTTTTAAAACATTGGATAACTTACTGATTGATCACATAGAAGAAAAAAAAAAGTGTGTTTCCCTGCTTTATGCATGCCATCCAACAGTATAGGTATTAAAACACGTTAACATTTCTCTGTTGGTGAGGAATAAATAGTGAGCAACTATAATTAATAACTATTAAAGCCTTTTGACTGATCATATCTTCTGGCTTGCAAAATCTTTTATGTGCAGGTGTGTGCATTAATGGAATCCATTAAATTCATATATTTCAACAGATAGTAATTTACGATCTTTTATAAGGTCTGTCATGAAACACAGTCAGAGATATAGGATTGTCTGTGTGCATTACATAGCAAATTGTACTCCCCTCTCCTCTGAAATGACTTGACTTTAGAGACTAAATATGAATGTCAATGCATTGGACAGCCACATTAGGTATACTTTTTGCTCTACCATTGCATGGGAATGTGTGGAATAAACCTTTTATCATTGGCAAAGCTGAGAACAAGAGTGAAAAATATTCAAAGTGGCTGGAGGAAAAAATGTGTGGGAGTTCTATCTATTTCACTTTATACATAAAAAGAGAAAAAGATTGAGTGTGTAACCCTCATTTATGAACTGTAATGGCTCTCCTATGAGTTGCTAACTATTCTTTTCAATTTGTATTTGTTCCTTTTTTTTCCTCTCAATCCTTTCATAGAATCTAAGGAGATAAAGAGGTAAGCCATTTTTTAGCCCCTTCATGTCTACTTCAACAGTCTGTTCAGCTCTGGACAGGTACAAAAAAGGTCACTCATTAATGTCAATAATAAAGTTTCTTTCTTTTGTCCCAGATAAACACAAGTTGTAAGTATGTGAGGTAACAAAAGGGATATAAGGGCTGATTAGAATAGAAGAGAAAAAAAAAAAAATCTTATGCCAAGATTTTAATGAGCTAGTGAAGGATTATAGGTAAACTATATCAGCTCTTAAAATACTACTGACAAGTCTCTCAAGGAAGCTTTTATCTTGCTTGTCTCTTTAATAGCACATTGAGATTATTATAATAAAATATAGATGGTCAACATATTAAATGGATTATTATCTGCGGTACATACAATATTTGTATACATATCTAATTATACATTTATTAGGGGGGAGCTACAGTACTATCGCATAAAACCTGAACTTTAAACTCTTTGTTTAATAAATAAATCTAGCATTTAGAAACCTCCATCATACTTCAAACTATTTCCCAGGTCATCAGCCTGGGAAAAACCCTTGATGGAGACCAACAAGTTAACCCTTGAGATAAAAGGAGAAAAATACTCTTTGATGACCTGTGTCCTTCTGAATTCTACAGACATGTGACCCGTTTTGATGATTTTGTCTGTAGGGTGCCTGCTTACAGATGGATGTCACATAATCATCAGTAATTGGTGACCCTATGTCACAACCCAGATAGAGCAGCCAGAGAGAATCAGATTGGACCCCCTTTCTAAACCTCTTTCTCAAAAAGAAGCTTGTGTGTGGTTAGATCCAGCCTTAGTGTCAGACCTGATCCTCCCAGGAATAGTGACTAAAATGTTATGACTTGAGGAAATGCCCCTTGATTGGATTAAGGTGAAATGACACTCACGGCCAGTATTTGAACATTAAATTTAATTAAAGCTGGGGAAGAATAACTCATAAAAGCTTCTACTTCTATTAATATATGTGCTTAGGCTAAGAAATCATAAAGGATGGTTATTTTGATCACAAAAGTCACAATACACAAATATTAAAACTATGCAGCCGGGGAAAAAAATTACGTTACGCCTTTTATTTGTTAATGTTTTGGGGAAAGAGAAATAGAAATAGAGAAAGGGAGAGAAAATAGGTGAAGAAAAGTTAAGAGAGACAGATAACAGAAAATGACAGGTGCTAGATGCAGCACTGGACCAGCAGATGGGCGAGGGTTAGCCTCAGTGAAGATCCTGTAGCCCAGTATCTCAGCTCCTCTTTTTATAGGAGTGTTATTTCCCAATGATGAGTAAATATGGTTGAGACATACCATATTGAACAACTGGAGTGGATCTCCCCTCATTTGGTCTCTCTGCTGTTGTTTCCATATGCAGGTCCTAGGAAATATTAAGGCTTTTACCATCATCTCCATCTTCTCAGACAGTCTTTTTGGTATGCTAACAAGTTCAAGGGCTTAAAAGGGTGCTGAGACCCAACTCCCTGCTTACTAGTCCTTTACAGCCTGTTACTTTTTTTTTATTTTGAAGGAAAATCCAGGGGTATGATTGAACAGAAGGGGAACTGTCATAAAAATGGTTCAGACTAACTTGATGGAAAGGACAGAAGAACAAGACCAAATGGCTAAAAACAAAACAAAACAAAAACAAACAAACAAGGAAAAAAACCCCCACAAAACCACCAAAAAACAGCAAAAAACCCAACCCCCCTATCTATAATATAGATATAATCTATAATGTTGATATAATATATAATATAGATATAATCTATAATATAGATATAATCTATATATTATATGTATATATTTAAAGTATCATATGAGAAGGTTAAAGTGTTGTTCTCTCCCTTTGTATATTGTACTGGAGAAGAGAAAGAAGTGAGATGCCCAAAATTTATTTCAGAGAAAAATAAACAAAATGACCAAGGAGTTGTAGGCAATGAGTCATAAAGAGAGACGAAAAAAAAAATAAATCTACATTTCTTGGCTAATGCTGGCAAACAAGCAGTCTTTAAACTTTCTTGAAGAATATAGAAAAGGATTCTTCTATTCATCTGTCTAGATTTGTAAGGATGTATATGAAAGGAAGTTCTGAGATGCCTTCAGGATGCATTACAAAAATAAGCATTTAACTGAAACTATCACCTTAACAGGCAACGGAGAACAGAAGAAACAGGTATTTTAGAAGAGTGCAGTGTTATGAAACAAACAGCTATGGGCAAGAATGGAAGTCTCCTTAACACAGAGCGCAGCTGGACTGTGAAAAAATCTAGGGAAGTGATGAAAGCTCCCAGCTTTGGGAGCATCAGATAGCAATTGTATACAAAAGTAATGACTCCCATGCCGCAATAATGACCCAGGAGGTCCAAAGCCACATCCTCAGCTAGTAGATGTCAATCTAATGATGTTTGCATAACTAGAATAGATTGTAATTTTTATATTTTTTTTTCAATACAAATATTGTAAGAGAGGTAACAGGCCAAAGATGCCTGATCATTTGAAGACAACGCATTTCATCAGTTCTGCTATAGATCTTATAGGTGCCTGGATTTGCACCCAGTCTCACACATTTGTAAATAACATTATCAAAGGACTGAGGTGAGATTTCTTGATTCAGGAAATCTTACTGGTAATAGTTCTTTATCCATACTTTATGTTGCTAGAAAAGCAACTAGCTATTATAGCTAGAACAAAGAAAGAGTTTTAAAAATTGCTTTCAAACAAAAAAGAACAAGAGGATGGGTGCATGCCTTAAATTACTCTCCCTCTGAGACTCACAAGCCCATATTTGGGGGGAAATAGATGCTAAGGTGCCTGCATTCAAGTCAGCGACAAAAGAGAAAAACCAAGAGTAATATATGTGAGAAAGAAGCACAAATGTCCCATGTTTCCATCATTCTTTTTCTTCTGTTCCACAAGTGCCTAGGATTTTGAGACAAGACTTAAGTAAGAGACTCAGTCTCCTGGGTTGACAATGAGGAACTCAAAAGAGCTGTAATTGTGAAAATAAGAATGAAGGGTTGTTGCAACTTTGGACTGACATTGAGAGCTGCCTTAAGAGAAGCTTGATAAGGTCAAACTAATAAACTTGGGAGCTGCACAAGGGGAAACCAAATTCTGGAGCTGTGAGACATTTCGACAGATAATTAGCATAGAAGAGGACAAGTTTTCTCCACCACAGAGAAAGTGAAACCACAATTACAAATAGAATTGAACCTAATTTAATCAAAATGATAGACCAAAAGTTTTCCCTTGAACCCAAAAAATGTACCAAGGACTAAATATTTCCTCTTGACACCACAAAATGTACCAAGGACAGAATTAGGTCTGTAGTTCTTAGATGAATGGGAAATTCACTCAGCACTGTATAAGTCAATGTCAGTGACATGCGTCCATCTCAATATATCTTCTGTATGTTGGCTGCTTTGAAAAAAATGAGGGATATTTTAAGTGGCACATGTGATACATTTGCAAAAAGTGAAATCTTTTGTTTTGTGTGGTACATTGTGGGTCTGCTTACTTGGATATAAGGGCTTCTGATAATTTCATTCATGTTGTGTAGAATTCCCCACTACATGCTTGGCTGGTAGTACTTAATTTTGTGCAAGCCTCTATTGAACAGATAGTAATAATTTACTATATCCAATTCATTCTTTCGGTGTCCTTCTGACAGAACTCGTAATTTTTGTTTATCTTTTTATTTTGAATGTCCATCTTGTAGTGAGGGGCCCAGGACTGAACACAGGATTTGAGGTGTGACCTCACTAGTGATGAATACAGGTGTAGTATCTCAGCCATACTTCTTCTGGCCACATTGTTTAGTATACAAAGTGGTCTTCTTGGCGACCTGGGCACACTCTATTTGGTCTTTTGAATATCCAGAATACCTTTCACAAAATTGTGTGTTTAGAAGGCACAGGAGAAGTTTCAAGAAACAACTATTTCCATTTTCACCACCTCTTTCTAGCCCACTGTTTTAATTAATACACACACAAAAAGTTCTTTTACACATAAGTGATGCCTATGTATATAGTTTTGCCTATATAGTCACCTGTAGCACACATGTGACCTAAATTCAGCTCTGTCAGAATATCTTTTCCATATTAAGGAATTTTAAACCTTGAACAGGACACAGACAATGTCCTTCTTCACCTCGCCTGTTAAAAATATCCCTTACCTTTGTCTAAAGACATCAGTAATAGTTGATATGCTCATGAGAGATAAATCAAAACTACAGTCTTGCTATTCCTGAAATAAGTATGACGTTCATGAAGAAATCTTATATCTCTCTGAAAAACTGACAATGGCTCTTTTCCTTTCTACCCATCTCTCCACAATATATGGTTGTTTTGTCACTTCTAGATCAGCATGAATGTTGCAGGGCTCAGTCCATACAATGAGGTTTGTAAATCAACCCCTTCAATAACTGGGTTCTAGTTTTCTCCTGTATTCATTTTTAGATGCTTGAATTTCACTTGTTTTCTAATCCTGATCCCTCAAGTTTTTGATATGTTGTTTAAAAACTTCACTCAGCCTTTGGAAATTTATCCTGGATCCAAATAAAGGAAGGTCATGAGTAAGTATAGATTTTATATACTAGCTATGTATCTTGAGTTGATCTTATTCACTAGGATTCTTGAAACCCACACACTAGCGTAATGTGGTTTGCACAAATACTACATTGCCCAAGCCATGTTAAACTAAAACTCCATCTACCCCAGTATATACTGAATAACATTAATCTTGATGAAAACATAGGAACCAGATATGTACATAATAATATTTCTCTGGCATATCCTGCATCTTTAAACAAACTTTTTATTTTCCCGATCAACAGATCAAGGGTTTCTTGAGGTGCTTTTAATTTTTGTTTGTTTGAAATTTGTAATGAGTCCTCATTGGCCATCATCTCGCTCAAAGTGAAAGCAAAATATTATTCTGATTAGGGTGCATTTCATATCCATTTTCCACCAAGGCAAAAAACAACATCAGAGTTAAGAAAATGGCAAAAGAAGCACTCATCCTGAATATGATTCTCCCTTTGATTACACTACAAGCATGTTTTTGTTAGAGAAAATTTTGAAAAGAGAGGAGATGTAATAGAGTAATAACAATTATTAGTATTGCTGTTGCTATTACTGTTATTACTAAATATTTTAAAGTTTTCAATGCAAAAAGCAGCATTAGATCTTTGCAGAACTCTAGCAAGAATTTTGTGTGCAAGTTTGAGAAAATGTTTGTAATATTTCTGTTTATCTGTGTATCTCCCAGCAGACCTCTTTGTAAGTCTGCTTCTGTGCACATTTCTTTGTGTATATCAGTCCGTTTTTCTTCCTGCTGCCTCTCTCTCTTTCTTTTGTTATGTATGTGCTGTCTCCTTCCTAAATCCCTTATGCTTATTTTCCAGACGCATTTATTTATGTTCCCTCGCTAATTGAAAATTTCATATTTGAAGTTATTATTCTGATTGATGTCTGTCATTTTGATCAAGCAGTTGCTCACAGATGCTTTGTTAGAACAATTTTGCTTGTTAGTTCGTCACCATCCATCTCCCTCCTGACCTTCTGTGATGTTTGGTAGCAAAACCATTACACAACTCACACAAATGGAGAGACAATTGGCCATCCTATCAGGTGCACATGGCTGTAGTTATATCTGCAACACCCTGGACATTCAACTGCCTGGTTAGGTTCCATCTCAGACTGTAGTGGAGATTTTTTCATACAACAAATTTTTTTTACATAGCAACAAGCAACATTGTGCTTATATTATAATAATGTTATTGTTTTTCCTTCCATTTGCAAGCTATGGACACTTAGAAAGATGACTGTGTGTTCTACCAGGTTTTTGCTCAGTAGCTGGCAGTTCCACTCCTCAATCCAACTCAGGCTTCTTCAGAAAAAATAAAGCTAATAAAAATAACAGAAAATTAAAACAACAATTAGTGATGAGTCTACTCAGATCTCAGGTTCACATTTTTTAAGCTCAGATTTTCAAAGCTACTGCACTGCAAACTCACAAGTATTTCTGACAGAGATGTCCCTTTGGTATCTAAAGATCTGCTCTGAGCATGCCAAGAACTCCAGTCTTGACAGAGTGAGATATCTATTTTATGTCCAAATCCTCCTGAGATTTGCAAAACAGGCATGTCTCTACCTATCTTGTGTGAAGGACTTGCTCTCAGAGTTATACACGGATAAGTATTAAGTATTTATTGGAACAGGGACCAGAACCCATGTGTTCTTCTCCCACCTGACTACCCAACCCAACAGACAAAAGAATCTTGCTTATTCATTCTTTCTGTCTGGCTTGATGAATATTTCATTTTATCTTGAAAAGTGGAATAACTTCAAAAAAGAAAGTCAAAGAATATGTACCCAAGAACACCCAATAATGCAATAGATGGAATTATCTCCCAGAAAAGAAGACATGTGAATTCAAACCTCCAAGCCAATGATGTAGTTGATGATGATGATACTTCTCACATTTCTGTGTTGTAAAAGACAATGCTTCCTGCTGATTTTACTTGGAGGTCATCCTTGTGGCTATGTTTCAAAAGCACATTGTGAATTTACCATGAGTTTGCAGGCTGACTATTTTATGGAAATGTCCTCTTAAGCCATGAAGTTAATTTATACAGTAACTCCCAGCATTTCCTATAAAACAGGTTCTAGACAAAATGGGTAATATCATGAAATGGGTGACAAAACTGGGTCTTTTTCTTCCTGTATATAAGACTCAGACCTCTGAGTGAGATCTTTCCTTCTCAAAGCAGTCCACAGCTCTAGTTTTTGGGCTTGCTTGTTCTTAATGAGATCATGTGTTCTTACTGATATTGGTTTGAATCCTTACAGCAGGAAGGAAGAAATTTTGAGTCTCCCATGTCCTGTTCAGTTCTTTGATCCCTTACCTTAACTATTCACTAAAATATACAGTTCTTCTTCACCCATCTTTAATTTATGAAAAGCATAACTTTAGGAAAGAGTCAGGGGTCTAAATCCTGAATGAAGGGTGAAATTCACCTGTATGCATAAGGAAACCATTTGCCTTGTAGAAATACAAATTGCAACTATCTCTGTATTTCAAGTGGCCGCTCTTGGTCAGTAATAAGTGTATTAACTTCAAGGGAGCTCCTTTCATCTTACAGCTGTTGTAAATCTGGTTTTTCAAGGTTGTTTGGTTCATAATCACATGGAAATGAAAGAAACCATGGGAGATGAAAAAAATAAGAGAAAGACTGAAGGAAATAACAAACATTTTTCCATTAATAGACAAATGAAGAAATTAAGAATGAAATAGCCTTCTGGGGCTCTGGGGAGAATACTTCACTGGTTTAAGATAGATGAATGATAATAAAGATACCAGATGTAATGCATTTGTAGTAATAATTTTAAGGATCTTACTTTAATTATATACTACAGGGTTATAAACATTTGTTTTGGTTTTATATATGCATTTTCTTCAGATACGAAGGTATCTGAAAGTCACAAGATGGAAACCTTCCTCTATGGGATTTTGTTCACAACAAAACACCACTGAGTTTGCCTTTTTTTATATTTTATTTAACCTCAGTCATTAAGATTTTCTGAGGACCCCAAATCCAATACTAGGGTCGAATCTTCCTTGAGATACTTGAATCCCATTCCACTACAGTTTTCTGACAGCAAGCTTGTACTTTTCTTCATCCAGACTCTGTCTATCTCTTTTAAAGACCAACCATGTTTTCTTGCATGCAATTGAATACAAAAGTACACAAGGCTGTAATCAGACTCTTTTTTTTTTTTTTTTTTTTTTTTTTTTTTTTGCAACTGTGACAGCTACAAATGTTTCCTAACACAGTGGCTGAATTAGACTGACTCTACAATTATGTACTTATGCTGCAGAATTTTTGCTACAGAGGTTATATTACTTTTGGTCATACTAACTCTGCCATTCTATGCATTATAAACATCTATCTAGGTTTATAGATATATCTATTTACATTACTATATCTATTTACACTCTGATTCATGTTCAACTTCTGGCATGAGAAAAACTTCTCCCTGTGCTGATCTAATTGAAATCTTGGTTTATCTTTTTAGCTTTCCTTTGATGAGTTACTTATAATTTACCACCTTCTCCTGATGAAGTTTATTATCAATCCAAAATTCACATATATTTTTTTTTTAAAAATCTTTTTCTGATTATGTCTTTTTTTTTTCCCCGTCTGAAGACTATTTTTCATTAAGACTATATTCCTCATTCAGATTTGAAATTTGATTCAGCATCCAGTCAATCAATTTTTTTTTTCTTATGCAGTTTATTTTACTATATGTTCCCCTCCTATATTTTGTCTGTCCGCACTCAAGACCTCTAAATCTATTTTTCTTATCTGCATTGCATTTAGTACGATATAAAGGAATCTTCAAATGTATACAGTGTTCACTGTAAATAAAAGCAATTATATGGCAGACATATTGCCTGAATCTCAGATTCAGTGTGTATAGGGATCAAGTGAACAACAATGTCTCCTTTCTCAAATAGTGACTCGAGAAGGTCAATGCTCCCTGTTGAAGAACTGGTGCAGCACAGTAGTGTGTGTGAATTTGTTATCTGGGTTCAGTCCAAAAGGCATTCATCTCTATTATAGCAACAGTAAGGCCATTTGTCTCTCAAGTTTATGCTGACTCATCTTGATGCATCTTGACTCAGGCTTTTACTTTCAGAATTTTTCTTCTAAAAAGAGAAAAAAAGTCATGACATCAAACAGGTAGGAGATGTATACCTTTTTTTACTATTATTGTCGTTTTTCGGGATTTTTTTTTTTTTTCTTTTTGGGGTGTTGTAATTTTTTATTGTGTGTGAATATTCATTCTAAGGTGTGTTACAAGGTGTTGTAGAGCCCCAGGGCTACTTGTCTTGGAGCACATTTCAGTGCCATGTTCTTTTAATCCCAAAATGGACTCTCTGATTTTATATACAGTACACACTTCTAAAGATATCAAAAGAACACAAGAATGCTGTAATGTGATTACCCTTGAGATACTTTTTTAATGCTGGTAAATCCAATACCAAATATCCACTTAGTCTTCACAGTCAGGTGAATTTTGTGACCCAAAAACCTTGCCAGATGAAATTCTAGGCTGGATTTTCCCCTTGTGCCTTTTCATTTAAAAAGTATAAGTCTTTGACACTGGAAACAAAACATACAGTGACAAACCGATAATTCTACTAGGAGAAAAATCTATAGTATTTTTTCTTCTACAACCTTCTATTTGCAGTTCTGACATGATTTATCCTCTTCAAACATATGGCTAGATGAGAAACAAATAATATGCTATACATAAATTATTAAGGAATCAAATAAGTATTGATAATATTTGCAGTTGTTTTTAACTAGAAACCAACTCTTTGAGTGATTAACTCCAAATCTCCTTCTTCTTTCTTTTATTATGTTTCATGGTAGTTACAGACAGACCTTTTAAGCCAGTCGAGGGAAAGTATATTATTTCCATCCCCCTTTTAAATACTCTATAAAGAACTCTATCGTTCATAATAGCTTTGTTTACTGCGTAGTACAGCATGTTCTAATTATCACCTCTGCCTCACTAACCATACGGTTTATATTCTCACATTCATCAGTTATTTTTATGCCCCCTGCAGAAATGAAGAGAACATTAATAAGAATAATTTTTTTCAGGATATCATTTTGGGTGAAATTACACACTAAATGCACTAAATAATGCACTAAATGCACAGAAATTCAGCACTGTTTACCATCTCCCAGGATCTTTCTTTTCCTTCTCTCTTTCTCTGTTTCTCTGTTTCTTTTTTCTCTCTTTCTCTTTCTTTCTTTCTTTCTTTCTTTCTTTCTTTCTTTCTTTCTTTCTTTCTTTCTTTCTTTCTTTCTTTCTTTCTTTCTTTCTTTCTTTCTTTCTTTCTTTCTTTCTTTCTTTCTTTCTTTCTCTCTTTCTCTCTTTCTTTCTCTCTTTCTTTCTCTCTTTCTTTCTCTCTTTCTCTCTTTCTCTCTTTCTCTCTTTCTCTCTTTCTCTCTTTCTCTCTTTCTCTCTTTCTCTCTTTCTCTCTCTCTTTCTCTCTCTCTTTCTCTCTCTCTTTCTCTCTCTCTTTCTCTTTCTTTCTCTCTTTCTCTCTTTCTTTATCTCTCTCTCATTCTCATTCTTTCTTTGTTTCTTTCTTTCTTTCTCCTTTTCTCTTTCTTTCTTTCTCTCTTTCTCTCTCTCTCTCTTTCTTCCTTTCTTCCTCTCTTTATTTTATCTTTAGTTTTATCTTTATCTGTCTTACTAAACACAGGAATGAAGTCAGTATTACTGCTAAGATATCCCCAGAATTTGGACATTTTCCATTGATCTTCAGTATCTGTACACCCCTGTAATTTCTTTTTTAAAAATTTCTTCCATTACTGAATTTTGAGTGGGGACAAAAGAGCAGGGAGCTGAGAGAATTCCTTTATTTTCTCTGCAGGTAGAAAATTTACTTATGCATGTAAAGCCACCATTGTAGAAAAGTACAGCTGCTTTGCAGGATGACTTGACTGTACATAGGACAGTTCTTCTCCAAAAGCCATACCAAAGTATTTGGGTTTCATGGTACCAAACATAGCAACTGTTCTAGCTAGTGATGTGACAAAAAGCTCAAGGAACAGACAGAACAATTTTTAGTTTGTGTGATTTTGACTCCCCCTTCCAAAAAAAAACAAACAAAAAAAAAAAAAAAGAAAAATCGCAATTTTCCCATTTTCTCCAAGTACATTTTCTCATTACCAAAAAAATTCATATTGTTGGCTTTAGCAAAAAATGATGTCATAGCTAACCAAAAATCTCCAATTCTAGTACTGAAATCATAGTGACAAGTGAAAATGAGTAATAAATACACCTATATTTGAAGGACAAAAACAGGCAAAGCATTTATTTAGTATAAAAATATCTGCAGAACATCCTGCTGATCACTCTGTCTGTATGCAAAGCCATTCATATAAAAAAGTGTTTTATTTTCTTATCTACAAAAGAATTTAGTTGCTGGGGACTTTTTTCTTCCTAACTGTCAGCTGTTACTGTCAGCAGTGATTAAACATAAGCAGGAGTTGTGATTCATCAATGGCAGATAGAATCATCATGGATGTAGAGTACTCTTTGTTCCAAGGTCAGACCTAGCATGAAACTAGGATAACTTTATGCACCAATCCCTGTGTCTGGTTTCTTTATGGTAATTAATTTAGTGTCATATCATTATAGAACAAAGATAAAATTTATGTGCAATTAGAGAAATATGTTCAGAAAACACAGCGAGCATCAAGTCTGTGTATGTGTGTGTATTTTATGAACAATACAATATGCTGGATCTACAGCTACACACCTACATTCTGATGTGCATATTAATGTTTTGTATCTACAGAGAACCTGGTGCATTTAGGGAGCTTGGAACAGCTTAAAAGCATTATAGTATGCCTCCCATAATCATTGCTTTGTCATGTTTCTTAACCAGTAATCTCCTCAGAAAGTGTCCCTTACCAAATCATTGTATACTGCCTAAGACAACAGGACTCTTATCAGGATCAGAAACTCGGCATTTGTAATACCTGCTTAATAATAATAACAGATAGCTAAAATAAGGAATAAAAAGATTAAATGAATTGTTGGACTATGAACAGCAAGGAAAAAAAAAACTAAGTGGGGAACATGCCCCTGGATTCTGTGTTCTTAATCCTATGTCTCAGTTATGAAATGTGTAATTCTAAAGATGAGGACAGGGATTAGATCTTTATGTCTCAAGATCTCATTTATCCACCACAATCTCTAGCAAACAAAAACGAGCTGCAAGAGTAAGGTTTATTTTCTTTCATTATTAGTGCTTTCAGATTGTGCTGCATATTCCAAAGTATTCCGCATGCTATTGTATAAGTAAAATGAAATAAATATAGAGATAAAAAATACTTCATTAATGTAGCCAGGAAATGGATTGGACGTTCTGAGACCTTTAAGATTTTTGAAACTACACAGAAATCACCAACATATGGATCACAGGAGTTACTTTTATTTATTTATTTGTTTTTCAAATTAACAGTCTCATAATTTCCAGATTCAGGTATACTTATTTATACTTCTTTGTTATGTACTCTTTTAATTTTATTTATCAAAGAGAGTGTTTGAAAATAAATAATTGAGACATGGGGATTATTTAATCTGGATTCCTATGTTTTCATAGTTCATGACAATTTTTGCAGCAGTTGTTCTTTAGTCTCCTGCAAACCGTTGCTAATAAAGCCAGCAGATGGAAGCTAACCATAATTAAATAACATTATCTATTTCTTATTAACTTCTCTTTTAGAAAAAAAAAAAAACAAAACAAAACAAAACCAACACAAACAAACCAACCAACCAAACAGACAAACTACTTAACTGACAGTTACAGACTTATAATCATATGGGGAATAATCAGAGAGTTGGACTATTTATATGCCTTAACGAAAAGCAGAGAAGAAACAAAGAGAATGACCCATTGGTAATCACTTTTTTCTCTTCCAAAAAGCCAAAGTTTGATCACCTGATGCATATATAAGGTTGTTAGATAGAAAAGCTTATAATGGTGAGGATAACTTTATGCATAATTGTTGTCAAGAGAAAAAGAAATATATGTTCAGAGAATATTATGTTCCTCAAATATTTTGTCAATCTCTAGTAAAGAGTCAGGAGAGGAGATCTAAATGATCCTCATGTGTCTGTGGCTTTCTTTGTTTGGTTTGGTTTTTATTTTGTTTCTTATTTGTTTTGCTTTGTTTTGTTTTGTTTTAAACCCACAGAAGTCAGAAAAATCCTGATAGAAATGATATAGGGCAGAAAATAGCTAAAATTTGATAATTATATGTTGGATTGAGACATTGTGTTGCATTATGGGATCCCAAAGACTTTCCTAGGCTTCAATTCACAAAATTCCTTGAAGAAGTTAAGTAACATTATAAATACTTTGGGGAAAATTAAAATGATAAGCAGTGTCATGATTCATTTATGTTATGCAGCAGCTCTCAGTAGAGCGAAATGGAATTCAGAACATAGGGTTCTAAAAAGAACTGGGAATAATACAGTGATTTACCCAATTTCATTTTGTCCTGTTTCAGTTCTTTTCACGCACCTCAAAGAAACTCTCCTTTTGAGATACGCTTTGTGTGGCTGTGGTGGAGCCTTCTCTGCTGAGATTTTTCTGTTGCAGATAAGCAGCTATGCATCTTTACCACAGGAAAGGATGTAGGTTGTTCCTGGAAATGGCACTAAACTGTCTCCTTCACCCAAGTAAGTGGTGTTATAGCCATTGTAACATGATTCTATGTATATGAAATACAAGTTTTCCCAGAGCTCCAGTTATACATTCAGTATGCCCTTTTTATGATAGGCTTTTGCTTTTAGATTCTGAAGCATCCTTTTGCCCTCCATTCTTGCTTTCAAACTTAGCATGTTTCTACATCCTAGTATTAAAATATGAATTCCCAGTTCTACCTCTTGTAAATGTTCTATGATTCAGATTTCATCCCCTTTTGACAATTGTATCCGGACTCCTAAGTGTCAGTTATCTCAGGGTCTTTCCCCTGGAACAAGGGTAACCCTTTATAGTTGCTTGGGTCTCTACCTCCACCACAAAGCACAGGAAAGCAGTTCACTTCCACACTTGAAGTAATCTACAAAGCAAACAGGATTAATAAGCAGAACAAGTCACCCATAATATTTCATCAAAACCACTCAGAAATCAGTAGTGTTTTGCATGCTATTGTTCAGTCATCCTGAGCTTGCCATAGGCTCATGATTCTGACTGCCTGTAGAACACATTTCATTCCTCAAAGTTATCATTGCTTTTCTGTGTGTCATTTGACAATGGAGACCGAAATACATATATCAGATCTTCAGCAGTACCCCATTGAGAGTTCTTATGGCACTTTAGTCACTTAGGCATGATCTATGCTCTCAACAGTTAAAGATAATGACTTCAGGAATAATCTTTCATAGGTTTTATATTAAATGAGACTAAAGTTCAAGCAGGGTATTAAAGTACCTTGTTATTTGAAAAGTGCTTAGAGTAGCCTTAAATATGGAGATAATCAAATTTCATGACCTTTATTTTTAACTTTTCCTTTTTTTTTCCTCTTGTGTGTGAAAATCTGGCATGTACCCATGCTTCATTTGGACAGGTACACAGGGTGAATGTGCATATATGCACAAGTTGTAAATTGAGTAGTATGTGTGACCCTGTCATTTTAACACTGCACAGAAAATATCGCAGCCTACATATTCATCTGGGTTCATTTCCTTAACTTCATTTGTTATCTGATATGTATTACAGTGATCTGAGTTTTCAGCTCAGGCAGGTACAACATTTTTGGCAAGGAAATAGAAACAGAGGCCTAGACAGCAACTTCATGGAACTCTGTGATCACAGGATTGGGCCTTTCATGTTCAGTTATATGATGAATTACTCTCCACCCCCCCTCCTAACAATATCTCTCTGCACTGTTAGACAGTCATTGTATTTCATGCCACTTCTCACTCCATTTCAGCCAGGATGGGGCAACTTATTTACAGGAACAATACACTGAGTATAAATGCATACATACAGAGAGAGAGGTTATAATCATATCCCTGTGATAAACTGAGTAGTCAGGTAGGATTTAGGCTATTGATTTTAATGTTCAGAATCAGGTTTAAGAAAGTCCCATTCATAGCCTTTTCATAGAACAAGACACTAATTAGATCTTGGTACCCCAACTTACTATTAAATGACTTGCATAGCCAACAGATAATTTCATGGGCAAAGATGCATTTTGTGGTAAATTGCAAAATATTTGTGTATGATTTGTTTTAAATAGATGTTTCTCTGAAGCAATGTGACCATTTCACATATTAGAAAGACTCTTGGCAAGTATAAAGGTGATTCAGTCAGAAATAGGCAATTTACCCTGTGATTTTTCACATGGAGCTCAATTACAAAATGAATATTCCAAGTCTAATGGAATATTCAGTGCAGTGCCAACACTGTCAACCTTTGCTGCTCTGCTGCTCAACTTTTCCCACTCCATATTTACAGACTTTTCTCCCTCTGTGCATAGGGAACATCTTCATGAATACCTACAAAGCCATGTCACCACTCCTTTCAAAATTCTTCCTTCACTTTACACAGCAATGGCTTGTTAGAAATGCATCTAAAGCACTTATGTAGACAGTTGCATGTGCTTGTAGAAAGGGGAGTCTCTTCTTTATGTAACTAACTCATGTCACGTACAATTATTTCACCTGCTACTTCTCCACCTCCTTCTTTTGCCATCCTCAGTTCTTGTCTCTCATTTAACACTTAAATGATAAGCCCCTCTGGGGAAACACCATCTGGTAAGATTTCAGTCTGCTGAATGCACTGTGTGGATGGACCCAGACCTCAAAGCATTGTGTGCAGCTAAATAATAATATCTGTAACAGCAAACTCTTATGTACTCTGGCTCCTTAAGACTGATATTCTCTCCAGTTCAGTCTTAGGAAAGCTACTAATATGGGCTGACATAACAAATTAACAACAAGGGAAGTTCACAGAAGGGTAACTCAGCCAAAACCTGCCATAGAAATGCATTCATCTTGCAACCTCATTTCCAGTTTGTGCAAAGTTGGTGGTTGGAGGTTACACTTTCATTAAAAATTGACAACATTTTAAATGTTAATCAAAATCACTTGTCCTTTCTACCTCTATTTATCTTGGGGAGGGGGAGAAGAATTAAAACAAGCAAACAAACAAACAAATAAACAAAATAACATACACACAAACACACACACACACACACACACACACAAAAAAAAAAAAAAAAAAAAAAAAGGAGAAAAGAGAAACAAAACACAAAAGAAACGTGACTTTGAACAGCAACAAATATTCTTTCACATCTCTTTCTCTCTCCTTCTGTGCAGGGCAGATAAGAGCTATGTAGATTAAGTGTCAGGACCTCAGCAGTAAGGGCGAAAGCTCAGTTTATGCAAGAAAAGATGGTAAAAAGCTACAAGTCTCAGAGGCAGAGGGGACAGAAGAGGAAGAAGTTGAGCAGGCTTTTCCCTGTCAGTGAGAACGTAAGACATATGTCGTTTCACAGAGAAAAATAAGGTAAAGAGGAGGAAAAAAGCAGAACAGCAAACTGACCAAATAAACCTAAAAATGGTGTATATTTTTAGAGTGTAAAATATCGATTAGAACTAATCCTCGGGCAAAGGTAATATCTAACTGGAGTCCTAAGGTAGCAGCTAACTAGAAAATACATATTTCTAGTACAGTTAGTAATAAGGAGGAGAGGGGAAATAACCCCTTTTGAAAAATAAAAAAAATAAGTATTTCTGATCAAGAAAATGTTTTGTTTTGTTTTGTTTTTTCAGGATTATTTTTCACTTGTAATTTTGCTTTTAATTTTTCTTCCCAGAAAGTAAATAAAAAATCATAAAAGAAACAGAAAATTAATTTAAAAATGTGAAATCAACTTGATCGGCTTGCAAATCTAAATATTGCCCAAAAAGTTGTTCAAATAAGAAAACATAGTAAATTAATAAACAGAAAGAACACAGTAAAGAAATACAGTGGAACTAGAAGTGATATGACTGTTCCAGTTACTGTAGTAACCATTGTACAATCTAGCTGTAATCTCAAATGTACTCACAAGAGGTAATTGTGAACTTTTGCTAGATAACAAAAATAAAAAACAGTGAAACACATAGATGTATCTATAGGTATTTCTACACATTTCCTCTTTTATACCTAATTATAAATGCTATTTTCAAAACTTGCTGTAGCTAAAATTTTAGCTTTTAATTGGGCTATTAGAACCCTGTTTGCAACATCCAAATGAAGCCTCAGCAAAAAGTCTGAATAAAATGACCTCAACTCATTATATGGATACAAGATATTTAAATAATAATTGTAACTCAAGAAAAAAACTAAGCAGTTTTAGCAGAGTAGATGTTTAAATATTTGTTTATTACTTTCAGAATACTTTTTTTTAAATTTTATTTATTTTTTTATTAATCATCCCTTTGTCTTAGAGGACCTTAGGGCATTAAAAAAAAAAAAAAAACAAAACTGATCAATCAAAAAAAATGCCTATGTAACACACTGAAGTCTTAGCCAAATTTCTATGCAATCAACCTTTTTCCCCCTTCTGGTCTTCTATCAGATCAAATTATTTTTTTATCCTATGCTGAAATACTGTGAAATGTTTCTGAATCCTATTAAAAGACATATTTCTTACTCTAGAAGTGGCAGCTTTTCAACAGAATATCTATAAAGTGTTTCAAGACTTCTGTAGGATGCTATATGGAATAAAAGATGTATTATTCTGAAATCCTAGTCAGCCACAGAATTAGATCCCAAAGCAGGGACTGAAATAAATATGTCCTTTAGAAGGGGGAAGAGAATAGAGGAAAAGAAAAAAATAAAAATTTCAAGGATTTTTTACTTTAAATTAAAATGCACAGTTTAGACCATATTTCAATTATCAACTCAACATTACTCTTTAAGCAAATGACTAGAGTTAACGAGAGAGCTACTACATATTGAATACATTGATTTTCTGCTTGATGTAAACTCTAAATAGCCGATTAGAAAGCTGTGAATCAGAAGGACTCAGTGTACCTAATATACCCAGCAATAAATTACAAGCTGAAAGCTATACAAATCTTTGAAGGAGAAATGTATTCTAAGCACATGACTATGAAACTTTAATGTATAAATGTTAATAGCAAACCAGCCCTATCTACCAATTTAGGAAATACTGCACATTTTGATATGCATATCAAGCTAATGCAGAGCACAACTGAGCTCAGAGGTACAAAGATACCACAGATTTATTCAAAGAAAAAAAAAATATTACTGTGAAATGAATATTTAATTGAACAACGTCTAGTATGGGGTTCATAGTGCATTACCTTTTTTTGTCTTCCCCCGTCATCATCACTGGCTCTGTTGGTGTCCTGCTTATGCAAAAACAGAAACTTCTGGTTTGAGTACAGAATAACTGGGATAAATACATCTCTGGAGCAATTGTGAAGTCAATGTAATTTTATCAGGACTGAGGACAAATGTATGATTCAGGGTTTCTATAAACAGATGGTATAGATGAACTATAGAGAACAAATGATAATAGCTGCTCCTTCTTTAAAAATGGGATTGTACTTCTTGATAACTATATACTGGTGATATGAAGTGTTATACTCTGGTCCCTTCAAGCTACCTGTCTGTCACATTCTTATTCTTGTTTAAACTACCTGTCTGTCCATCTACTTTAGTTAGCTGTCTACCTGTAATTCTTGGTCCTTCCTAATAACTGCATCTATCCATCTGCTACTTGTAGTTGTATCACATCTCTCTGATCCTTACAAAGGTTCTATCCATCTATCACACGCATATAGTACTTCTGTTGTGTCAATCAATCAACTTCAACTTTCCATTTAGTATCTAAATGGATGTATGTTGATAATTTTTTAATTCTCTGGGACAGGAATAATTTTTTCACTTCATATATCCACATTACTTATCACTTACTTTGGCCCAAAATTTTGACATGAAGTTCTTCTCTTATTACAATAGCTATAATAGATCCATAGTCTTCATATCAGGGACAAAGACTTCATCTGTCAAGACCTACAGGTTGTTCTGTAAATGTCCCTGCTCTCTTTCTGAAGACTAAATATTGGCAAGTAAAATCTAGGAAACAGAACACTCATTTTCAACTTGTATAAAGAATGATTCTTAGAAAATGTGACACTATTTTTAACTTACTCAAATACACTTGTAAATTAAAGGATTGCTGTCCCCTAGCTTTAGACCTCAAATAATTTATATCCTCCAGAGGCTGATTCATGCACGTTATTTTAGGTATCCAACTTAGGATGGGATGACTCCCCTTCTGAAAGTGTTTTTCTTTTTTTTTTTTTTTCACTCACTGTAAAGAGAAGCTAGTGAACTGGTTTAAGGTATGCAGCTATTTTTTAGACAAATAACGTAAGTCAGAGTAAGACCATATTTATTGCCACCAGGCTAAATAAGAGTGCAGGTGGCTAATGTTTCATGTAGGTGATTGGTTCTAGGTTCAAAAGCTCAAACTTAAATGCCAGTCCTAATAGAAAAAAATTACAACTTCTTTCCCTTCTTTTCCACACACTGTGAAGGAATTCCACACATACTCAAAGGTATTAGCAGCAGTCTATTCTTAACTATATTGGGAAGCTTATATTTGATTGCTTATTTTTGGATTTCCAGGCTAATGTGAAAATGCAGTTGTTTATCAGAAGTAGTATGATAACTAATAAATATTTGACCGTGCTATACATTTCCCAGATTTCTACATCTACCTAACTGTGCAAGACTGAACTAGCAAACTATCATTTCCTTCCAGGATGACTTAAAAATTAAAAAAAAAAACAAAAAAAACCCAAAACCCAATCAATATGAGGGATTTTGTTTACTTTGATAGAAATACCTCTGGCAAAGGTGGATTGCTGTTTAAGGCAAAATTCCAACACTTTTACTGCAAGTTGTGAAATAACATGCCAGAGTTGGACAGAACTCATGCAGATCAATGCTTTGTGCATCTTGGACTGAGCCTGAAAGACAATGTCATGAAGGAGATTTCAAAAATGTGATAGTAATTTGACTGACTCAAATGGAGGAGAGGAGAGGAGAGGAGAGGAGAGGAGAGGAGAGGAGAGGAGAGGAGAGGAGAGGAGAGGAGAGGAGAGGAGAGGAGAGGAGAGGAGAGGAGAGGAGAGGAGAGGAGAGGAGAGGAGAGGAGAGGAGAGGAGAGGAGAGGAGAGGAGAGGAGAGGAGAGGAGAGGAGAGGAGAGGAGAGGAGAGGAGAGGAGAGGAGAGGAGAGGAGAGGAGAGGAGAGGAGAGGAGAGGAGAGGAGAGGAGAGGAGAGGAGAGGAGAGGAGAGGAGAGGAGAGGAGAGGAGAGGAGAGGAGAGGAGAGGAGAGGAGAGGAGAGGAGAGGAGGAGAGTCACAGAATGGGTAATAACCATCATTTATTCAATACCTATCACAGCAAGTTCATTGTATTTTTTGCAAGACTAATGTTGGCAAAAATAATAATAAAACTTAAATTAAAAAAAAAGTTATAATTGTAAACCACTAATCTACTATAAAAAAACAAAACAAAAGAACAACATAGCAATTATTTAGAATACTTCATGTTTAGAAAAAAAACCTGTAACGCAGCAATATCTATTCTGTGTTCTTTTAAAATCTATGCAATTTTTTGTAAAAAATATATAGCATTAGTTCCAAATTTCTTTAATTAAAATATACTTATTCTAAAGAAGTACAATTAATTGAATCTCTGCTTAATATGTTACATAATTCATACTAAATCATGTTTTTCTTTAACACTTGTTAGGATGAAATACAAATATCTTGTAGTTCAGCTTCTGCCAAAGTGAAAGAAATAAGGGCAATTTATGTGGGTACATTCTGCTTCCTCTGAGATTATTGATCACTGAGTTACAGTTATTTCCAGTTCAGACGAACAGGCCTATTATCCTGTCTTAGAATCTATTGTATTTCAACTACATCCTTCTGTCATCAAAAGGATATTAGACTTTAGAGAGACTTTCCAGAGGCTAAATCTGCGTTAAAAGTATGGTACAATATGTGTGTATCTAGTTGATGCGAGTGACCGTAAGGCCATGCCCCATGCATTATGAGCAGTTGAATCAGACCAGGACCAACTATATCCTGTGGATTGAACTAGCATTATTTGAGGTTAATACATGTTTTTCGTTTGTATTCTGGTGAAATTTATTTTCCTAAAGGAATCTTAACCATGTGGTCTGAGATTGCTTGGTGATACTAAACTAAGTGTCATAAAGGGAAATGATGAAAAGATTGGTTAAGGTGTAGTCTGGCACTTCATCCCTGAAAGGGTGATCAGACATTGGACTGGACTGCCCAGGGAAGTGGTGCAGACACTGGAGGTGTTTAAGGAAAGGCTGGATGTGGCACTTAGTGCCATGGTCTAGCTGATGTGGTAGTATTAGCTCATAGGTTGGCTTTCATGTTGAGAGCTTTTTCCAGCCTCAGTTATTCTGTAATTCTGTAATTCAGAAGTGCACTTTTCATGTGAAGTAAAATGCTGCTATAGGTACAACCTATATAGGTACATTGGGATTAAAGACAGGCCACACCATAACAGAACATACATGGAATGCCAATTCCAGCCTGCTTAAAAACTGAACAGTACTGTGGACAGCAGAGGCACAGTCAATAGTACTTCTCTTTTCATTGTACATCAACCCTGGCCATAATATTTCTGCAAGAATGTAAAACTGATGCATCAAGCAATTATACCAGGCCATCTACTATATGTCCAACCCCAGGACAGAGTCTATCACAGGCAAATAACACCTGAAAGATGCTTTTCTTACACATTCTGACTGGTTTTGGCTTTTCTTCATCCTGAAGGACATCCTACCAAAATAGTGATAACATAATCTTTATCTAAAGCTGTGCCTATGCACTGAGATGTGCAGTGTATTTTTAGTTCACTTTTGCTGTAAGGTGAGCCTTCACACCCTTCACACCAGATATGGCTACATTCATGGTGGCAGGGAGCTTGTAACATGATTTTTGATTTATCCAGATGGAAGATGACATATAAATGTAATCTTCTTTTCTTTTGTTCTGGCACAACAGGATTTTAAAGAAGGACAAGAGTAGAGTTGTAAAAAAAATATTCTGAGATGGAATGTAATACAGTAAAGAATGATATCTTTCTGTGCAAGCATTAAACCATTATAGAGAATTTTACAAAAAATTGTATACTCACAATATATGTTGGTTTTCAAAATCCTGTAGCAAATTTATCATGCTCTGTTATATTTTATAGGATTTAAAAAAAAAACCAAACATGTAACACAGTCAAGTCAAAGTACCCCTGAAGGGTAAGAGTTAGACAGACAACGATGCTTACCATAATATTGGTACTATTTATCTTCACCTCTGAAAACTTGTGAGCATTTGCAAAAATAAGGATGACTAAAAGTGTGCCAGAGAACTGTCATTGGTCAGGATGGGTTTTCAACAGTAAAAACATAACACATAAAAATTATTCTGTTCTTCTTGTTTCTCAGACTTCTCTCTTCCCTCATAACCTGCCAGCTAGTTTCAACAAATGCTGATAAAATGTTTAATATTACAAAAAAGTGGCTATTGATTCATGTAAATATATAGGTTCTTGAACTTTCCGAGAAATATTCATATTTACAGTGACTTCTCTGTCATGGACAGCCGTTGTTTTTAGGTTTTTTTTTTCCTTTTTTTTTGTTTCTGAGCTTGTGGAATAGATTTTTCTCACATACCCAAACTTCAATCTGGAAAATAGTTTTCTGTGTGAAGGCTGATAGTCTCAGGGGTTCTCATGATTCTTCCAGCTTTCAAGCAAACAGGGAGATCTCTGAAATTATTCAACAATTAATGATAAATAAAAAACAATCAAAATTTTATATGTATTTCTTGTAAAATTATTTCATGCATTTATACACTCACATCAGACTTTTTTTCTGATAGAATCATGTATTTTGAAAGTGTGGAAAGGTATAGAATCATAGATAGATTAGGGTTTGGGAGGGATCTTTATAGAGCATCTAGTTCCAACACCCCTGGCATGATCAGGGACACCTCCCAGTAGACCAGGTTGTTCCAAGATCCATCCCACCTGGACTTGTCCAATTCCAAGGATGAGACAACCTGTTATCTGGGCAACTTGTGCTAGTGTCTCATCACCCTCACTTTGTCAAATTTTTCCTAATGTATAACCTAAATCTCCTTTCTCCCAGTTTAAAGCCATTATACATTGTCATATCACTCCATACCCTTATCAAAAGTCCCTCTGCAGCTTTGCTGTAACCTCTTCAAGTAGTGGAAGGTTATTATAAGGTTTCCTCAGACTTGTTTTTTCTCCAGGCTAAGTTACACCAACTCTCAGTCTGCCCTCACAAGAAGGTGTGCTCCAGCCCTCTGATCATCTTTGTGGCCCTCCTCTACATCTTTTTGAACAGCTCCATGTCTTTCTTGTGCTGGGGGGTCCAGAACTGGACAAATCACTGCAGGTGGGATCGAACAAGAGTGGAGTAGAGGGTAAGCATAACATCCCTTGACCTGCTGGCCATGCTTCTCCTGATACAGCTCAAGATGCAGTGGTGCTGCAAGCACACATTGCTGAATCATGTTGAGCTTTTCATCAAGCAACACCCCTAAGTCCTTCTCCTCAGTATTGTTCTCAATACATTCTCCCCCAGCCCTGAGTTTTGTGCTTGGCATTGCCCTGACCTAGGTTCAGAATCTTGGATTTGGTCTTAATGAACTTCACAAGATTGGCATGGGCCCACCTCTCAAGCCTTTCAAAGTGGCATCCCTTCCATCCAGTGTGTCATCAACACCACAAAGCTTGGTTTCATCAGCAAAAGTGCTGAGGGTGCACTCAGTTCCACTGTCTATGTCTCTGACAAAGACATTAAACAGCACCGGTCACAGCTCCTTGAGGAACTTCACTCATCAGTGGTTTCCATCTGGACACTGAGCATTTGACCACTACTCTTTGAGTACTACCATCCAACCAATCCCTTATCCACCAAGTGGTGGATATCTATCTTTCCAATCCAGAGAACAGGATGTTTTACTGGACAATGTTGAACACTTTGTACAAGTCCAGATAAGTGATGTCAGTTGCTGTGACCTACCAGTGCTGTGACCTTGTTGTAAAAAGCCACTGAAACTGTCAGACATAATTTGCCCCTAGAGAAGTCATGCTGGTTGTCAGCAACCACCTCCCTATATTCCATGTGCTGCAGCAGAGTCTTCAGAAGGATCTGCTCCATCACCTTGCCAGGAATAGAAAAGATACCAGTCTGTGATTCCCCTGGTCTTCTTTTATTCCCTTTATGAAAATGGGTTGGATTTCCCCTTTTCCAATCAATGGGAAACTTTTCCAGACTGCTACAGCTTTTCAAATATGATGGAAAGCACCTCTGCAAAATCACCCTTCTCTGAGGGGCCACAGGTGGATCTCATAAAGTCCCATGTACTTGTGAGTTTTCAGATTTCTTAAATGATCTCAAACCTCACCTTTTGTAGCAGCAGCATTTTCCTCCTCCCAGGCCCTGCCTTCATCTTATGTGACTTGGTTGGTGTGGCCAGAGAGCTTGTCAGTGAAGATGGAGGTGATAAAGTCATTGAGTACCTCAGCCTCCTCTATATCCTGCATCAGCACATCTCCCATTTCCTTCTGGAGAGAGCCCGTATCTTCCCTAGCCTTCTTATAATCACTGGTGTATGTGTAGAAGTTTTTCTGTTACTCTTGATGTCCCCTGGCCAGATTTAAATCCATGTGGGCTTTAGCTTTCCTAACCTGATTCCTGGATACTCCAGTATCTTCTTTGCATTCCTCACAGGCTGTCTGTCCTTGCTTCCACTTTCTGTGGACTTTCTTTTTACATAGAACTTCAACATAATATATAATACTTTGTGCTGAGCAATTCTCACTGAGAAATAACATATTTCCAAAGAAATCTATACTCAATATTTATTTATTTTTACAGAAAAGCTATTGAGAATTTGCCTCATTTGATACAATGAACTTAAAATTGATCATATAGGTATACAGTCATTTAACTTTTCCCAGTGTATCCACCCACCCAAAAAATTTTTAGTTTTAAAATGATGATACATTACAGCTGATATTGCAACTGGTGAACGAATTTTCAGTGCTTGCATAAGAGAATGCAACTCCACTGGAAAGACTTACGCTATACCTCAACAACAGAAACTTGAAGAATAAGGAAAAAAAAAAAAAGAGGGCTTGCTACAGAGAAACTTTTAGTTAAGCATCATAGTATGATCAGCCCATGGAAATCTGTTCAGCTGTTTAGTAGAAAGCAAATCTATATATATGTAGCCATATTTAAAACAACTTATTAACACATCTGCTGTTGCAAATTTCTGTAGCCGCATCCTAAACCACAATTCCAGAAGTGTTTCTGGTTCTCAGGAATCAAAAATATATAAATCTTTAGGACATATTCAGTTAGAGAGTTCAGATACTATCTATCCCTCTTTTGTGCTGCGGACCACTGTGGTATCTTTGCAGGGCCACAAGTGTTTTCTTTGCTGGGGAAAAAGGCTGTGTGTAGTCAGGCTGTCATCTAGCACTCCCCATGTGCACTGGAAGTGCCCACTTATAAGTTCAAAATGACAGTACATTTGTCCTCTGGGGAAGATTAGGTAGAGCTGTGAAAGATTTCTGCTTCTTTCATACAGAAAGTTTTAAACTGAATGGTTTCCAGGAAGGAAGGGATTTTATGACCTTCTTATTGTCTACAGAATGCCAGAAGCTTTTCAAAGTAATAGCAACCTGTGTAAAAGAGTGTGTGAACTAAACCGAGCTTTTATTGCATCCACCACAGTCACATTCCCCTTAACTTTCTCTAGTGGCACATAAGCTTTTCAACTTCTTTGCTACTAAAAAATATCATCAAGCAGTTCTTTGCAAGAATAAATTTATCTACTGTATTGAACTGTCAGGAACCCAATTAGATACATGTATGTATATGTCGTGGAGGAGAATATGGGCAGGGAACAAGGATTAAAAAAGTATATTTTATATATCACAGCTATTAAAAAACAAACAAACAAACAAACAAAAACAACAAAATAAACCCATCAAAACCACCAAAACAAACTCCCAAACAACAACAAAAATACTCAAAAAACAAACCATGGTTTTGATATCATTTTAGTTTTAAAACATTTTACTTTTAATTGACAGAGAATTTACTGAGTCCACATTTCAAAGGAAATACATTTTCTTATATGGGTCACTGCTAAGCCTTGTTTAAAAGGAGCTCTGTCCTGATTGCGTCATTTCTGCAGAGCCTGGCTGAGGCTCAATTTTCTGCACTGCTGTTCTCTCCAGACTTCTGCTGGAGTTTCTAAGTGAACATAGGCAGCAGTAATAGAAATTTGTCTCTTCAAATATCTCCAGTGAGGCTTGGGAAAAATATTCAGAATTCTGTCCTCAGATACACTTTCGGCATCTCAGCTTCCTGACAAAGGAAAAGTTTTACTCCATGATGGACGTTTTCCCTTCAAATGAAGATTTAATTCAGAAAGAATTGTAAATGTTTTCAGATGGGGCTCAGGCACAGAACTAGTATATGTTCCTAATCACACTGTCTGGTGCTAAAACATTTGGAAATACTAAAGCAATCTCAAAATGGCTTCCCCTGTGAAATAGTCACAGTATACTCCAAAAAACAAAATAGACCAGCCTCTGGGAAATGGTGAAGGTGTATTTGCCTGGCAGAGGAAACTACTGGCTCGTCCTTGCATTGTCAGACCACAGCATCTGCAGGTCCAAGTAAAGCAGCTGCAGAACCATATTGGTACATTGTTATCACTACTAGAACCCGGGTTGAATATCAGGTTTGACAGTTGTGCTTAATTTCATTTTGAGGCTACAAATTAGTCCCCAGAGAATACTGTGAACAGAAGAGAACTTTGTTCAGAAAGTTGTCTGCACATGTATTAAAAAAAAAATCAACCCTGACTTGATTGTAGTTTTGTTATGCCAGTCTTTCCCCTGGAATCTCAAAGTAATGCTCCAGGTCCCTTGCTCTAATCACAAGCTTATGAAATTTAGCAAATGTTTCTGAAATGGCTTCTCTGTGTATTGAATGTCACCACTTCACCACAGAGGTTCCTGATTTATACATCGATGGAATTTATTATTGTTGTTGTTGTTATAGTGACCTTGTATGAATTTTTGATCCGTCATATTGAAAAGTAGATTGCAAAATGCAACAAGTACCCCCTACTGCATAAAAAGTCAAATGTGTTCTTGAAAAGTACAATGTAAGTAGAATGAGTCTAGGGAATTGACTGGTCCTTTTTGTTTCTATTTGTCATCTAACAGGTTCAGTCCTTGAACAGAATTGCCTCTGGACTAAAACTGGAATAAAGATACATTTGACTGAAAAGCAGAAAAGCTGCATAGTTAAATTATTTCTTTATTTGGGATGGTTACAATTTGTGCATTAATAGTGCATCCATTTCTCATGGCCATAATTCTAAAGGACTGTGGGAAAACAAAATAGGTTTCAGAGAAAAGACTTATGAGTGACTAATGGATTAAACATGCCTCATCATGAGACATCCAAGGTAATTGAACTATTCAGCTTATAAATAGGGAAGACAAGGCCATGTTTATCTATATATATATTTCTAACAAATGTGAGATACATCATTTAAATAAAAGAAATTATCAGACAAAATAAAAATATGATCGAGTGTCTGTAAGTTGAAATTTGGAGAAATTTGAACTATAAATGAAAGTAAGGTTTAATAGGAAATGTAATGAACAATGTGTGTGAATGACATGTCAAGGGTTATATTGGGTTTTTCATCAGTAGAAATGTTTAAATCAAAGAGTTACCTCAACACCAGAAGAGATTGTCAAGACAAGCTGTAGAAACTTCATCTTCAGAGATATTTGAAATATGACTGGATATGACCCTGAACAATCTTACTTAACTCTAATGTTGTGCCTTACTTGAAAGTTGGTCTTTGAATCTTTATATAAGAAATATGAAATCCTGTTTTTTATGTTACCTCTATCTGCATGGCTTTATCCCTTTTTCCCCTTTCACTGCTCTCACACCTAAGTAATTCTGACTCTTTGTTCTCTCACTTGCTATCTATGCAGCATAAAATTGAAATAAAAGAAGGACTAATAAATATTAAAAGGACAACTCATCTTAGCAAATTGGCTTTTCATAAGGTCAAAGGAAAGACCCTCCTGAACCCCCTTCCCCATTTGTTCCTTAACACTAGCAAATAACTTTGCAAAGGGCCTAGGTGGTTTCCTTGATTAACCTGGCTGAGCAGGGCATTGAAGGGCAATTTCTTTCTCTCATCTTCCTACTTCTCTTAAGAATACCTGCCTCAGCTTATCCAGCTCTTCATCCTCCCAGATAGCCTGAACCTGTTTTCTGGGTTGAATATTTCTCCTTTGTATCTATCAGACCTGAATGGTTAAAAAGTAAATTGACCATCTGATGGCTCATGTTGACAACCTAGAGTACCTGTTGGAAAGTGGTGGAGTTTGCCCCTGAAATATTTGAGTGAGTTACTGGGGTGCTTTTTTCTGGAATTTTTCCCTCCATCAGTTTCTCGGCAACTAAGAAAACATAATTATTCTAGAAGTATTATTGTCTGGCCAAAGGTTGCAAATTAGCTTTTTCTAAAGCTTCAAGAACTGAAATTACAGGCTCTGAGCAGTTCCAGTGGACAGATCAGCAGGGTGCATTACTTTTCTTCCATCCTGTGACTAAGCACATAACCAGTACATACTGGTTTCTGTCTGACAGCTCAGGTTCACTGTAGAGGTCTATTGTCTCAACAGTGCTATGGGAAAGTTTTGCAAAGCTTTGTTCTTTATAGACATCTCCCGACGTAACAGAACTGCAAAGAAGCTGAGTTTAGAGAAGTAACCACTTATGTCTCTTTTACTAATAAACTGTTTTCTTTTGTTCCAGCACATTTCCAAAACCTTTGGTTGGATCATTTAGCAATCTCAGTACTGCTGCAATCACAGTTCACACACATTGAGTATTTATACATTAAGAAGTCATTGTATTAATTTTCATTGTAGTGAGACAAAGAAAAATGTTAAGAACAAGCAGTTTAAAAGACAATAAGACCTCTGGATATTTTAAGAGATATATTTAAAAATTCTTCCTGTTTGGTTAGTTGGTTATTTTTTGGTTTTGTTGCTTTTTTTTTTTTTTCTCAAGATAAATCTCTAGCAGGTAAAGATGATGGGCTTGAAACAATTCATTTATTAAAGGGAATCCAATGGTAGTGTTTTGCATGAAGTCAGACTCAGAGATCAGAATGGTCCCTTCTGGCATTAGATCTATGAATCTATGAAAGGCAGATGAGAAACGTAATTTACATCCAGAAACTGTCTTGAAAATCCCATCAGTGATGTGTCAGACACAAATCCACAAAAGCAGGAGAAAAAAAAAAAAAGAATTTTTATATAAACACAGATTAATAGAGGTATCTTCTTTTCTTCTCAAACAGAGCTAAATGATACATTTTGTAACTATACCTCTACACAGAATGAAAAACAATACATTTTTACAATAAATTTCTGAGTTTTACATGTTATTCTTAATGCCAAATGAAACTAAACCTTGCAAATTTTGGTACGTCTTAATTCTCCTTATTTTCTTTTTCTCCTTTTCTCTTTCATCAGATGTAACTACGTAGCTTGAACCTCAGAGAGTTTCCCAGCAAAAGCTTTTTTAAAATAAACAAACCTGCATGAATTAGTTTGGCTTCTGTCAAGCACTGTGCTTCAGTATGTTGTTTGCACCACCCTGGTTAATACAAAGTAATCTTAATACATCTTCCTTAGAAGCCATTGTTTACTATAACCATTCTCCCATTGTTTCATATACAAGCCTACATTACTTCAAGTTCTCCTGCCCTTATTTTCTGGGAATCCACCTGGTCTGTCAGGTATGTTTGTGTCTGACATATGTAAAATAGATCTTTTGATAATGTGGGAGATGGTATGTTGAACCTTGCATCTCATATAGACAAGCAACACAGGTGTCCGAAATCACCTCTCTTGTCCTAGGTCCACTGCCTTTAGCTTGACTATGACCCTTTGGGAATTGGGTGCTTATATCCTAAGTATTTTTTTTTCTTTTTTTGTATGTGCATAGCTTATAATAAACATTTCAGCATTACAAACAGTGGAAAATATGTAATTTAACTTTTATCAAAAAGCAATAAAAACTGCCAGGGTAAATCCAGAAACAAAAAACATTTTCTTGAGAGAAAAATCTATTATCAAATGCCTCTCAGCAATATTGAAGTGTTCTGTGGTGCCCTCATATGATGCTGTTTTCACATGAGCACATGTGAATTTCGGCCTTCTCAAAACTTGTCTGCCTTACACCTCGAGGTCTGATGTTACGTGTATTTTCTTCTCTGGGGAAAGCACCAAAAAGTGTTCCCACCCTTGGGAACTGATCTTCCTGCTGTCACTGCAGTTCATTATCTACTCAGCTATGCCATCACAGCTTTCCTTGAGACCACACTGCAAAACAGATTGCCAAAACATTTGCATTAAAAATATATAAACATCTATTATTGCTCTGTAGATACAAAGTGTGCATGAGATACATACCTGTCCATAACAATCCTGGGGTTTTTTTGTTTGTTGTTAGTTTTTTGGTTGGTTGGTTGGTTTTGTTTTTTCCCCCAAGCATTTTATATCGGAGCATTTCAGTGATTCAGTTTCAAAGGTCCCTTAGGCTTATAACCTTCACGACAATTCAGGAGACAATGCATTATGGCACAGGAAGGTGAAGAAGTTTGTAGGGCAGAAAATATAAGTATATCAGGTTAGTGTGTGTGTGCTTTAGAAAAAATGATATATGGCATTGCACTTTTCTCTGCTTATTTTTAGAGAAAGTATTTTTTGTTTCTCTATTCTTCCTATCACCTATGTCACTCCTTGCTACCCAATACATTAAGAATTTCTCACTTTACTCTTTCCCTGATCCACTCAATGAAAGCTTTCTTAAGAGCAAAGAAAATTAAAAAAGATTCTTATATGCGTATATCCTATATGCTTATATCATATTCTTATATGTTAAACTGAACATTTAATAACAGCATATATGCTAATTGAACAGGAGCTCATTAATGTTAAATAAAATGACCCAAGGTAAATTTCTATATATTTCAAAGATATGAAATCAAACAATTATTTAATATGGAGGCTACTGAACAGACTTGGGCAATTTAGGAAAGATTATCTTCCCTATTACTCCCTGCTTGCCCTAAACTAAACACAAATAAGATAGCTGAATTTTTTAAAGTTATCCTATAACCTAAGTTTTTGTTATACCTACATGTAGTAACCGTAATTAGATGGCTTATCCCTTAACAGTTATGTATTCAAACACATGGTCAGGTCAGCTTGGCTTTTTATATTAACTCAGTCAGACTAAATCATGATTTGCTCCTCCACATCCTGCCTCAAACACAAGGTATAGGCATTAACATAGACCTGAGGGAATATGGTTTAAACTAATGTTCTTTACCTCATTAGCAATGTGTTCACTTCACTAATGGTCAGTTAGTGCAGCAATATACTGTAACAAATTAAGCCTCAGCAACAAAGCTGACATAGGCTAAGCATATTTGTTTTAAATATAGCTCAGAGCAGGAGCTGTAAATGGTTGTTTTGAACTCTCTAGGAGTCAACAAGTATCAAGTGAAAATGGTTATCAATTAATATGTAATAAACATGTTTTACTTTAGTTTGCCTCCCTTTCTTGCTTTTGTGGGCACTTTACAAACCAGAAAGTTTATTCTGAGAGGCTTGTCTGACTTTTTCCCCTGGTTTTATGGTTTAATCAAAAGCTAAATAAAATGAAATGTCCTTCATTTTAATTTTTTAACCAGAAGGTCCTGTACATTTAATCTTATGTGTATGGACAAGCCATATAGGAAGGGATACTCTTTTGACTACATATCCGGCATGAGTCAAACCATACCAGAAACATCAAATGTGAACTTCTTAAAAGACTACAGTTCTACAACCCACAAGCTGTGGATTAATACCAAATGGATAACAGCAGAGGTCCCAGATGACTGGAGGCTTGCCAGTGTAACACCCATCTCCAAGAAGGGCTGGAAGGAGGATCAGGGAAACTACTGGACTGTCAGCCTGACCTCAGTGCCCAGAAAGATTATGGAATAATTCATACTGACTGTGCACACAGAGCAAGTGCAGGACAGCCAGGAGATCAGGCCCAGCCAGCATGGGTTCAGGAAAGCCAAATCCTGCTTGACAAACCTGGTCTTGTTCTATGACCATCTGTTCTGCCTAGTGGACAAGGGAAAAGTGCTGGTTGTTGTCTACCTGGACTTCAGTAAAGCTTTTGACACAGTTTCCCACAGCATTCTCCTAGAGAAGCTGGAAGCTCATGGAGTATACCTCACCTCTAGTATTGTGTGCATCTCACTACAAGAAAGACATTGTGTTGTTGGAGCAAATTCAGAGAAGGGCAACCAAGCTGGTGAAGGGTCTGGAGAACAAGACCTGTGATGAGGGGCTGAGGGCATCAGGGATGTTTAGTTTAGAGAAGAGGAGACTGAGAGGAGACCTTATTGCTCTGTACAGCTACATGTAGGGAGGCTATAGGGAGGTGGGTACTGGCCTTTTCTCTCAAGTGAACAATGATGGGACTAGCAGACTGAATGTTGCCCCAGGAGAGGTTCAGACTAGATCTGAGGAACAATTGCTTGACTGAGAAAGCAGCTAGGGATTAGAACGGACATTCCAGGGAGAGGGTGGAATCGTCATGCTTGGAAGTATTTAAAAATCATGTAGATGAGGCAGTTCAGGACATGATGATGTGGGCTGGATGATGAAGATATTGATAAATATAATTTATGTGTTTTATTTGGGTAAGGAGATGTTGACAGTTAGAATTAGTGATTTTAGAGGTCTTTTCCTACTGTGAAAATTCTGTGAAATAAATAATGAACCATTTTCTAAACAGGTGCCTCTCTTTTCATATATAGCACTGAAGGAGTCACTAAGAGAAATATTTTGGGGTTTGGTTCATCCACAGACTCCTTAAGTGAAGTTGAAGAGTGAATTGTGATATAAAACCAACGGAATGAAACCATTAAGTAGAACTCCATCTCAAATTAGATAGCCAGATATGTTTTACCATAGCTGAACAAAGAAAGGTGCATCAGGGAAGGTGTATGTTCTGTTACAGAATGAGCATAAATAGTAAGAAGTGAGGAGAAAAGTAGGAATCTTCACAAGCTTTCATGTGAAGCTGCTCACACATTGTATAACTGCTCATATCTGGAGAGGTTGTCTTGGCCATCATTAATTTCATTATTTAAGCATCTCTAGAAGTGATTTTGAGGGTCTCTATTTTATAAATAGGCATAATTTGAGGCAACAAGACACAGAAATAAATTGCAAATAAACTTTCTAATCTCTCTGTCACATTCTTTGCTTGGTGAGTTTGGTATCAATTTGTGAATGCTCAACAGCAAAGAATATTTTGGGGGGAGATGAATTTATACGGAGTTTGGAACCAGGTAGTCATGGTCCAAAGCATGCCTCCTACACACTCGTACACAAACAGATAGAGAATAGTGACAATAATAAAAATGTCTACTAACATGTTCAATTAGGGAGAGCCACCTGCAGGTAGCTGATAATCATATTAATGAAACTCGTGAACATCTGTAATTCTTTGTCCCCATTTATCACTTGTTGAAAGAACTAGGTCCTAAATCCAGCTTTATTTCATTTTATATATTGTAATAATCTAAAGTAGGATTTAATAAACTCAGCCATAACTGAGAACATGTAACACTGGCTATTGCAGATTGTGGCTGCAGACTGTGGATGCTTTTTCCCACTATTTCTTCCAGGTACTTTGTAGATTTTTTCTGTGAAATAAATAATAATAAAAAAATAGAATTACTTTTAAAATATTAAAAAGAAAAACCCTCAGACAACAGCTGAAATATTTTCATGTGTTATTTCATGTTAATAAGAAATGTCACAAAAAATAATACATAGATGCACACATAATGAAAAATCACTCTGTAAGGTGAGACAGCGGACAATTTCATTTATTTATTTTAATTATGATTTCCTGAAGACTATTAAGGTTGATGGTGACATTTTAGGATCATAAATTATTCCCTAGTAAGCAACACTCATGCTTTTCGTATTTACAGTTTAAAATAAAAAAATAAAAATACATACTCCTTTTTCCTTTTTTAATGGTTAATTAGGTCACTAATCAAAAGAAATTCTTAAGAGGGAAATGAAATGTTGACATTTTGCAATTTTTTGCTACTGTGAATAATACATAAACACACTACTTATGGTTAAAGTGGCTTTCAAACACTTTTTCTGCCATTAGGGCATGAACTGACTGCAGAATCAGTGTATTTTACTTGATATATTGCCACATTATCTACTTCAGTGCTTCCATTTAGTTTGGGTCACTTGCATTTCATTATACTGTACCTTGGCTGAGCGCAATAAAATAAAAAAAAAAGTTTATTGCAACTGCAAGATCCTAATTAAACATCAGCTGTAAACTGAGCTACCCATTACAGATTATATATATAAAAAGATTATATTCTTGGGAATCACTCTATCAAGTAACATGATTAATATATATGTGTTCTTGTAAATAGGAGTTGATGTGCTATATACATAATGGATATGATTAGCTTTTTATAGAGACCCAAGACATCAAAGATAAAGGGATACACAGATTTCTCATCCTGCAGTCTTGTTAAATATGATATAAGCATGTATATACATACACAGATAGCACATGCATAAATGTGTTCGGTTTATTTTATCTCAGCTGCTATCAATGTGTGCACAGATTTGAACTTATAAATAAATGCCCAGGGAAAAATTAACCTCATATTAGGAAGTAAAAAAGAAGATTTTTTAAGCCAGTTAAAAATGTTTTTTTCTTACAGAGAAAGGGAAACAGTGCTACAGATCTTTCTTTTTCACAAAATGCTGTAATGAGATTTCATACGTTGATGCAGAAGCTTTAGATGGATCTCATGATGGACACATATGAAGTTTAACTAGTACTTCACACAGAAAGTGCTCTTTTTCATTGAAGCACTAAAAAATTAATTTCACCTGAATTTATATGATGAGCATATTAATTCTCTTGTTTTCCATTTGAAGTAAATCTGATTGGTGTGGAGGGGAAATTAGAAAAGTTTCATCCAATGGAGATACATACCCTAATACCTCAATTTTGTATATCAAGTATTTACATGACAATAAAGTTTAATTTCCACCTTCCTTCAATCTTTCTTCTTGTTTATATACCCCTCAATTATGCCAGTCTAAACTGCTTATGTGATCATGCAGAGAACCACTCTCAGCAACTGATGTGTTTTCAGAAGATGAGTATTTTTTTGTTCTTTATCATTCACAAGTTTGGCGGGGTTTTTTTGTTTTTTTTTGGTTTTTTTTTTTTGTTTGTTTTTTTGTTGTTTTTTTTGGGTTTTTTGGTTTTTTGTTATGGACTCAGAGCTGTAAATATTTTATTATGTAACAGCAAGTAGAACAATACAGAAATGTATACTGAAAAAAGAGAGATGAAAGAATCCAGGCTGTGATCCATGAATCATCCGACTTAACTTCACATCTAGTCAGTGAGTTTGAATGTTGCTGTCCCCATAGATTTACAATAAAAGTAGAAAATTCTCCTTGAGGACCTTTCAAGTCTAAGGTGGGATTGTACATACCTAGCTTAAAAAATTGAATTAAATGTTTAAGTTGAGAAGGAATAATCTTGACTAGAATATGAGAAGCTACATGAGATCTGTTTCCCACATAAAAATACAGACGTTTATTTGTAATTTTGAGATGTGACTGTAGAACTTGGGTTGCAAAATTATGATGGCCCTAAATTTTCCTACCTCGTCAGGATTCAGACTAACACAGACTAAATGTTTAATAATTGACCTCTGAAAATCAGATTTACAAATATGTTTATTATCAGGGAAAACAGATACATAGAATAATAACTAGAAAATAGTCCTGCTATATTTTGATGTTAGATATTTACTGTTGCCACATTTTTCACAAAAATGAACGGGGGTTTCTTCAGAGTCCTGTGCTGTTCCCTTTAGCTAGAAAATTCTCCTTCCTTGATTTTTGCTCTTAATCTTGCATAAAAGAGAAAAAATATTTGAAAAGCTTTCTTTTCCCTGAATGTTTAGAAACATAGTCAGTCTTGCAAAAAAATCATGCAAAGAGGTCTAAATTGAAGAAAGAGTACACCAGTTAATGTATATATGCTGACTACCTATCCTACATTAGCTTATTTAAAGCTAAAAACCAATTTAAAGCAAAACAATCCAGACAGAGACTGGTGGTATAATTTCCACAAATGGTCTAAATCATATGAAACTATTTCAGTTTCTCCAGGTGCGTATCCGGATCTATTCTTCTTCACAAGTGAAATTTTTAAAAAGAGAAACGAGGGTTAAAAAGAGAAGTCTCTTTCATTAAAATCTGTCTCAAACTAAAAGCAAGATGTCATGTTTAAAAACAGACAAACAAGAACTCCAAATACAGGTTTGCAGTCTCTCACAAAAATGCTGTAACAAAGACAACAGCTTGACAACGGCAGCTGCTGCTACATAGAGAAAAAAAATTAGAGGACAATGTAATTTTTAATGATTTTTTTAAATTAAAAACTAAACCAAAATATACAAGGTGTCCTACATATTTTTATCTCTTTTTAGAATCTGTCTATTTATAAGTGGACACACAGACAGATGACAGGAACATATGCTGGGAAGAGTCTGAAATTAGACAAAGCAAGAATGGCAGAGGGATTTATTATAAGGCTATGCTTTTTGCATCTTGGTATGAAATTTAAAAAATGTAGACACATACGTGTCTATCCATATCCATATATATATATATGTACATGCACACATTCACACATACACAAAATATATATATCCAAACATAGTTTTATGTTTATAAGTTAATATCCATAAAAATGAATATACATATGTAAATATTATATTTACAAACTATTATGTATAGGTGTAAAAGTTACAAAATGGCACCCTCAGTTATTTTTAGAAAGAAAGTAATCTGTAAAATGTCATATACCAAGGAAAAAAGGGATACTATAAAATTATTCTCAGTTTTTAGTTTTTATTTTCTTAATTTTTTTTCTTCAGTAATTTATAAGAACAATTTTGATCATTTATTTGCCTTCGTACTGCCCGAAAGCCCTGCATTTCTGTATGTCTTGCTGGAAATACAAAAAGGTCTTTTTTATAAAGAACTCAGTGATATTCAGTGCAATTTCTGCACCTAAGAGCAGAAAATCTTCAAGGAAAAAAGGTTTTATTCTTAAATCTAATCTCTTTTCTCAACAGTTCCAGTAACTTAAAGGTTGCCTGAATGTTATTTATGTGAGATAGGTCAGATTTTTAGTACCACCTTTCATATCCTGCTTTCAATTAACACAGAAAATTTCTGCTTGCATTTAAGTATTTAATAGTATGAAAGAGTTACTTAGTAACTCTTAGTAAACTCTTAGTAAAAATATTATTTTTAAAAATAAAAAAAAACTTACTATCAAATTATATTAATATTTTTATTTCTTTTTTTTTTTTTTTTCCAAAACTGCAAGAAGATGGAGTCAACTGAAAATGTTTTTTTTTAATTCTCTTATTTTCAAATTACCTATATTACTTTTGTATTTTATGAGTGATCTGGGGAAAGGGGGGGTTGCCCTAAAATCTTGCTGGTTATATAAAATACTTAAAGTCTTTTATTTATTATTCAGCATTTAGCATAAATTGTTTTTCAAACATGAATTGTGTTTCAAAAATTAAGTCCTTTGAAACATTCTCTAAGTTACTGTCAGAGAAGAATATTGCCTAATAAACTCCCAGCTAATTGTGGGTTGGTTTTGTGCTTGCAAAACATTACTTAAATGAAGGAACTGTGGTGCCTTTTATCTGCCGATGCTCGCATCACAAAAGTGAAAATGCTATGTATTTATATCAAGTCACTGTGTCAGGCTTTCTGCCTAGATCCCAGTTTTGAACTGTATCAATAGTGAGTCACTGACCAAGAGGAAGTGGTTTAAGCACAACTGTGCAATGAATTTTCTTGTCTCAGAGGATTATAGCCAAGCCACAGGCTAATTCTGCCAATGCAGACAGCAGGGTGCTGAGCACAGCACTGCAGATAGAAAGGGGCTGGTGGCCATACAGCCTGCCAAGTATTTTTGGATGCTTTTGTGGGATCACTTCTTTAATGGGTACAAAACAAGCTGAGAGATGCAGTGAAGACCATCTTATAAGTTCTGTGGTCACACAGCTGTCAATTCAGTATCGCTCAACCACCTCTAAATTTGCTCCCCCTTCTTCTTCTTCTTTTAATTTTTTTTTTTTTTTTTTTTTTTTTTTTTTTTTTTTTTGAGACAGCTAAGAGATTGAACCGTTTGAAGAAGACACAATCGCACCTAGAAAAAATTCCTCCAGATAAAGGCCAAAATAAAAGCAAAGATACAGAAACAGGGAAATGTTTTCACATAGAATGACCTTTGCTGAGAGGAAGGGGGAGAGAGGATCTGGGATTGTTCACACATTTCAATCTCAGCCTGTCTAGGTGGGTTTTAACTCTTCATTTTCCCTAAACTTTTACCCTCTTTTCTCCCAGTAACACCAGGGAGCCTTTTCCTGTCTGGGCTTCTCCTCATTGCCCTTTTCCTTGACTTTGTCTTGTCACTCCGACCACAGTCTTGTTCTGCCAGATATGTTTCATTTTCTGCATGACTTCCCCTGGATAGGCATTTCAAGCTGTGATTTCTAAGCTTGATCTCACACTGTAGATCCTGTTATCTCAGTAAAAAGCTTTAAAGTTCAAAGTGAGTTGGATGAACAATACTTTAAAAGCAGTGTAAAGTCTGAGCATCGTCTGGGTGGGAGAAGTTCAGTGAAAAAATGAACGTTTTCAGGCCTTTATAGGGAGAAAGAACAATTAAAATTTGGAGTTCTAGCCACTGGTAGACTCAAGGCTTCACTTACCATCAGAGTTTATTCCAAAGTCACTGAACACCATAGCAGTCCACTAGACTTGAGGCCACTCTCCTTAAACAGGGATTAACTGGCATGTTATTAGTAGGTACATGAAGAAATTAGATAACATCCCTGACATGATGGTGTTTTCTTGTTTCCTATTGATGTCTGCTCTGCTCTCCTCCACCTGTACTCTCTGGTGTTGCATTCTTCCATGGGGAGGTTTGACTGTGTTTCTGGAAGTGTGTGCATGCAATATCTGTGCTAGTTTGTTGTGATGGATTGCGTTGTCATTCAATATTTTCTGGAAATACACACAAACCAGCCCCAGCTCTGTGCATCCAAAAGTACAGCCTTTCCACTGGTGTTTAAATAGGTATCAATAGCAAACTGATCAGTGTTTTCAATATTTTTTTAAAGAATGTTGAGCTTTCCTCTGCTAGAATATAATTTCCTAAGCACGTACCAGGGGTATAATACACTAGCCAGAGGAAAAATTTCTAGATTTTCATAAAATGTTTGATGGAGTGGTGGGCAATTTATTCTATCTAGCATCAGCCATCTAAAAGTTATGAGAACAGTCTCATAAATATGAGAAGATGTAACACAATTTTTGGATGGTATTTTAGGCAGCCGTTCTCCAAATAATTCACTGGCAAAATTATATATCCTACTAAACTACACATAAATTAACCTAGTTGTAAAACCTTTACACAAAGAATTGAATCCTTAGATACCAGAAAGTTTATATGGCAAAAATTGAAGAGTTGACATAGAAAATTATTATCTAGCTGTGTAATATACAACTTAGGTTGCAAAAGTTTTGTTGTATCCCTATGACTTATGAACCAGACATGTCAATAATCAGTACACAACTGGACTTGGATGGCAATTGGACTTTCTAAAAACACATTTTAAACACAGATCTTTTCCTTACTTATCTCTTTGTTTATTTATTTATTTCTCAATAATTTAGATATGGAGGCATAAAGTAGAACTCTGTTTAAACTTTCAGAATATAGTGATGCACAGCCAGAATAAAGATTGTTATAGTGATAACAGACTGATCAGGACATGGTAGACACTACAGACAGGTTCCAGGTGCTCTCCCTGTCCATGACATAAAAGTGAGGCAGTCTGTCAAGCAGCTGTCCAGTCCCTCCTTTTTCAGCTTTTCTTTCTTTTAGTTTTTTGTGTTTCTGCTGTTGTTTGTTTTTCAATACGAACCAAAGATTAGTAGAAGAATGTTGAGCTTCCTCCTCTTATGCTACAGAAGAAGCAGGGAAAGAGAAAAGGGAGACAAGTTGGATTATTAAAGTAACAGTTCAGAACAGCATTTTACCTGTCTTTACTGGAGATGTATATAGTGCATGGCATTGCACTGCATCACATTGCAAACTTAGTCTTGTGATTATTCTGCTAAGGAACTGGATGGAGTAAAGGCTCCTGTTTAGACCATTGTATCACAGTTACTTTTGATATGGAAAAAGAAAAAAGGATGACAGCAGTCAACATGGCAAATCATATCTCTTCCTCAAATATATCTCGAATGTCCCTATGACTATCCTATATTGTTTCTAAGATAATTCTGTGCTGCTATTTTTAGAGATATATGTTAAACTAAGTTAATATTTCATGTGACTTGTTACAGATATTCTTACACTTTTAATGGCAAAAGACTAGACTAATAGACAACTAGTGCTCTTGGACTTGTTTGTATATAATTCTAAAGATATTGATTCCCAGAAGGTGCAGGATCGGCAGCTGTATTATAGAAACAACTGCAACCTGAATTTTTGGCAAATATTGTTGGAAAAAGGGAATTTGACTTGGACCAGTTGTGACTCAAGGCTCTGCTTTCCTTTTGTAGAACTCTGTTCATTCAGCTCAGACACAAAAATGACAAAGGTACAAAACCTTTTACCAGATTCCTCATCTTTTTGGCATGATAAGAAACCCTCTTACCTGCACAAAAATCAGAATGGCCATGAGACACACATTTTTGCTTATATGTTCAGATTGTAATAATTTCTGTTTTTAAGTTACATTTTACAAGAATGAAAGCAATTAAACATTCAGTGTCCAAGTTTTCAAGTCTGTATGGCAGTTCTTTCACACAACCATTTCATTTGGGAATAGACTAATTATCAGACACACTGCTAAACAGATAAACAGAGCTCCTTGGGTTAATCTTGTTTTATTATTGAGTAACATTCAGATGTTTGCCTCAGTTCAGCACTGCTGACTCTTCCTTAGTTAAACATAGTTTTTATTATGAAAAAATAAAACATAATGTGCAAAGAAACCAAACCACCACAGTTGGAAAAGCAAATAGAAAAAGAGGAACAAACCAGTGATCATTAATTCTTCAATTCTTCAATTTTTATAGTTCAAAGAAAGAAAATCAGGATGTACTGTAAGTTTTTAATTTGAAGTTAGCGATATTCATTATAGTGACACATAAGACATTCAGAGCTGTGTCTTCAGTTGGGGATTTTTTGTATGGTGTTTTGTTCAGGTTTTAAAATGGAGATGAATTATGTTATATTTGTTAATTTTTAATATTCATTCTATTTCTATTACTAGCATAAAGGAAGTCTACTTCTATAAAAGCAAAATTCCAAAACTCAGGGAGAGCAGGAACTGACCCTATGTGTTATTTGGATTGAAATTATATGTATAAAAAAGGTACCTCACTTATAGGGACACTACACATGCAGGTGTTTCCCTTGTTTTGTGGTGCATACTGATAATATGCCTTAGCCAGTGCCAAACAAAAGAGAGGAGAAGAGAGGAGAAGAGAGGAGAGGAGAGGAGAGGAGAGGAAAAGAATATAGGAAATTAGGAAATTAAACCTCAATAGTAAGTTTGTCTCCTACAGGCAAATGTGCCAGGGAAAAGAGAATGAGAACCTGCTTTGTAAGATTATTTCAGCAACCTATTTTAGAAAATATTATTTGCAATGTTTCATGAACGGAGCTGCTTCTATAGTTCAGGCACTGGTCTGATGGGAAAAGATGTTACAAACTCATTCTTAAAATCGAAAGTGAAGATGTTGTGATACTCAGTCCTTCAGGAATTATAACCAAGTTGAATAATTTCTAGAAGTTGTTCTGCTACGACAACAGTGATTTTTCAGAAAGGCACCGCAGGAAAAACTAGAATTAGCAGAAATTTCACAGACTTCTGTATTACAATAAATGTGGATTTCCCGAAGAAAATGGGGTGATCCCAGTGATTTTGTAAGTGAATTAAATGGGTCAATAGAGGTTTCACACCCTAAGAAAAGAGAAGTAAAATATAATAGAAAACCATGGTGTGGTGACATCGTAGAAGAATCTATTAAAACCAAAGTTCTGAATAACTGACACACAATTTGTTTTATTAGCCTTAGCATTGGTTCATTATGCCTGGAAAGAGCATTGAGGTCTGAGATACTGAAAGGAAGGTTTGGAAAATGTTTATAAGGATTTCTTAACAAGTAATATTCTATATTGGTGTTATATCCTAGAACTTTCCCTTCACCACGTCCCCTTACAAGGCCCAAAAAAGCATAATTTAGGCGATTTTTTTTTTAATACCCCAGATACTTTAAAAATGAATAAGTGGAAATCCAGTTAGCTTAAGCTTGAAAAACACCAAAAATTTTCAGGCTTGCAAATTGGGTTATTCAGTATAAGACATATAAAACTGAGGTTCTGTTATAGTGTGATTTTAATCATTTGACTTGCCTATGACCTCAGGTCAAATGCATCCAGGATGATGTTCTGTCAAGGTCTGCCTATCACAGTAACCTCTGTTTTCACTACAGCTGAAACTTCTTTTTCAGCAACCTGAACTTTCAGCAACCTGCCCTGGCAGCTTTCACATGCAGAGGCAAAGTACATGCTAAAACACTGACAACCTGAAAGGTGCAGAAAATAAACAGCCTTTCTTCAGTTCTCATTGCAGACGTCTTCTGGGTACAGCTGTCCCATAGGACTCAAGCAACATGTCCCTGAAATGAATATCTCACCAACACCAGCTACTGCCAAAATCTAGTGCCAATATGGCTCATGAGAGATAGCAGACATTTTTTTTTTTTTTTTTTTTCTTTCAGGAAATCAAGGAGCAAACTGCTTTGAGAAACAGCAACACCCATCTGGTACTCAGAAGTCTAAATTAAAGTGGAAACTGCCATGATTTTTAATACTGATTTACAGATATGTCCCAGTTCATAAAACTGCAATAGTGATTTCTGTTGTCACATTGTATGCATGTAGTGAAGAAACAGTGTTTTAAGTCAAAACATATAAAAGAAATTGAAATGTTAGAAATCATCAGGGTTGAACTAAACCACATAAGCATTAAACTTTTGCCTAATTTGTGCAATTCCTCAGTACTGTCAGTACTAAACCAAAAATTGCATATCATGCAATTTTATAAGAAAAAATTACATTTAAAAAAGAAAAGAAAAAATTTAAATATTTTTCCAAATTTTAATACCATTTTTTGAAACCAAGACACTGAAGAAGACTTCTTTATTAATGAATGTGAAATGCACAGTAAAGTTTAGAAGTGTCGATTTAAAACTTCTCTTTGATCCAGAGATGAGGTCTGTCATGATTACTGAGAGATACGTTTATTAACATGGTGAAATTCAGTAGAGTAAATAAAGTAACTATTGATTAGCTTTGTGAACACAAATGTGCTGAAGGGAAGCCTCGACATAATGCTTGCTAAAAAACAATAGTGGATATAATAATTTGGCTTCCAAAATCTTTTGGATCATTTAAAGCTCTTACAGTGGAATACTGTAGTGGGCATTGTGAGAACAAGAGTACCTGACACGCTCAGAAACACATCTTCAGCAGCTTCTGTGGAACTAATCTGATGTATCAGCTGACCTACTGCCAGATTTATCTATTATTTATCCTCTAGCCATATGTTTTAAAAGTTTTCTTGCTGGGACTTTTGTTGTTGTTTTGTTTAACAATTCACAGTCTGATATTATAACTTTAGAGACTGCTTGCTTAAAGGATAGATTTGTTCAAGGGAAATGTTTGTGTATATCCAGCTGAACTGAGAACAGTTATTTCTCAACAGTCACTGATTTCATTTGTCACTTTATTGCTGGAGTCAGGGGAGTGGATGAAGGCACAGGATGTCACTGCCACTTTAAGAGAACATCCTTTTTGGAAAGCCAGTTTATTGTTTGGTGTTTATTTGAATAAAAAGCTCTTCTTCAAAATGTGAGCTGCTTCCTGAGAAGAGGCAGAAGCTGAATAGTATTCCTCGTAGGAAAGGGAATGATTTAGTGCACCGAGTTACCCAAGGAATTTGCTACAATCCACTCATGCCTCTGCAGAAATGAAAGGATGTGGCCTCATTATAGTCAAAATCATAAAGCATGCTGACAGCCAGAACAAGTTCTAAGCAGTTCTACCAGTAATACTGACCAATGGAAATTTTTCTTCCTAGAAAGTGTGTTATTGGTTACTCCAAGATTTGCATGGCATTAACTAACAATTAGCAATTAATGAACCATTTAAGGGTGTCCTGGTTTGGGCCAGGCTAAACAAAAATTAAAAAGTGATTTTCTGGTTTTTACTTTTGCTTTCAGCTAAGTCTTTTGAAAGTAGTTGCACTTGCTGAAATTAACAGCAAGTTTCTCAGACAGTATCTGCTTCTAGGACTGGTAACACTCGATGTTTATAGTTACTGCCAGAGACTGGTGTGCAGAGCCAAGGACACTGCTCAACTCTGAGGAACATTTTACCTTCCAGAAGGAGTAAGGAGGTCCCACCTGAAACCCTCCTTTGGGGAGGACCAGACAAGAGAGATGTCAGAATTGACCAAACAGAGTATTCCATCCCATACACGTCATATTCGATATAAATTTGAGGGATCACAAGGGTCAAACCCTTCTTGCTTCCTTCTTCTTCCTGCCCTTCCTGCCCTTCCTGACATTCCTGCTTCCATTTCCTCTGCCTGTGGTCCTGATCCATGCCAGCCTGAATCTGTGTGTTCCTGCCTCCAGCTCCCGACTGCTGCTGACTCCAGGAGTCCAGCCTGGACTTTCCCAGGGCTGCCCTGCAGCCTCGGTGGTGACGTGAGAGTTATTGGGGGGAAAGGGGGAGGAACGTGGTATCACTTTTCCTGTATATTTGTATATATTTAGTAAATTCTCCTATTTATCATTACTGTTTCATTAAAGTTGTGCAGTTTAGTTTCCAACCCATAAGTCTCCCTTCCTTATTCTCTCTCTTTTCTTTATCAGTGAGGAGAGAGAGATTAATATATAAATCTGTTACTCAGCTTAATTGCCGGCCAGTGTTAAACCATGACAAAGGGCAAAGTTGACTGCTCTATTTTCCATTTTTTAATTTATTCAGATTGCTGTTTGATGAAGGTAATAACCTGTAGTTGACCCTGCCTTACGAGGTACTGTAAAGAAGACATGTTGAGATTAAAGTAACTGGTCTTTTTCACAAGCATCTCCTGACTATACATCCTCAGAAAAGTTTGTATTATGTGTTTTATTGCAATCATATGTTTTCCACTGATTACTGAAAATAAGAACACTTTGTTGCAGAACTCTCAATATTTTGTCTTGACAGATTCAAATTTTTGTTTACTTACATAGCTTCATGTATTGTTTGGTTAGCTTTTCCACTATCTACTTTCACATAGTAAGGTGATATTTAGAATTTCTCTGACTAAATACCTATTCGAAGTACCTAAATTAGACGTACCTCAAATTCTAGGATCCTATCTGTTAGCATTGACAAAACAGTGGGACAGCTTCATAGAAACTATTACAAAACCACACAGAGATATAAAATTCAAAATATTCAAACATTTCATTGAATTAAAAATAATAATCAAAAGATGTTTCATTAATTAACTTCATAATTCAGAAATATTTTAAACAACTACATGCAACATGGTTACAGCTTCATATTAACTTCCCTAAGAGTTTCAAAAAGGACACTGAAGGATAGAAGAGAAACAGGAAAATAAATATAAAGAGACCCATGGATGGTTCTGAGACAGGTGTTGTGCTTATGTTAGAATCACAGAGTCATAGAACAGTTGGGTTTGGAAGGAAGGTTAAAGCTCATCTCATTCCAACCCCTCTGCCATGGGCAGAGACCGGATTTCTCCAACCCCCATCCAACATGGCCTTGAGCACCACCACAGATGGGGCAGCCACGGATTCCCTGGGCAGGCTGTGCTGGTGTCTCACCACCCTCTCAGGACTGAATTTCTTCCTGTTATCTAAGCTAAATCTAAACAGGTTATACTACAGTTATATAAACAAGCAATAGATTGGTTTTATCGTGGTTATATTGCCATATCTTTAATTCATCAAAAGCAATGAGATCTTAATTATATATAATAAGTAGGAGGAATAAAGCCCAAATTTTTCTTTCAGAGTGACCTCAAATATTGCTGACTTGATATTGCTTATTTCATTTCTACATTCTGTGATGTCCCAAACATTGTACAGCTTATCATTTTTCTATTAAAAAATTCTATTCTATAGAATATAATGCCATTTTTATCTCCACTCTATGCAAAGAAACTGTTTCCCATTTTGCAGTAAATATGTCTGTCTCTCTGCCCCATGAAAGCACCATCTATTACTGACTTTCAGTAGTTCAACAAGTCTATTAAATTGGATTTGAGAAATACTTCCATTTATTGCATTATCCATCTTTTGTGTTTAACGTTTTAAAAAAAGGACTGGTAAGATGGCCTCCCTCTGCTAGGCTAAGAGAACTGAAACAATACTCAGCTGTGTCAGAAACTCAGTTCTTGGTGCTGAGGAAAACAAAACTATTTTTTATATAAAGTTGGTATTTTTAAGATTATTTTCTTTGGTTATTTGTGAATAGCTATCTGTGTATGACATTCTTCCACAGATGGTAATGATGCTCACTTTCCTTCACCATATACAGGATTAGAAAGAACAATCTGTAGGCAAAAGATATAGTTATATTTATACAATCATTTAAGGAGGTAGCATTGCTGTGTCTGTACATGAAATTTAGCAAAGGGTAAAACCTGTAAAATTAACAAGTAGTGAGCCATGAAGGAAAAATACACTGAAAAATTACTACAATTCCAGTGCTTCAGAACTCAAGCAGTAACACAGAAGTAACTGACTTGTAGGTAATATTGCATTTCTTTGACTTTTTTCTTTTGTGGTTGTGAGTTAGTATGGTGTGGATCTTTGGGAATCTCAGTAATATGACACCTGAAATCTCCTAAATCTTAGTCTCAGCTCTGCATCATTCTTGAGAGGTCTAAAGTTGTGGGAAATAGAACCCCTAAATATGCACATATCCAAGTTCCTCTTCACTAAAGAGAAATGATTCTCATATCTCAACGTGACAGCCATCTCTAGAAATCACAGTGATCTATTCATTAAAGACTGGAGTCCCATGTGCATGGTAAAATTCATTAAGCAATGTTATTCTCTCAGCAAATGGTATAGAACTCTGTGGTCTGACATTAATAAATATTTGTGTCGGGCAATTACCTGGTAAAACTTCAGCATATTGTAAAAGAAATATTAAAATAAAGTCAATGTCACTTTTCTTTTTTTTTTTTTTTTAATTTTATTTTATTTTATTTAAGAAGTTTTTCCTTCTTTTGTTGAGGTTTAGAGCCCTACATCTTCTGCATGAAGAATGGGATAAGCTCTCCACATCAAAAATATCATCTTGGCCAAGGTCATTTAATTCCATCGAATCAGAGCTGAGGCCCTAGTATGGGGAGATGTCTATAGCTCACTGTCATTCTGGCAAGTGACAGAAATAGAGGGTGGAACAGGTGCCAAGCAGAATTGTCATATTTCCATAGCAAGGCTGGAGAGCTTTGTGATTTATGGATGCTCAGTATACAACCATGACGTCCTGTAGGTGAATGTATAAGTTGCAAATCTGTAAACAGCTAGTGGGGCAATTTGCTCATCTGTGCCTGTTTTAGTTTATTCTGTACAGAACCTCGAGCTTTGTCAGAGCAAGTTTTGAGACTGTGCTCTGTCAAAAAACACATAGCATCTTGTCAGGGCTTTTCAGCAGGGACAATAACACATTTTACCAAGTCACTCAAACCTATCACTGGTCATAATGTCACACTATTGAGAACTGGACAAGTAGAATTAATAAGGCCTATTTAGAATAATTTCTAACGTTCTTTGGAAAGGAAATGTTTGGTTTTGCTTATGTGAAATCAAGGCATCAAAAGGTCTGACAAACACCAGATATTTCTCCACATTGAGCAGAAAATAATGTCGTGATCTCCAGTTGATTTGGGATTAAATATTTTTTATATCTTTTGTAGTCCCCACAAACTAATACCTTTTGTTTTAGTTTCAGAGGAAGCTATGGTTTGTGCCTTTCATTACAAATGGGAGCAAGAAAAGGAAGTAAAATTCCTCTGAAAAAATTTAAAATAAATATGTTTTCTCTTTAAAAAAAATGTGACAAACTTTTCACTCATGTAGCTATTCAGATGAAAAGACCCATTGATAAATGAGATTTTTAAGTGAGAAAGTTCCTAAAATTATGGCTATGACAGCACAGGACTAGATTTGCATTTTAACATGACAATAAAATGTTAAAACTGTAGAGTATCCTGGCAACTAAAGGAAGTCTTTTAAGCTCCTTTAGAGGTTTAATTCCTTGGAAATTGGTCCTAGAATCACAGTAAACCTTGAATATTCTGCCACTGCAGAAAAAGTTCTTGGAACCCTTTCCAGACAGATGTTATGAAAAAAAACAAAACAAAAAAATAACAAAGAAATCCCCACATAACTTCACAAGTTTTTGTTATTAGCCTTTAGGCATAGCTTTCCAGTCTCTGGGTAGACCCAGTGCTATCATCTATACACCCAGTGTTACTTAGTAAGAGAATAAAAATTTCATGTGGCTAGATTTTAGTAATTTTCCAATTAATGTATACTGTGAGTTTGAAAACTTCATTATCATATCTCATCTTTGAGAGAAAAAAAAAATAAAAAATCCTTGGCTCAAGTTCTTTCACACAAGGGAACCCAAACTAGATAATTTACATTACCTGTTTAGATCCTATCTTATGGAAATCCTTAGTTTCTCATTAGTCCTGGGTACCTAAAACTACATAAATACCAAGAGGTGAGAAGGAAATGCCTTTGAAAGCCATTACAGGGTTTTGGTCTACATATCGAAGCTCCTTCCTAACTAAGCTGACTATGTAAAATGTTTTTCTTTCAGATCATCTCATTGAGGTCACATTACATATTACCTTCGCACTCAGAGAGACTTCTCTGAAGCTCTGTCACAATCTCCAATAAACATTCTCTCCATTAAACACGCTCTCATTTATGTTGATTCAATTGCTTTCATGCAGGTCAGTATCTGGCTCTCCAGACTCTTCGGTAAAAGGACTGCGATTCAAAAGAGGGGGTAAAAAACTTTTTGGGAAGATCTGACTTTTTCCCCTGATTCCTGTACCCCTTATTTTGCATTGCAGTGAAGTTTCATGTAGAAGAATACTACTTACTCATTGTTTAAGCATGCATTTCCAAGAGTATTTAAGCATTTGGATCTCAGCACTTAAGGAGCCTGTATCTTGATCAGTGAAGCACCTATAGACTAGTAAACCTTCTGGCTAGGTAGTTAGGAAAACAATTAGGGTTTTTGTTTGGGATTTAGCTTGCATCTCAATTAAAGAGTGCAATGAGAAAAAGACATAGCATCCATAGGGAGTGATGCATATGGCACAATTTTTAATAAATGGATTTGGACAAGATAGCTGTAGATAACAGGCTCACAGTGTCTGGATTTACACACCCCATTGCCAGTTACATAGTTTGGGTGTTATCCTTATGGATACATTTACATTCAAAAACTTCGTATGAAGGAAAACTTAAATGTAAATCTATTGTCATCTTGACGAGAAATTTGGCCCTGTGTATATGGAACCACAGTTCTAGAGGGGTTCAATTCATTTCACTTTGGGAAAAAAAGATGTCTTGTATTTTTTTTATAATTTATCTTCCTTATTTTATTTAAATTTCCTCTCGTTACCTTTCAGAGTTCAACAAAATGGTGTTGTTTGTTGATTTCTAGCTAAAGCATCTTTGTTAAAACCTACCAAAGCATGTTTTATTATATTGATGAACCAGTTACTCATTTGACCCTTAAGCAGAAAACTATCATGATAATACACCTTTGAAATATGCATCAGTTCAGTCAAAAATACTTTTATGATAGTTTCATGGCTGCCATTTATCTGTTTTTTCTTTCTCTTCTCTATTTTAAAAGGTATCGTCAGATTTATTTGTTGTAGTATCAAATTTCAAATCCTAACCATTTCTAACCCAGCACTTCTAATGTGATTCAGTCCTTTGACTCAAAAGTCTCATTCTCAGATATTAAATCAACATGTGCCTTTATTACTCAACATTTATATGTGGGATGATGATTGAATTCATAATTTAGAGAGGCATCTGTATAAATAGATCTTTACTAATAACTGCAAAAGATAATCTTACCATGATTTTTTTATAAAATGAAAAATATTATATCAAGAATACAGATCTTTAAAACTATGTTTTTCAAAGAGTTGTATTTAATGTGAACATTCCCATACATTCCATTCCTCCCCCACATACACACAAAGAATTATTTATTTACATCTGTGTGACACTTCCATGTATATCATTTTGTATACATTACATGGAAAGGCAATTTACATTAGCCTTAGTTCTCCTTTGTCTTTCAGCAGTGAGGTAAAGAAATTAGCCCCAGAGGGTCTCACTATAAATGAAAGCTTATAGCTTGAGTGTTATTAATTAAATCACTCTTCAACTAGGTTATACTTGGAGCTACTCATGTTATGCGTATATGAATAGACACTGGTAAAATCCATGTTCATAAGTACATCCTGAATTAATTTCTTATACTTCATAAACAGAGAAAGGCATTGATAGATATTTGTGGCTTTTCTTTTTTCCCATTTCTTTTTTTTGCAATTCCTCTCCAGAAACCCAAAGCTAACACTATTTTCTCAAAATTTCTTGAATTTATGAGATACTCTTTTGTATGCGTATATGGCAAAATTGCCAGAAAAGACAAGAAACTGGGCATCTCTTCCAGTTCTCACACCCCGTGTGCCTATAACAAGTGTTTCTATGACAGGCATTATGGCTTCTATGTTGTATTATGTAACTGTCATGCTTTCTGACGTTTGTCAGTTCACTTCTGTCCATTCTTTTCTTGACCTAAATTGTGGTCACTAATTTTCCTGTTTCCATGAGAATTAGAGACTGACTGTTACTGTGTTTTTGCAAATATAGAGGTAATATTGATGGGGAAGAACCAAAAAGAGAATGAATTAAATGAATTGAGATTTAGGAAACATGAGACTCATGTCTCACAGGAATTATTTTTTTTTTTTTTTGCTTACGTCAAGTTCAAAAGAAGGAAGATGAAACTCAAGTAAAATTTGTCCCCAAAATGTGTGCCATATGCTACATGGTTTTGAACAGTTTTTTTCTCTATTTGAAAGATACCTGAAACATAATTTATCTCAAGACTCACTAGTTTCATCTAAAGGGATTGGGAGTTACCCAACTGCATGGTCAAAGAATTACATGTGAGAAAAGATTTTACCAGATTTACTGAAACTGATATAAATATGGGTGTAATACTCCGCTGCTCCAAGGCTGGAAACTCCTTCTGAGAAAAGATAAATACCAGAAACACCCATAAAGGTTTTAAGAAGCACATTTACCAGTTTCCCCCTTAAATTTCCACTGTAGGAAGATGTTTGACTTATGGATATCTGCCCTGGTTCAGTTGTACCATCAATTTATCTGCGGCCGTCTCTCTATCTGGAAGTTTTGAGTCTGGGTTTCAGCCCTTCAGATTTTGCTCATAAGGCACTAAAAGACATTCCAAGTGTTATCTGTCTTTGTTCCCTTCTCACACACCATATTTGGTCTTACTATTTGAATGAATAATATGTTCCTCCTAAGTAAGAGAGTTACACACTTCAGCATCAGGCCTGAAAAAGAGAGGAAGCAAATGAAACTAAAACAATCGCAAACCCTGACTATAAAATATAACCAAGGAAACAAGCATTAAGCAGGGAGCAAGGAGGAGGGGGAAAATTGAGTGGGGAAGAAATGTGATTCATTTTAAAACTTAATTTAATAAATTTTCTTAGAGATGCTGAAAAATGCATTTAGCTCTCAACCTTCAGGACTGTACATTGTGAGCTAGCATCTAGCTATAATGGAGTTTCTGCTCCATCAGCTGCAATAATTATTTTCTTTGATTTGCCCTGGTCATTTTATATAACGATTTCTTCGTGTGTGTATACGTATGTGTGTATGTGTGTGCATTCCATTTGGGACCATTTTCTTCTTTACTTTTTTTTTTTTTTTTTTTTTTCCCCCTGCAAAAACTAAAACCAGACAAACAAAAACAAGCAACAAAAAAAACCCCAAAGGTCCCAAATCACACCAAGAGTAAAGTTAAAGATAATTTAAGACATATTTTAATAAATGATTTTGTTAATGGCTTACAAGCTGTAGTCTCCTTGTCAGTGGTCATTACAGACCCTTTCTCTGCCCAGTTTACACAGTTTTAGTGCCACCTCACTCAATGTTTTAGTCCTGCTTGTGCTCTAATATACCCATTAGTAGATAATTCTTCACCTTTCACTGCAGGTAGCTTACCTGCTATTTCTACAATAATTTTGCAAAGTTGAAAAAAGGCCTCAGGGTCCTCATCAGTGCTCAGCAGACTGCAGGTTTGGATTTTCATACTTAGGACTTTAAAAACATGTTATGTCAAGTGCTTAAAATCATCAGTTATTTTTTTCACTTGATTTGCTCAAGAACTGGGTAACAGTCTTGTTTGGGAACTGGATCACAGTTTTCCCTCCTCCATGTTCAGAATCTCAATAAAACCTTTCTCTTAATTTAAATGCTGTTGTTGTTCCACAGATCTCAGATTTCTTACATTCTCCTGCAAGACACACTAATACACATGGTCTTGAGAATGTGCGAGTGTATATGTATTTAAAAAAAGTCTGAACAACACAAAAACACAACCTGACAACAGCACTGATTTGGATCATGCTGTGAAGTGTGTTTATATCTTTTTGATCTATATTTTCTTTTATTAACCATCCCTCTGCCCTGTATCTGAGAGTGTTAGCTACTGTTTCTCAATTACACCCACTGGTAAAACCTGCCCTGCAGGGTTTCTCACAGTGGTTGCCCTTCTAGCGTCAGCTCAGCAGATGAAAAGCAGATGGAAAATTCCAGGGGTTCGGGTCTGAATGTTTCAATGATAAGTTAGCATAACATGGACTGGTGAGAGCTGTGTTTTGAGTCTGCTATGCAAAATGAGACAGCTGCATTCTAGCAGAGCTGTTTGCACGAGAGACTTAGTACAGGAAAGATGGAACAACAAATACAGCATTTGACGAATTCAGTCTCAAAGAAAGAATAAAAATAAAAAAGGTGAGAACTGGAAAAGTGAGTAGCAGCGATATTCCACCCCACCTAGTACCCTTTCAGATCAGGCGTGTCTCTATGGAGAGGCAAACTAAGCAAATCCAGGGACATTCTTTTTCTGAGGCAATTACGTTCAGTTTCTACAGGCTGCTCTTCCTCCTCTCAATAAAAGAAGACACAGCCCATATAAGAATTATACTGAAATATCTGAGCTTTTCTCTCCCTCCTGCCACTCTCCTTCTTCAATGACTGAAGCAAAAGTCTGAGCCAGTGGAGCTCCTTGGTTAGATACCTCCATTAGGTGCCTCGAAAAAGACACTTTGTCTCAGTTTAAGCCAAAAGTCAAAGTAAATCAAGAGATCCTGAGCAGTGGAAGGAAAGTCACATCATTTGAAATTAATCTCAGAACAGGCATAAAGGTGGTGTTAGGGCTTCCTCTTTTTCACATTGGAGTCAACTTAGGATCACTCATTAGTTACAAAATCACTCATTAGCTCCTGGCTCACTGGGAACATCCCAGATGACTGGAAGTTGGCGAATGTCACGCCAATCCACAAAAAGGGATGGAAGGAAGACCCGGGAAACTCCAGGGCTGTCAGCCTGACCTCAGTGCCTGGCAGGGCTATGGAACAGATCATCCTCAGTGCAATCACACAGCACCTACAGGATAGACAAGGGATCAGACCCAGCCAGCATGGGTTTAGGAAGGGCAGGTCCTGCCTGACCAACCTGATCTCCTTTTTGTGACTGGGTGACTCGCCTCGAGGATGAGGAGACAGCTGTGGATGTGATCTACCTGGACTTCAGCAAAGCCTTTGACACTGTTTCCCACAGCATTTCTCCTGAAATTTCCACAGCTTGGACAGGAGCACCCTGTGCTGGGTTAGGAACTGGCTGGAGGGCCGGGCCCAGAGAGTGGTGCTGAACGGGGCTGATCCAGCTGGCGGCCACTAACCAGTGGTGTCCCCTAGGGATCAGTGTTGGGCCCAGTTCTGTTTAATATCTTCATCGATGATTTAGATGAAGGGATTGAGTCCATCATCAGCAAATTCACAGATGACACTAAGCTGGGGGGGAATGTGGATCAGCTGGAAGGCAGGAGGGCTCTGCAGAGGGACCTGGACAGACTGGAGAGTTGGGCTGATTCCAATGGGATGAGGTTCAACACGGCCAAGTGCTGGGTCCTGCACTTTGGCCACAACAACCCCATGGGGAGCTCCAGGCTGGGCACAGAGTGGCTGAGAGCAGCCAGGCAGAGAGGGACCTGGGAGTCTGGATTGACAGGAAGCTGAACAGGAGCCAGCAGTGTGCCCAGGTGGCCAAGAAGGCCAATGGCATCCTGGCCTGGATCAGGAACAGCGTGGCCAGCAGATCCAGGGAAGGGATTCTGCCCCTGTACTCAGCCCTGGTGAGGCCACAGCTCGAGTCCTGTGTCCAGTTCTGGGCCCCTCAGGTCAGGAAGGAGATTGAGGTCCTGGAGCAGGTCCAAAGGAGGGCAACCAGGCTGGTGAAGGGATCCAGCACAAGTCCTGTGAGGAGAGGCTGAGGGAGCTGGGGGTGTTCAGCCTGGAGAAGAGGAGGCTCAGGGGAGACCTCATCACTCTCTACAACTCCCTGAAAGGAGGCTGGAGCCAGGGGGGGGTTGGGCTCTTTTCCCAGGCAACTATCAGCAAGACAAGAGGGCATGGACTTAAGTTGTTCCAGGGGAAGTTTAGGTTGGATATTAGAGAGAATTTCTTTACGGAGAGGGTGATCAGACATTGGAATGGGCTGCCCAGGGAAGTAGTGTTTTCTCCATTCCTGGAAATATTTAGAAAGAGCCTGGATGTGGCACTCAGTGCCATGGGCTGGTAACCACAGCGGTAGTGGATCAAGGGTTGGACTTGATGATCTCTGAGGTCCCTTCCAACCCAGACAGTTCTATGATTCTATGATTCTATGAAAATAACAACCAAAGACAGTTTTTATACAAAGTGAAGACTGGTTTTTATGAAGCCCTCAAATTACCTCCCACACACTTTCCTCATTCCTATTAATTTTATTTATGTATTTAAATCATTGCTCTCAGGAATACTTGTATCAGATGCACATCTCACTTCTGGGAACTTTCACAGGGGAAAGGCAGTCATTCAGTATTAGTATAGCCCTCTTCAGTACAGCAAATACAATATCCTGCCTTATAACTCAATCTAAGCTAGCAGGCAGCTGCACAGAACAATCACCCTATCAATTAATTATAATAATAATACTTAGCACTTACAAAGTATGTCTCAACTTCAAAGTGTTTTTCAAACAGACAGGGCTGAACTGGGGCTTCCCCAGTGTGGCTGCATTTGACAGAGGAAAGAGACTGCAAAATTTTGTATTGCAAATGTAGTTCTGAACCTCTTCTGCCTTTCCTTCTCTCCATCCAGACTCACGGTGATTTCTGTTCTCTTTTTCTCCTTCACTGGACAATATGCAGATGGTGGTAAGATGCTACAAGTTGCCCAGGGAAATTGTGGCTCCCTGGAAGTGTTCAAGGCCAGGTCGCATGGGGACTTGAGCAACATGATATAGTGGAAGGTGTCCCTGCCCATGGCAGGGGGGTTAGAACTAGACAATATTTAAGGTACCTTCTAACCTCAGCTGTTCTATGATTCTATGATTCTATGAGATTCTATGATTATATGATTTATATTAAGAGCAATCCTGAAGAGAAGGACTTGGGAGTGTTATTGACAAGAAGCTGTCTGGACATCCAGAAAAGTGTACTTGCTTTCCAAAAAGTCAGACAAATCCTGAGTTACATAAAGGAAAGCATGTTTAGCAGGTTGAGGGAAGTGATGTTCCCCCTCTACTCTCCTTTTATGACACCCCACTGGCAGTGCTTTGTCCAGTTCTGGAGCTCCCAAGAGAAGAAGGAGATAGATCTACTGGAGCAAGTCCAGAATCAGAGGGTTGTTTGGGTTGTTCAGCCTGAAGAAGGTTCCAGGAAAACCTTAGATTACCTTCCCGTACCTTGAAGGGGTGACAGGAATGCTGGAGAGGGATGATAAGAAAAGAATGGAGTGATAGGACAAGAGGGATTAGCTTTAAATTGAAAAAGATTAGATTATGTCAGATATTAGGAAGAAATTATTTCCCGTGAATGTGGTGAGACACTAAAATAGATTCCTCACAGGTGTGGATACAACATCTCTGAAGTGTTCAAAGCCAGACTGGATGAGTTTTGGAGCAACCTGGTCTAGTGGAAGGTATCTCTGCCCATGTCAGGGGAGTTTAAACTAGGTGGTCTTTAAGGTCTCCTCCAACCCAATCCATTCTATGATACCATGGTTATGGTTCTATGCTTCTATGCTTTGTGACGAATTTCAACAAAACCCCACTGTGCCTCTTTCAAGGGGGTTACAGTCAATGCCTTATACATGAGTTACTTTGTGTCTGGAGTACATGTAGGTCAATATTAAACTTTCCTTATTATTTGTTTTATTTTGTTTATTTTACTTATTTTATTTAATTTTTTTAAAAAAAGACATTTATTTTTCCAACTCAAGGCTAGAAAAATGCCATCATGTAGACAAGGAGCCTGTGCTTAGTACCATGGTGTCAGAGTGGGCTGACAATGCCAAATTCAAATTAATTTCCTTTTCTTTTGTTAAAAAACTCTGATTCTGTTTATCATGTAAGAATTACAGTATACTGCTCTAAGTATTTGTGGATTTAAGTGGAAGAGCTCAGGAAGTATGCTTCTTTTCCATGCTTTGCTTTCTTCTGCACCATTTTATGGCAAATTAACTTGAAATGAACTTTTAAAAAAGGGTACTGATGTCAGAAATACTACTATTTCCTTTGACATATAGTTCCCAAAACTAGTCTATCTTCACCTGCTGGACAAAAATGTACTACTGGGGGGATGGAGTATATATAATGTGATACCTTCTCATGCCACGTCAATTAGTGCCCCAGTTTTGCTGTTACTGTTTGACATGATGCATAATGTATCCTCATGTTAGTAGCAAACACAGAGTACTAAGATCATACTGTAGTGGGTTATTTAATATCAGATGAAAAATCTCAGCCATATGCACAAAGACCAATTTCTCTCTCACTGGGTGTTTAAGGGCTATATCACCCCTTGATATTGATGTTCATCAAATGTCAACTGGTGATTTACTCATCTTTATTTCAAGTAATGATTTAAGTTAGTTTTTAAGAAAAGGTTTAGTTCTTGAACACTGAGTAAAATTAGTTTTGGCTTAAAAACAGTAACAAAATCCTGTTTTGTGAAAACTGGTTTAAGGTTCTTTCTCTCATTCTCCTTTCTCTCTACTTGTTTGAGATTTAATTTTTTTATTGCTTTAGGGATATAAAACACATAAAGTAAAGTATACTGTAGATCAACTGCAATCATTTTGTAACTGCTGAGGGATATTATTATCTAAAAAGCATTTATCCAAGAAAATATATGTCCCACATATTCATAAAAATTTTTCAAATTGGTTTAATGTTCTGAACAATATATCACACAGCTTTTTCTCTCTAATCACATGTTTTTTGAAAACACGACACATTTACATTTGTATTTTATCACAACTATTGTTTATTTTGTATATTTTAAATATATTCTGACAAGATAATTTAACTTATTGTACCATTTTTGAGTATTAAATGAGGATTTTTATTCTATCTATATCTTATGAACTGCCTTTCAATCATTTAAAATCTAACGAGAATCCAAAAAGGAAGCCTTTATGGCATGGACTGAAGATTTCAATTCGTATTTGTATTCATGTTCTCTCTGGGAAGCTGCAGTGATTACTTATCTGTACAACTCTAATTCTGGAACTTTAATTTAAACCTTTAATCTGTATTGAGAGACCTGTAGTAATATATATTTTCCAAAAATGGTCACATTACACAAACTTGTGCTGGTTGACAAAAAAATGCTGGCATTTGAAAAATAATACTAAAAATAATAAATAATATGTTTATGAGGTTTTGACATCTTTTGGTTTTCCCTATTACTTCTTTTGGTCTAATTCTTATGGATTTTTTTATATATATATAATTTTGAGTTGTGTTCTATGACACTAATCTCTAAATATTGGCAAAGCAGGTAAGATTATTATAAATGTGATCACACAGTAACATATACTGAGGAAACTTCTGTAGACACTTATATATGAATTGCTAGAAATAATTTGATTTCATGTGAATTATTTCATTGTTTATTCAATGACATTTAGTTTTGATTGAAATTTAATTACTGTAATTACAATTATAGAGCATCAGGATCAGTAAAATTTTTTGAGAACAAAACTTAGTTGGATCACACAGAGAAACAGGAAATGAACAACACTTTCCTATAGGATAGTGGGAAAATGGTGCAAGAACTCTGTTGCACTCCTTTTCTAGACATTTGCTATTAGATAATTATGTATTTCCTCAATGAACCTGCATTTTCGGTCAGTTAATGTTTTTTCATTAATCTTAAAACAGGACATTTGAAGCAGGACTTGGTGTTTTACAATAGGATAAGAAGGATTATTCATTATAAAAAGCATAATACGATGGGGGAGCAACTGGCTCACAGTGGAGAGCCAAGAGTGCCAGTGAATGAACTAACATCAGGCTGGCAACCAGTCACTCTTGGGGTTCCTCAGGGCTCCATCCTTTGTCCAGTCCTCTTCAACACCTTCATCAATGACTTGGACAAAGAAATGGAAAGAATTTTAAGCAAGTTTGTGGATGACCCAAAACTGAAGGAGTTGTCAACTCCCTTGGGGGCAGGCAGGCTCTACAGAGAGGCATTGACAAGTTAGAGCTCACCAGCCACATGAAATTTAACAAGGACAAGTGCTGAATTCTGCATCTAGGATGGTGGCAAGTACAGACTGGGGAATGAATGATTGGAAAGCAGTATGATAGAGGGGGATATGGGGGACCTGGTTGATGACAAACCCAACATAAGCCTGCAGGATGCACTAAGAACAGCATCCCTAATCCAGCCAAGGGGAGTGATTTTCCCACTCTGCACTGGTACATCCTCAGCTTGACACTGTGCAGTTTTGGGCACTGCAGTATAGAAAAGACATCAAGCTCTTGGAGTGTGTCCAAAGGAAAGCAATAAGGCTGGTGAAGGGTCTTGAAGGGATGACTTATGAGGAAGAGCTGAGGTCACTCGGATTGTTCAGTTTGGAGAAAAGGAGGCTGAGGTGTGAATTCCTCATTGCAGTGCATGGCTTTCTCATGAGGGGAAAAGATGGAGATGGGACTTGTACTGATTTACTCACTCCTGTGACTGAAGACGGGGCTTGGGGAAATGGTGGGAAGATGAATCAGGGGAGGTTTAGGTTAGATATATGGAAAAATTTTTTCACCCAGAGGGCATCTGAGGAATGGAACAAGCTCCCCAGGGAAGTGATCACAGCACCAAGCCTGTCTGAGTTCAAGTAGCAATCAAATGAAACTCTTAGGCACATGGTGTGATCCTGAAGGTGCCCTACACAGAGACAGGAGTTGGACTTGATCCTGATGGGTCCTTTCCAGCTCATCAGATTCTATGATTCCATGATAATTTGGGATATCATCTCAACCATCTCAAGCATATGTTCCTCATTAAGCATCAGAATGACCTAGTGCATTTTCACAGTTGATTTTAGAAGAAACTCTCCTGGATTTTTTTACTTTATTTTTTTCTCTTGAAAAACAGTATAAAGATCCCCCCAAACCAAATAATAAAACATAACAAAGCAAACAAAAAAACACCAACATAGTAGTGCTGTAGATTTTAATACTTAAAATATTGTTGTAGCTAAAAACACGACTGGCAACTAAGCACCACACAGCTTCTCAGTCACTTCCCCCTCAATGGGATGGGAAGGAAGAGAACTGGAAAGGTAAAAGTGAGAAAATTCATTAATTGAGATAAGAACACTTGAACAACCGAAAAAAAATAATGATAATTATACTACCAATATTATTGTCATTAAAATGAAAATAAGAAAGAGAGATAAATGAAACCCAAGAAAGACAAGTGATGCAACGGAAAAAGATTACTCGCCTCCAGTCAACAAAACTCCATCCAGTCTCCAAGCAGCAGCTCCCCAGGCATCCTTACTTCTAGATTTATTAAAATGAAAATCATTTCAGTAACCTTCACACTATACCACTTTTCTATGCTATTTTTGCCTAAAATTAAGTCACCTCAGTTTTGGCATTTAAAAGTTGGAGGCTTATGTCAGATACTTGGGTGTTGTCATTGTAAATAGACAAGTAGTCCCATACTTTTAACTTGTTCTTTGTCTTTCCTCAGGAAATCAGTATGTCAAGAAAAAAAATAAATAAATAATAATAAAAAAAAAGTAAATGTAATTTCAGGTTTCATTGTCTTGTGTCATCTTGTTAAAGTGTTGCATTTGGCTCAGACTTTCTCATCAACTTACAATTTAATGTAAAGTTACAACTGCAGCCAGACATGGTGTAAGTTCTAGAAGGATGTGTCCATTAACAGAACTTTAAAACTGAGGAGGTAGGAAAGGTAATTACTAGTAATTACTGTACATTGATTTCAATTATTTGTGTTTTGTAAAATGTTTGGTTAGAAGAAATCTGGTACAAAGCTGGAAGTTTCAGAAGAAAGAACTTATCTATACTTTTTCAGCTTACTTTTCTTTTTCTTACCAGCTCTTACAAAGAAAAACACCCAAACAATAAAAACAAAGCAAACAAAAACCCCAAAATAATGCCCAACTAATTTCTTCCAATTTTGATTAGTATGCTATAGTGCATTTGCTATGCATATTATCTCTGGATTTCTATGCAAGACAATAAAAATATTTCCTATCAGGATTTTTTCTCTCAAGATATTTAAATATTTAAGTAGAAACAACAATCTACCTTCTTTCTGATAAAAAAAAAAAAAACAAAACAGGTTCATCTCTTACAATGCAACATTTTTCTGCAGATCTCAAATAAATTTAGATGATGTTGACTGACATTTTCCTCTTCTTCACCCTCCTCTTACAATACTTAACATCAAAGACAAGTTCATGTTTTCCATCTTTGTCTGCCAACCAAATTTTTTCACTCTTACTCAGAACTCAAATATTACTTAATCAAGGTTTGTAAACATTGTTTATCTTTAGAAACTGCTTCTGAGATTTTAACCTCTGAATCTTTCTTAAGGTCAAAGTGTTTAAAACCACAATATTCTATTACAGGATATGCAATATTCTTTTATTCATAAATATGCATCACCTCACATGATCCTATTCCTTTGTTCATAATCTTTCCTGACCATATGGAAAATGTGTACAACAGCATAACTGAGCATGTTCTACGGGTATTAACCTAAATAACATAGTAACTAGTGAGAGACAGAAGAAAAGCCTGTGTACAGGAGTTGCTTTTTCTCCTGCCACTTTTTTCACATAACACTCACAGTTCCCCCTGATGAAACAGGTGGCTTCAAATGTTGATTGCATATTATTTTGCTTTCAGTGTTTACATTTGGAATGCCACTAATATAAATTTTGATGACAAAGAAAAACATTTAAACAAACAATCAGCCTATCAATTCTTACTAAACGAAGTGGGTCTATTAAGGTTTTTCAAAAGCCAATTAGATGTAACTGTCAGCAACTGGTGCTGGACTATTCTCCTATTTTCATAAATGCACAGAAGCTGCTGATCTGTTATGGATGTCACACAGTAAATTTTTCTTGAGATATGCTGAGCTGCCAAATCATATGTTCAAAAAGTTACTCAATATAGCAGTATAAAGCATATGGAGTATATTTATATGCCCTCCACTATGTACTGAAGGGAAAGGTGTGCTATAAAACACCTCATAACCACACAGTAGAGTGTGTCACCTGCTCCTGCACTCTATATTGTTATGTCAGGGAGTGACTTTATTAGCTAGACAAGAACTGCAGGCAGTCAGTAAGTGATGTATATTAGGAACTTCTCTCAATTATATCAGGTCTCAACCCTGCTCCCACCGAATTCCATGGAAAACTCCTACTGACACCACTAGTGGAGTCTTGGGACTGCATCTTTTAAGCATTTTTAAACTGTCTTTAATTTTAACTGTATTTTATAAAGACTGAGAGATAGAAGAACATTCACCTCATTTTAAAAAAGGCAAAAGATAACCAGTGATTGAATTTAGGGGAGTTGCTGAAGGTCATAGATGGAGTTACCACATTTAGAGTTAAGCTCACATTATTAGTTTCTATAGACATTCAAAGACAGGCAAAGATAACTGGTTTTGGAAGAGTTAGGAGACTTGTTCTGTGGAAGATGTTGCACATGATCTGCACAGCTACTTCTGGTTTTGAAAGCAAGCTGCAAATGCAATGAAAAAAATAATCCAACTTTCAGTTTTCTAAATTTGTGAAAAGAAAATATTGGACAGTTTCAAAAACTGATTATCTTAATGCCCATTTTTAAGAGCATGAAAATACCTTGCAACTGGCACTTATACACTGTGTACCCAAACCTGAATGTGGGAAACCAGGTGATCAAGATTGATTGATAGTGCACAGAAACCTGACTGACAGCAGACAGGAGAATATAAACCTGCTTAACAAGGATGTTTAATGCAAAGTGGATGTGTTTGGTTGCATATAAATACTCTCTCTAGAGTTACACTTTCCTGTCACATTTTATACTACAAAAATAAAGGGTTCACATGCAGCCACTGGCACATAAGGTTTTCACAGCTGTTCCTGAAGGAAATAATTTCCATCACCAGCTGTACTTCTCCTCCCCAGGGATGTAACCTCTACAGTTCTGTCCCTTCTCTTCTATTCATTCCTTCTCAACGAAATATTAAAAAAAAAAAAGGAGAAAATTAATAACTACACATATGAATTTTTGTGAAAGCCAGGAATAAGAAGAAAGCTAAGGCTCTTCACAGCATGGCTATCACACAGGACTTTGATTGAGCCAAAGCTCATAGATTCTGGATGCCACAAGTCTTATAGAGCAGTTTTGATTTTATCCCATACTGGTTTCTGTTTTCCAATTCATTCACCCTTAAGAAATGTTTTTTTCTGACCAAGTTATATATGGCACATAAACTTAAGATTATTGACCTCAAATATTCACTCCTACTAAAGATGGAAGATTGCAATGGTCTAGTAGAGAGTTATATGAATAAATAAATAGAAAGCAAATCTAAGGTGACAGTGTGTACCTCAAATAGCACACCTACTGGCTGAGTATACACCTATGGACAGAGAAATATGTGGTGTGTTATCTGCAGGCAGTTTATGTAATTTCTTGAAAACCATGTTGAAGAACATATAAGCTAGTTGCAGCATATATATTAGAGCCCCATTTGTTCCTAGTGTTTACTGTTATGCAGTAGAAGATCATTTCTGAAGGAAGGCTAATTTGTGAATAAAAATAAACTAATATCTGAGAGAAAGGAATTTTGTAAAGAAGTCTCTATTCATATGAAAATATCATATAGAAGCCAATAGGAATTTAAATATCAAAATATTAAAAAAACAATAAAAAACCAAAAACAAACAGAAACAAAAAAAACACAATAATATTCAATTAATTAAATCCTACTACCTTGAAACTCAAGCACATAAAAATATGTGTGTAGCACCAGTGGTATCAGCAGAATTTCTGCTTTTATTTGAAGTTAAGTATACACTTAAACAGCCCATTGAAGAAGCATCTTAGCATGCAATGACACATCTCTTGCAGTTTTTAAGGTACATATTGGGTACTTTACTTCATTCATGGTTATATTGGTATTTCAGAAGTATTAGTTTTAGGCAGAAAAGTTATTGTTCACTATTGAACTATCTAATATTTTGCTACAAGGAGAATACTTTCAAGGCTTTTTTTCCTCCCTCCATTTGCTGTGCTCCAGAGCAAATCTCACATTTTGATCTTTGTCCATTAATTATATTATTTATCCCCAAATAGTGTCATCTGAACAATGCATATACTTACATATATATTTTTTTATAGTGTCACCTCTTTGTATAATCTCTCTCTTTGCTTGTACTACTTATTAAACAAATAAAACATGTTTTTGTGTTAAACATGTTAACTTTTTTCCAATTTAAAATAATGCGTTCTCTTTGCACATGAAGAAACTTCTGAGTTTAATATGCAGTTAAGAGGAATTCTTTAGATGCTTTGTTTTTAATTAAAGGACAAGTCAGCTTGGAAAATGACTGTATTTCACCATTTGATCCATTGTGATAAAATGTAAGCAAAGCTAACATTTAGAAGGAACATCATATTAATTTCTTTTCTTTGAATCACCACTCTTATCTTGCCAAAAATAAGACTATATGGAGAAACCGCTTGTAAGGAAGAAAAAACATTTAATATTATTAAAAACTTTTATTCTAACGTGAAATTTGTTAAATGTGAGTGGGAAAAGAAATGGAAAAAAAAAGAAAACAAAAAACAAGACACAAAGAAAACAGCTTTTTTTCCTCTCTTCTCCATTTAAGATTATTTTGGTAGTATTCTAACATTTGACTATTCTTCAGGAAGTTCTTAATTTTTTAATGCATTTTTCTTTTTTTTTTTTTTGTGACAGTTTGAGTATTCTCCCTCAAAAAAGTCTGGAAATTAATTATCCAGTTTTTAATTTTTGCTCTTCACATAGTTTAGGGTTTATTTTGTGAAATAAATATGAGATTCATTGTATTTAGAGAAAACTTACATGGTCAGATCTTCAGTTGGTGTAGAAGTTTCACACATATGTCAATTTGTATTTCATCCTGATCTGACCTCTGAAGTTCTTTAGTTTTTGTTCACATCATAATATTCAACATTTCTATATTTATGTTTTGAGATTCATACCTTTTTTTTTGATATCTGAACTTGAGACAACTTTATCTGTCAATCAGCTAGACATGTATCCAACATTCACCACTCATATTTGAATACCTAAGGCTGTGTTTTCTAGGTGGATGTCTGAATTTCAACAGTCATTATTATAATCTATGACTGAAAAAAATAATTTTTTAAGGATTCTGCCTTCAAATTCAAGTTGCCTCTCATATGCAGAAACTTATTAGTGTGCCAGAGAAATTTAGGGAAGCCCAGCAAGGAACCATTAAAGCAACCAAAAATGTAAGAAAGATGAGCCCTGACACTGAAATACAGGCAAGGTACTCATGCTGGGTGGGAAAAAACACCTCTCTCCATTTAGGCTTTAGAGCTATGAACTCACCCTTTGAGAATAGCATTCAGGCAAGATTAACTACCTTTTGAATGTAACAGGAAAGAACAGACACCAAGGGTCCATATCTTTTGGTTTACAAATTATCAGAGTTGCTTAGAATTGGGAAAAGGGAATAAATATCCTTCTAGATAATGCCAACCGATCTAACTTCCAATTATCTGTGTAGTATCTGTCACTTCTTTAAAGGAAGCAGCTCTTCCTTTAAAACAAAGCAGACTACAATCAAATTTAGACACATTTAACATGCAGACATATAAATCAGCCACTATCAACCAAAATATATGTGTATCAAGACAAACATCCATCTATCATGAATGAAAGTCCACCAGGTGATCCCAGTGGCGTCCTGACCATAATTGAGGTGCTTAACAATTTTTTTTCTCCATATTCCCTCCTAATTATGAGTGAGATAGTCTTTAAACAAAAGAAAAAATAATCTCTCTTGTCTTCAATTCTGCCAAAAAAATGAAGAAAGGCAGTACTGACTACTACTGAAATAATTTAGCTCATAAATTTTCTTTAGAATGCATTGCTTTTTTTGCTGTCCTCTGTGTGTTTGATTGTACAGCACAGTGGACCTTAAGACTAGAAAATAAACCATAGCATCAGTCAAAGATGGTGTTTACGACATTAGTTACTCATCTCTTCCTCTAAAACTAATTTGAATTTATGTTTTGCAATTTACTCGAAATAGCCAGAGTATGAATTGTTTTGTATGTGTGTGCAAGTATGGATGCATGTGCAGCAACTTTGCACCATGAAAAACTTTGGTGGCTCTGAAATCTCCAGATATTTACCCTTTTTATCCCTTAAGAGTCACAGAATAGTGAAACATTCCTCCAAGGATATCCTCATTTCTGGTGTGAATTCCAGTCACAGGAAAAAAATGTACTACATGTCTCGTGGTCCTAATTACAGCAAAAACAAGTAAAAATTTTCATATCAAACCCTTCTGCAATCTAAAATACTTATAATAATACCAATCAAAAAGTTGAAAAATAAGTCTGTTTACTATGACTGTATCAGAAAGCAAAAACCCACAAGAAGATCATGAGACTTTTTAACATTAAGAAAGGAAAAAGTATATCCTGAGGAACTTATTCCTTGTGAATTACTATCTCAGATCTAAAAATTATTTCATTATATTGCTTATATTTCCTCTAAAATCTCTTAATTTTCAGTTGTTTAAATTTTACTTTTCTCAGCTGTGCTACTACACAGAAGTTCCCCTCTGTGTCAATCTATATTTTATGATTGTGATTTAGGATTAATTCTGAAATCACATGGGATTTTTTTGTTGTTGTTTGGTGGGTTGGTTTGTTTGTTTGTTTTTTCTTTGTTTTGTTTTGTGGTTTTTTTATAAATAAATTTCTACATTAACTGTTTGACATGTTTTCATGTCAGTAGCCTTAAACCAGAATGTGGACTCCTTAGAGTACAGTGGGAATTCAGCCAGCCATGCTCAGATTTTCTCTCTTTGTCTCTAGTACTTTTTTTTTTTTTTTGCGGTGTTTTGTTTGTTTGTTTTCTTTTGTTGTTCTTGCTGTTGCTGTTGATGTTGTTATTGTTCTTGCGGTGGTTAATTTGCTTTTTTTTTTTTACTTTAACTTTTTGCTAATATTTTTTGTTAAATTATTTTTAAATAATTTACTGCTGGAATTAGCCTTCAAGAAGAAGGTACACAGGAATTAAAGAAATATGCATGAGTTAGAGAACAACCATGTTTGGCAGATGTAGATGTGTGATAACCCCTCCCACAGCCAGATGTGTGCATTCAGATCTGTGGAAATCAAAGAAGAAAATTTGGCACTAACTTCAACGCCCTTGAAGTATATCAGGCATCTGCCAAAAATTGTGAGACTAAGCCTGCAGATCTTCAAAAGGGCTGAATTTGGCTCTGTGTTCAGAAGTAGTTTATAGAGTGCCCTGCCAACATAATGTTGGCACAGATACTATCACTACCTTGAAATTAGTTTTAGGTAAAGACAATTTTATTTCAGATCACAGAAAAATAAAAATTGCCATAACACACAAGAAATAGATATATATGGCATGAGCTTCTAACAACGGCTGGCACCAGATGCTTCAGAGAAATAGATGAATAGTACAACAATTTGCCCAAAGGGGAAGCTTCTTCCTAAGCCCTTATAGGTAGAAACTAGCTTATGCCCTGAAGCATATGAACGTATATTGCTTCCAAACTTATTTTCTGGTTGTTGTTATCATGATTAATATTATTTGTTATCATTCCTTTTTTATATTATAATTATAGTTATTTACATACAGTCTCAGAAATGTCCAGGTTTTTTTCCTCATATTTTAGTTTCTCCCCCGAGAGTTTGCTAATGGCTGTAATACAGAAATAATGATTATAATTTGCAGTTAGAGACTTGTACCCATTTAGAGATATTAAAGCAGTTTTTCCAAAGACTATTAAATTTAGCTTCAAAACATTTATTTTACGTTGGGTAAAAATCAACATTTTATCCATTAAGGAATTAGCACAAAATGGAGAAAAGGTTAGTTTTTTAAACTGGTATACCCAATATTGAAGACCAGCAGACCCTATTTTGCAGCTTAGTTTACTTCTCTATCAAAACCCCTGAGCTTTCTGAAATGTTAGTGTGCACTGGAATCTGAGAACCTATGAAAATCAAGTGTCTATTGTTTGATTTCCATCATTCTTTTTCCCCTCACTACGGTAGCTCCTGATGTCGCTCCTCCTTCTGGTGAGATGGGTGCATTACAAAAATGTTTAGGAAAGAAGTTGCTACTCTGAAGAGCTTACACTTTGAATAGACAGATGTAAAGGACTCTAGGCAACAATAATAGATAGAGGAGCAGAGAGTCTGAGAGCCATATATCTGTGACAACCATCACTGAATGAATAGACTTCTAACAGAGTTAAGGTCTCCTGATGTATTCTCCAGTGATGCCATAGATAGCCAAAATTCCAAAGTATGTATCCAGCCCAACATTTTTTTAATAGTTTGCATGACATTATATAAAGTAGCCAGTGTCTGGACATCGATAAAATGTAATTTTTCAAGTCCCATAAACCCTCAGTTTAAAAAACAGTATTGTGAATACATCTCGACTCAGTGCAGGATTGTGTACACTATAGTTTCTACAAGGCCAGTTACAGTGACAAAGAGAAGAATTATGAAAACATCCATAAGCTTAAAAATCAAACAGCAAAATTGACTGCCTCATCAATTTTCTAACCAAATAAGCAAGTTTCTTCCTGCACACCTGAGCAAAGGAGGGAGGAGAAAGAGAAAACAAATGAACAGCAATGTCTACCCAGTCCTGCAGTTCATGAAGCGGGGAGAAAGCATATTGTGTATCCTCTCTCATTTATCAACATCACCATCAAATTCATGACTGGAGGAGGACAGGGTTCTCCAAAGATGTCTCCCTCACTTCTCATTGCCTGGTGCATATCATGCATTGTTTGCTGTGTGATTAGTGAAGCATCCATGGATATATTAATGTAGAAGGTTGGATGTGTTTGACAAGAAGTCAATGATTCTTTCTGACATGATTTTAATAGACCCAAAGAGGTGGTTGTGGGATGATACTTCTAATAAGGTATAGATATGAATGACCCAAGTTTTATGACAAAGGTCAATGATAGTGATGATTAGTGTGGAGAAGATAATTTTTCTGGCCTGGTAGGAGGCAACTTGCATGATCCATGAATGCTTTTCCCACCTATGTCATTATTTAGGGTAGCAAAAAGATCACAGCAACCAACAGCTACACGACTTATCACATTAAAGTTCATGTTTTTATGTATACATTGGTGACTACATGCAGAAGAACATTTTTTTCTTATCAGGTGATTGAACTAGGTCTTTTCTACCAGCATTTCACACCTGAGAAAGAAGACTCCAAAGAGGAAACTGATAAAAAACAGCTATTAAGGCTGTACGTATCCATTTCATCTAACCCTAATCCAGGTCAATGTGTCACAGATTAATAAGTTTTAGTTTAGTAGTGAAAGACAGAATGTACTGAACATACTATGCATCAAGATTAGTGGGCATCATTAGCTATTATAATAACCAGTTTTCACTATGTAAACTTAACGGTGGTGTAAAACTCTGGGTGTCTTCAGTAAGAATGAGTATGTGGTCACAAACCAAAAAAAAAGGAAAACTTATGATAGCACATGACATGTATATTATTATGCAGTCAGAGTGAAGTGAAAACTGACTTTGTGGTCTCAGCTCCAACAATACGGAAGTTCAGCAAAAGATTTCTCCACCAAGGTGAAGCTCACTAGGTTAATAGTTTGGTGACTGCCTAAAGAATCCCCCTCAACAGTTCCATTACCAAGAAATGTTAAGCTCTGCTCACAAAGCTACCTATAATTCCCAACAATAAAACTTTTGCAGTTACTAAAGTGACCAAGCTGTGGTGAGCAAAGCTGCTTCTGTTACCAGTGGTGGTGGCAGTACTATATGCTTATCACAATATTGTCTTCATATGGTTGAAATCTGTACAGTTAATGCAATGAGTATGCCCAGAAGTGCTCAGAAAATAATATAAAAGAAGAAAGAAAAAAGAACACAGACTTCTTTTGACTCAAAAATATATGAATTAGAAAAGGGGGATAAAGAGGAAGACAAAGAGAAAATTATCAAATTGATTTGCAAAACCTTTAAATACAAAGAATATTCCTAAAGTCTGGTAAGAGACTTCTCACACTCTGCAAGAGCTAATCGTATATGTTAATACTAACACATTTCTGCTAGGTTAATCCTCTCTTGTGATGAGAATCAAACTCAGAACATATTGTATGATCTTTGAAGCCATACTGTGTATTCTTGGTAGGAAGCACATTTCTGACAGTCTCTCACAGCAACCCAGAAAATAAATTTATTGGTGAGAACTTCTAATGTTAGTTACAATTAGGATTTTTGTTAGCAAGAATTATCACTGGATGTGTCTTCTATAAAATGTTATATATTTTATGTAAAACAGACAAATTTTTAGGTACATATATATATTGAAATGGTCCAGTTTGGTAAACTATTTCATGCCTGATGGCAACAATCTTCTTTATTACCCCTCCTTAGGATGGTGTACCTCTAGCATATTATTTGATAAGCTGGTGAGTGAGACAATATGGCAGATGCTGAGGGATCTGGAGAACCACCTTTTTCAAACTTCATCAAGAGTTACCCTTGTAGCACAGTGGTGGGGCATATTAGAGGCACTACACAGTTTGTTTCATGGACTCTTCTTTACACTTTATGAAACTGAAGACTGTGCTTGGAGTGTAAAGAAATCATTGTGCTTTCTTGCTTCCACTTAACACACCAGTGCACATATGCATATTCACTTGACACCATATTTGAGACATATCTACGTGATAGCCTTAGTACTAGAGTATGTAAGATTTATCAGAGTATTATTATGTATCAGAGTATTTATTAGAGTATGTAAGCTCTATCAGCTGATGTTAGAATGAGATGGAGGCCCCATGGTCTTATAACATTACTGAAACAGCAAGGGAAAACCTGTCACTAATAGCAGATTTTTTCAAAAATAGAAAAAAATTATCTTGCAAAAAGGTTTACCTTCACCCTTTCAGTCCCTCTGTTCTGGGACAAGGAGGATAGAACTGCACAGTAACCAGTTTCAGCAACAATATGCAACACTTACCCTAATATTAAATGAAACTTTATTAAAAAGAGGAATATAATATGTTAAAATCGTTAAAGATTAGACAAAGGAACCAGAATTATATCTAGAATGAATACTGTTTCATTAGTTTTCTCTCAAAAATGTGTTAAAAATTATTTACTGCAGCACTACGCTATGAAAAATATTATGCACATTATTCTATTATCTGTAATATTAACAAAATCCATTTGTCCCCTAAAATTTTTTCCTAATCTTTCTTTTTTTTTTAGACAATTTCTTCATTGTGTATGTGAAGCTGTGTACAAGTCACAATCTTAAGCACACCAGACATGTGATAATACACTATAGCCCACATAAAGCACCCTAAAGTTTGTCAAAACTTTACTCTTGTCCATATTTTCTTTCATATGCTCAATGAATATAGAATCATAGAATCATAGAATCAGCTGGGTTGGAAGGGACCTCAGAGATCATCAGGTCCAACCCTTGATCCACTACCCCTGTGGTTACCAGACCATGGCACTGAGTGCCACATCCAGTCTCTTTTTAAATATCTCCAGGAATGGAGAATCCACTACTTCCCTGGGCAGCCCATTCCAGTGCCTGATCACCCTCGCGGTAAAGAAATTCTTTCTAATATCCAACCTAAACCTCCCCTGGCACAACTTAAGCCCATGCCCTCTTGTCTTGCTGATAGTTGCCTGGGAAAAGAGCCCAACCCCCCCCTGGCTCCAGCCTCCTTTCAGGGAGTTGTAGAGAGCGATGAGGTCTCCCCTGAGCCTCCTCTTCTCCAGGCTGAACACCCCCAGCTCCCTCAGCCTCTCCTCACAGGACTTGTGCTGGATCCCTTCACCAGCCTGGTTGCCCTCCTTTGGACCTGCTCCAGGACCTCAATCTCCTTCCTGAACTGAGGGGCCCAGAACTGGACACAGGACTCGAGCTGTGGCCTCACCAGGGCTGAGTACAGGGGCAGAATCACTTCCCTGGACCTGCTGGCCACGCTGTTCCTGATCCAGGCCAGGATGCCATTGGCCTTCTTGGCCACCTGGGCACACTGCTGGCTCATGTTCAGCTTCCTGTCAATCCCATATGAACCTATCCATGCTAATATTCACCTGTCATCAAGGAAAACATGTATCCATGAGCAAAAAGCCATTGGTTCCATCCTTGTATATAATAAAATCACCTGCTGCCTAGTGTTTTCTTTCCAATATTCCCATCCTATCAAGGGTATCCAACAAGAACTGTGGCTATAACATGAAGATAACTTGTTTTAATCTCCATGTTGAGCATATGAACTATCGCAGAACCTATATTGCTGTTAGAAGCTCTGAGTGATGGCAGAACCTAGTACCATACTATGCAAACTTACAACCCTATTTCATGGAGTTATTTGATATATTACTGTATAGTTTCTTATAGGCATACTGTGATATTCTACTTAATTTCCTTTATTGTTTTCTGTGTTTTGTTTTGTTGGTTCTTTTTTGTGTGTTTGTTTGTTTGGTTTTTTTGGTTTTTTTTTGTTTCATTGGTTGGTTTTGGTTTTGGTTATTTTTTGTTACAGAAAGCCTTTTGTTTAAATTTATAAAAATAAATACAATACAAAATATAAGCAAAGAACAGAGAAACAAAATGATGAAGCCATGAATTATGCTGTTGAAATTAATGTATAATATATTTTCTAAAAGCGAAGTGTTCCAGATCTGCTATAGCATATGAAAGGACATCTTATATATTAAAAAAAAAAAAAAAAAAAAAAAAAAAAAGAAAAAAAAATCACATTTTTCTCTAGATAGCCAAAGTCCTGGTTTGAAAAGAAAAACACATCTTTCAAGAACATATCTTTCCTGTTATTTAACATGCTGTCTCAGTAGAAGGATTGAAATCCTTGCCATCTTCTTCCTAAAGAAAAGAAACATGATCAAATTGATAAAGTGATGTATTTTATGAATAATAAATTGCTCAAGGGCTTCAATCTGTGTTATATACTACATAATCATAATTTGTAATGTTTACTTAAACAGTGACTCTCAACAAAACACTTAGAATCACTTAGCATCTTTTCCCTGAGCAGCTTGCATTAGAAATCTGGACTGTTTAATTTCATTGTGCTAAAGGCATTAACACAAGAGAGAAGAAAAACAGCAATCTTGGACTGAAAGATGAGAAAAAAGTCTCTTCAATACATTTTCAAAAGTATATTCTGTTTGAAGTCACCATACCAAATAAGATTAAATTCTGTTATGATTGTACAGAACTAACAATAATATTGTTATATATATTAGGAAATCTTCAACCTGGGACAGGTTCTTTAATCTTCTGAATCTTTTTTTTGTCTCTCTGTGATACAGTCTGTGAGTTGCCGTACCATTTAAAATGAATTAGTGATACTAAACCTTCTTTTAGGCTGATCATCAATGCTGTCTAAAGGGACATAAAGCAAGGAGCTTTTCTTTGGCTGAAATCCAGATACTAATGGTGTTAAAATGCCTTCTTATATCATTTAAGTCAGTAGTTAGGTCAAGTAGACAAACAGATTTCAGAGGATGTTTAAATAAACAGTCTATTTAATATTGCATCAGAACCTGTATGTTTTAGTATGCCTGCCCTCAAAATGCAAGCTAGGTAGGGAATAATAAAACAATGGTGACTGTTTAGTTTGGAAAGGAACAAAAATAACATAGGGATTATATACAGAGTAGTACATTTTATAAAAATACATTAGGTATTCACACATATTCTTCCACATGTCTCTGAAAATGTAAAAAGCATCTTCTTAAAGACAATAGATCAAAAATGATCAGAAGAAAAGCTATTTTAAATTCAACTTATTAATAGACTGGTGGGACTCACTGACACAAAATACCATTATGCTAAAATGTATTAAACATGAGGCAAGAAGAGTTTGTAAAGAAATGCAATTGTCCAAGACACAGCAGTGGGGAAAAAAAAAAAATAAAAATGCTCAATTGGATTTAAACTAGTGACTGATACAGTTAGGAGAAACCATTCTAGTGACCAAGATCTTTCATAGTTTTCCAACTCTCACTTTTTAATAGATTCAGAGACTAGTTGGTAACATCACTGTGTTAGAGAAATATTCTAATCAATAGTAACTGAGATGGTGTGGATATCTGCAGAGATATGTTCCCATGGAACACACCTTAGTACTTCATAAAAAAATTCAATTTCTTCTTGTCCCAAGTTCTGATGTTTTGATAGCTCTTTTAATCTTGACATGAAATGAAAGGTCAAAATACTCAAATCCTGTGAAGAACAAGAATTTTTACAATAATTTATTTTGAAATTACTGACTTGTTTTCTTTTGAAGTAGTGGCAACCGCTCTGTTGGACTGAATCCCTGCTGTATGGAATCCTCTTGCCATTGAAATTGTGAAGGAAAAGCCATAGCAACACGGGGATTCACTGCATCTTCTGCTGTAGTGAATGAAATATATCTTGGAAGTACACTCCATTTTTCATAAGTGGAAGGGGAGGAGATTACTGTCTATTTATATAACCATTAATTTAGTGAACTTTGCTTTATCCAGTATTTATCCAGTATCCTGTAGAATAATGAATATAACATCAAAATGGATGACAGTGAAAGCCTTCCTACAGAAATATTCTTTTTGTACAGCTCTTACATTATTTCACACCAAACTTACTCGCAACATTCACTGAAAATTCAACTTGAAGCAAATCATAGAAATCATTTTAGCTGTGCTATAACTCGAAGTTTTGGGTTTCAATGACTCTTTTGCTTTAGAGATTTATCCTGGGAGGGTGCTGCTGAAGCCACAAAGTATATAAGCATGGAATCATAGAAAGATTGGGGTTAGAAGTAACATTAAATACCATCTAGTTCTACTCCCCCTAAAATGGGCAGAGACACCTCCCACTTGACCAAGCTTCTCAAAGCCCAAGCCAATATGACCTCAAACACTTGCAGGGAAGGGACATCCACAGCTTTTTTGAGCAACCTGTCCCAGTGTCTCACCACATTTACAGGAAATAATTTCTTTCTAATATCTGACATAATTTAATTCTCAGTTTGAAAATGTCCCCCCTCATCCTATCACTACAAGCCTCTGCAAAAAAAATCCCTCCCCAGCTTTCCCGTTGGCTCCCTTCAGGTACTGGAAGGCCATTACAAGGTGTCCCTAGACCCTTCTCTTTTTCAGGCTGAGCAACCCCAAATCTCTCAGCCTGTCTTCGTGGCAGAGGTGCTCCAACATTCTGATCATCTTTGTGACCTTCCTCTGGGCTCTCCCCAACAGATCTATTTTTCTCTTGTGCTGGGGGCTCCAGGACTGGACCCAATAGTATTGTAATATTCATAGAATCATAGAATCATAGAATGGGCTGGGTTGGAAGGGACCTCAGAGATCATCAGGTCCAACCCTTGATCCACTACCGCTGCAGTTACTATTATTATTATTATCCACATAGTGTATTATTCTTGGGATTGCTGCATATGCAAGGCCTTATGTTTGGCCTTTGTGAGTTTCACAATGTTTGTATAGGCTTACCTTTCAAGCCCATTAAGGTCTCTCCGCATGGAAACCCTTCCCTCCAATGTTTTTACCACACCACATAGATTGGTGTGGTCAGCAAACCTATTGAGGGCACATTGAATTCCACTCTCCATGTCACCAACAAAGTTGTTGAACAGTGCCTGTCCCAATACTGACCCTTGAGGAGCACCACTTACCACTAGTCTCCACTTGAACATTGAGCCATTGGCCACAATTCTTGTGACATGTAGACCATCCCATTAGAAAACATCCTAAGTAGAAACATATTAAGCAGTACTTAATTAATACTTTCCTTAAAACATAAATATAAAAAGCATAAATATATAAAAATAGGATAACCATGGATTGCATTAAAGCATTTTTATATAAGCACTTATATATTAAAGCATTTATATATAAGCACTAAAATAGAGGAAAAAAATATTATTTAACAAAGCTAGGCAATAGTTAAATAATATGTAGTCACCAGGGGGCAAACAGAGACTGTAGTATAGTTATTTAGCCAAGAAAAAGGAAAACTTGTTCAGGTAATGAAATCAGATATGTAAAAGGTAAGAACAAAGGATTTAGAAGAAGCAAGAAAGATGCCTGGTGGGCACCTGTCGGGTGCAGATGAGATCACCCCCTTTCCATTTTGTCAGAGACTGAGTGAAATAAAACAGCAACAAGGAACAAGGAAAGAAATGGGAAGGTAGGCACCTACTCCAGGTTTGGCTTTCACAGTCAATGAGCTCTCAAGACTGGTCACTTCAGTCCCAGTCTTTATGACTATCAAGGAGCACAGCAGTAATCATAAGGCATCTGGAGTGCATTACAAAAGCAGTGAATTGTTTAAGTGTCTAGGCTCCAGTGGCAGATGAAATGGCCACTGTCACAGATGCTTAAAGATTTGGATATGCCTACACAGAGGAAGAAAAAAAAAGAACTTGAAAATACAGTAGAAAGCAATAATGTTATTAATATTTTAATATTTTCACCAGCAATATTATGTCAATTTTATAAACACCCTTCAAGATTTTTCATGCTATAGTTTTTAAAAGATGTTAAGAGTCATAATTTCCAGCTTATTGACAGCTGAGACATGATGCAATAAAATAACTCATCTAGGATTTCCACTTGGACATAAGTTAGTCTTCAAATGAAATATATGGTTTCTAATACACAATCCCCTGTTCAATCATCTAGATCATAAAATTGAAGATACTACAGTGGTCATTATTGTGACCTCTGATCCCTTTCCCTGTTAGTAGTTATTTAAAAATAGTTTTGTAATAAGAACAGTGCAGGAAGAGAAAAGTTGTTGACTCAGGTGGTTATAAGCTACTCTTAGCAAAGGTTATCCTTTGTCTGGTTATTTATATGCTAGTTATCTGTACAAGTTACTGGAAACTATCACATTCTATCACACTTGCAAGACATTATAGAGTTGGGAATCATCTTTTGACAATCCCAGATAGTGATATGGAGCTGAACAATTTATTCTAAGTTTGTTCATGAACTCACACATCTGTATAGAACCTTATTCTCAGGAGTAAGTTACAGGCGGGAGCTTTAAACTCAGAATGAATTTCTATTTCATTACCAAAATATTCTACTGGTCTAAATTATTCTGTAATAGCATTGGATCATGGAGCTCCCAAACCAAGATTAACTTATGCTACAGTTAGTACAGCTACAACTTAAATTGCTTAACTGTTGGTAGCATCAAAATTAATTATTTTTTTCTTTATTAAACATTCGTATTTTAAGTAGAAATGTAATAGGGAGAAAAGAAAGGGATGGAACACCCTTAATTATTCTGTGGAATTATAGCAATAGACCCTGAATGGGATCCAGAGAAGACCTCAGAGCTCTTGGCAGTCTAGGAGAAGGTGAACTTTGCCCCTCCAGTCAGTAAGTAGTGTTGGGATGTTTCTCTTATAGGAAAACAAAATAAATAAAAATAAAATAAAAAAATAGTAATAAAAAAAAAAAGGTAAGAGGTATAAGGGCATAAGAAAAGAAGGAATTGACCCCACAGAGATAGGTCTGCTGGTTCTGCTGCCATTGCAATGATAGAGAGTAATTCCTAATGAAGGATGATTGCCTGATGAGAAGCATACAGTTGCTGCTGTTGACAGAAATTACCTTCTCCTCTGAACAATAAGTACTTCTCCCACAGCTCCTCCCTCAGGGGCTATAACAGCAAAACCCCCTTTCATTATGGCAACAAATTAGAATAGTACCATAACTACATCATTCCCATCAGCATTCTGATTCCTTGGGAAATTACCAGCTGTAGCTGTGGCTAAAACCAGCTGTCCTGTCCAGGAACAGGACTCTTCGTTTCCTGCTGAAAAGTCATTTCAGGAAATGGCTTAAAACTCTGTACAAAGCCCCACTGAGGGGCATGCACTACATTGGAGTAGCCCCATGGCTACTGAAGTATTCCTGTTATCACCCACATTTACATTCATTTAACATTAAAAGAGTAGTAACAGAAAACAACTTTATGAAAATTCTGCTCATAGTCAGGTTCAACATAAGGGCTGAGAATTTGAAATAGGGTCATATTGAGGCTTTCTGCAGAGCTAAACTTGGTGGGACACTATCAGCTCAGTGTTTAACTTATCACATGAAGCACTAGTACTGTATGTGATAAAGATCTGACTTGATCTGTCAGGATCTGACTTGAAGTTAGTTGAACATCATTATGGAGATTATTTTGAAAACATAGACTTAAGCTTTATACTTCTCAAGTAGTACAGATTCCATTGATAACTTTTACCCATTCATGTCTCTGCTAACTCAAAAACAATATGAAAATTATTGTTTCATATAAAGCACAGCACAAAACAAACTGTACCTTTATACTGGTATTGGTGAAGCCAGTAAGTGTTAAGAGTGCCAAATACAAAGCAAGATGGCCAGTTTAGGTTCAACTGCCTAATATTTAATTGCATTAATAGCTTAATGAGTCTTACAGTCCGTTTCTTGGCTGCTCTTAATCTCCCTGAAAGTTTCTTGACTTTCTAAACATTGGTAATGGTTCCTTCATGGCATCAAATGTGAGAAGTTACAATTACAGATAAAAAATGTGTTTTCTATATGTTACTGTAAGTATCTGAACATTCAAAATGTGGATTTAAATTTGAATAGTCAACACCAAATGCATTTAAGGAACAATTCATTTTTATTCTGTTGAATACCCAAGGTGTAGAAATTTTTTAGACCCTTTTATGGAAAATTCACAAAATAACTCTTTTGTCCATCAATTAAACTTTTTAATAGCAATGTTAGCAAAGATGAGTTGCCTCTTTAGTCATAGGAAGGCTAAGTGTGTGCCCAAGAGGTATAAGAAAAACTGCTTTGCCCAGCAGATCTTGAAAAGCTGAGTTGCTTATCACTGTAAAGCTCGGACTAGTCAAGGTAATTTAAAGCTAAAGGGACTCAATATGCACCCATACTAAATGGTGTTAGCCTGAGGGCACCATGAAAAACAGGATGAAAAATAGTCTGCCTGCATTTATAAATATACTAAATTTAAATATTCATTACTTTAAATCTTGCTTCTTTTGAGGCTTTGCTCTCTGTCCTTTCTTGATGAGTGTTAGAAGCTTGCTAAGTTTGATGTTTCCAGTTTCTGTCTTTTGAAGTTAGTCAAGTACAATAATCCCAAATGGAACATAAAGAATCATCATTGTATTTAGTCTTACACACATAGCTCAGAACTGACTGAAATGGTTCCACTCAAACCTTTCAGACAGAAAAACACCATTGGCCTGAGACCTGTTCTAGGAGATGAAATGATACAGAGCACATTTTGGAAAACTGGTGTGCATGCTACATTGCAAAATAAATATGAGACTTAACTGCTTTGATTGTATCGCTGAATCACAAATTCATGGATGCTATACTGTTTTCACATAGATTTACCTACTGTTACTCATTACCCAACTAGTTCAAGTTATTGGGATATTGGATGGGATACAGCCCCAGATAAGATTAAAACACTGAAGAAATTCATTAGTTTGTGAACAGAATTTGGATTGTAAGGTCACCAAGAGCTGTAGTTCAGAGAAGAAAGAGATTCAGATACCAAAAGCATTCAAAATAACTTGTGTTAAGTAAGCAGGAGGGAGCTTCCAAAAAACATAGTGATTCTATTCAGTTGTTCGATACTACAGAAGTGTGTTATAAGTAATCTTATTCAGAAAGTTAAGAGGAGACATTAAAACATAGACATTAATGAGGAAAGAAACAGAGTACTTACAGAATTTAACAACTCAAGGTTGTAAAAATGGTTTTTAAAATAGGAAAGAAAAAATTAATGTTTACATTAAAAAATATAACAGTGTATTGAAAAAACACTGAGGCTTCCGGGTCAGTAATGATAGTCACTAGAGATAGGACAAGAGGTAATGGATTCAAGTTGCACCAAGGGAAGTTCAAATTAGGAAAAATTAGGAAATTTTAAGCAATAAGCTGAAAATATTATGAAATATATTAGGAAATATTTATTTTTATTAGGAAATATTATGAATGATATTAGGAAAATAGCAGGAAAAAATTCTTATTAGGAAATAATTAGGAAATATATTAGGAAAAATTTCTTTATCAGAAGAGTGATGAAGCATTGGAACAGGTTTTCCAGGGAGGTGGTGGAGTTGTCATCCCTGAGGTACTTCAGGAGTTGACTTAGTGGTTAAAATGGTGTAGGACTGTCAGCTGGAATTATCTTGAAATTATCAGGAATATTTTAATTGATTCACTAATATGGCAAAAAATTTCTAACACTAAAGAGAGTTGTGATTCAGCACAGAAATTTTCAGCACTATTCAGTCCAATCATCTGCAGGTACTATTGCTGTTGTGAGTGAGACGAGAAGCAGCAATATCTTTAGTATTATTTTGCAACTTCAGTGCAGTAGATTATCTTCTTCAGTATTGTGGCATGAATAAGGAAAGTAGACTTCTAAATTCTTAAGATTTTTTTGTGAGTATACCTTGGTGAAATTGTCAGTAGGGTTCATTTCTGATACCACTTCTGAATCTCCTAGAACGTTATGTGTGACATATTTGAACTATATGTGTATGTGAGTATGAAGCAAGAGGTTATTTCATCATGTGTCTAAATTTTCATTTTTATATAAGAGCACGTGTAAGATATAATCACCAAGGAGCTTAATGAGGAATCCAGCTGTGAGAGATCATTACTGTAGTGACCTTCAGCATGAGGTTAGAGAGAGAGAGCAAGACAAAGAACTTTCATCCTGTTTAACTGTATTTATAAAAGAGAGAACTAGTTTAGGTATTTGCTACCTATTTACAAAATCTATCTGGTCTTCAGAGATAATGAAGTTTGTAAGAACTACTGATGGGGATTTTTTTTTGTTGATTTTAGTGTGTGTGGGGTTTTTTGGTTTTTGTTTGTATTTTTTTGTTTTTTGTGAAGGGGTAGAAATCTTAACAAAGGCTATGAAGACTGGTTCAGTTCTTTATCACTCAAAACAAGAAAATGAGAGTATTTAACAAGAGTTCATTTCTGTGGTGAAAGCAGTGCACAAATGATGTTGGGCTTTCTTGGACTACGATTATAAATACAAATTAAATTGTAGTGTTAAAAGTTACCACATATTATTTTGAAGAGGAAGGAGAATATGTTATGATCTTCAGAAACTTTAGGAATTAGTGACTCCAAAATCTCGGAGTCAGAAAGTCAAAACCTGTTTATATCTCAGCCATATTTAACTTTTATTCCACTTCTAAATTTTGCTCTATAGACTTCACAGCTTATTGCTGAGTATTGGTTTTACAGAACAACTCTTTTCTCAGGTATTTCCACTTGGAAAAGAGACATATATTCTAAACATAGTAGATTTAAATCCATTTGAGTTTTCCATGTAGTTTCTCAAAACTCCACATCTGATGAAGACTAGACAGATAATCCAGGTGGTATTTTAAATAGCAAATATTCTATTATCTACTGCTGCCTTAGTTAAAAACAAATACACAAAAAACAAGAAAAAGGAGCTATTATTTAGATAGGGGAAGAATCTGCCCATTATTTTTCATTCTCGTTCTCTTTACTATTTACTAAGAGCACTGTTTGGTCAGGGATCAAACTTTATCTTGAATATATTCAGGGCACTTAGAGATTCAAATAATCATGTTTGTTTAGTGAAGGCTCAATGGAAAATGAATAAATGTGAAAATGCATAAATACTGAAAATACTAGCAAAAAAACCATTGTTTTTTTTCTATGAAAAATATGTATTTGGCTATACATCTGAAGGAAAAAGTCTTTCCATCTATTGAAAATCTTCACTAAAGAAAATAAAATATTAAAAAAAAAACCAAACAGGTAAACTGATGTTTAACTATTTATCTCTAAAACAAAAAAGTCTTTCATTAAGTTGATAATCTAGTAAGCTCATTGAAAATAAATCTGTGTCAAAATAATTTGAATAATCATTGACCTAAGTTAAATTTCTATTTCCTTTCTGTAGTGATTTAACATATCCAGGTAAAAAAGGGGTATTAAGATATTGTTAAGTGGGGTTTCTTCATTCACCTGCAGATACTGAGCTCATTTCAGATGCAGAAGCAGCAGCTTCCAAAGAGTGATCAGGAAGAGGCACTGATATTTTTGGAATGTGAGGTTGGTGTGACAATTATTTACATTTTGAATGCCATTGATTATGCTCAGATATTTATTGAATATCCAAAGGTTGTTCTTTTTGATGTCCATGGAGATGCATGACTGGGAATCAACTCGTACTTCAAGAAAGGTAGATAATTTTTTATTTGTTACTGACATAGACAAAAAAATGGTTTGGACTTGGGACTTCGGATGTGAAAGTAAATTAATTATATTATGATTTATGTTCATGTACAGAAGGGCATATTTTTCCTTTTAATGGAATCAGAAGAGCAATTGACCTGCAACGCATTAATGTGTCAGGTGTGAAATGTTTGCAAGCTAGGAGTTTGACATCAGGTAGCTTCAAACATTAGTGAAAATCAGGCTTCTTTCACAGATAGCTGAAAATCAAATAAAGACTGATTCTGGTGGTATTGTGGAAAGGATCTTCATATATTTCAACACAATATCCACAAGAAAGTGGGTAAGTGATTAATAGATTTTATAAATGAATATGTAAATAGACAGTGAAATTGTAAAAAAAATATTAAAGATCTTATGAGATTTTTACAGAAAAGAGGAACTGTTTTTCTGTGAAATCAATGGATTTTGTGATTTTCTTTGAAACCAACAAACAAAACAAAAACTATATTGATGGTAATGGAAAACCACAAGCTTACAGTTTATGGGGTTTACTGTTCAGGGAGGGGTCCAGTATTTCCTACTATAACTTTTAAATAATTGTTTAAAAGTGCACATTCAGTGACAGAACAGATATTTAACTGGTTTATCCTCATCTATCTGTCCACAGTTTCCTGGATATAGACTGTTAATATAGCATTAAACCAATTTATCCACAGACGGAGGGTGCTGGATAATATTATTGGAAACCAGGTAATTTAATTCCCAAAATTCATGATGGTGCTTCCTTGGTTTTTTGGTTTTTGTTTTTTATTTCTTTATACATACAGTTTTATTCTTTATTGTTGGACAATTTAAGATATAAACTAAATTAAAATACCTTGATGTGTAGACCCATCAAATAGCTTTAAAAACCTACCTCAAAGACATGGTTTCCCATGACACTGTGAAATTATTCTCCAGACTCTTTCATATATTCTCAAAAATTTTTTTTCATTTTTACTACCTCTAGTTTTCATTTTCTAAAAGCAAAAATATTTTGTACAATATTACAGTATACTCTTGAACCATGCTGTAACCTGCTCCATAAGTATTTAGTGAACATTCCCTCTCTTGTAATGCCATTTTCTCAAATGTACTCAAAGAAAACTGAAGCCAGTCGGCATAACAATGGCTCAGTTTATGTAGTGTCTTAACAAAGTCTGTTCTTATTCACATTTTCATAGCATTATTTATTTATTTATTTAAGCTCACATATACAAAAATTACTTTAAATTATGTTATCCAGCCTGGCTTCTGTTACACAAATAGAACAATGCCATTCTTCACAGAGGGAGTAAAGGAGAGGAGGAGAGGGGAATGCTGAAGGAACAGAGGGCTGGATGGAAGAAAAGGGTCCTGCTGCTTGGTAGGCAGCCCTGCTGGGGAATCTCAAATCAGATTCTTTTGAAAGGTAGTGTTATTAAAAGTAACTTTAATCCTTCCAGCCAGACGGCTCATAAAAGCATACAATTAAGTCAAACAAATGACAAGAGCACTCTCTCCCCTACCTGTTTCCCCTTCAGAGAGTAATTACTGCAGGGTAGTCTTGTCTCATTTTTGCACAAAAAGCAGTGGAGTGCTTGAACGAGGTGCCAATTTCACCCTTCTCAGCCCAATCCCTCTTGTTCACTCCTACCAACACTAGCCTGGATAGCATGCACAGCCAAGAACGAAGGGGTGAATTTCAGTTTTTCCTCTTTGTGCAAGGTTAATTAAAAATCAAGAAATCCCTTTTAAGATGTCAAATTAGAACTTAGTGCATCAGTTCTCTTCAGTTTCTTGCCACTGCAGGACAGCAGAAGAGGCAATGGCATGAAATTTGAATGGCAGCTGGTGAATGAAGAAGAAACAAAGGAAGGGAAAGGGAAAAAGTAAGAGGGGAATAGGAAGGAAGGAAGGAAGGAAGGAAGGAAGGAAGGAAGGAAGGAAGGAAGGAAGGAAGGAAGGAAGGAAGGAAGGAAGGAAGGAAGGAAGGAAGGAAGGAAGGAAGGAAGGAAGGAAGGAAGGAAGGAAGGAAGGAAGGAAGGAAGGAAGGAAGGAAGGAAGGAAGGAAGGAAGGAAGGAAGGAAGGAAGGAAGGAAGGAAGGAAGGAAGATTGGTTGAAGTCTTTAGGACATATCCTGGTGTTTCCTCTTTTTTCAGCCTGTTTTTATTATTGAGGACAACATCTGAGAGTACATGGGGTAGGAAGCAATCTGTCATGATGAACTTCTCAGTTGGCAAATGAAACAAATGTCAAAAGTTAGCATTTATCACTTACTGTACATAGTTGTTTCCTGCTAAAATTAGAAAGAAAATGAGAATGAAGAATCACTATATGTTTTATTAAGGACTTAAGAAATTGTGGGGAATAATCAGTTGATCACTTTATTTTTCTTCTTTTCAAAGTGATTGAAGCCCTGGTGTTGTTTCTGGTTTTTATGATAAACAGTTTAGGTCTGGCATATTCTCTCATTAAACATTTGCAAGGTAGCTTGTTCACCTGGGGCCTCTATCTCTGTTAGAAGTTATATATGCTGCTGAAATAGAATCAATTTATTATAAGGCATTGAAGCAGCATGCACTGGTGAAATTCATCTTGTAAAAAGTGTGCACACCAACTTACATATTTGATATAAAGCTTTGAAAACAATTCTACACCATTCTGAAAGTTGTCAATGTCATTGCAGTAATATAGATCACTTTTACTCCCAAGGCTAGGGGTAGATTCAAACAGAATAGTGTTCTTCATTTGGGGATCAAAACGAATAATTGGTGCAACATCAGAATAAAACATGGTGGTACTTTCATACTGTGTTCTTGTGAAGTCAAGTTTTCATCACTAATTTCTTCAGTTCAGGTATTTTGTGTCATCCAGCATACACAATGAGAGAAACACAAGAAGTTTTCTTTTTGGTTGGTGATTATTCAGTGTTTAATACTATGAGAGAAACAAATAACAACAGTAGGTATTATTTCACATTGTAACTTCTGCTACAACTCAGATTGTCTGACTTCCTTATGGCACTTTCTTTCAGCAAAACCTGGGAAGAGTCCTTAAAGAAGTTCAGTTAAAATAATCCTGTCCCCCTTGTCATTAATTTCCCCAGAGTACAGGAATTTTAAAGATGAAAATCCGTGTCTTAATCCAAAACTCATTAATACTAGCTAAACTCTTCCTACTGAACTTCAGGACTCTGCATCAAATAATTTTTTTTTTCCTTCTAACTCATTACCCCATCTTTCTCACTTATTCAATATGGATTTATGTAAGAAATCCTGTGAAAAAACACTCAGGCCGAAACAGGCACACGAACTTTATGTTTCCACTCAACGTATCTGCCCTCCAACCTTCATTCCCCTCCCTCATTCAGATGAAGTATTTTATCCAGTCCTGCTTTGTACAGAAAAGATGTTTTGTTTGCTCTTGTAGATTTTATATTACTGGAAATGTATTCAAAGTATGCATTTAACCCTCCCAGATTTGCCATCACAAGTCACAAATGCCTCTGCTTAAAGCTGCAGAAATTCTTTTTCATGCCAAACTTGAAACTTCTAGTGTATTTCAACAGGATTTGTGACCTAATACTGAAGCAGAAGCATTTGCTCCCAAGACTGCTGACTGCAATGAGCATATATTGTTTTTAAGGTGCACCAAGGCAGAAACAAAGTTTTTTATTATTATTTTTTGCTTTTTTTTTTTTTAACTTTTTTAAAATTTTCTGTAGACAGTTCTAAAAGCAGCTTCCTAGGGGCTGTCTGATCAGACAATCCTCTTACTCTTTCTTACTCTGTAGGAGGGCCATCATATTTCCTGCTCTTAGTCAGTAGCTGGCTTTTCTCTCTCCCCTCTGTGTAATGACTGGAGTCAAGAGGCCAGTACCTTACTCACCTCCAGGGATGCTGCTATAGCTCAAACGTTAAAAATGAGATTTTTTTTTTTTTCCTGTTTTTGTTCAGTTCACACTTTTCAGGCAAAGTCTCCATTCAATTCTGCTCATGAGAAATACTAAAATCAATGACTTTCAATTTATTATCTTTATCCCAAAATAATTAATTAATTTTCTGCAATTTTCTTTTCATTCCAGCTTCATTTATAGGTATAGTTGTCACAGAGTTCCCAGCTGTTATTTCTGCATTAGTACAGTTTTCTACATAGCAATGTCACAAAAGTGTACATCTATGATGAAGTATATAATAGTCCTGAAAAAAAATAGAAAAACTTTTCTACTCAAAAACATGCATACAGACGATGCATGCAGTAGCTGAAGGACTGTTACATTCACATTAAACAACAGGGACAGGATTAAATGATACATCATCTCTCTCAGCCATCATCTCTCTCAGCCCAGAAAAAATTTCTTCAGTTTTCTATGTATTTTGCACTAGTTTTATGCCATTGGATACAGAAAGAGTAAAGTTTGAAAAGCTGGTGTATGTTATATTAATAGTATTTTCGGTATAATTCTGTCCAGAGTGCTGGACTGCTTTGGATAAAGGTAAGGAAATTTATTTATTAATAATAATAATAATAATTGCATTATATTATCTTTATTTTATTAATATTATTATAATTTAATTTAATTTCTTATTTAATGTTTCAGGTTCCTGTAACTTTTAAGAATATTGAGAACTGAGATATTAAGAATTGGTAAATCATAAAATCCTCAGTGACTAGAAGAGAAATGGAAATTAAAGCCAAGAGATTTTGCCATTGCAACTAGTGAGAGACATGATCTTTACATATATGTGGATAACCGGATAATTATGAGATATCTGTCTGGTAGAATCATGGAAAGTCTAACAGAGTTCTAGAATGGATCAGGTTTCATGTTTTGTTGTTTTTACTTTTCATATAATAATTGAATTTTTAACATTACCAGCAAAGATGCTGGTAAGATCTTATATGGAATACTGCAAAGAATTTCTTCTGCCTGGAAGAGGATTGGAAGGGACTGTAAGTGTATTTGGAAGGATGGAATGGAGCATTTGCTTGAAGTAAAATTTATAGGGACATGTCAAGGCAGAAGAAACATTTAACTTGAGAATAATTTTAAAAAAATTAAATATGTAATAGTTAATGATGAAATAAATAAACCTCATAAATTTCCAGGCTAAATGATCTGGATCCTTCACGTGTGTGCAGGGTATTCATATTAGCCTTCAGCAATGAAAAACAAAACAAAACACAAAACCATAAAATAGTTAAATATTCAGATACAGAGAGAATGGAACTTTTTTCTTTTCTCTATGACTATGCATCAATTAATAGGATGTTACTGGGATTTTTGTGTTGCATTCACTCAGACACAATAGAAAAATAGGGCTTGAGTCTACTCTGAAATTAAGTCACAAATAGTCCCAGTGGTGAGACACTGGTTGCTCTGGGAAGCTGTGGATGTCCCCTCCCTGAAAGTGGTCAAAACCAGGTCGGATGGGACTTGGAGCAACCTGGTCTGGTGGGAGATGTCCCTGTTCATGTCAGGGAGGGTGGTCCTCGAGGGTCTTTAAGGACCTTTCCAAGAAAAAACATTCTGTGATTCTATGAAATGAAGTTACTGATCAGAAAAGTCATGTCCAGTTGTTTGAATGCTTGTGGCTTAATTTCCTTGTGATAAACAGAAGAACAGAGTTTGCCACTGAAATTGTAACTAGTTAGTCCTTTTATACAGTTGTATAGCAAAACTTGATTGCCAGAGTTATAGTCAGTAGATCTTCACCTAGTACAGCAGATCAAGATGTTCCTACTAGAAGCAGCAGGCCAGGTGGTCTACCATTGAAGCAATATGTTTGAAAGCACTATGAAGGGTCTCTATTGTGAAAAAAAAAACACAACAAAAAACTAGTCTCTTCCCTGGATCCTCCTCTAAGATTTTAGACCAGTAAGGGAAAACTTCACATGGGACAGAATACTGTCTGTAGTCCAGGACATTTTTTTTTCCTCTTTTATGTATAAAAATAATTATTCCTCTCCCTCTTTGGCACTTTCAGCACTGTACATGACTGAAGAAATATGTTAAAGTATACTTCTGATTCCTTCAAAAATATAAGCACAGTGAATTGGCTAAATAGCCAGTAAACACAAATAGTAACTTTCTAAAGATCATTTAAAGTATGTTGCAAGACTAATGTATATTTGTTCAACCTTTCCTAAGTACAATTGTTTAATGACATTAAATAATTTATTTTTGTGTTTTAAGCTCATTTAACTTGCTCAGTTCCTAATTCTATGTTTGGAACATAACATAACATAACATAACATAACATAACATAACATAACATAACATAAAACATAACATAACATAACATAACAGTTCCTCAGTTCCATGTTTGTTCCTAATAAGTACACTTATATGTTTGCAATACTTTCTGCAGAAGAATTCTATCTAACTGATTATTATTTTCAAAAAAGATAAATCATTTATTTTACAGATGTACACAACTTTACATCCTCTAACACACATACTGATTCTGGTGCCACTAAGGATGTTGCAAATAATACAGATCGAAACCTGAAATAATGGTACAGGACTAATAACAAATTAATAGTATGATTATAATCACTGATTTTTTCTGATTAAACTTTTTTTTTCTGATTTTTTTTTTCAGTTTTTTTAAACTGATTTTTTTCACTGATTAAACTTTGTGGTTTATTTAGAGGTCTATATTCTTTGAATTAACTATACTTCTGTGATATCTGATTGCAATCACTGAAGATATTATAAACTATACAAGTAAGTATTATTGTTTTATTGATCCATCATGGATTATTTCTAAACTGAGGACATTCAAAAGAACAGCTGAGAAATAAAAGAATTTTAAAGTAATTTCATTTACAATTTGTTATTAAACAGACTCTGAAAGCTAATCAGAATTTTATGTGTTTTTTTACCTCAAGTGCTTTTTTTATCAAAGGGAACTCTTAAATCAGTAGAAATATGTTCACTGGCTTCAGTGAGGCTTGGGATTGTACCTTAATTGTCCCCTAGGATTTTTAGATTTTTAGACCTTTTTTCCCTCTGAGTAGTTTATAACAATGCTGTTGAACTTTCAAACTCTGAACATGCATACTGAGGACCTTTTCCCACTGAATTTGTAATCCTTGTCAGGATAAGAGCCTAATGTTAATCAAAATTTTTTATTACTACAAAAATAAAATCTAAGGTGTACTTGGATATTGCTGCTTTATTCCATTCAGCAATGCTTTCTGTAGATATATAGAAATATGGATAAATACTTTGACACATTAGGATGTATCTCAGCAAAATTTGGTATCTTACTTTCAAATAACCCCCAAAGAAAAATAGGTCTTGTCTTTGAATTAGGTCTAGAGTTTGTAGATATTAGGAGCATTCTACTGACCTATTTGGAAGAAAGCCATTTTTCAAGAAAAATGAGGTTTTGTTTGATCATTTAGACCCTCTTGGATTTAATCAGAGTTTTCTATCAAAGCAATTTTATGATGATTCAGAGTAGCTGCATGTTTCTGAACATTTTCAGAGATGATTTTACTTTGTGAGTCTTTAAAAAAGAACCACACATCAGCTGACTATGTGGCAGTTTTCTTAGTTTCTTGAATGAATGCTGCATTCATCCTTAATCAGACATAACCCTACATGGAGACCCAAATATAGAAGAAATATAGGACATGCCAGCAAAGAGATTTAAATAAATAAATAACTTTATGAGGAATTATCATATTCCTATTTTATGAGCAAAACATTTCTGATAATATTTTTATTCCATTTTAATGGTGAAGGCATGATTTGAACTCAATCATGCTACTTCCATTAACGATAACAAAAAGTCTTTCTATGGATACTTCAACAGTAAAAGGAGGGGCAAGGAAAACCTCCATTCTTTGCTAGACATGGGAGCAAATACAGATACCAAAGATGAGGAAAAGGCTGAGGGATTCAACACTTCCTTTACCTCAGTTTTCAACAGTAAGACAGGTTGTCCTGAGGACAGCTGCTTTTGGGACTTGTAGAGAGAAATAAGAAACTGACTACCCCCCCTGTGATTCTGTCTTGCCTTTTTTTAATATCTGAGTTTTGGAATATTTTGTCTATTGAAGTTTAATATTTGTCATTAGTATACAAATTAATAATTTACAGTTTAACAGAAGCTTGATGCATTGGAATACACCATAGAAAACCAGTTAACCCAATAGCTGGAGTGAAATCTTGAAAATAGTATGAGTTGCTTAGAAATGTATAGCATCTTTCACATCTCTGAAAGTCTGTAAGACGGACACTTGCTAACAGATCTCATGGAATAAATTTTTTTCACTTCTGTAACTCAGACATTACTTTTTTTCTCCTTCTTAAAATGAGTTAGTAAATTCCTCAGTGTTCAGAATTGTGGTTTCAATTCAGATGAAAAATCTGAATCTTCTTTTGCCTCTTTAATAAGGGTCACATTATAACCCCTTGTTTTGGACTTTAGTTTTGAAAGAAGAGTGGTATGTAGCCAGCGATGTGTTTCTGACTGCTTGGTTACACAGCCAAGATGTATTAGCTTTTTTAGAAAAGTATGGCTTAAAAAAACGTGGCAATAAACTCCAGATACATCAAAATCTGTGTGTTTATGCCAATTTTTTAATCAACTGACACCAAAACTAAATGCTTAACTAAAAGCCAGACTTTGAAATCAAGAGATAGCAGAGCACAAAATCTGTCCTTTTCTAGTGTCAATGTTCATTTGATGTAGGATATTGCTTCAGTCCACAATAGAGAGGAAGGAGCTGCAAAGTGCATTTCAAAGAAAGAGAAAAAAGTCCTTGAAAGCCTCATAATATTAAGAATAAAAATGTGCATTGTCTGTATTAGAAAAACATCCCCGGTAAGAATACGTTTCATTTAAAATTTAGCCACAGAAATGTCAGTGAGGATCTAACAGTTTGAGCACTGCAAATGAAATGTGAAATGGAAGGGGAATGAACTGAAAATAGATATTTTCAGGCAACGTACCTAATTACATGATTTTCTTAGCACTCCCTTCTTTATTAGTCTTGTAGAAACCCAAGTGAACCTTCCACTCAGGTCCCTTTCCAAAGACAGGTGTAAAATCTGGGAAGTAGGCTCTGAAAATCTTATGACCGAATGTTCTTTAAGTACAAGCACATTGTATAATCAAAGGAAAGTGGCTTACTTGAGGAAGTAGTTTGTATCTCCAAATCCTAGCTCTGGAATTTGAATCATGTTTTTTTTTGTTGTTGTTTTTTTTTTTTTTGGCTTTTTTTTTTTGTTGTTGTTGTTGGGTTTTTTTTGTGTGTTTTTTGTTTTTTTCTTCTGAATATAATTCCAGTGGGGAAAGATAAAGCCTTGATTTCCTTTGCTGGGATACAGTTATGTTTCTGATCCATGACTGTATTGCTAAGTGAAATATTGATTTGTGAAATCTGGACTGACCTCTGTTTTTCTTTAAGTCACTCTTCAGTACAGGATAAAAAGGTGGCAATGAGAGAGAAGTTAAAAAGGAAGTGGCAAGGCTTGGCTGTGTGCATGCACTATCCCCTTGGGTAAAATAGATCAGTTGGAAAAGTTTTGAACAAAACCACAGTCTTTGCCATTAGAGGGGAAACGGTGGAAGGACAGAAGTAAGTGATTTGTGAAAGGTACTATATTCACAGCTATAAAGAATGATGTGGGGTTTATATTCATCAAACTGTTCACATAAAGGAAAGACAACAAACTTCCTTGAGAAATATCTCCTGCTCAGATTCCAAATGTAAAGCAGATGTAGCAAATCTCTGTTGTTTTTCATAACATTCTTCAGGCTTAACTATGTATGCAATCACCTAGTCATCGCACAGCCATGCCGATGGTCAGGGATGCCTTGAGTATTAAGGCAGAGATGCCTGAGTACAAACTCAGCCTATTTAATGTCTGTAACTGCACCCTGAACCCTCTACGCACCACTGGTTCAAACTGTGGTTCTACACAGACATATATCCTCCTACTCACCAGCTATCTCAGCTTGAAATAAACAAGAGCTATACACCCAGACAGATACATGCAGGTTTAACTGAAGAAAAATAAATAAATGTGTCTTTCTAGTTGCTGTCGTTAATACTATATACAGACCACTATTCATTGTGAGGGTGACAGAGCACTGGACAGGCTGCCCAAGGAGGTTGTGGAGTCTCCTTCTCTGGAGACATTCAGAACTCACTCATCCCTCTGTGACCTGCCACAGGTGACCCTGCTCTGTCAGGAGTGTTGGACTTGATGATCTTTTGAGGTCCCTTACAATACATAACTTTCTGTGATTTCTGTGACATACATGTGCACATACACATACACTGTTGCTGACATATGTACCTATGAGGCGTGTGACCAGTGGTCACAGTTTCTGGCAGACAAACTCTGCACTCTGTTCTCTCTGGATGGTGATACCTAGATGTATGGGTCCTGTCACCCTGAGCCCCTTGGCCTGTTTCTGGCACTTAGATTTTGCAGCAGTCACATGTAGGACAGATAAATTTTCACGTGAGAGAAAAGCCGAGAATATTATTTAACAAGGGGTGGGGCAGACTGCTGTGATCTTGCACAGGGAATCATCACACAGGCACACAGCCCAGAAGCTTGCTTGCATGTGGTTGCCACTTTTATCTGTCCTCTTTTCTATTCTCTTGGACTTATTCTTCCACCACCTTCCGCATCCTCATCTCCCTCTGACCCTCACTTTGACACTTCACTAATCATGTCTTGACAAGTTTTGCACAGTTCCACATGCCCCTTATGATAATTCATAATACTTATGTTACTCTTGAGTCCTGGTTTTCAGTCTGACCCTCTGCAAAGCTATGTCTGAGTAGTTTTATTAGTGGTCCATCAGCCAGTAGCTGTAGAGCTCTGGGCTTCATTATTGTCTCCATTATCACCTGTGTGTTAGCTCTGTGTGTCTCTGTGTTTAATTTATCACTTTCTTTTTAGATGTTATTTCTTTTATATAGCTGTGAACAAAGTAACTTAACAAACCAGATGCTCTCACATGCTGCTTGCCCTCCAGTATACAACAAATGCAAAGAATGAAATTTCACAGAACAGGACTAATAGTACCTATCCACCAAAAAGTTAGTAACCTTGGTTAGCGAAATTATACAAAATGAAAAACACCATTAGGAAATGTTGACAGCAATATAGGCTTGGCCTTCCTCTTTCCCCATTCTGGACTTCAGAGTACAAATATCTATACTGTTTGGACTCTAAAATCCAGACTTATCCTTTCCTGAAACCAAGGGGAAAATCATGCCTTCAGACAGAGGGTTCTGAAGACCAAGTGATTCACAGAATTACAGAGTAATTTGGGTTGGAAGGGACCTATAAAGGTCATGTAGTCCAACCCCTCTACAGTAAGCAAGAACAGCCTCAACTAGATCAGGTGTCTCAGAGCCTTGTCAAGCTTGACTTTAAATATCTCCAGGGATAAGGCCTACACTAACTCCCTTGGCAACTTGTTCTCTTTTATCACTTACCTCATGTTAAGAAACTTTTTCCTAACATCCAATCTAAATCTATTCTTCTCTAATTTAAAACCACTTTTTTCCTACCACTACAGGCCTTTGTAAACAGTTTCTCCCCAGCTTTCTTCTAATCCCCCTTAAGATACTGGAAGGTCTTTATTGGGTGTCCCTGGAGCCTTCTGTTCTCCAGGCTGAACAATCCCAGCTTCTTCAGCCTGTCTTCATACAAGAAGTGTTCCAGCCCCCTGTCATCCTCTGGACCTGTTATATCAGGTCCATGTCCTTTCTGTATTGAGTGTTCCAGAGCTGGACACAGTGCCCCAGGTGAGGTCTTAGCAGAGCAGAGCAAAGTGACAGAATCACATCTCTTGATCTGCTGGCCACACTTCTATTGATGCAGCCCAGGATGCAATTGGCCTCCTGGGCTGCAAGCATGCACTGTTGGCTCATGTCCAGTTTTTTATCTAACAGCATACGAAGGTCTTTTCTGCAGTGCTGCCTTCAAAAACCTCATCCCTCATCCTGTACTGATGACGGGACTGTTCCAACCCAGGTGAAGGACTCTGTACTTGGTCTTCCTGAACCTCATCAGCCTGCTCTCTGGTTTATCTAGGTCCATCCCATCCCTCTGGTTTATCAACAGCACCACTCAGCTTCGTTTCTTCTGCAAACTTGCTGATGGTGGACTCAATCTCACTGTCTATATCACTGATAAAAATATTAAACAGTACAGGTCCCATTGAGGGACCTGAGGGATGTCACTCATCTCCATCTGGACTTCAGGCCATTGACCACTACACTCTGGATGTGACCATCCATCCAGTTCCTTATGTACTGAACAGTTCACCCATCAAATTCATATCTGTCCAGTATTATGAGTAGTATATTATGGAGGACCATGTGTAAGGCCTTGCAGAAGTCCAAATAGATCAGAGTAATAAGTTTTCCCTTGTTTGCGGATGTCATTATCCTGTCATAGAAAGCCACTAGGTTCATCAGGCAGGATATACTCTTAGTGAATCCGTGCTGGTTGACTTTTCCCCTGACTAACATCAGTTTTCAAATATCATGGGGAATGGCTTGGTGACTGCATCTGCCAATTCTTTCAGTACACTGGGTGTAGTACTATTACTAGAAAATACTATGGTATCCTGAGTGGCTATAAATTTTGTGCTACAATTTACAGTGGAGTTATCTATGCTCCCTTTTCAGTCAGTACAAAAAAGAAGGAATTTTAGAGTGTTCATCCTTTTCTAGACAAATAATCCCAATCCTATCCCTTTAATCAACTCTATGATAGGTGGTCACCAGAGGATGGTACATTTAATTATTTGTGCATCTGCCAAGCACAATACTCAGGAAATCATTCTCTCAGGGTAGCAGTTCTCTTGTGCTATGAAGGAGGTAGGAAAACCAGTTCAGATAAAAAATTCGTGATATGGTTATTGACGAACAGACAGTATAGTTCTCATGATGGATACCCATAACATTTTTTTCCAGGAATTGATTAGGCTTAACTTTTAAAGACTGAACTTACATTGTAAGTTTATATTATTTCCAGTCAGTGAGAGATAATTAATCTGTCCACAGAAACATTATAGCTGGCAGTTCATCTGTTTCAGGGGACTATGTTTCCTATTCAGATGTCTACGTATATACTCGTCTTCAGGTCTTCAGGAATAATTCAGTTATATGAAGATACTTCACTTTTGTTAGCAGTGTTCCTACAGGTTCCAATACTGATCTCCTGTCTGTCCAGGTAAAAAGCAAGGAAAGGTAAAAGGAAACAATAAATTATTAATAGTGGTTTACTGGAGATTAGGAGACAGGGCATTAAAAGATACAGTAAAGTACTTGCAGTCACACACAACTTATTTAGTATAATTCAGATTGAATTTACCTCTTCACCAATTTAATTTTCATCACTAGATTGTATTTCCTCTGAAGACATTTTTAATTAAGATTTTCTTTTATATTTTTAAGTCTTTAAATTTTTGTTTACAGGCACAATGTATTCTATTATTATAATATATTATGTAAAACACAACACTGCATAAATGGACAATCACTATTACGTTACATATTTAGAAATATGTTTAAACTTTTTTTCTTTTCTTTTTTAAGAGTATACAACATAAAACAAGAAATTGAAATATTAAAAAAAAAGTAGTTTAACAAATTTCCTCTTCTCAACAGCTTTGTTCTTTCGGTTCTTTTGCATAGGCATGAGGAAGAAAACAAAATGTCTTAAATTAATTCATGCCTGCTCACAATGACTGGGAAAATCCTGCAGCAGGAAAAGGCTACTAGGGAAGAGTGAGCTGGACTCATGAACAGGGCTTTAAACTAGACTTGATAGGGGAAGGAGATATAACCAAGCCCACCAGTGACGAGCCTAGGGATACAGGGAAAAAAATGGGTCATGAAATCAGTAGCTCATCTCAAGTGCATCTGCACTAATGCACATAGCATGGGCAACAAAAAAATGAGCTGGTAGCTATTGTGCAGCAGGACAGCTATGACGTAGTTGTCATCACGAAAATGTGGTGGGATGACTGTCAAGGCTAGAATGCTTCAATGAATGGCTGTAAGATCTGCAGAAGAGATAGGCAAGGAAGGAGAGGTGGTAGTGTGGCTCTATACATTAGAGGGTGTTTTGATTGTATAGAACTTGATTTCAGTGATGATAATGTTGCCTGTTTAAGGGTAAGGAGGAAGGAAAAGGCAAATAAGAGAAATACTGTCCTGGGAGCCTGTTGTAGACCACTAAGCCAGTATGAGGGGGCATATGAAGTGTTCTATAAGCAGATGGCTGAAGTCTCATGATTGTCAGCCCCTATCCTGGTTGGGGATTTCAACCTACTGGACATCTGGAAATATAACACAATGGAGAGCAGGCAAGCTAGGAGGTTACTTAAATATATGAAAAATAACTTCCTGACACAGCTGGTAGGTGAGCCTACTGGGGCGGGGGTGCCTTGCTGGACCTCCTGTTCACAAACAGAAGGACTAGTGAGAGATGTAGGGGTTGGAGACTATCTTGGTCTCACTGATCATCAATTGGTAAAGTTTACAATTTTTAGTGACGTAAGGATGGGGGTTAGCAAAATCTCTACCTTGGATTTCTGGAGGGGGGACTTTGGCCTGTTCAGAACACTGGTTGAGAGAGTCCCTTGGGAGACAGTCCTGAAGGGCAAAAGGCTAAATGCTTTTTGAGAAGGAAATCTTAAAAGCCCAGGATCAGACTGTCCCTATGTATTGTAAGATTAAAGGATGGGGAAATGGCAAGCCTAGTTGAACAGGGAGCTTTTGATGGGACTTAGGAAAACAAAAGGAGGATTTACGACCTCTGGAAGAAGGAACAGGCAACTCAAGAGGAGTACAGAGAATTAATTAGGTTATACAGAGAGAAAATTAGAAAGATAAGAAACCAGTTGGAACTCAACTTGTCCACTGTCATATGGAACAATTAAAGTTTTTATAAATACAACAACAATAAAGAGATCCAGGGGGAACATCCATCCCTTACTGGATGCAGGGGGAAACACTGCAACCAAAGATGAAGAAAAGACTGAGATACTTAATGCCACCTCTGTCTCCATCTTTAATAGTCTGACCAGCAACCCCCAGAGTGTTCAGCCATCTGAGCTGGAAGGATGGAGAGTGGAACAATCTCCCTTTTATCCAAGAAGAAGTCATTAATGATCTGCATCTGCACCTAGACACACACGAGTCTGTGAGGCCAGAGGGGATTCACACAAGAGTGCTGAGGGACCTGGTGAGGGAGCTTGCAAAGTCTCTCTCCATCATTTTTCAACAACTCTGGTCAACAGGGGAAGTTGTGGATGACTAAAAGGTGGCTAATATGATGCCCATCCACAAGAAGGGTCAGAAGGTGGATTTGGGGAACTACAGACCTATCAGCCTGACATTGGTACTGGGAAAGAGCATGGAGAGGATCATCTTGAGTGATCTCTCATGGCATGTGCAGGGCAGCCAAGGGTTCAGGGCCAGACAGCATGGATTTATAAAAGGAAGGTTTTGCTTAACCAACTTGATCTCTTTCTATGAGCATGTAACCTACATGGGTATGAGGGCAAGGCTGCAGAAATTGTCCATCTGGAGTTTGGTAAGGTTTTTGGCATCACAATATTTTCTTTGAGAAAACGATGAATCATGGCATAGACAAGTGTAATCTTCACTGAATAAAAAAATGGATGGATGGCCTTGCCCAGAGAGTTCTTATTAATGGATTCAATTCTAGTTGGTGGCAGGTCACCAGTGGTGTCCCTCAGGGCTCAGTCTTGATAACAGTCTTGTTTAACATCGTTATCAATGATCTGGACAAGAGGAATGAATGCACCCTCAGTAAATTTGAAGATGACATTAAATTGGATGGGAGTGCTGATCTGCTTGAGGGACAAAGGCTTTACAGAGAGACCTGGACAGGCTGGATCAATTGGCCAAGGCCACTTGTATGAGGTTTAATAAGGGCAAGTGCTATGTCCTACACTTCAGACAAAACAACCCCAGGTAACACAACAGGCATGGGGAGGAGACACTGGAAAATTCCTCAGCAGGAAAGGACCTGGGGATGCTGGTGAACAGCCAGTTCAGCATGAGGCAGAAGTGTGCTCAGGTGGCCAAGAAGGCCAATGGCATCCTGGCTTGTATCAGGAATAGCATGGCAGCAGGAGTAGGGAAGTGATGGTGCCCCTATACTCAGCACTGGTGAGGCTGCACCTTGAGTACTGTGTTCAGTTCTGGGCCCTTCACTACAAGAAGGAGATTGAGGTGCTGAAACGTATCCAGAGGAGACCTATCAAGCTGGTCAGGTGCCCAGAGAACAAATCATATAAGGAGTGGCTGAGGGAACTGGGCATGTTTAGCTTGGGGAGGAGGATGTTGAGGGAAGACCACATTGCCCTCTACAACTACCTGAAAGGAGGTTGTAGGGAGGTTGTGGTTGCTGTCCTGCACTCCCAAGTGAATAATGACAGGAAAAGAGGAATTAGTCTGAAATTGCAGCAGGGGAGGATTAGATTAGATATTAGGAAGAATTTCTTCACTGAAAGAGTGGTCAGGTGCTGGAATAGTCTGCCCATGGAGGTGGCTGAGTCACCACCCCTGGAGGTATTTAAGAAATGTGTAGATGTAGCATTTCAGTGCATGTTCTAGTGGCTGAAACTGTAGGGGATTTGTTGAGTATTTTTTTTTTTTATGTTGTTGTTTTGTTTTTGGTTGGTTGGTAGCTTTTTCAAATTTATTTTTTTTGTTTATGTTCATTTGTTTTGTTTGGGGGTTTTTTTGTTTGTTTTTTTTTCTTGTTAAGTGTGTATATGCTTGGACTTGTTGACCTCAGAGGTCCTTTCCAACCACAACTACTCTGTGATTCTGTTAATTCATCAGTCTTAAAGGCAGAAAGAATCATAATTTCTAACATAGACCAAAGAATTCACCCTGTAATGACTGTAAGACTTACAGTTTTTCATTGTCCTTGAATGAAGCATTTCTCATGGAACTACAGGCCCAAATAAAGATATTTCAGACAACTGCTAATGTTTTGCTTTAATTTTTTGGCAAGAAATCTCCCAGCTTTGTAGAAGCTGGTAAGTTATTCAAGTTTCAGAGCATAGCAAATATTCTTTCTCAGTTTTATGCACCTTGCATATTACCAGTTGTTTTCCATCTATCTCAAGTGGATTGCTTTTTATTCTATCACATCTATATTTTATCTTCACAGCATTAAAGCATTTAAGGCAGAACCGTTAAAAATACAGGGTTAAGCAAAGCTGCGTGACTTGTATTAGCTGGCTAAAAAGATTCTTTAATGTCTTAGCCACAACCTCAGTATTCACTTAGCTACTTATTTTGTTGAGATTTAGGTCAAAGAGCAATTACATTTGTAATTATGCTATATATCATGAAAAACTGATTCTGCAAGCGTCCACAACTAGCATGACCAGCATGTAACATTAGGAATGTTATTAAAAAAAAACAAAAAACAAAACAAAAAAAAAGAACAAAAACAAATACATGGTCAACTGTTAACTTTAAATAACATTTTTTTCTTTCTCTTTAGGAAAAATATTCTGACCACAGTTGTATCTTCCACTATGTGAGTACTATGATGTAACTACAAACATGTATCATCAAATAATGTTTTATTCCTAGTGATTTGTTTGTTTTAACAAAAAAAAAAAAATTGATGCCAAAGGAATAAACTCTGCTACCTTCTGTATCAGAGGATATGAAAATATATTTCTCTTTTGTTAAGTATATTAATTATAACTTTTAATTAGGAAAGTGTGCATTATATAGACTAGGAAGAATTAATGAGAATTTCAATTTATGGAGATTTCCATACAACAATCTGAATAAAATAAAGATATGTGTGAGATTCTGAAGTCTGATTCTATTGCCAATTTTACTTTTCATCTGTTATATGGACATGTCATTTCAGTTTCCATGCCCTTAAATACTCTTCAGTCCTTTACCTGTCCTCTCTGTTTAGACTAGTATCTCTCTGAGAGAAAGGCTTTCACCTTGCAGGTGTATGGTGCCTAGCACAATTAAAGTACTGCTAGCCCTTGAGGAACTGAAATTGTATTAAAGAATTTCTTTTAACCAAATGGAGTAATTAATTGTGATGCTGGCTGGATCATTCTAATTATATAATGAGGAACACAGTCTCAATAATTTTACAATAGTGTCTTGCTAATTGTTATTTCCTGGACAACAACTGCAGGAGGAAAAATCACTAGTTGATGGAAAAGTGTGGTGAAAAGACAGAGATGAAGAGCCAAGTTTTAAACTTTTGATTTTCAGTGTTTGTTCTTGCACTTACTGGCTCCTCTTGAAGTATTTGGTCTAGAGATGGGAGCTGATAGTTCTAGTCTGTCTTTTGCCATCAGGTGTTTAAGATAACCATTGTCAGTTTCTCCAGGCAGCATCATTCCTAGTGAATTTAAACAGGAATTTGGTAAGGAATGTTCTCTAAGTTCCAAGCATGAGATGAGAAGGTAGGAGTTGGTGAGTGTTTTCCTCCCTATCCAGAGTTATCTGACAGCATGATTTGCCTGCCCAGTTACACTCATGTCCTCTAGAGAAACCTATTCTA